>OY747717.1:40554499-41154499 GCA_963556495.2 Valencia hispanica
AGTTTTAATACAGACTTGGTTGATCAAGCAAGGAGGAACAGCGTTAACACTCCTCACGTCTCCTCCATTCCCAGTATCAACAGTCTCGTCCCCTTTCCCGATTTCTCCATGCAGAATGTCACCATCGATCATGCTATCCGGCTTATCCATCTAGAAGGTCGCAAAGCATGGCTCTCTAAAGCAGACATCACTAGTGGCTTCAAGGTCCTTCCTCTTCAACCAGACTTCTGGTGGTTCTTTGTCATCTGTTGGAAAGGGGCTTACTACTTTGCAGTCAGACTCATTTTCAATTGTAGAAGTAGCCCTCGAATCTTTGATTCTCTTTCCGAGGCCTTGTGTTGGATCCTGCTTAACACTTGCCGCCTTCCCTACATCCTTCACCTCCTCGATGATTTTCTTGTCATCACCCGAGCCACGTCCCCTCCTAGTCTTGGGCTACGCAGCCTCACCAAAGCCTTCTCTAACATCGGAGTCCATTTGACCTGAGAGAAGACAATAGGTCCTCTTACTTCTCTGGAATTCCTGAGCATACTCTTGATTCATTCACTTTTCAAGCATCTCAGCCGCTAGAGAAGGTCCACCGAATCTCTTTGATTCTTTCCAACTTTATTCTAGCCAACTCATGCTCCAAACTAAAAATTCTGTCATTGCTAGGTCATCTTAACTATGCCGTCCGTATTATTCCTCAGCATCCCCTCACTCCACGGCCGACTTGCCATCGAAGAACCTTGCTGAATGGAAATGCGTCTATGGCAAGAATTTCTGTCTAGAGTCTAGACTCACTCTGGTGTCAGCCAAACATCAATTCCTTCTCCATGCAGCTCATGTTCCCAGCCATCTAAATTCCATCGCTGACTCTCTCTCTCGTTTGTCTTTCCAGAAATCCAGGTCCTTGGCACTGGATGCAGATCCAACCCCGATTCCACTGTTTTCAGCAACCATTCACAATTAACTCCTCAGCTTCATGACCTCTCCATCTTGTCTCAGAACGTCATCCTCAACAGTCTTGCTCCTCGTACCCTTTCATCTTATCTTTCAGGATGGAACCACTTCAAATCTTGCCATGTTATGTATAACCTTCCCTTCACTTATTCTGACTTCAATTTGTCACTTTGTCATTTATTCTTACTCAATAAAAAAAAAGTGTTTCTACCATTCAGTCTTATCTGTCCGCCATTCATTTCTTCGTTAAATTGGCTACCGGCAATTTCTGTCCAGCTCTTGACCACAGTCACATATCTATGTTGCTTAAAGGTCTCAAGAAGCAAGAACCACCCATCACTAACCACCAATTTCCTCTAACCTCCAACCTCCTCCGTTACATCCATACCATTCGTTCCGGTTACTCTACTCCTTAGTCAATCTAACATTAGAATCAGTGCTCCTGTTGGCCTACTTCGGTTTTCTTCGCTGTTCCGAGTTCGCCCCTACTTCTTCCAGACATGATCTTGCATTCATCCATGCCTTTCAGATATCTCAATCTTTAACCAAGATACCCTCATTTTTATGTTCCGCAAAAGCAAAACCGATCAGCTCGTGCTTCCTTCCCCATCTACCTTTTTTTGTCTTCACTTATCCCTTAGCCCCTATGTACCCATCTCAAATTATTCGTTCCTTCCTAGCCGCCAACGCCTCACCCTATGATTCACTCTTCATCACTGAATCCGATAGTCTAGCCACTAGGTTCTGGTTTTCTCATCACTTCCGCCAAATCTTGTTCAGGTCCGATGTTAACCGCGAAGATTATTCCATCCATTCCATCCGCATAGGATCAGCCACTTCCGCCTCTCGCTCAGGCATCTCGGACTATATTATTAAAATCTTAGATAGTTGGATGTCTTTAGCATATCGTAGGCTACTTACATTCACAATAATCTACATGATCTGCACCGTGCTCATACTTTGCTTTGTTAATTAATGACCAACTTTGGGGGTCCTGAGCAGGCTAGATAAGAAAAAAGACGGATTTATGAAGACTGCACCCCCACACAGAATCTTCAAGCCTCCATCGGCGTATCCTCCCAGAAACTTCATCACTCCTACCCTTCTTCAATAAACATTGTAATCCGATCTCTGTAAGCGTGGTCCTTGCTAATGAAATGAAGTTAATGTGTTAGCTTACGTTCGTGAGCAAGATCACGCCCCTCACTCAGTAATTCACTCAGATTCGGGGGGGTGCCTATTGGGGTCAGTGGGGGAGCTGGTTCCCTGGGAAGACATTTTGTCTCCCAGTCCTTCCCTCCCCATCCCCCAACACCTCTGTCCACCCGCTCCATCACTTTACCACTCATATAGGGTCTTGGGGCATGGGCACATCACTGGGGTGCGAGGAAGGGTTTCCCTCCTTGCTATCCCGTGGCATCCTGGGTCCCAATTTTAATATACAACTTACACACTCCTACTTTTAACATTTTCATGCGACACACATGTAGGGACTTTGGGGTGGGCACACTTTTTGGCATCCAGAGGGGGAGCGGTTCAATCAGCTTCACCTCTGGTGCCGGTGCCCACTGTTAAACCACATACACTGAGGGCTCGGGGTGGGGGTTGGGGGATGTGTGGCTGCCTTCCCCACATCCCACCCTCTGTTTTAAATGCACATTATAACAACACGCATCAACACCATACTCGAGTGGGAGGATAGAGGCTAAGGGTCTTCTCACACCCCTGTTCGCTACGGGCCATCAGGGGTTGGGGTCCAGAGGAGGAACAGGTGGTCTGGTCGGGGTCCTGGGCTGTCGTGCTGCCTCGCCACTTTGGGGTACTTGGCTGTCTGCTTGTCTCCGTTCTAGAAGGTAGGGGGTCCATCTCCCGGGTTCGGGGGCTGGTGGCTCTACTGGGGCATCGGTACCTGGACCTGGGAGCATGAAGTGTGTATGGGGTGTGTGAGTGAGGGTACAGCGTCATTTCTTGGGGGTCTTGGTGAGTTAGTGAGAATGTATGTGTTTAAGAGGGAGGGAACGTATGATTGTATCTGTATGTCTTTGTCTGCCTGTCAGGTTGGGTCTTGGGCTGCCCTCTCACCTGGCGCACCTCAGGCCTTTCATTTATTGTGGGGCCTATTTCCCCTCCGTCACTCCCCAGCGGTGACGGATGCCCCTGCCTACTGGTGCGTCGGTGGTCAATCCGGTTCTGACCTGGTGCGTGCCTGGCCGGGCCTGGGGGGGGGGGGGGGGCGGTGTGTCGGTCGGGCGGTGTGTCGGTCGGGCGGTGTGTCGGTTGGCCGATGCGCTGGGCCGATATCTTCCTTTGGTTGGTTGGAGCACCTCTTTTAGGGGTGCCAGGTTTGGGATTGTTGGGTGGTGCCTGCTCGGTGGCTCGGCGGGAAACGGATCCAGTGTCTCTGCCCGTTCGATCACCTGTTCTGTGCGCACCGTGCGTGGTCGGTTCATTGGCGGGTTGTACCGGCCCTGGCCTTGGTTAGATGCCTGGTCTCGGCGCTCTGCGTTGCGCGGGATCAGGACTTGGGAGCTGGTACAACTTGGTGTCCAGGTATTGGCTGAGCTTGGCCTGGGGATGCTGTTCATCCGCTGCGGCTATTGGTGGGGCGCCCCGACGTGGGGCTGGGATGTTGGCGGTGGGGATTGGCCCAGGGTGGTGGCCCCTCGTCGGCCGGTCCCTTGTCGGGTCCCTGCGGGGGGGTGGGGCGCCCCTGGGCCCCGGCTCTGCCGGTCCATGTACCAGCCCGCCCTGGCGCGGCTAGTTGCCGGCAGGGCCCGTGGGCTCGTCACTGCTACCCCCCCGGGCCCCTGCATAGTAGCCGCTGGACGTTCCCCTGGAGTTCTCCTTTGCTCCACTCTGGGGGATGCGGTCGGCCCCGCCCGGGTCCGCCTGGGGCCCTGGGGGTCCATTGGACGTCTTGGCTCCGATCTCCTTCATGTCTGCATCGATTCCTGGGAGACGGATTGATGCCTGCTCACACCAGCTATCGAACACTCTTATGGAGAAACCTTATATGCACCAGCATGCTCACACACACACATAGATGTGGGGTTTCTGATGTTTACAGATATTTTCTTGGGTTGAGGTTATCAATACTAGAGCTTGGTACCATGAGTTTTTCTGTGACATTGTTGTATTTTTATATCTATTTTTGTGTGATGTGGTTGTGTAGTTCTTAGTTCACGATGTTTGGTTTATTTTGTCGATGTTCCTTTTTCGTGTTTTGTTTTGTTTTTTCCCCTCTCTCTGCCGTCCTGTGTGTATGGAGGCAGACTTCAATGTTTTCCTGTGTTTTCTTTGTTCCCTTTCCTCTCTTGTATTTTCAACTCACCCTCTCTCATGACTTTTTGTTTCCTACCTCTCTTCTTCATCTTCTTTCTTTCTTCCCCTTAATTTTACACCTCTGTGTCCATAACATCAGGAAATTAAACCCCCAGCAAATCATAATAAAGATTTTTCACACATATATCAAGTGGAGTATTATAGCAAAAGCTGTAGTGCTCCGCTTGTGAAAGTAAATCTGTTAGGCTTCTACTTGGTACTCAGACACCAATTCTGAGCTCCACACTGCCAAACAGGACACGTAAAAACAAAAAATAAATAAAATAAATAAAAATAAATAAATAAAAAATAAAGTGCATTTGTTTTTTTTCTGGCTGTACTCGCCATGTTAGAAGAAACTTCCAGTCGCAGCTCATTAGGGAGGGCAGGGGCTAAATGTCTGTTATTACAGTGCTGCTGGTGAATGAAGTGCGACAATTTGGGCAAATGTGAACAGGTCTGTTTATATTTCTTCTGACGCAAATGAGTATCTTTGAATAATATATTTTTTTGTATCGTTTATATCGAGATATCGATTATTTTGACAACACCAGACACCACTTCTGAGACATGTCTGATACGCGCCCCGTGGAAACAATCCCATTGACTACAATGGTGGCTATTAGCTGCGTATTCAGCCAGGGTTAGACCTAAATCTTCCAGTGTAATTTAGGTGCGGTGAGCACTGTCACATGTAAATGTAATTTTATAAATTAGAGGGAAAAAATCTAACCAGCTTATTTCACTTGGGGTGGGATATTTTGTGTGGAGGTTTGAAGTGAACGAATTAATTCAACCTATTTTAAAATAAGGCTGTTATAGAAAATACGGAAGAAAGTGAAGCTTTCAAGATGCATCAAATTTATGCTATTAACACATAATGACACAATAAACTAAGGTTGCTCTAACTTAAGTTGACACCTCCTTCAACACTTTTCGCCCTACTGAAGAGGGAAACTCTTCCTTCGCATCTTGTCAGACATCAGACAGCATAATTCACAGTCTGAATAAAATATTCACCTCTACTCACTGACATTCCCTCTGTTAAACCCTGACATTGCTCATTAAACTACATCGTGTTTTATAGAATCATTTTACTACATTGCTGCTTTATTAGTTTCTCTCAGACAAAAAACTGTCACTAACATGAAGAGTCAAAGTAGGTTTCTGTAACAACTGAGATCAGCCACACACGCACACACACACACACAGACGCAAACAGCTATGGCCTAAAACAGACATAAACAAAGTTAAGCTTCAGTTAATTGCTTCTATTGTAGCAAAGTGTCAGCAGCATCTGTGCAATCCGGCAGCCATCCTAGAGAGGATAATCCTAGGGACTGACGCAGGCACCCACTGCTCCTGCTGAGCTTGAGCACACAGCCCACACACATCCAGACCCCTATAAATAAGCAAAGCTGGTGTCTCACAAAGGTGAGCCGCTGGGGTGGAAACATGCGCGCTGATAAGAGCTTCAGACGCAGCTAAACTCTCAACTCACCCCCAAATAAAAATTTTTACTGATAAACTGTATATATGACTGTGTAATAATTTTCTGCCTAAAACCGTCAGTGTGGCGCCCTCTTCAGGTTAAAACTCTATACTGCACTTGAATTTGAATCGGGCATTGCAAATCGCTCAGCGGTGACGTCAACCACCCCGTCACTGTGGGGTATAAAAGAAGCCGAGTCTCCGCCCACGCCTACCCCACAGAACCTCCCTCCCTTTCCTCTGGTAAAAGAGGTGGAGAGAAATCCTTCACCTCAAAACATCGCTCTGAGGCAAAGGAGTTCAAGGTGCTCTTCATCTTTCTCACTGTGTCTGAGCCACTGTAGCTGCAGTGCTGTCAACATGGCAATCACAGCAAAGACCACGGCCAGCCCTCTCCCCCCGAGAGTTCGCTGGTCTGCCAGGTTATGCCTCCTTTTGGCACATTTTTCCAACAAGAAATGTGGGCAGAGTTAGACTCTGGTAGGGGGGTGAGTTGCTCTTTAAACATCCTCATCAGAGAGGTTAGCTTCAATACCACAAACCAGGCAGCATGTAAATCAAGACCACCACCCTACCTACCTTCACCCAACCTGTAGAAACTGCTGGTATCTTCTCACTACCAGTTCCAACCATGTGTCAGACTGAAGAGGCCAGATGAGTTTACAGGTATTAGTTTGATCCTATTGAGTGTATGTAAGTGAAAAGGCAGTTTGTGAAACATCTGAACACTCCTCTAGCTGCAGCTCACATACAGACACATACAGGCTCTTATTGCATTAAAGGACATCAGTCTTTGACCCGTAACTCCCTGTGCTATATATGTAGCTGGAGCTGAAAGCTATTGTCTTGTGTCTGATTTCCTTGCATGTACCTGCCATTAAAGCTTTTCCTTGATGTGATTTATAAACTTGACACAACCCTCTGACGGTGATATCAGCTAAATGTAAAGGCCCTAAAGACCCAAACCAGATAGCTTTCACGGAATATTTCCGGAGCACACAACGTTACAATAAAACTAATATTTACCCTCAAGGTAGGAATTGATTTCATTTAAAATACAGCTGGAAATTTGCAGAGGTAGGACATTTACTGCATCTAAGAAGAATGTTTGGGAGAGAAGCAGGTAATTGTTTTCTTCTTATGAATCTTCTGAAAGTTCAGATGTTCATCTTTTGCCAAACAGCTAAAAAACTTGTACTAGATAGCACACTTTCAAAGCCAATTAAGCTTCTTATGAATTGATTTTCACACTACCCATTTTATTAGGTACACCTGTTCAGCTGTTTGTTAGAACGAATAGAGACTCGGCCAGTCACACAGTGACGTTTTATATTTAAGCATCTGGGCGTTTTGAAAACGTTTTGCTGAAGTACAAACTAAGCTTAAGAATGGAAAAGAAAGGGGAATTCTGGGTCTTTCAATGTGGCATTGTTGTAGGTGCCAAGCAGGCTGGTCTGAGCATTTCAGAAACCGCTAATCTATTTTCAAATGTAACCAAAAGTCAGGTTTACAGCAAATAATAAGAAATAGAGAAAATCCATTGAGAACCTATTGTTCAGAACACAATTCTAATATAGTGGACCCCCTTTTTTAGGGTTAGGGCTGGTTTAGAGGTATGGTGTGAATAATGTTTTGGTTAAGGTTACGGTTAGGAATAAACTGGTAATGGTTAGGGTTAGGGTAAGGGTTTGGGTTAGGCATAAATGCTGCTATTAAAATGAATGGAAGTCAATATAAAATCCTAATATGGGTAGCAAAACGGACTTGTGTGTGTGTGTGTGTGTACATGTGGGTGTGTGTGTGTACATGTATAGCTATACTTGTGTGGACCAACCTTTGACAGACCACCAGCATTGTGTGGACATTTGTAGTTGTGAGGACATTTTGCCTGGTCCACACAATGTTTAACAAGCTATTAAACTCTACAAGTTAGGTTAGGGGTATGGTGTGAATTAGGTTTAGGTTAAGGTTAGGGTTAGGCATGTATCACTAATGGTTAGGTTTAGGGAAAGTGTTTGGGTTAGGCATAGTAAAATCAATGGAAGTCAATACAAAGTCAACACAAGTATAGCAAGACGTGCGTGTGTGTGTGTACATGTGGGTTTGTGTGTGTGTGTGTGCGTGTGTGTGTGCCGGTGAGTGAGATCTTCCCTCACAGGAGCAGAGTTGGAGATGATGGACGGACCCGTCACACTTGTTGGCAATCAGCTGATTACCAGTGGGGTATATAGGAGCAGTTAGATCACCAGTTCCTCGCCTGATGCCCAACCTAACTGGTTAGAAACTAGCCATACCTAAAAACTCCTGAGTTTTCCAGAGTAACTATTTACTGAGCATTCTCCTCGAGTTCACCCACATTCTCTCTGTTCCTCTAGGTTAAGCCGTGTTAGTCTCCACACCAACAGTAGGACCTCATAATCCTGATCTCCCTGTCTCCCAGATCCTCTCAAGACCTGCAACAGCTCCACGGCCACTTCAGCCACCC
Source organism: Valencia hispanica (assembly GCA_963556495.2). NCBI lineage: Eukaryota > Metazoa > Chordata > Actinopteri > Cyprinodontiformes > Valenciidae > Valencia > Valencia hispanica. The sequence goes on from OY747717.1 coordinate 40,562,739, forward strand.
CTTTTTCCACCACCACGGCCACCTGCCTGCCCGTTCTCCAACGCTCACTCAATACTTAACGCTCACTCAACGCTCATCAACTCATTGCAAAGTAAGCCACCACAGCTTCCCGTCTCATTTCAAAACAATCAACAACATAAGTTACACCCGAGTCAACCCTCTCTCTTCTCCCCAGACTACTGAATCCAGAGACCAGAATCCGCAATTCCTGTTCATTGATTTATTGTGAATAAAATTCATTCCTACCTTTCATCCAGCGTCCTGCATCGGATTCTGCATGTGGGTCAGAAAGTTACCCTGTAACACCACAACAGCACCAGAAGATCACACTGGGTGCTAAAAAGTGGAAACTGAGTTGACAATTCCAACCTGCTCAGCAACATAGGACAAAGACGAGTTAGAAAAGCCCTGCCTGGTTTGATAGGTCTCGATTTCACATGCATCCTCAGTACCAACTGAGTATTTTGACTCCACCCCACTCCTACCTGAGTATTGTAATTTTCCAAGTTCCTCCCTTTATGATCACAGTCTACCCATCTTCTGATGACTACATCCACCAGGATAATTCTTGTAGTCTCGAAGGTTAAAGGATTTGAAACTGGCTCATTGAATATGTCAATACTGTACTTGTGGCCTCCACAGTTAACAGTGCATTTTGGAGGCTTGGTGGAACAGGACATTCAATTCTTGAATGTGTAGATGACAAATATGCAATGATGGTGTGATGTTGTAATACCAATATGGACCAAAATCTCAGCTGACATTTTCAGAGCAGATTTTGAAATTCTAAAAGTCTTCCAACCTTGTACTACCAAGGTGTAGCTAATACAGTGGCTGTTGAGTGGATTTTAATTCAGTTGTTTCTAATATGGGACTGCTCAGTGGCGCAGTTGGTAGCACTGTTGCTTTGCAGCAAGAAGGTCCTGGGTTCAAATCTCTGCCTGGGGTCTTTCTGCGTAGAGTTCGCATGTTCTCCCTGTGCATGCGTGGTTCTCTCCGGGTACTCCGGCTTCCTCCCACAGTATAAAAACATGGTATGAGTGTGTGTGTGTGTGCATGGTTGTTTCTCCTGTATGTCTCTGTGTTGCCCTGCAATGGACTGGCAACCTGTCCAGGGGTACCCTGCCTCTAGCCCCATGACAGCTGGAGATAGGTAACCCTGCATAGGAATGACGGGTACAGAAAATGGATGGATGGATGTTTATAATACTTGCAGAGTGTGGCTGCTGAAATACTTATTGAAAAAAGAAAGCTTTTATCACAGTCACAACAGACTTTAGAAAAACTAAATACAACCTTGCTGCTTCCAAAGAAATGAAGAGAGAAAGGAGCAAGCAAGGCTAAGGATAAGCCTAAATACAGTAAGATTGTTATTCACACTGGCGGTAATGACACCTGGTTACACAAATCGGAGGTCACTAATCGGAGGTCACTAATTAATGTTGCTTCGGTGTGTAAGTTTGCCAAAACAATGTCAGACTCTGTAATTTTTTCTTCTCCCATGCCTGATCGGACCAGTGACGACATGATTAGCCGCATGCTGTCATTGAACCACTGGCTGTCTAGGTGGTATCCTGAAAATGTTGTGGGCTACATTGATAATTGGCAAACATTTTTGGGAAAACCTGGTCTGATCTGGAGAGACGGCATCCATCCCAATTTGGATTGAGCAGCTCTAGCCGTATTTATTAGTCCTACAAGACACTGACAACCCAGGGTTCAGAACAGAAAGCAGAGTCGTAGTTTTACTCACTTCTCTGCGTCTTCTGTACTGTTACCAACTCATTACCCCATTGAGACAGTGTCTTTCCCCTCTGCCAAAATCAAATGGATTAAAGGTTAACCTTACAAGAGCAAATCATGAAAATTTCATTAAGATAAGTATGACTTTGACTGAACATAAAAATAAATTAAATGTGGTTTATTAAACATAAGACCTCTCACTTTAAAGACTTTGTTAGTTCTAAACAGAAACCTGGCTGCAGCAGGAGGATTATGTCAGTTTACAGGTCCTTCTCAAAAAATTTGCATATTGTGATAAAGTTCATTATTTTCCATAATGCAATGATAAAAATTAAACTTTCATATATTTTAGATTCATTGCACACCAACTGAAATATTTCAGGTCTTTTATTGTTTTAAAACTGATGATTTTGGCATACAGCTCATGAAAACCCAAAATTCCTATCTCAAAAAAGTTAGCATATCATGAAATGGTTCTCTAAACGAGCTATTAACCTAATCATCTGAATCAACTAATTAACTCTAAACACCTGCAAAAGATTCCTGAGGCTTTTAAAAACTCCCAGCCTGGTTCATTACTCAAAACCGCAATCATGGGTAAGACTGCCGACCTGTCTGCTGCCCAGAAGGCCATCATTGACACCCTCAAGCAAGAGGGTAAGACACAGAAAGAAATTTCTGAATGAAGAGGCTGTTCCCAGAGTGCTGTTTCAAGGCACCTCAGTGGGAAGTCTGTGGGAAGGAAAAAGTGTGGCAGAAAATGCTGCACAACGAGAAGAGGTGACCGGTCCCTCAGGAAGATTGTGGAGAAGGACCGATTCCAGACCTTGGGGGAACTGCGGAAGCAGTGAACTGAGTCTGGAGTAGAAACATCCAGAGCCACCGTGCACAGGCGTGTGCCGGAAATGGGCTACAGGTGCCGCATTCCCCAGGTCAAGCCACTTTTGAACCAGAAACAGCGGCAGAAGCGCCTGACCTGGGCTACAGAGAAGCAGCACTGGACTGTTGCTCGGTGGTCCAAAGTACTTTTTATGGATGAAAGCAAATTTTGCATGTCATTCAAAAATCAAGGTGCCAGAGTCTGGAGGAAGACTGGGGAAAAGGAAATGCCAAAATGCCTGAAGTCCAGTGTCAAGTACCCACAGTCAGTGATAGTCTGGGGTGCCATGTCAGCTGCTGGTGTTGGTCCACTGTGTTTTATCAAGGGCAGGGTCAATGCAGCTAGCTATCAGAAGATTTTGGAGCACTTCATGCTTCCATCTGCTGAAAAGCTTTATGGAGATGAAGATTTCATTTTTCAGCACGACCTGGCACCTGCTCACAGTGCCAAAACCACTGGTAAATGGTTTACTGACCATGGTATTACTGTGCTCAATTGGCCTGCCAACTCTCCTGACCTGAACCCCATAGAGAATCTGTGGGATATTGTGAAGAGGAAGTAGAGAGACGCAAGACCCAACACTCTGGATGAGCTTAAGGCTGCTATCGAAGCATCCTGGGCCTCCATAACACCTCAGCAGTGCCACAGGCTGATTGCCTCCATGCCACGCCGCATTGAAGCAGTCATTTCTGCAAAAGGATTCCCGACCAAGTATTGAGTGCATAACTGAACATAATTATTTGAAGGTTGACTTTTTTTGTATTAAAAACACTTTTCTTTTATTGGTCGGATGAAATGCTAATTTTTTGAGATAGGAATTTTGGGTTTTCATGAGCTGTATGCCAAAATCATCAGTTTTAAAACAATAAAAGACCTGAAATATTTCAGTTGGTGTGCAATGAATCTAAAATATATGAAAGTTTAATTTTTATCATTACATTATGGAAAATAATGAACTTTATCACAATATGCTAATTTTTTGAGAAGGACCTGTATAAAACCACTTTTGTTTGTGTTTTTATTATCCACTCTTACTCTTAATTTTTAGATCAGACCTTAGATTTTTATTTTTTTTGATTTAGTGTTAAATACTGATAAGGTCATTATAGTGGGGGATTTCAATATTCATGTTGGCACTAAAAGTGATAGGCTAAATGCAGCCTTTAATAAAATTAATGAACTAAGAACAATTTTAGGTTTCTTTTTAGTACAGTTGCCAAACTTACACAATCATAACTTTGTTGAGCCAAGTATTCCCCCAGCACTCAGTAGTGATTACTTTATGGTATTCTTCATAAACATATTGAATTCTATTTAAAATAAAATCATAGGCATCCTCCCAAGCATGATTACTTCTTCCCCAGTAAGTGAGGCAGCATCAGATGTAACTGTAGTGCCTCCTTTGTGTTTGGACTGTTTTGATTAAGCTGAGCTTTTGGAATTATCAAAAATATTAGCTTCATTTAAACATTCAACTTCCATGTAAAACCCAATCCCAACCAAAATATTTAAACAAGTGTTTTCTTTGATGACCACCCCCATTTTAGATATGATGAATATATCCTTAGAAAATGGATATGTACAACAGGAGTTTAAGGTTGGCGTAATTAAACTTAATAAATCTTCTCTCCAGCAAGCTGACTTGATAAATTATAGACCTATATAATCTTTCTTTCTTATCTAAAATCCTTTGCGAAAATAGTGGCTAATCAAGAGTGTGTACGTTTATTTAAACAGGGACATGCACAACAACACATTGGCCAAGACAAGGTCAGGACAGATGCTTGGTGCCAGGTTAAAGCATGAATGTTAATTTCCACCTGCAGTCCTTGGGTAGGTTGAATGGTCTTGTTAGATCTCAGTGCTGCTTTTGACACAGTCAATCACAGCTGCTTTTGATACAGTCAATCACAACAATCAATTAGAAAGGCTTGAACATGTTGTGGGATCAAAGAAAAAGCACCAGGCTGGATTAAATCATATTTGTCCGACAGATTCGTTTGATAAATCTTCACACTCAAGGGTTACTTGTGGAGAACCACAGGGTTCTGTGCTTGGATCAATTCTTTTTACTATTATATATATATATATATATATATATATATATATATATATATATATATAGTGGCTTGCAAAATTATTCGGCCCCCTTGAATTTTTCCACATTTTGTCACATTACAGCCACAAACATGAATCACTTTATTGGAATTCCACGTGAAAGACCAATACAAAGTGGTGTACACGTGAGAAGTGGAACGAAAATCATACATGATTCCAAACATTTTTTACAAATAAATAACTGAAAAGTGGGGTGTGCGTAATTATTCAGCCCCCTGAGTCAATACTTTGTAGAACCACCGTCTGCTGCAATTATAGTTGCCAGTCTTTTAGGGTATGTCTCTACCAGCTTTGCACATCTAGAGACTGAAATTCTTGCCCATTCTTCTTTGCAAAACAGCTCCAGCTCAGTCAGATTAGATGGACAGCGTTTGTGAACAGCAGTTTTCAGATCTTTCCACAGATTCTCGATTGGATTTAGATCTGGACTTTGACTGGGCCATTCTAACACATGGATATGTTTTGTTTTAAACCATTCCATTGTTGCCCTGGCTTTATGTTTAGGGTCGTTGTCCTGCTGGAAGGTGAACCTCCGCCCCAGTCTCAAGTCTTTTGCAGACTCCAAGAGATTTTCTTCCAAGATTGCCCTGTATTTGGCTCCATCCATCTTCCCATCAACTCTGACCAGCTTCCCTGTCCCTGCTGAAGAGAAGCACCCCCAGAGCATGATGCTGCCACCACCATATTTGACAGTGGGGATGGTGTGTTCAGAGTGATGTGCAGTGTTAGTTTTCCGCCACACATAGCGTTTTGCATTTTGGCCAAAAAGTTCCATTTTGGTCTCATGTGACCAGAGCACCTACTTCCACATGTTTGCTGTGTCCCCCACATGGCTTGTGGCAAACTGCAAACGAGTCTTCTCATGGTTTTCTTTTAACAATGACTTTCTTCTTGCCACTCCTACATAAAGGCCAACTTTGTGCAGTGCACGACTAGTAGTTGTCCTATGGACAGATTCCCCCACCTGAGCTGTAGATCTCTGCTCGCTGCATTTCTGATCAGCGCTCTCCTTGTTCGGCCTGTGAGTTTAGGTGGACGGCCTTGTCTTGATAGGTTTACAGTTGTGCCATACTCCATCCATTTCTGAATGATCGCTTGAACAGTGCTCCGTGGGATGTTCAAGGCTTGGGAAATCTTCTTGTAGCCTAAGCCTGCTTTAAATTTCTCAATAACTTTATCCCTGACCTGTCTGGTGTGTTCTTTGGACTTCATGGTGTTGTTGCTCCCAACATTCTCTTAGACAACCTCTGAGGCCGTCACAGGGCAGCTGTATTTGTACTGACATTAGATTACAAACAGGTGCACTCTATTTAGTCATTAGCACTCATCAGACAATGTCTATGGGCAACTGACTGCACTCAGACCAAAGGGGGCTGATTAATTAGGCACAGCCCACTTTTCAGTTATTTTTTTGTAAAAAATGTTTGGAATCATGTATGATTTTCATTCCACTTCTCATGTGTACACCACTTTGTATTGGTCTTTCACGTGGAATTCCAATAAAATTGATTCATGTTTGTGGCTGTAATGGGACAAAATGTGGAAAAGTTCAAGGTGGCCGAATACTTTTGCAAGCCACTGTATATATTTATATACTTCTACTTGCAGAATATTGGGGTCTGCTGTTAGTTAATACAACAAGAGAAACAATATTTCATGGCTTTAATAATACTTCATTGTAATGTTGGATTATGAATTATCGGTGGCTTCAGAGTAAAAGTTCTCATACTATGTTCCCCATGTGCACTCACTCATAGGTGCTGGATACTAAACCGTGTATTGCTAAGAAGCTGGATACTCCCTCATCTTTTTACCTCTGAGGATTTGACATTTCTCTATTTTTGATCCAGAAGTCAGATTTTTATTGGTCAACCCACTGGACAGCTTTCTTTAACTTTGTCCATATTTAAAGGACCAAGCCCCAAAATACATCTTTCTTTAGATATGGGCTTATTTAAATAGTGTTAAGAAGATTGCCTAAATGCAACATGAAACACCTTACATATTATTATTTTTTAGAATAAACACTTTCATTTGGATGTTTTAGCTTTGGAAAGGCATGGGTTTGTTCAGTTCACCCTACAGTTCTCTCTAAGACTCTTAATGCCTACAGGTCCTTAAACCTTCAGAACACAAGGTCTGCACTAATAAGACAAGCAGATAATTTTTAATTATTAGGCAGAAACCTGACAAACATCAGCGACAGTCGTTTAAATCTACTCTACCACTTTATGCCTCATCAAAAAGCAGAGCATAAAGTCTTCATTAAGAGAACAGAGGTCTGGATAACAATGCTAATGAGCAGCTTATATTCTTGGGAGGTGTGTGAAAAATGAAAGGTTAAACCCCTCTAAGCCCACCTTTGTGTCTCAGCTACTGCATGACCACAAGCCTGCTGATTAAAAAGTAGTCACCTACAACTTTCTGTTGGTTTCTGTGACAGCTGCAGATTTGTGCTCATAATCCCTTTTGCCATTTTTTACAAAATAAGACTCAATGTGAAAATGTATCTCCAAAACTCTCTTTTCACTTGTTGTCAATCAGAATACAGCATTGCTAGTCTGACTTTTAACCTTTTTCTGGTTTTAAAAGCTTTTCAGTCTATTAACAATGTTCCCCATCAACACACTCATCCAATCTGCCACTCGGCACTCTACTTCCTGAACCTCAATCACATCAGATGTGATGTACATTTACTATTCTCACCTGGCTTTGGAAAACATAATAGTTTTTTTAATCTATGGTTAGAAACCAGAACATTGCTTTGGTTTGGATTTGGATCTGTTGCTAATGCAGACCAAATACGTTTTTAACAATAAAGCCAAATCACATTAACATGAAGCTGAAAAATGAAAATTTTGAATGCAATGAACCTCAAAATTGCATTTTTGCAAAGCTTTAGTGATACATTTACAAAATTGTTAAATATTATGTCATGATACAGAGCTAACGTGCAGATCTGCACAAAATATTTACTATCTCAATATCTCTGCACGCAATATCAATATTGAAATGAACTGAAATTGAAAGTACCATCCATTTAGGCTCTCTATGCCAGTAAATATGTGGTGAAGTTTATTGCTTCTTGCAACTAAAAAGGTCATGAGATGTATTAAGATGTGCTGGTAAGCTCATTAAGAAGCTACAATTTTGCTGTGTCTTGCAGAAATGTTATATATATACACTACCGTTCAAAAGTTTGGGGTCACCCAAACAATTTTGTGTTTTCCATGAAAAGTCACACTTATTCACCACCATACGTTGTGAAATGAATAGAAAATAGAGTCAAGACATTGACAAGGTTAGAAATAATGATTTGTATTTGAAATAGGATTTTTTTTTACATCAAACTTTGCTTTCGTCAAAGAATCCTCCATTTGCAGCAATTACAGCATTGCAGACCTTTGGCATTCTAGCTGTTAATTTGTTGAGGTAATCTGGAGAAATTGCACCCCACGCTTCTAGAAGCAGCTCCCACAATTTGGATTGGTTGGATGGGCACTTCTTGCGTACCATACGGTCAAGCTGCTCCCACAACAGCTCAATAGGGTTCAAATCTGGTGACTGCGCTGGCCACTCCATTACCCATAGAATACCAGCTGCCTGCTTCTTCTCTAAATAGTTCTTGCACAATTTGGAGGTGTGTTTTGGGTCATTGTCCTGTTGTAGGATGAAATTGGCTCCAATCAAGCGCTGTCCACTGGGTATGGCATGGCGTTGCAAAATGGAGTGATAGCCTTGCTTATTCAGAATCCCTTTTACCTTGTACAAATCTCCCACCTTACCAGCACCAAAGCAACCCCAGACCATCACATTACCTCCACCATGCTTAACAGATGGCGTCAGGCATTCTTCCAGCATCTTTTCAGTTGTTCTGCGTCTCACAAACGTTCTTCTTTGTGATCCAAACACCTCAAACTTGGATTCATCCGTCCACAACACTTTTTTCCAGTCTTCCTCTGTCCAATGTCTGTGTTCTTTTGCCCATCTTAATCTTTTTCTTTTATTGGCCAGTCTCAGATATGGCTTTTTCTTTGCCACTCTGCCCTGAAGCCCAGAATCCCGCAGCCGCCTCTTAACTGTAGATGTTGACACTTGTGTTTTGCGGGTACTATTTAATGAAGATGCCAGTTGGGGACCTGTGAGGCGTCTGTTTCTCAAACTAGAGACTCTAATGTACTTATCTTCTTGCTCAGTTGTGCAACGCGGCCTCCCACTTCGTTTTCTACTCTGGTTAGAGCCTGTTTGTGCTGTCCTCTGAAGGGAGTAGTACACACCGTTGTAGGAAATCTTCAATTTCTTAGCAATTTCTCGCATGGAATAGCCTTCATTTCTAGAACAAGAATAGACTGTCGAGTTTCAGATGAAAGTTCTCTTTTTCTGGCCATTTTGAGCGTTTAATTGACCCCACAAATGTGATGCTCCAGAAACTCAATCTGCACAAAGGAAGGTCATTTTTGTAGCTTCTGTACCGAGCTAAACTGTTTTCAGATGTGTGAACATGATTGCACAAGGGTTTTCTAATCATCAATTAGCCTTCTGAGCCAATGAGCAAACACATTGTACCATTAGAACACTGGAGTGATAGTTGCTGGAAATGGGCCTCTATACACCTATGTAGATATTGCACCAAAAACCAGACATTTGCAGCTAGAATAGTCATTTACCACATTAGCAATGTATAGAGTGTATTTCTTTAAAGTTAAGACTAGTTTAAAGTTATCTTCATTGAAAAGTACAGTGCTTTTCCTTCAAAAATAAGGTCATTTCAATGTGACCCCAAACTTTTGAACGGTAGTGTATATATAATTTTTTTTAAACAATTTTTCTAAGAACTGGTGGGCAAATCAGTTTATTTCATTTGTAATGAGGCTCCACAATTTTCCATCTAAAACAAGAGGCAGGAAATCAATGGGTTCAGAATTCGTCAGATCCCTGTCCCCGAAATAACCAACAGGCTCATCAAAAGGTCTAATTCACTGGTGATACTCTTCCTCGTCTCTCAAGCAAAGCCAGCCAACATCATCGTCCTTTACAGCGTGATTGTGAACACCTCTGCTGTCTCCTCCACTATTAGTGGTGTATTTTCTCCTGTGGTTTCCACCGCGTCTGCTGCTAGTTCTGCAGGTTTTTACATTCCCGCTACCTCTGTCACCATTAGCTGTGTTTTCACCACCCCTGCTGCCCCCCACCACGTATCTCTCACCCGGACATGGTGAAGCAAATCATCAGACCTGGTATGTGCTGCTTGTGGACCATCATGGTCAAAAGGACTGATTGTCACTGCGCACAGATGGAACATCACTTTCTTTCTCACTGTAAGGCTGAACATCTTGATCAGAGGGTGAATTGTGATTACCAGCTGATTCGACGGGGGTAAGTCGTATTGCGTCATTTCCTGTTGTCACTGTTGCGCTCCCTGTAAACTGTTTGGTGTTCAGACTCTCTTGAATTGATCTTATTTTATCTGTGCTGAGGCCTTTAAGTTATTTTAACACACAAGCACACTAAAACACACGTTTTGTGGTGGTGTACTTTACGTTTTGGGAACTCCTTGTGTTTCACACAGCTTTTCTTGGGGTGGTAAGGTCTCGCTAGCTCAGTTAGCTTAGCTTCATTGCGGCTATGGCTACTCTTCTCTCTCCTGTCTTGAACTCTTCTCTTCTCTCTTGCTCTCTCTGTCAGATGTTTAGTTACTTCCCTGCCTCCTTTAGTGATAATGGTAACTGTAATAAATGTAATATTTTTGTAGCTTTGGAGGCGAGGGTATCAAAATTAGAAGCACGGATCCGCGCTGTTGAAAAACCAGCTGATAGCCGAAGCCCATTAGCCAGCGCGGTGCCAACAAGGATAGAACCCCCTAGCTGTCCTCCGGTAGAGCCCGCGCAGCCTTGACCTCAGGCTGGTTGGGTGACTGTACGTAGGAAGCATAGTTCTAGGACCCAGCCCCCGGGCCACCACCAACCGGTCCGCGTTTCTAACAGATTTTCCCCGCTCAGCGACACACCCGCTGAGAAGCCGACCCTGGTAATTGGCAGCTCCATAGTCAGAAACGTGGCATTAGAGACACCATTGACCATAGTCAAATGTTTGCCAGGGGCCAGAACAGGCGACATCAAATCCTACCTGAAACTGCTGGCTAAAGATAAGCGTAAATACAGTAAGATTGTTATTCACGCTGGCGGTAATGACACCTGGTTACGCCAATCGGAGGTCACAAAAATTAGTGTTGCTTTGGTGTGTAAGTTTGCCAAAACAATGTCAGACTCGGTAATCTTTTCTGGTCCCCTGCCTGATCGGACCAGTGACGACATGTTTAGCCGCATGCTGTCATTCCATCAATGGTGTTCTGGGTGGTGTCCTGCAAACGATGTGGGCTACATTTTGGGGAAAACCTGGTCTGATCCGGAGAGACGGCATCCATCCCACTTTAGATGGAGCAGCTCTTCTTTCTAGGAATATGGCCGAATTTATTAGTCCTCCAAAACACTGACAACCCAGGCTCCAGACCAGGAAGCAGAGTCGTAGTTTAACCCACCTCTCTGCTGCTTCTGTACTGTTACCCACCCATTACCCTATAGAAACAGTGTCTTGCCCACGGCCAAAATTAAATGGATTAAAAGTTAAGCCAACAAAAGCAAATTATGGAAATCTCATAAAAATAAATACAACTTTGACTCAACAGAAAAATAAATCTATTAAATGTGGTTTATTAAACATAAGATCTCTCTCCTCAAAGAGTTTGTTAGTAAATGACTTGATTTGTGATAATCACATTGATTTGCTTTGTCTCACAGAAACCTGGTTGCAGCAGGAGGATTATGTCAGTATAAATGAGTCAACTCCTTCCAGTCATTTAAATTTTCACATTCCTAGAAATACTGGGCGAGGAGGAGGAGTTGCAACCATTTTTCGTTCTGATATACTAATTAGTCCCAGACTAATTGATAGCTACAGTTCTTTTGAACATCTAACCCTTAATTTTCCTCATCCAAGTTGCAAAACATTAAGACCATTTTTGTTTGTGGTTTTGTATCGTCCACCAGGCCCTTACTCTCAATTCTTGGATCAGATCTCACATTTTTTATCTGATTTAGTATTAAATACTGATAGGGTTATTATAGTGGGGGACTTTAATATTCATGTGGATACTGAAAGTGATAGCCTAAATGCAGCCTTTAATGCTATTTTAGACTCAATTGGCTTTCCTCAAAAAGTACAGGGATCGACCCACTCGGGCATACACACTTTGGACCTTGTACTGACATACGGTATTGAGTGTGAGGAAATAACAGTCCACCCACATAACCCGGTCCTGTCTGACCACTTCTTAATAACTTTTGAATTTACTTTAACTGACCATCTTAAATCTGAAAGAAAATTTCATTATAGTAGAGCTTTATCACACAATGCTGTAACAATTTTTAAAGAATCTGTTCCATTCTTACTTTCCTTAGTGTCTCAGGGCAACACAGTGGATGGCAGCAATTCTATCTCTAACCCTTCAGAAATTGATGATCTGGTTCACACCATTACGTCCTCATTGCGTTTGGCATTAGATAGTGTAGCCCCCCTAAAAAAGAAAGTGGCTAACCATAGGAGGCTGACTCCTTGGTTCAATGCAGAGTTGCGTACTTTAAAGCAGAATACTAGGAAGTTGGAGAGAAAATGGCGCTCTACACACCTAGAGGATTCCTATTTAACCTGGAATAACAGTCTATTGCTGTATAAAAAGACCCTTCGACAAGCTAGAACAGCATATTTTTCATCATTAATAGAGGCGAATAAAAACAATCCTAGGTTTCTTTTTAGTCCAGTTGCCAAACTTACACAGAGTCATAACTCTGTTGAGCCAACTATTCCCCCAGCTCTTAGCAGTGATGATTTTATGGGATTCTTCATAAATAAAATTAATTATATTAAAAATAAAATCATTGGCATCCTCCCAAACATGATTACTTCTTCCTCAGTAAATGAGGCAGCATCAGAGAATTGTAGAACCTCAGTTGTGCTTAGGCTGTTTTGATTCTGTCGAGGTTTCGGAATTATCAAAAATATTAGCCTCATCTAAACCTTCAACTTGTATGTTGGACCCAATTCCAACCAAATTATTTAAAGAAGTGTTCCATTTGGTTCCTGGCCCCATTTTGGATATGATGAATCTATCCTTAGTAAACGGATACGTACCACAGGAATTTAAAATAGCTGTAATTAAACCTTTACTTAAGAAACCTTCCCTTGATCAAGATGACTTAGTGAATTACAGACCTATATCTAACCTTCCTTTTTTATCCAAAGTCCTTGAGAAAATTGTTGCTAATCAAGTCTGAGCATTTAAACAGTAACGAGCTGTTTGAAGAGTTTCAGTCAGGTTTTAGAGCTCCTCATAGCACTGAAACAGCACTGGTGAAAGTTACTAATGATATTCTCATGGCCTCAGATAATGGACTTGTGTCTGTTCTGGTTTTGTTAGATCTCAGTGCTGCTTTTGACATAGTCGATCATAATATTCTCTTAGAAAGGCTTGAACATGTTGCAGGGATCAAAGGAACAGCACTAGGCTGGTTTAAATCATATTTGTCTGATAGATTCCAGTTTGTTCATCTAAATGATAAATCTTCTTCACTCTCAAGGGTTACTTGTGGAGTTCCACAGGGTTCTGTGCTTGGACCAATTCTGTTCACCATATATATGCTCCCAATTGGTAGAATCATTAGACAGCATGGGATAAATTTCCACAGCTATGAAGATGATACACAACTATATTTATCTATAAATCCTGATGAACCCAGTCAGTTAGGTAGATTACAGGCATGTCTGGAAGACATAAAATTATGGATGACCCTAAACTTTTTGCTTTTAAATTCTGACAAGCCAGAAGTTGCTGTCTTTGGACCAGAAGTTCTGAAACAGAAACTGATTAGTCAATCTCTTCATCTGGATGGCATTAAATTGGCCCCCAGTAATAACGTAAAGAACCTCGGCGTTATTTTTGACCGAGACTTGACATTTAAATCCCATATTAAACAGGTTTCTAGGATTTCTTTCTTTCACCTCCGGAATATTGCTAAAATTAGAAACATCCTGTCCAGGAGTGATGCTGAGAAACTAGTCCATGCATTTGTTACCTCAAGGCTGGACTACTGTAATTCTTTACTATCAGGTAGTTCCTAAAATGCCATTAAAAGCCTTCAGTTGTTCCAAAATGCGGCAGCAAGAGTTCTGATGAATATTAAAAAGAGAGATCACATTTCTCCTGTTTTAGCTTCCCTTCATTGGCTCCCTGTTAAATCCAGAATATAATTTAAGATCCTCCTTCTTACATACAAAGCCCTTAATAATCAAGCTCCATCATACATCAGAGATCTAATTGTTCCTTATGTTCCTAACAGAGCCCTTCGCTCTCAGACTGCAGGTTTACTTGTAGTTCCTAGGATTTCTAAAAGTAGAATGGGAGGCAGATCTTTTAGTTATCAGGCTCCTCTCCTGTGGAACCAGCTCCCAGCTTTAGTCCGTGAGGCAGACACTCTGTTTACTTTTAAGGCCAGGCTTAAAACTTTCCTTTTTGATAAAGCTTATAGTTAGAGTGGCTTAGGTCATCCTGAGCTATCTCTGTAGTTATGCTGCTATAGGCTTAGACTGCTGGAGGACAGACTTACCAATTTTCTTCACTCTGCTACTTCCTTTTCTCCTACGACTCTCCAGTTGTATTACAGTACTGTCATATTTTAGGGTAGAATTTAAAGACCCAAATGCAGCAAAGTACAAATAAGGATGATTTAATGAAAACAAGGAACAGGAACTCACAGAACTCAGGAGGGTATATAAGGCAGCAAACGGGGAAACAGGAACCAGACGGGCAACAAGGAAGGCAGGGACCAGGCGGGGAAGAAAGACGGACGAACCAGCGAGTAGTGACTGAATGGGAACCGAATATATACTGAGGAGGAGAGTGAAGAGTGAACACGGAAGGAGCAGGAGACCAATTAGTGAAAGCGGTTGCAGCTGAGAGGGAGTGAGCAGGTGGAACTGATTAGCAGCTGGGATGGAAGGCAGAATGGCTAGGAGACAGAAGACTCTAAAGAAACTAGAAAGGATAATAGGTCTAAGAAGGAATCTACAGGAAACAGTGGAGAACAGAAGGAAGAAATATGGAAACCAGAAAGTGCAGAAATGACTAGTAAAGACAAAGAATAACTAAACAAGATAATAGAACTAAGGAAAATAACTAACAAAACACAAACACCTAGGAACTGTGACAAGTACATTCTGTTATTTCGACTGTTAACTTTGTTTTCTCTCAGTGTTTTTCTCTCCATAGAAGATATACCTGGTCTGGTATCCTGCTTGGCTGCAATGCCCTGTTGGACGGGGGGCATCGACTGGGATGATCCTCCCAGTAACTGAACATCCACTGTGTCCTGTTATTAACTTTTTACTTTCTGTAACATAGAAAGTACTCTTATATCGGATCTTCTTTTTCCTTCAGTGTCTCTGCTCTGTCTTCTCAAACCCCCAGACGGTCGTGGCAGATGGCCACTCCTACTGAGCCTGGTTCTGTTGGAGGTTTCTTCCTGTTAAAGGGGAGTTTTTCCTCTCCACCGTCGCTACATGCTTGCTCCCTATGAGGGATTGCTGAAGGATTGCTGTGGTTGGAAAGTCTGCATCAACGGGGCCCAACCTCACGCCAATGACTGACGCAATCTGCTGGGATTCCTTAAATAGGAAACTTTTTAACTGATTGGAATGTTTGTATAAATGTATTGAAATGACTTCTTGTTAAGTGCCTTGAGATGACATCTGTTGTGAATTGGCGCTATATAAATAAACTGAATTGAATTTAATATTCCTCTTTAGAATCTAAATCAGCTATTACTTGACAAAGTGCTTCGTCCGCGGTGAACAGACCTCTCGGCATCGTAAGTTTTATCTTTCTAAAACTTTTTCATGGTAACAAACCCAGAAATATGGCTTAGATTTAAGTTACAGATGTCCGCCATCTCCTGGTGTAAAGTAGAAACTGAATGAGTGATCCTACCTGCTGCTGTGGCTCGTTAAAGTCAGCAATTCAATTCAATTCAGTTTATTTATATAGCGCCAATTCACAACAGATGTCATCTCAAGGCACTTAACAAGAAGTCATTTCAATACATTTATACAAACATTCCAATCAGTTAAAAAGTTTCCTATTTAAGGAATCCCAGCAGATTGCGTCAGTCATTGGGGTGAGGTTGGGCCCCATTGATGCAGACTTTCCAACCACAGCAATCCTTCAGCAATCCCTCATACTGAGCAAGCATGTAGCGACGGTGGAGAGGAAAAACTCCCCTTTAACAGGAAGAAACCTCCAACAGAACCAGGCTCAGTAGGAGCGGCCATCTGCCACGACCGTCTGGGGGTTTGAGAAGAAGGAGCAGAAACACAGAAGGAACAGAAGATCTGATATAAGAGAACTTTCTATGTTACAGAAAGTAAAAAGTTAATAACAGGACACAGTGGATGTTCAGTTACTGGGAGCATCATCCCAGTCGATGCCCCCCGTCCAACAGGGCATTGCAGCCAAGCAGGATACCAGACCAGGTATATCTTCTATGGAGAGAAAAACACTGAGAGAAAACAAAGTTAACAGTCGAAATAACAGAATGTACTGTAAAACAACTGGAGAGTAGTAGGAGAAAAGGAAGTAGCAGAGTGAAGAAAATTGGTAAGTCTGTCCTCCAGCAGTCTAAGCCTATAGCAGCATAACTACAGAGCTAGCTCAGGATGACCTTAGCCACTCTAACTATAAGGTTTATCAAAAAGGAAAGTTTTAAGCCTGGCCTTAAAAGTAAACAGAGTGTCTGCCTCACGGACTAAAGCTGGGAGCTGGTTCCACAGGAGAGGAGCCTGATAACTAAAAGATCTGCCTCCCATTCTACTTTTAGAAATCCTAGGAACTACAAGTAAACCTGCAGTCTGAGAGCGAAGGGCTCTGTTAGGAACATAAGGAACAATTAGATCTCTGATGTATGATGGAGCTTGATTATTAAGGGCTTTGTATGTAAGAAGAAGGATCTTAAATTCTATTCTGGATTTAACAGGGAGCCAATGAAGGGAAGCTAAAACAGGAGAAATGTGATCTCTCTTTTTACTATTCATCAAAACTCTTGCTGCCGCATTTTGGATCAACTGAAGGCTTTTAATGGCATTTTGTGGACTACCTGATAGTAAAGAATTACAGTAGTCCAGCCTTGAGGTAACAAATGCATGGACTAGTTTCTCAGCATCACTCCTGGACAGGATGTTTCTAATTTTAGCAATATTCCGGAGGTGAAAGAAAGAAATCCTAGAAACCTGTTTAATATGGGATTTAAATGTCAAGTCTCGGTCAAAAATAACGCCGAGGTTCTTTACGTTATTACTGGGGGCCAATTTAATGCCATCCAGATGAAGTGATTGACTAATCAGTTTCTGTTTAAGAACTTCTGGTCCAAAGACAGCAACTTCTGTTTTGTCAGAATTTAAAAGCAAAAAGTTTAGGGTCATCCATGTTTTTATGTCTTCCAGACATGCCTGTAATCTACCTAACTGACTGGGTTCATCAGGATTTATGGATAAATATAGTTGTGTATCATCTGCATAGCTGTGGAAATTTATCCCATGCTGTCTAATGATTCTACCAATTGGGATCATATATATGGTGAACAGAATTGCTCCAAGCACAGGACCCTGTGGAACTCTACAAGTAACTCTTGAGAGTGAAGAAGATTTATCATTTAGATGAACAAACTGGAATCTATCAGACAAATATGATTTAAACCAGCCTAGTGCTGTTCCTTTGATCCCTGCAACATGTTCAAGCCTTTCTAAGAGAATATTATGATCGACTGTGTCAAAAGCAGCACTGAGATCTAACAAAACCAGAACAGACACAACTCCATTATCTGAGGCCATGAGAATATCATTAGTAACCTTCACCAGTGCTGTTTCAGTGCTATGATGAGCTCTAAAACCTGACTGAAACTCTTCAAACAGCTCGTTATTGTTTAAATGCTCACAGACTTGATTAGCAACAATTTTCTCAAGGACTTTGGATAAGAAAGGAAGGTTAGATATAGGTCTGTAATTCACTAAGTCATCTTGATCAAGGGAAGGTTTCTTGAGTAAAGGTTTAATTACAGCTATTTTAAATTCCTGTGGTACGTATCCGTTTACTAAGGATAGATTCATCATATCCAAAATGGGGCCAGGAACCAAATGGAACACTTCTTTAAATAATTTGGTTGGAATTGGGTCCAACATACAAGTTGAAGGTTTAGATGAGGCTAATATTTTTGATAATTCCGAAAGCTCGACTGAATCAAAACAGCCTAAGCACAACTGAGGATCTACAGTTCTTTCCGATGCTGCCTCATTTACTGAGGAAGAAGTAATCATGTTTGGGAGGATGCCAATGATTTTATTTTTAATAGAATTAATTTTATTTACGAAGAATCCCATAAAATCCTCACTGCTAAGAGCTGGGGGAATAGTTGGCTCAACAGAGCTATGACTCTGTAAGTTTGGCAACTGGACTAAAAAGAAACCTAGGATTGTTTTTATTCGCCTCTATTAATGATGAAAAATATGCTGTTCTAGCTTGTCGAAGGGTCTTTTTATACAGCAGTAGACTGTTATTCCAGGTTAAATAGGAATCCTCTAGGTGTGTAGAGCGCCATTTTCTCTCCAACTTCCTAGTATTCTGTTTTAAAGTACGCAACTCTGCATTGAACCAAGGAGTCAGCCTCCTATGGCTAGCCTCTTTCTTTTTTAAGGGGGCTACACTATCTAATGCCAAACGCAATGAGGACGTAACGCTGTGAACCAGATCATCAATTTCTGAAGGGTTAGAGATAGAATTGCTGCCATCCACTGTGTTACCCTGAGACACTAAGGAAAGTAAGAATGGAACAGATTCTTTAAAAATTGTTACAGCATTGTCTGATAAAGCTCTACTATAATGAAATTTTCTTTCAGATTTCAAATGGTCAGTTAAAGTAAATTCATAAAGCAATGTTGCTTGTCGCAATTTTGCGACTTTGGTGCCTAAAAAGTTTATATAATTATTGATAAAATTCAAGTTTTAATCTGTTAATTAAAGTTCGGGGCCCCAGTTCCTTGTGGAACAAATTTGTAAATCAGACAACCCGTCTCTTCTGAAGGTATGAGCTCAAAACGTAGTGGGGCAAATAAGTGCTGGCTTTTATAAACTTTGTGATGTCATTATTGCCAACGGACCAATGGGAATGCGTTGGGGGTACTGCAGTCTGTTCAGTTCATTTGTGGAAAATGAATCCCAACATCAGACTGGTACATGCATGATTATTACTGTACACAAATTCAAAAAGGTACAAATTTGCATGTTTTGCTAAATGAGCATCTTCTTTTTAGCAGAACCTAGTTGTTATGTTGCTACAACCACACCAGTAAGGCACAGATGTTTGCCAGTTGCCATTTAGTAACAGCTGAAGAAGAAGTCCATCTGATCTGCCAAACATAGACTTCAGAATACCTGCCTAGCACATTTATTTTATGCTTGTCTCACCACCTGGGGATGAAAGTCCAAATCTCTCTACACAGTTTATGAGTGCACCCAAGTGATCAAAAAATATTTAGTAAATTACTCAGAGAATATCTGAGTGCTCTCTTATCACTTCTCTCTTATTACGAAATTCCAAGCCTTCAGCATGAGTTGCAGGACAGTGAATCTCAAAGACAAGGGTTTGGCCCCTCTGCCATATACCTTCTCATTGACACGATGAGTACAATAGATACTGTAGGAGAATTGGTTTAAAAAACATCCTTGTCATATTTCAAAGAAAACACAACTTAAAAATAATCTTCAAAGGTAGGTAGCGCAGGAAGCTCATGGCTTGTTGTACCAGATTTTGGTTAACACTCAAGGCGCTGGGAGACTGGCAGCCTGTTTCCTTTATCCTCTGGTAAATGATGATGGATTGCAGGTGTGCAAACACACACATGCAGGTCTTCGTACACCAGAACCAAACACCAGTGCCTCTGCTGCGCCCTCCAGTAGATGGAGGAACGACGTCAAAGCAGAAACCACCACACAAATCAAAAACCCAGTATTCTAACACTCCTCAGTTACACATTAGTGACTTCTGAAGTCCATTGTTTGCACATGATTTTATTTAGGATTATTAAAGTAAAGGGGGCTAAATAGACCACACCCCAGATCTTTATTTGTAAAGAGTTTAGAAAATTCACAATTATGAGCCACTATGTGTTGTTCTATTACATAAAATGTCAAAAAATAAATTTGGACTTTGTGGATGTAATGTGACTGCACTGTTTGAATACGTTCACTGAACGATATGAACACAGTATCAGCAGAGACGGGTTGCGGTTTTGTGTTTCCCTTCTTCTGTTTCATATTCTACCGTTTTTTTTCCTCACCTAAACCTGCCTTCATGTGTTCATGCCTCATCTGTTGCCTCTTTCTGATGCTTACTTGGCAAGATAGTCTGAAAAGTTTGGAGCCTAAGGATGTGGTTGTGTAATAAGGCTTGGGTTAGTCAAGCAAAAAAGACAATCTCCCCTGTCTTACCCTCAGTTCTATTTTTCTCTCAGCTCACTCGCAAGAAATGGGGGTGGTGGGGGGGGGGGGTGGTGAGACAAGAAGAGCAGGGAAGATGAGGAAGACTACAGGAAGGAAGCTAAAGAGCAAAGAGCGGAGGTGATGAGATGAGATGTGAATGGCGGATACAGAGCAGGGTGAGTTTTGAGAAGCAAGCTTTCTTTTTGAAAATGTAGTTTGAGAGGCTTTACAACAAAACCAGGGGCAGCATGGGCCGATACCACTGCTGTATGTTGCTCTCTGGATCCAAGCCGCATTTGGCTCTGCTTTTTAGTTTGAGCTCTTGATTCTCTGCTCACCCATCAAGTTGTCTTTTCTACAAGATTATCGCTCTAACCCTGAGAAATCAGAGCGTGCAACGATCCAGCCTAACTTCATGCCCGGACACGCTCACATTAACAACGTGCACGTTTAACACCCAAACACACACATTCCCGAGCCTGCTCGATCACATTAGGTCTGTGCTGGAGGAGCTCATTAAGCCCAGACGCCAGTAGTGGGATAAAACCAGTGATGCAGAGCAAGACGTAGGGACTGAGGATGTGCATCTGCAAATCGACCCGTTGTGCATGAACACTAGAGTTGTGTGTATTAAAAAGAAGACCAACGCCTGCTGAAAAATTATTGAATATTTTGAATACTGAAACTTTGACACATTTCTGCATCAAAGCAGCGAAGCAGCTCTTCATAACTTTCTAGCCTGAGATGGTTTAAGAGCTCACAAAGGCAGGTTCACATGGGATCATTTGTTCAACGAGGGAATTACTGAACGGCACAGACGAAAAGTTATGTGACAGCTCACTCACAGGGTTTTAATATGAAAACTAAGAGAACAGAATGATGACATTCCCTAAAGCTGAAGATATATCAATTTATGTTCAATGCTCCACTTTGAGTTATTGGTTTTCAGCTAATTCAATTCAATGTATCTTAGAACCTTACATGAACAAAACATGACATAATTCAGAGTACCATTCTTTATGTAGGAAAACTTGAGCTACATTAAATAAATATTATGTGAAAAACTAAACAATAACCACGATTCAACAGCACACTTACACAGCATTACTCTTCTGGAATGGCCTTCCAAACACCCCAACTTAGAAGTTCAAAATGTGGGGACAATGCTTAAAAAGTCAGGCCAGTACTAGGAACCAACCCAGTTTAACCCAGTTGCCCTTTTATTGCTGCTCTTAAAAGTGTGTGTGTGCATGAAGGTTGGGTCTGGGGGAGGGGGAGGGGGGTATAATTGTGATAATGTTTTTAATTATGTGGGGGAGGGATGGGAATGTGGTCTTTGTGGGGTCATTTGAATTCTGTAAAGCACTTTGAGTTGCAATTGTTGTATGAAAAGCGCACTATAAATAAAATTTGATTGATTAATTGTTTGAAAGGAACTCCAGAAGCACGGATGCCTAAAGCTTGTTGATTATTCAGTGCAACTCACATTTACTAGAACCACTGGTAATAAATGATCTCTAAAACCTTAACACAAATTCGGCTTTTTTGGACAGTAAATCATTTCAAGCTTGTTTGACATAGAAAAACCCTATGTATGAAAATTACAAAACTGACCATCCAAATGCTATAATTAAGCATTCAAAAGTTGACTTAAAAGAATTATATTTCCTTAATGAGACTGACTCAGGGGCTCAGATTACAGAGATTTAAAATAAAGCCGCAATTTATGCTGATTTTACATGAAGTACAGTGGACCCCTGGTATTAGTGGGGGATGGGGAATACAACCTTGTGAATAGCTGAAATCTGTAAATATTTGAGCCCCTCTAAAAATGCATATAACTGCCTATTTTAATATTTCAAACACAAAATATACCTTAACATGGAGAGATAGTGGAAACCATTTTAGGACTACAGCAGATGCTAACATCCACAGTCTTCCTTATCTCTGCTGTGGGCACAGCCAATCAACACCAAGGAAAAAAATGACTGGTGCTCCTGGATAGCCTGCTTTGGAAACACCATTGTGCCTAGGTTTATCAGCTTAGCTGTATTTTCTTTTGAATATTTTAATATGCTCAACGAAAGAAAACCCACAAACAGGAAGATTATCCCTGAATGATATGGATTGATGTTCCACAGAAAACTCTGTGAATACGAAATCTTGAGGGTCCACTGATCACAACTGGGAATTGCATGCACCGTGGCCCACCTCTGGCCCTTTACGCGTCTCGAACTGGCCCACGGTGGTAAATAGAAAATCCAAAATTCTACATTAATTCAGTGTTAACTTCATACACAAAAAATTCACATTAATATGCTGCTTTAATTATTATTATTATTATTATTATTATTATTATTATTATTATTATTATTATTATTATTATTATTATTAATGCAGTTGCTGTCACCTCTGTTTGGTTAGCTACAGTGTAGCCTCTACCTTCATACACAACTATTTGCTCTGTTTGTGGAGATTAGACTGCTGTCCTATGTGATTACAGCTTGAATTATTATGAGCACATATCAAAACACAAGAAGCTATATGGGGGGGACCACAAAATGCAAATGATCATGCACCACAAATCTTTAATGAGGGTACAGTAAAAGACATCTTCGCATAAAACACTTTAACGGTGTCACAACCAACATCCCCAAGCTACTGTAACCATGTTAGTTGCAGAGCCTTAATATGACTCTGCAACATAACTAGACCAGAGGGATGCCCCAGTTAAAGATGACGAAATCTATATCACCAGAAGTAATTTTGATCACCTCGGCTGATCAGGAGGAAATGCTCAGCGAGGCAAACTTTTCTAACATTAACATTTCATGATTTTTTCATTAATAAAATCTTGTTTTTCTTGTTGGAATATTATTTCCAAAAAAGGAAAGCTGTGAACATCTAAATATTCATGTAACCCACAGCATATCAATAAGGACGTGTTCTAATAAGCATCTAAACAGAGAGACAAACAAACATCCTCCATGTCACAGAAGTATTTGAAAAGATTTTGCTTCGTGGATCTTGTCTGAGTGTAGCTTCCCTCTCCTCCTATTTTTTCATTTTTTCCTACTGATGCTCAGACTGACAGTATAACTGCAGCGACTGTTGACAGGTGATCTCTTCCTCTGCATTCACCCTGCTGCCTGATCAAGGCTCCCACGCACACGAGTGGGCTCCGCTCCGCGCACACTCCTCGGCTAGAGAAGCGTGCGCGCACATCCCGGATCGCCGTGCCAACAATCGCTGAGTGGTTTGAGCTGCTCTCACTGTAAATAGCCTGCATTTATTTCATGACTTCAAACGGCTGCTTCAGACTCCCTCCCCTCCACTCTAAACCTCCCACGATTTGACTCGAAAACAAGTCGGGGATGCCCAGAAAAAAAAAGCGAGTTGGTGATGCGCCGACAACTGAACTCAAGCTGCTCTCGATCTGCTTGCACGCAGTCCGAGACACAGATGGAGTTTAAAGTAAAAGAAAAACACTGCTACAACAAGACTAAAGAGCAGCACCCAATAAAAACGTCCTACCTCCTGCTGAGACGCTGCTCCACAGCAGCCAGATCCACAGCACCGCAGGCAAGGTGCCGCGGAGTCGGACCGAGCGGGCGGCCGGCGGCATGGCGACAGAAGCCGGTCCAGGGGAGAGCGACGGCGCGGAGGTCCCTGCGGGGAGGAAAAACACGAGCTCCCGGTGTGTGAGCGGGCTGATCTGCAGTCAGGCGTTCAGGTAGAGCCAGTGGCGTCAGAGAAGGTCCGCATGTCAAAGCAGCATCCTTCTGACTGCAAGCAGCGCCTCCTGCTAGCTGCCTCCGATCTGTTCTCCTCTGTTGTCCTCTCTCACATTCAGTCACAAGCAGCCTCCCTGCTTCAACTCTCTCTCTCTCTCTCTCTCTCTCTCTCTCTCTCTCTCTCTCTCTCTCTCTCTCTCTCTCTCTCTCTCTCTCTCTCTCTCTCTCTCTCTCTCTCTCTCTCTCTCTCTCTCTCTCTCTCACACACACACACACACACACATACACACACTGGCAGTCACACACAATGTGACCCTAATGATAATGAAACTTTGTTTTGGAGAGGGTGAGTGTGTAGCCAATGTGTCACAGGGTGATGGGCTACACTCTTATATAAGATAGTAAGGGAGTAAAGATTTGCAGGAGGGATGATGGGATGGATGGGTTAAGTTAGAAGCTTTTTTATCCCGAGCTGGTAATCGGTTTGAGTAGCCTGGTTGTATTTCACTGTGGGAATCCACTGCAGTCCATTTCTTATAGACAATAATAAGACTGAACACTGCAGGTTAATGAATGCTGACCACTGAGAAGCCTTCAGAGGATGATGCTGCATTTAATATCAAAATTATGTCTTGCAAGCATCTAAATTTTAAGTAAAAAGTAGTAGTCACTGCTCACAGTGCAGCAAAATACATTTATGTCGGCTTTTTTTTTTGTATACTGTGGCCAAATCCCAGGGCATAGTCAAGAAATTATACAAGCAAAAGTGTTGGCAATTCTGCTACAAAGTAAGTTATGAGTGCTTTTTGTGTTGCTAAGTAACCAAGCTTTATATATTCTATTATATAATCAGTTAATGATGAATAATTAAAAGAAGAACAACAAAAACAAGTAGAAGCACAATGATATAAATTTTAATATAGTACCAATGTTACTAGACACAAGGATAATAGTGGTGGAAGTGCAACAATCCATCTATCGTACCCACTTATCCTTTCAGGGTCACGGTGGAGCTAGTGTCTATCTCTTGTGGTCCTTGGGTGAGAGACGGGGTACACCCTGGACCGGTCACCAGTCTATCACAGGGCAACACAGAGAAAAAAACGGAAACACAACTATTTACATACAAGCACCATCAACCCTAAGGACATTTATGAGAGACCAGTCATGTTTTAAGATTGTAGGAGGATCATAGAGTGAACCTACACATGCACAGAAGAACATGCAAACTCCATGGACAAAGACCCCAGTCTAGGATTTTAACACAGGACCCACTTGCTGCAAGGCAACAGTGCTACCAACTGCACCACCCTGCAGCTTGAAGTGCAATAATAATAATCCAATAATTCTATATCGCTCCATACTATGCAAATTTTCTTTTGTGTTTTACTTCCTCAGGGGGCATGACAAAAACAAATTTATATAATTTATTTATTCCTTCAAAAATATTTTTTTCAGGGAGTTACAAATGTGGACTGCATATGCCGGAGCATACATTGGAGAGCAATATTTTGAGATTGCATGTTTCTCCTTGGGTGAAGGACTTACATTACTATTTAATTACAATAGTATAAAAAATTTTCATCAACAACAGCACTGTCATCAGTGAGATCTTTAGGAAAATAGTTAACTGGATCTCTTCCCTCAACATTTACATTCCAGTCTCTAAGAAAATTAGCCAAGTTTCCATCAAAACCATTGTTTTTGGAATTTCCAGACATTTCTGCTTGGCTGAGTGTGTCCTGGTACATGTGCACATCTTCCATAGCTAGATGAGGAACCTTATCGAGATTACCTCTGTATCCTGGCCTTAATCCGCCTGGCTATCTGCATCTTGAGTGACTGCATTTGCTTTATCATCTATAGGTTTCCCTATTCTGTGGTGCGCTCAGTCTGCAAAATATGATAAAATTAAGAGTATTACATAATCTGCAACTAATTTGTACAACACTATATATTTCTAAATGAAAAACCTTAAACAATATATCAAAACCACACTGGTCTTACAATGACAACAGTCACAATATGAGATCAAACAATCATATGACTGGAATCATAAAAATACTTGATGGTGCATGGCGTCCACTTCAGTTGACACATGATTTATTCCCAATTACTACTTATTTGAAATGTATTTTTTTAAACTAGACAAAGTAAAATATTACTTATATGTCACCATATATCATCATATTATTTTTAGCTCTAGGGCTATTCTAAAATAGAAGGACTGAAGGATATTCCTGGAGTGGTCAACAGGTGTGGCTGATTATCAGCCATCTTGGATTCAGAGGAAATTTACTTGCAGTTACAATGACTGACCAGTGAGTTTACCTAAATGGAAGGGGGCAGTGGAGAGCACTGTAGTGGTTGAAATGAACTTCCAGCAAAAAAAACTTGGCATTTGGGAGAAAATGTCTTTTGAATAGATGTCCACAATAGTGACCACTATGTGCTAGAGGGTTAAAGTTAAACTTCTTTCAAGTTGGCTTCTGTTAAGATGCTATGTTCAGTCAATATCTTAACTGCACCTGACACCTCTCTTAGAATTTTCACTTTACTAAAACAGTATAAGACCAAAGTGGATCTCTGCCACTTTACAGTAACTTTATTCTGAAACAGTTCATGCAAAAAACATTAAAAAAAACATTTTCACCAGTTTTCAGTCTGATTTAATTTCAGACAGGGAGGAAAATCTGAATCTTTTTCTTTTTTTCGCTGTATGTAAATATTTGGTTTCAACTGTAGATGGATGTGGTTATTGTTTAGGAATAAGCAACATGCTTTCACACGCATGGGGCCAGATGCTAATGCATCCATAAAGCAGCAGTGAAGATGTCTTCAGTTTTGGGTCATAAATCTAGATCCATCAATTTTCACCTCCTTGCATCAATTAAATTCAGCCCGTATAGTAATGAAATACAGTATGCTCTTATATAGTAACATTGTTCACTCAATTATTTGATTTGAGTTGTAATTTAACATATCATCTTTATAATAAAGCAGATGGATAAATACTTCTATCGTGCCTTTTTAAGTCCAAGGACACCAAAGCACTTCCATTCATATACACATTCACACACTGTAAGTTATTTTAGCTGGCCTGAAGCAGACTGAAAGAAGCAAGGCTGCCACACAATCGGCGCCACGGGGCCTCTGACCACCAACAGCAAGTCTTTCCCATGGACACAACAGAAAAGTGACTGAGACAGAAGGAACCAGGGTTCGAACCAGTGGTTCTCCTCTTTTTGACAAACTCTTAGAAAGCAGAAGATGACAGGAGCTGCTGAGGAGTCAGAGAATAAGTAAGGCTCGTTCACAAATAACAAGAAGGTAAAAGAAATGCACACATCAGCTAATTATAAATTAGCACAACTAACAATATTACACCATGAAACAGCGACATGTTGTAAATAGGGAGGTCCACCTGTAATCCAGATGTACCTGCCTAAGGTTCGGATTTGTCTCTAGCGAGAAGCTATCTTTTTTTATGCTGACCTTTCTACCATTTCTGCTCAAAAAAAGAACATTACAGATACCAAAGCCTTCTATAAAGATACCCAGCCATACAGTGTTACTGAGAAAAGGGCTTTCAACACCATTTCCATGTTTTCTGTTATTTTTATTTTGTTTTTTATTACTTCCTTCATGTTTTAGAGCCTAGAAATAAATTTGTCAGCACAGCTGCACCACTTACACTACAGTTAATTTCATTGCTGTAACTGGTGCTACTATGCACCAGTATCATTGCTAAATAAATTGTGACTACGGAGAAAGTCACAGAACTGAGTTGGCTTTTATGTTGCCTGTTCGCACTGTGGTTCCACAAGTCCTGAACAATGTGTGCTTAAACCAATGAAAGTAGATGTGACAGAAGGCCTGTAAGTTAGTGTAGTGTTGCTCACACTGCCCCCACCATTTCACACATACTCCTCAAATCGGCTGTGTGACCTTTGCTGTGGTAGACTAAGACGAGTATTAACTTCAACCCCATTCCACCTTGGGCATTCTACACATTATACAGTATGGAAAGAAGGTGTTAATGTGGTGGTCCCATGTAAAATCGCAGGTAGCCTATGCACTGCTACACTTGTCAGCTCCCTGGGTGTATGCTAGTGGTGAAGTGGCGTGAACCTCACGCCAATGACTGACGCAATCTGCTGGGATTCGTTAAATAGGAAACTTTTTAACTGATTGGAATGTTTGTATAATTGTATTGAAATGACTTCTTGTTAAGTGCCTTGAGATGACATCTGTTGTGAATTGGCGCTATATAAATAAACTGAATTGAATTGAAATTGAATTGAAGTGTATCTGTTTTTCTGCCTAAAGTAACCACGTCTTGCCAGCCAATTGGGAGCATTTACCATCACATTGAAAAGTTTGCTAGAATTATAGCTCCAATGGATCTAGAGTAAACAGACAAATACGCACCAAACAGTTATATAGCATTATACAGCAGTAATTTAAAGAGCAAGTCAATCCCCTACCAGAGTCTTACTTCACCCACATTTCCTGTTTGATAACTGTGCCAAAAGGAGGCGTTGCCTGGCGAACAGAGGGATGCGCAGGGGAGAGGGCTGGACTGTGACTGACATTGGACAGCAGTGACTCGCAGTGACACAGACTATGAGACAGATGGAGAGTGGTAGCGATACTAGTTCCTTTTCCCCAGTGTAGTCATTTGAGTTGGAGGATTTCTTCTCAGAGACATGAATGTGTTCTAATCTTGGTATTCCAACTCCAACTCACTACAAAGGCGTGGCCGATACTGCTTCTGTACTCCACAACTGCAGTCCAGCTGACACCAGAAATAACGGCTGACGTCAATAATAACCGCTTAGCCAAAAGCGATGGCTGATTTAATTTCAACTGTAGTGCAGACTTTTAACTTTTAGTTTATCAGCAAAAAAGTTGATTTGGGGGTGAGTTGCTCTTTAAGTGGCCCAGTATGCACTCGCTTCTTGGTGCCAATACACCATATACTCAAACGTTTTAAATGACGGGCGAGCATGTACTCGTAGCGCGCTGCGCGAGTGGCACTGCTCCCGAGGAACGACGCCAGCAAGTCGGACGGGTGAATATTCTTTCCTTCACTGCACCGTTCTACTTCTATGTGGGGATATTCATCAAAACCCCGGGCCTGTGGATTATCAAGATCGGGTGGATGCTCTACAATTAGCTGTTCCCATTTACGGGGTGGAAACGACACAGACCACACTGAAGGTTCCAGTGTGGGAAAACAAGGTAACACCCTGAAAAACTCTGCTCCAAAGTTAATTCCTGACAAAATATTAACATCTGTGATCAACGCTAAGTAAACATCAAATGCAAATACTACCGCCTCACTTAAACAGCAGCAAATGAAACTGTATCAGACTGTGAATCACGCTAGCGTGCTTGGGAACCCAAAGAAAAAGCCGAAGGGCATTTTCGTAAGACACTTAAACATCCGCAGCATTGTGTCAAAGACTGAGTAGATCGAACATTTGTTAACGGACTCAAATCTTGATTATCTCTGCTTAACGGAAACTTGGTTAACTCCAACAACCCTCTCATCTATAGTGAAAGTGCCGGGATACACTTTATATAGACGTGACAGAAACAAGGGCACAAGGCGGTGTTGTGCTGATTTACGTAAAAGATCACATCCAAAGTAAACAACTGGACATCGGCAACTGTAACCTGGAGTGTTTGGGGACTACTATTACTTTATCTCCTAAAATTCTTTTCTGTGTATTAGCAATTTATCGACCTCCTAAAGCTAATGATGAAATCTTTATTTCTCTTGGTAATGTACTTAAACAATGTGATGGAAAAGAAGTCATTCTTTTAGTTGACTTTAATTAAAATTAGTGTGAAAAATCATGTAGAAACAACCTTAAAGAAACAACAAAACCTTTTCAAATGACACAACTATTAGGTAAACCGACTCGTATAACAGGATCTTCTCAAACCTTAATAGATTTAATACTGACAAATAAACCTGAGAGAATAGTTAAAACTTATAATTTAATCACAGGCATGTCTAAACACAATTTAACTCTAGTAGCTAGAAAATTGACAAAAGCAAGGTGCAAGAACGAAAATCCAGTAAATAGTAAAATGTGTATCACTTTTATCCCAAAGAAAGATTTACAACTGGTTGAAAAAGATTTAAAACTAACAAACAAATATACAAAAAATAAACAAAGAAAGCAACACGCAAAACAAAATTTGCCATGGTTTAATAAAACTATTTGGGATATAATGAAAAAGTGAGATGAGGCGCTAAAAACATTCCTAAAATCTGGACTAACAACGGATCGATTCGCCCAAGTCAATGAAATAAAGTTACAGCTGAGCTTAGAAAGGCCAAAGCTAGTTTTTTCCTAGAAATGATGAGAAATGCACAAGGTAATAGTAGAATAATATGGAAAACTATTGATAAATTGATTGGAAAAGAAAAGTCAAAGTGTGAGAATACCCATCTCAAAATTAGTGGAAAATTTATTGATGACTCTTTTGCAATAGCAACAAATTTTAATAAATATTTTTTAAACATTGTCCAAAAACTGGTTCAGAATTTTCAAATTGTTCATCCCCCTCATAATCAGTGGCAAATCAGATTTTAACCTTAGTCCAATAACTAAAATTAAAGTCGAAAAAATATTTACTGCGCTAAACAGCAGCAAAGCAAAAGATATTTATGGACTTGATACTTATTTTCTTAAACAATATAGGGACATCTTCTCTGTCCCGTTGACAATAATTATAAATCAATCAATTAGTGAGGGGATTTTTCCAGCAGCCCTAAAACCTGCGATTGCCACCCCTATATTTAAGTTTGGTGACAAACAAGAAATGAACAATTATCGTCCAATAAGCATCCTTCCGGCAGCATCAAAAGTGCTCGAGAAGACAGTGGCGGAGCAACTCATCTCCCACTTTGACTCACAAGAGCTCTTAAATCCGATGCAATTTAGTTTCAGACGGAAGTATTCAATTCAGTTTATTTATATAGCGCCAATTCCCAACAGATGTCATCTCAAGGCACTTAACAAACTCAACAGACTCTGCCTGTTGCTACTTCCTGGAAACTGTCAGGGCATATGTGGATCGGGGAAGGGTGGTGGGAGCGGTCTTCCTTGATCTGCGTAAAGCTTTTGACACCGTCAATCACCAGATACTCTACGGTAAATTAAATCAATATAGTCTCTCTGAGCACACCCAAAACTGGATAAGATCTTATTTGAACGACCGACATCAGTGTGTACGAGTAAATAACATCCAATCTGCGTGAGGTTGGGCAGACTTTCCAACCACAGCAATCCTTCAGCAATCCCTCATACTGAGCAAGCATGTAGTGATGGTGGAGAGGAAAAACTCCCCTTTAACAGGAAGAAACCTCCAACAGAACCAGGCTCAGTAGGAGCGGCCATCTGCCACGACCGTCTGGGGGTTTGAGAAGACAGAGCAGAGACACAGAAGGAACAGAAGATCTGATATAAGAGAACTTTCTTTGTTGCAGAAAGTAAAAAGTTGATAACAGGACACAGTGGATGAGCTGGAGGTTGCTGACAAACTATCAAAAGAGATGAAAAAAGTTGCAGAATGGTTGCAGACATCATGCCTGACCTTAAATGTTGATAAAACAGTCTCAATGTTTTTTTCAAATAAACGTAAATTATTTCATGCACAAACTATCGTACATTTACACGCTTGACCAAACAGTGGTCATTATCAAAGCAAACCTGTATGCACTGAATGACTGTGATATGAACGCTGTAAACTGTGAGTTGGTGAATAAGTGATAGAAAGTGCTTTTATGATGTGAGCTTCTATGCATTATTCTGTATATATTTTATAAACTTCTGTATGTATAACATCAACCTGTCCAGGGACTGCGGGTGGAAATTAGCATTTTTGCTGTAACCTGGCACATGACATCTCCTCTTTTTTAGACTAATGTTGTTTGTGCATTGTCCCTGATCAAATAAATTAAATTAAATTAAAAAGTCTGCATTTCCCCATCAATATGTCTTCCCCCTAGAGCTTCTCACCGCGAAGTGGGGTAAAAAAGGCTCTTTGCAAGCTCGCTCCTCGCCTGTAACAGGTGTTGTACTAAAAAGTGATGGCCTGCCAAAAACTGCTTACCAGCCACAGGAGCAAGAGCAGTATGTATCCTGTGTTGCTCTGCCTTACTTGCAGCTTAAAATTTGTTAAATCAAGGGGCGTCACGTGGCGCAGTGATTTAAGATGGGCACCCCATGTTCAGAGGCCTTAGTCCTTGATCAAATCAAATCAAACTTTATTTATAAAGCCCTTTTCATACAAGAAGTTGCATCACAAAGTGCTTTACATTTACAAAGTGATTTCGATGTGGTTGTCCCAGGTTCAACTCCGGCCCAGGGACATTTGTCGAATGTCTCTCCCCTTTCTGTAAGCCTATCCACTGTCAATAAAGGCCACTGTGGCACAAAACCTTTAAAAAAATAATAATTGTCAAATCAAGCAACATTACCACTAAAAAACACACAGTTGTCTGTGGAGGACTTTAACAACCTTTACAATTATTCCACTCAGTCTGTTTTTCTCAATTTGACCGTTTGTGTGTGGTGTTTAACAGAAATACCTACAGTATTTAACCCTAAACATAATATTAGTAACACAAATATTTTTTTCTGGTTAGAATTGGCTATTGATATTCTGCTAAAGCCTTGCTAATAAAAACAAAACGTAACACAAAAAAAACATAACTTTTATGAATCCGAATGTAAAATTTATTTAAATGAAAATAGAATACTTTTCTGCAATTTTAAAGATTTATTTTTGCATGTTTTGCTCATAAATAATTAACATTGTGTTCTTTACTTTCCAAAAAGTGATTACAGCATCCATCTTGCCTCTCAGGGATTTGATTTGCCTTAAAATGGTGGTTACTGCTGTGGGTACATTGCAGTCTACTACCACCAATGTGTGCACAAATGGGTGAATGACTAAATGTAGTTTGAAGCGCTTTTGGGCACTGTTTGGATTGTTTTATGTGGATGAGATTCTGATGATCAGTCCAGATCAGAAAGGGATCCTGAGTGCCTATTAGGAGGTGCCACCACTCCTTCAATTTTCTGTCTCCAACCCCATAAGGCTATTGTGTGGGGTTAAAATGTCTCGAAGAAGCAACAGGGGTGATGTTCTGGTCTGGACCAGTGTGGGACAGGACAGCTCCGGCTCCAAACTCTAAGGGATCCACATTGACTGTAAATGGTCTGGTGACATCCAGATGTTGCAGAATAGGTGGTGATGAAAACCTCTTGATGAGATCTCAGAATGCTCCCTAGGCCGCTGGGGGTAGGGCGAATGGGTGGTGCCGGTTGGCGTGTCTGGTGAGGTTGGTAAGAGGAGCCATGATCTTACTGAAGTCACAGACGAAGCATCGATAAAAGATGGCGAAAACCAAAAAGGACTGAAGTTCCCTCAGGGTGGTGGGTTTGGGACATTCAGTAACAGCGGAGATCTTCTGTGGATTGATAGCCAAAGACTGTAGTGGAGGGTTGGTGGAAGGAACGCTTCTGTATCTTGCAGAAAAGATCGTGATGGAGTAATCTCTGAAGGATGGCTCGGACATGTCAGAAGTGGTTGATCTTAGACCTGGAATAGATAAGGATGTCACAGGATGTGAGCATGTCACAAAGCACGCCGTTCGTGAACCGTTGGAAGATTGCGGGGCTGTTGGAGAGGCCAAATTGTATCACCAGGTACTCTCAATGGCTACTGGGGGTGCTGAAGTCTGTCCTCCATTCGTTCCCCTCTCTGATGCGAATGAGGTTGAAGGCGTTCCTCAGGTCTAGCTGGGTGAAGGAGGCTTGAGAGAATTAATCCAACATGGTGCTGATGAGTGGTAGAGGGTGGCGATCTTTAATGGTGATTTGTTTGAGATCCCTATAATTAATACAGGGTCTGATATGTTCCATTCTTCTCTTTTACAAAGAAAAATCTGGCTGCAAGGGAGGAGGAGGGGCATATGAAGCTTTGATCCAGAGCTTCTGAGATGTAGGTATCCATCTCCCATTGCTCGATAGCAGACCATATGAAAGGGGGGGGCTTGGTGCCAGGTAGGAGGTTGATTGCATGTCATGTCCATGTCATAATCCCAATGTGGAGGAAGGGTGGCGGCCCAGTGTTCACAGAAGACTTCCACCAGATCTCGGTAGGGAAGGGGGATCCCTTCCTTGGCGATGGGAGGAGGCAGAGAATCTTTGTCTTCCAATATGGGTAGCAGACATCGCGTTGAGCGATCAGGATCCCCACTCTGCCGCCCACTCTTGCGCCTTTCCGGTGAGTTGGGACATCAGGAGAGCAACCCGAATGGTGATGCCTGCCCAGACTGTTACACCTCCTCCATCAAAGCTAAACCTGGGGATTATGTTGTCCTCAGCGTATCGCTCACCTCACCTTCTCCAGCAACGCTGACGACCATCATTTCTGTGCAAGGTGACCCGACACTCGTCAGTGAACAGGACGGTAGATCACTGCTGCATTGTCCAGGTTGCATGGTCTTGTGCCCACAGCAAATGTTCACGTGGGTGTCTTGGTGTCAGTGGAGTCACCTGCAATGGTTGTCTGGCATTCAAGCCAAAGTGGTGGAGTCAGTTGCGAATGGTTTGTCTGGAAACCCTAGTACCCTTCACATCTCTTAAACGGGCCTGCAGCTGTGTGGCAATTGCATGACGATGTCTGAGTGAATAGGTCCTTAGGTACTGGTCATCGTTGCGGCTTGTCACTCGTGGGGCTCCACTCCTGGGTCTGTCACAAACTCTGCCAGGAGTTCTGTGTCTTGATGCGAGTCTGCTGATGACACTTTGAGACACACCAAGTTCACATGCAACATCTGACTGCCTGCCACCGACCCGAAGGCGCGCTATGGCCAGGTGGCGCTTCTCGTCCATTAAGTGACGTTGTGTGTTCATGGCTGTTTAAAGGATGACGTTGGAATGACTTACTGACAATACCAGCTTTTTAAACCCACAAAATGTTGAAATTGATGCCACATTGAAAAGGATTATCTTTAGTAATTCTTTGGTGTTGGCCCCAATATGTAAGGCACACTGTACACAGTGAGACCATTACGTGGAAAAATGAGGTGTGTCTACCACCCCAATACAATTGCCTCCCGATATATATATATATATATATATATATATATATATATATATATATATATATATATATATATATATATATATATATATATACTCATCATGATTTGGAGTTCCTTAGTTTCAGCTCATACGTGTCCATTGTTACCACTGACATACAGTATATGCTGCACTGATGCAGGAGGAGTGTTTGCTGCTTATTTCCTCCCACTAAAGTTTGGTTTATACTTCTGTGACGCGTCAATCGCGTAGGTTACACTGTAACCACCGTACCCACTGCTGTGTTTATACTTCTGCGTAGGGCTGAAAGCGTCGTGTTGTTGTTTCATTTCCAGACCTGCAGGTGGCAGTAGGCTGGTATCTGATGGTTTGCTTATTTTTGCTTCAGTTCCAGCAAGTATTTCCTGTTTTAGAACAACGATGGCGGCCTTTGTGCAGTGTCTCAACGAGATTGTGGAAGCAGACGAACAAATTATCCTCCTTTTGAACACTTTGCAACGCAAGCAAAGGAGAAGACGGAGACGTAGAAGATGGTACGTGCGTACGTAATCTCACTGACCAATCACAAGGGAGTACTTCCGCTTCTCTGCGTCGCATCGCCGGGCTGCACGTCAGGTCCGAGGAGGTGCACATCAAGCCTCTGCGGACCTACGCAGAGGCTACGGCGGTTACGGCATACCCTACGGAGAAGTATAAACCGGCCTTAAGGAACATATATATATATATATAAACCCATCATGATTTGGAGTTTCCATTTACAGGCCATTTAACATTTACCAAATGGTAAATGTAGTTTCAGTACTCACATGTCTGTTGTTACCACTGACATACAGTATATGCTGCACTGATGCAGGAGGAGTGTTTGCTGCTAATTTCCTCGCACTGAAGCAATAATAAAGGTCCTCGTTCAGAGAGCCTTGCTGAATTTTGATCACTTAAATTAGAGAAACGTTCCATGATTTGCAAACTTTCCAGTCTCCAGTGTGGCAGCAGGGCGCTAATGCAGCCTCCATTACGCACAGGAATGGAGAGTTGAACCACGTATGCGCGTTCAACTCTATTCTTAGCCACATCAGGTGAAATGTTTATAATTAATACATGTAGTCTATTAATCTGTCAGATGTGTGATGGCATGATGTGGATTCTGTGTTCAGTTTGTTCCAAGTGAATATTGATTAAAACAATTAAAAATTAAATACTACCAAATAGGCCATTATTATCATTCTAAAGTCTGATAAAAATAAATTACTTGATTTTTTTTTTACTAGGGTAATAATCTACAACCTCTGATTCCAGCATATTAAAAATAATTGTGTGTTTTCACTCCTTTAATCAAATAGATGTGTCATGATTAGGAGGTGGAAGGATCCAAGCGCCGAGAGGGGTAGAAAATGAACTTTTCTTTAATTGGAGAGATCCAAAAAGCCCAAGAAAGGCATCGGGAAGCTGGCCATTATACCGAAATACCTCTCTTTACAGACCTGAAAGGCTGCAGCTAAGGAACCCACAAAGAAGAGCTGGAGGTCCACGGTGAAGGAACCCATGAAGGAAAGCTGGGCCTCTACAGCGAATAAACCCATGAAGAAGAGTTGAGGATCTGCAGCAAAGTAACCCACGAAGAATAGTTTGGGATCTGCAGCGAAGTAACCAATGAAGAAGAATTGGAGGTCTGCAGCAAAGGTCTGCAACGAAGTAAACCACAAAGTCGGAACTGATCATGTCCTAATCCCTCAGGGGGTGCGGAAGCCTGAAGTGGAAGCGGATCGGCCTTGATCCCCTCGGATGATGCGGAAGCCTCGAGTCAAGATGGATGGGCCTCGACCCCCTTGAAGGGTGCAGAGGTCTGGAGTTAAGGCAGACGGGAGTGACTGGGTGCTGATACAGGAACCAGGGATCGATGGGGCGCTGGAACTGGAGCTTGAGGGCAACAGGGGCTAGAACAGGAGCTGGAACATTGTGGCAGGGAGCCAGAATAGGAGCCTGGATGATGCGGCGTTGAGCCGGAACTGCAGCCTGGAAGCCAAGACGATGAGGGGGCCTGGAAGCCTGGAGGCTGGGATGTTGAGCTTGCTCGAAGGCCTGGTGGCCGTGACAATGGATGTTTTCTGTGGCCTGGAAGCCACAACGAGTGCTTTGTCCTGTGGTCTGGAAGCTACGATAAAGAATGGGTTCAGAGGCCTTGGGGGAAAAGACGGAGCCGGTGTATAGGCCCCCCTGCAGAAGAATAGAGGCGGCCCGACTGCGAGGACCAGGTCTTTGGAGGCAAAACGATCTGGGAAGGAGGTAGTGGGCAGCCTCAAACCTCCTTGGACCAACTCCGGAAAGACAGATCACCATTCTTATGCCCACATAAGGTAAGTCCATCTCTCTGTGGTGTCGTTTTTGGTTGAATCGTTCTGTCAGGATTTTGAGGTGGAAGGACCCAAGCGCAGAGAGGAGTAGAAAATGACTTTTTCTTTAATTGGAGAAATCCAAACTACAAGTACTTATGAAGAAAGACGATGATGAGGACGTAACTTGATGACTAGATATAAACACCATGACGAACCAACAAATTACAAGGGAAAACAGGAGGGTATAAATACACAGGGGATACAATCAAAGGAAACAAGAGGCAGGTGGGAAAAATTTGAGACACAGAGACTGACAGACACAAGGAAAAACACCACATCTTGACAAGATGTCAATAGAGTATAGCAAAAAAAATTATTAAAATCAAAGTATCTCCTGACTGTTGCGAATTATTAACATATCTTAACTGTTGGTAAAGGGTGGGGAGAAGTAACAATGGGTTTACAAAATCTATTTTCACCCGTTTAGCAGTAGAGGGGCTGTCAGAGGTTTACCGGTGGAACTTGATATGGTAGTTGCAGCGTTCATGTCAATGGGGCGATCCGGGGTTTCATTATGCTGTATATAAAAGGTTTCTTCACATGTAGTGTACAGCGGATGCTAAGGTTTTTGACACTTTTTTCTGAGTCAAATCATCGTAATGTTGGTAATTCCATTAAAAGCATGCTTGGTCCTGCTCTCTCCCGCTCTCCATGTTACGTCTTGTTGATCTACACACGTGTCTGTTGTTACCACTGACATTGCATGGTCATACGTTATTGTCACTCAAACAACACTCAAACAAAATCAGTAGTAATCATTAGTAAAGCAGTAACACAGTCCGCTTGAGCTTAAGTAATAGTAATCTAATTTCTTTTTTGCAATTGTA
Organism: Valencia hispanica; assembly: GCA_963556495.2. NCBI lineage: Eukaryota > Metazoa > Chordata > Actinopteri > Cyprinodontiformes > Valenciidae > Valencia > Valencia hispanica. Next base: position 40,601,146 of record OY747717.1, read on the forward strand.
ATGTTTTTAGTTTAGTCGTTATTTGAAAAATAATTGGATTACAGTAATGCGTTACTTTAACTTGTTACTGCCCATCACTGTTCCTAACCCAAGCTTTAAAGACCTCATGACACGAAGCTGACTTCATGTAAATGTATTATAACATAATGCATTTTGTCAAAGTATGTGGTTGTGTAAATTTATGAGCCAAACAGACTTGATTTTACGTGATAATTAGAGATTCAAAAATATTAGCTTAACTGTGGCTTCAAAACTATGTATCCATTATGTGACGTCAGCGACAGAACCGCTCAGGTTGGACAGTCCAAAAACTCAGCTGTCAGGCATGATGGAGTTGCACATATTTGAGAGCTCAGAAGATTCTACCTCCAGTTCTAGCCTTGAGATGGTTTTTGAGGTGGAAAATGCAACCGGTGCTGGTGCTTCTAGAGGTGGTGGTGGCATTGAACCGTAGAGGTACGAGCCGTACAGAACGACTGAGATGGATAGAGGAAAGTGTGTCAGAGAACCATAAAGCTAACATAGTAGCGGAAGAAGTGACAGCGGAGAGACGTCAAGGAAACACCGATTGGTATGGATTAGAAATACCTTTTAATCGTGGCTTCCTTTCTTTTCAAATAATTAACAAAATGATATAAATTAGCATAATAATAACGTGCAGTGATTTTGGTAGTGACCTGAAAAATAAACATTACATAACGTAAATATGGTAAATCAGTTTTAAAACTTTAAATAATAAACTAATCCAGACTTACTTATTTATAAGGTCTGAGGCTGATATCGTAAAAATAAAATCATATTGTAGGCAGACATTCAAGGCAAACAACAAAGCAAGTAAGACTTACTTCATTACAATTCTTCTTTATGATTATCGTAGCAATTTATTAGTTTCAGGTGAAACACGTTTATTTAATTTCTTTGTCAGATTCACTAAATAAAGTTTGAATTATTGATAATTATAGCAATACTGCTTTCAATATGTACCCGTGTCTTCTGGAGACAAGATCTAATCGGGGTGTCAGTGGAAGTCGAGCTTGTAGGAGTAGCGATGCTGTCGCTGTCAATGTCATGCAGTCCATGAGCACCACCACGGGTACCGCCACCACACGCTGCCACACTCCTGCGGAACACTGTAGGCACAGCTGCCGGCAGCAAAACACGCTTGTGTTGAACTAAACAACCCAGTGATTCCTTTATCATAGTAACAGAATCAAAACAATTAAACTCAAAATGTTCCGAACAGAGAAGAGAGGAGGAGGAGGGAGCCCACTTCTCACAGGTGCGTCTAACCTGTTTCACCCACTTCAAAAGTAACTCTGGGTCTTTGGGAAACTTAAATAAACTGACACTGTCCTTGTGTGTATTTGAGCAAAATCCCGCAACACAACGCAAAGGCATTGCGATCACTTTTCTTGATCAAAAACAGAAAATAGCAGTCCCAGTCACAGCTGAAAAGCCGCTGTCAAATGTGTCAACAAACATAGAATGCGTTCTCTCGCTAACGTCACTTCCGGCTTTATGCTGTTCAGTGCGCAGTGATACAGTACGAGTAAAATGCTAGTCACCGCAGCATTTATTTGCCTTGTCATTAGGTCTTTAAGGCAGAGGCTGAACACCCAGCACAATTACACCCAAATAGACCAAACAAAATTCACCTTTATAAACAAGCTCCTACTTCAATTATCAGTGTAATGAAGACCACTTCAAAGTTGATCATTGTACTATCAGTCAAGCATTACAATGTAATTCCACCATCATATAACAGTGTTTGTGTGTAGGAACAAAATGGGGACAGCCTGGTCCCTACAGTTTTGTAGGAAGACCCCTGCAGCGAAATTAGCCACAGAATATCTGCTTCTCTCAGGCTCTGTTGATTAAATGATTTTGTCAACGTGAGATCATTTTGTCTCAAAAAGTTTCACAGAGATCATTACTCTTAATGACTTCCTGTTTTAGTGTTTATGTTCAGCAGCAGTTAAACAGCTGTGGATCTGAAAAATGCTTATTTTTTTGTTAAATCGATCATTGGAATGACTATAAACCTGCAACCTGAAAACACCTATCATATGCATGGTTGAAGGAGCTTAAGATGATGTGTGGCTTCTTTAAAATCACTGAATTTTTAGTCAGTTGTTTTTTGGGTTTTTTTACGTGTCCTGTTTGGCACTGTGGAGCTCAGAATTGGTGTCTCAGTACCAAGTAGAAGCCCAACAGATTTACTTTCACAAGGGGAGCAGTACAGCTTTTGCTATAGTACTCCACTTGATATATGTGTGAGAAATTTTTATTATGAATTGCTGGGGGTTTTATTTCCTGATGTTATGGACATGGAGACGGAAAATTAAGGGGAAGAAAGAAAGAAGATGAAGAAGAGAGGAAGGAAACAAAAAGTCATGAGAGAGGGTGAGTTGAAAATACAAGAGAGGAAAGGGAACAAAGAAAACACAGGAAAACATTGAAGTCTGCCTCCATACCCAAAGGACGGCAGAGAGAGGGGAAAAAACAAAACAAACAAAAAACGAAAAAGGAACATCAACAAAACAAACCAAACATCGTGAACTAAGAACTAAACAACCGCAACTGTCAGGATCGCCGGTGGACAGGGAGAGGCGATCGGGTGAAGCTTGGCGCTCCAGACGCGGATGGGAGTCCCCCTGGATTAAGAGCGCAGGGTGGAGCAGGCTGCTGAGCTGATGAAAGAGACTGGTTAGGTTGGATGGAAATAACTTGTAAACGACTGGTAGGAGGAAGACTTCTGGTCTGACGAGTAGGAGCTCTGGGCATTGGATTACCAATGACTGAGCGATGTGAAGGTGAGTGGAAGGGTCTTTTAAACTGAGGGGAGAGTGGAGTAATTGTCAGGAAGCTCATCAGACACGGCTGGTCTGAGTTGGAGCTGATGACTTCCTGACAGAGCCCCCCCCTCTAGGTCCGGCTCCTGAAGGGCCTGGACGGTCTGGATGACAGCTGTGAAAGTCAGAGACGAGGGAGGGGTCCAGGACGTGCAGGAGCGTTCCTCAGGGCCATAGCCCCGCCAATCCACCAGATACTGGTACCCCCTGCCGCGGGGTCGAGAGTCCAGAATCCGCCTCACTGTGTAGGCCGGACCGCCGTCGATGAAGCGAGGGGGGGGGGGGGGGGGGAGATTGCAGGCGGAGACAGAGGCAAGGTGATGTGGTGTTTGAGGAGGGAGCAGTGGAACACCGGGTGGACCTTGAGGGAGGCTGGAAGGCGGAGACGGTATGTAACCGGGTTGATGCTTCGAAGGACTGAATACGGGCCGATGAAGCGGGGGGTCAACTTCCGACAGTCAGTCGGCAGCTTGAGATGCCGAGTGGAGAGCCAGACCAGGTCCCCCGGCTGAAAGGTGGGACCGGAATGGTGGCGACGGCGGTGCTGTTCCACGTAACTGGAGGTTGCCCGTCTGATGGGGGCCCGAGCACGGATCCACGCGGCCTTGGCACGGCGTATCAGTTGTTGGGCCGCTGGCACCTCTACCTCTGGTTCCTGGTGAGAGAAGATGGATGGTTGGTAGCCGTTGCAGACCTCGAAAGGCGACATGCCTGTGGCGGAGGAGACCTGGAGGTTGAGGGATACCTCAGCCCACAGCAACGCACGCGGCCAGGTGGAGGGCTGCGTTGAGGCGAAGCATCTGAGGTATTTTCCCACCTGCTGGTTGGCCCTCTCTGTTTGGTCGTTGGTCTCCGGATGGAAGCCGGACGAGAGGCTGGCAGTTGCTCCGATAAGACGGCAGAAGGCTTTCCAGAACTTAGCGGAGAACTGGGGCCCGCGGTTGGAGACAATGTCCTGGGGGAAGCCGTGCAACCGCACCACGTGTTCCAGGACCAGCTTGGCTGTTCCTTTGGCCATGGGCAGGCCAAGCAGTGCAACGAGGTTGACCGCTTTGGAAAAACGGTCTACGAAGGTGGCGATGGTGTTCAAGCCATCTGCGGTGGGGAGTCCCGTCACAAAGTCCACCCCGATATGGGACCAAGGGCGAGCTGGAACAGGTAGAGGTCGGAGGGGTCCCAATCGTGGTTGCGTGGTGGACTTGGCTCTGGCACAGGTGGTGCAAGCGCCGACGAAGCTGCTGAAGTCTTGTGCCATAGTGGGCCACCATAGGGCGCGGCGGATGAATTTGAGGGTCCTAGCAATGCCTGGATGACCAGCTATGGCTGATGAATGACCCCAAAGCAGAGCCTCCTGGCAGCAACTGGTTGGGACGTAGAGACGGTTTGGTGGTGTCTCCGGTGGTGCCGGTTCCTGAACCAGTGCCGATCGGATAGAGTCCTCCAGCGGCCACTGGAGAGATGCCAAGATGCGGTGGGGGGGTATGATGGCATCTGGCTGAATCGAGACGGTGGCTTGGGAGTGCTGACGGGAGAGGGTGTCAGCCTTACCGTTTTTGGAACCGGGCCGGTAGGAGAGGTGAAAGTTGTAGTGTTCAAAGAGAAGTGCCCAGCGAGCCTGGCGAGGGTTTAGCTGCTTGGCGTTACGAATTTGGAGGAGGTTCTGGTGGTGGAAGACGGTCGTTTCTGGAGGGTGTTGACGAGCCCGGCTAGCCTGATATGGGCCTCAGACAGAGTGTCGATTTTGGTACTGAGACGATCCACCAGGGCCCGGAGGTGTATCACCTCAGACCGAAGGGCCTCTACCTCCGCTGGAGCGCTCGTTGAGGGCTCAGTCATCCTGTCAGGATCGCCGGTTGACAGGGAGAGGGGATCGGGTGAAGCTTGGCGCTCCAGACGCGGATGGGAGTCCCCCTGGATTAAGAGCGCAGGGTGGAGCAGGCTGCTGAGCTGATGAAAGAGACTGGTTAGGTTGGATGGAAATAACTTGTAAACGACTGGTAGGAGGAAGACTTCTGGTCTGACGAGTAGGAGTTCTGGGCATTGGATTACCGATGACTGAGCGATGTGAAGGTGAGTGGAAGGGTCTTTTAAACTGAGGGGAGAGTGGAGTAATTGTCAGGAAGCTCAACAGACACGGCTGGTCTGAGTTGGAGCTGATGACTTCCTGACAGCAACACACAAAAATTGATATAAAAATACAACAACAATGTCAGAGAAAAACTCATGATACCGATTAATCAAGCTCTAGTAATGATAACCTCAGCCCAGGAATATATCTGTGAACACCAGAGACCTCACATCTATGTGTGTGTGTGAGCATGCTGGTGCATATAAGGTTTCTCCATAAGAGTGTTCGATAGCTGGTGTGAGCAGGCATCAATCCGTCTCCCAGGAATCGATGCAGACATGAAGGAGATCGGAGCCAAGACGTCCAAAGGACCCCCAGAGCCCCAGACGGACCCGGGCGGGGTTGAGCGCATCCCCCAAGAGAGGAGCAAAGGAGAACCCCAGGGGAACGTCCAGCGGCTACTATGCAGGGGCCCGGGGGGCAGCAGTGATGAGTCCACGGGCCCCGCCGGCAACCAGCCGCTCCAGGGCGGGCCCGTCCATGGACCAGGAGAACTAGGGCCCAGGGGCGCCCCATCCCCCAGCAGGGACCCGACCAGGGACCGGCCGACGAGGGGCCCCGGCCGCCACGCGCCACCGCCACTCTAGGCCAATTCCCAGCACCAACATCCCAACGCCCGACCCCTGCGTCACGTCGTTGCGTGCCACCAATAGCCGCAGCGAACGGACGGCATCCCTAGGCCACCCCAGGCCAAGCTCAGCAAGCACCTGGACACCAAGTTGTACCAGCTCTTGAGTCCTGATCCCGCGCAACGCAGAGCATTGAGACCAGGCATCCAACAAAGGCCAGGGCCAGTCCAACCCGCCAATGAACCGACCACGCACGATGCGGACAGAACAGGTGATCAAATGAGCAGAGATGCTGGATCCGTATCCCGCCGAGCCACCGAACAGGCACCACCCAACAATCCCAAACCTGGCACCCCCAAAAGAGGTGCCCCAACCAACAAAAAAAGGGCATCAGCCCAGCGCATTGGCCGACCGACACACCGGTCCCCGGACCTGGTGCAACCAGCAATCTAATTCTAAATAAAATAAATTGGGGGAGTTCACTGGTGGAAGGAGAGAGATGGAAAAAGGAAAGACAAATGGGAAAAAGAAAGGGACATTCAAGTAAAGAAGAGAAAAGGTAGACAAACAGAAGAAAGATTGATCGAACTGAATTATTGTTTTGTTTTTTTGTTTCAGATGTAATTTTCCAAAACTCAAAAACATTGAACATTAAATTGAACATTTTATATAAAATTATAAGCCAATCTATATTAGATTACACATTGCACTGTTTTGACAGCCATGCATTAAAAAATAAATTATAATTTAGGCACCTTACATTGTATGCTAGCCTATAACACACACTATAACACTTTCTTTTTTCCTTTTACAAAAATATCACATCTTCTCAGGGCTAAGCCTAGGCACTTCTTCATGACTGGAGACGCTGCTGAATGGAAGCAAACAAAAGGAAAAACATGTTTTAACTTTAGGCAAAATAACAAAAAGGTGTTTATCACAGCCAAATCCTAAAAAGTTGATTGGCCCTTTCTGACTTTGCCAGGCATGGTATCCCCTCTATTTCTGACCTGCTGGGCGGGAAAGAAATCCCTTTAAACCTTTGAAGGACAAGCTGAACAGCTACACCGGTCTTGTGTGTGCATCCAGGGTAATGCTTTGCTGACAACAGAACTGTTCCAAAACAGTGGAGGCAAGGCCAAGACCCCCACCTCCACCCAAGCTCCACCTGGAGAGCACCCAGGCAGCCACAGTCGACCACCGTTCCCAGGGCTCCCACAGAGGAAACACTGGAACGGGAATCAAGATAACACATTAAAATCTAAAAATAATAAATAAATAAATGTGATACAATTAAATAGTAAAACAATGATAAAATATAATAATGTAAAACATGCAGAGCAATTAAACAGAAAATAATAAATAATAATCAATTAAAAGATAGGCTAAAAAGGTGAGTCTTAAGCCTGCTCTTAAAAACAAGAACGTTCTCTGCGGCGCTGAGATCCTCTGGCAGCCTGTTCTAGAGGTAAGGGCCATAACACTTAAAAGATGCTTCACAATGAATGTGAGCCCTAACTTTTGGGGTGAAATGGGAAACGACTACCAGAGGACTGCAAAGACTGCGAAGGTTCATATGGTAAAAGCAGTTCAGATAGAAGAAGGCCAAAGACCATTAAGACACTTAAAAACCATTAAAAGAACCTTAAAACCTATCCTAAAACGGATGAGGAGCCAATGCAATGAATTTAAGACAAGTGCAATGTGTTCCCGCAGGACACGTGCTGCTGAATTTTGTTGGAGTTGTCAAGTTGGATGTACTCTTTTTGGGAAGACCAAAAAGCAGGGCATTACAGTAATCAATTCTACTGGAGATAAAAGCATGCATCAGTGTCTCCGTACTGGCCCAAGAGAGAATAGAGCGGACTCTGGCAATGTTTTTTAGTTGATAAAAACCTATTATAGTAACATTTTTAATGTGAGGATAAAAGTCAGCTCAGAGTCACAAAATCACACCCTGGTTCTTCACTTGTAAAGAAGGAATAAAAGACAGCAATTGTGGTTTGGGTAAAAGTTTCTCTCTCTGAGCCTCAGGACCGATGACTAAAACTTCCGTTTTATCCAGGTTGAGCTGGAGAAAGTTTTCTGCCATCCAGGATTTGATGTCTAAAATGCAGTTAAAAAATGCATCCATTGGTCGTGTGTCATCAGGAGACATGGAGATGTATTACTGTGTATCATCAGCATAACTGTGAAAGTTAACTCCATGTCTTCTGATGACGCTGCCAAAAGGGAGCATATAAAGGTTAAAAAGCACTGGGCCTAAAATGGAACCCTGGGACACACCACATGTGATCTTGTGGACCTTAGAGTAACAGGCATCTAGACTTACCATAAAGGTCCTGTCTGTGAGATGGAACGTAAACCATTTGTGAAAAGCACCAGTCTGTTTTAAACGGGTTAAAAGAATAATGTGGTCAACTGTATCAAAGGCAGCACTTAGACCCAGTAGAACCAACACACCTTCTGTGCATCATAGTTTAATCTAGAATCATTTAAAATCTTCAAAAGGGCCATCTCTGTGCTGTGGTTCACCCTAAAACCAGACTGAAATTTCTCCAGGACAATATGTACATTAATAAAATCATCAAGTTGAATTAAAACAAGCTTTTCTAAAATTTTGCTTAAAAATGGTAAGTTAGATACCGGCCTGAAATTGTTAAGATCATTAAAATCTAAATTCCTCTTCTTCAACTGGGGCCTCACTACCGCCCATTTAAAGGCAGCAGGAAAGACCCCTGTCTGAAGGGAGCAATTCTTCAGGGTTAAAATCTCATCCCTAAAAGATTTATGAAATTGCTTAAAAAGGAAGTGGGAATGGGTCCAAAACACATGTGATGGGCCTCACTGAGGAGAATACTTTATCAAAAGTCCCAGCCTCTACCAGGACAAAACTGTCCAGTGTTTCCTCTGGTAGAGACACACACTCAGATTTGTCTAAAACCATGTTACTTTGAGAAGATAAAATATTACATCTGATGGTCTACCTTCCCTCTGAAGTGGTCTGCAAACTCCTCACAAAGAGCGTTTCAGGGGGGTTTCTGAAATGCAGTAGTAGCACTATTAAAAAGTTTGTCAATGGTGGAAAAAGGATTTTGTAATTATTTTTATATTCAATTCAATTCAGTTTATTTATATAGTGCCAATTCACAACAGATGTCATTTCAAGGCACTTAACAAGAAGTAATTTCAATACATTTATACAAACATTCCAATCAGTTAAAATGTTTCATATTTAAGGAATCCCAGCAGATTGCGTCAGTCATGTTCTGAGATGATTTTGGAAAAGTATGAGTTTCTTGAATTTCTTACTGAGTTATTGTATAATTTAAGAAGATTTGTGTATATTGGATGGTTTGTAGTGGTTTTACGTTTCCTCCATTTTCTCTCTGCCACCCTAAAATCTCTCTTTATTTTTCTGAGATTTTAATTTCTTCACAGCGGTGCAGCTTTAGAGTGTAAACTTTTAACTTTCAGTGGAGCCAACAGGTCAAGAGCGGACTGAACCCAACTGTTGAAGTCATTGTCAATAAAATCACAGGGGGCAGGTAAAGCAATAGGAGGATTCTTTTCAAAGACTTCGAGAAAACCTGCAGCCACTCCAGGGGTTAGATGGTGCTTCCTGACTGTTCTCTAAGAGGTCACCTGCTGGATAAAACTGGTGATGTTAAAAAACACACAGTAGTGGTCAGAGACAGCCAAGTCAACAACAGAGGACACACTGATAGGCAAGCCGTTCGTACGTGATAACCAAGTCCAGGGTGTGTCCTCTGTTGTGAGTCGGCTGCATGACATGTTGGCTAAAATCCATATAACTCAGAATATTTAAAAAATCTGTTGATAAAGGGTCTAAAAGGTTATCCATGAGTAGATAATAAGATCATAAGATCATCTTCATATACTTACAGCTCTGCATTTCAAGTACGCAAAAACAGTTTCTGAGTGTGTTGTTCCAGGGGACTACACAGCAGTTTAAACATTCTCTCTCCTGAATCTGATAAGAAGGTAAATTAGAATCAGTTTGATTTGCTGTTCATCCACACAAACAATGATTTGACTTCAGTTCCACTTCCCTCTGTATAAAGACATGAGAGTCATAGTCTAAACAGTTTGTGTCTAAGGCAAGGCAAGGCAAGGCAAGGCAAGGCAAGGCAAGGCAAGGCAAGGCAAGGCAAGACAAGGCAAGGCAATTTTATTTGTATGGCACACTTTCAACAACAAGGTGATTCAAGGTGCTTTACATGATTAAGAGGTAAAATAAAAAGAGCAGTAAAACACAGACAAAGCATATAAAGTAAAAACAGCAATAAAGCAAGAAGCATACACAGATACAGTACATCAAGGCATTATAAAGCATATAATGTAAAAACAGCAAGAATCACACACAAAACATGATACATAAAAGCATTACTCAAAGGCAGCTCTAAACAGATATGCTTTAAGTTGTGATTTAGAACAACTCAGTGTTTCAGCAGCTTTGAAGTTTTCTGGAAGGTTGTTGCAGATTAGAGGAGCACAGAAACTGGAAGCTGCTTCTTCATTTTGATTCTAATTCTAGGGGTGCTGCGTAGACTGGAATTAGAGGACCTGAGTGGTCTGGCGGGTCTGGCAGCCATTTAATGATTTATATACTACAGGGTGGGCCATTTATATGGATACACCGTAATAACATGAGAATGGTAGGTGATATCAAAGTCCTGTTTGTGGCACATTAGGATATGTGAGGGGGGAAACTCCTTAAGATGGGTGGTGACCATGGTGGCCATTTAGAAGTCGGCCATCTTGGATACAACTTTTGTTTTTTCAATAGGAAGAGGGCCATGTGACACATCAAACTTATTGGTAATGTCACAAGAAAAACAATGGTGTGCTTGGTTTCAACGTAACTTTATTCTTTCATGAGTTATTTACAAGTTTCTCTTTGTTCACAGCCATTGACATGTCGAAGAGGTTAACACGTGAGGAGCAGATCGAAATCGTGTTGATGTCTGGTGAACGCAGTAACCGGGTCATTGCAGCAGATTTCAATGCAAGACACCCTACGAGACCACCCATCTCCCATGCTACAGTCAGCAAACTGCTTGCTAAGTTTTGTGAAACTGGTTCAGTGTTGGATTTGTCAAAATGTGGACGCATGAAAACTGTCACTAATGAAGAAACATCAGTGGCTGTCCTAGCTTCATTCAGCAAGAGCCCACAGCGTAGCACTCGCCGCACGTCACTGGAGAGTGGCATTAGTCGAACATCCCTTCGGCGGATATTAGCTACTCACAAATGGCACCCTTACAAACTCCAGCTACTGCAGCATCTCAACGAGGATGACCCCAAAGATAAAAGTCTAAGGGGGTCCGATCGGGAGACCTTGGGGGCCATTCAACTGGCCCACGACGGCCAATCCACTTTCCAGGAAACTGTTCATCTAGGAATGCTCGGACCTGGCACCCATAATGTGGTGGTGCACCATCTTGCTGGAAAAACTCAGGGAACGTGCCAGCTTCAGTGCAAAAAGAGGGAAACACATCATCATGTAGCAATTTCAAATATCCAGTGGCCTTGAGGTTTCCATTGATGAAGAATGGACCCACTATCGTTGTACGCCATATACCACACCAAACCATCACTTTTGTTGTTCCAACAGTCTTGGAGGGATCAATCCAATGTGGGTTAGTGTCAGACCAATAGCGGTGGTTTTGTTTGTTAACTTCACCATTCACATAAAAGTTTGCCTCATCACTGAACAAAATCTTCTGCGGAAACTGAGGGTCCTGTTCCAATTTTTGTTTTGCCCATTCTGCAAATTCTGTGCGCCGATCTGAGTCATCCTCGTTGAGATGCTGCAGTAGCTGGAGTTTGTAAGGGTGCCATTTGTGAGTAGCTAATATCCGCCGAAGGGATGTTCGACTAATGCCACTCTCCAGTGACGTGCGGTGAGTGCTACACTGTGGGCTCTTGCTGAATGAAGCTAGGACAGCCACTGATGTTTCTTCATTAGTGACAGTTTTCTTGCGTCCACATTTTGACAAATCCAACACTGAACCAGTTTCACGAAACTTAGCAAGCAGTTTGCTGACTGTAGCATGGGAGATGGGTGGTCCACCCTGTAGTAAAAATATTTTGAAGTCTATTCTCTAAACTACAGGGAGCCAGTGTAAGGACTTTAGAACTGGGGTTATGTGCTCTACTTTCCTGGTTCTAGTGAGGACATGAGCAGCAGTGTTCTGGATCAGCTACAGATGTCTGGCTTTTTAGGCAACCCTGTGAGGATGCTGTTGCAGTAATCAATCCGACTAAAGATAAACGCATGGATGACTTTTTCTAGGTCCTGTTGCGACATCAGTCCTTTAATCCTAGCTATATTCTTCAGGTGATTGAAGGCTGACCTTGTTATTACCTTTATGTGACCCTGGAGCTTCAGGTCTGAGTCCATTACTACATTTAGATGTTGGGCCTGATCAGTAGTTTCTAACTGTATTAACCGAAGCTGTGTACTGACTGTTAATCATTCCTCTTTAGGTCCAAAAGTAATTACTTCTGTTTTGTTTCTGTTCAGCTGGTGAAAGTTGTGGCACATCCATCTATTGATTTGCTTGATGCATTTACTTAGGGTTTGGATGGGTTCAAAGTCACCTGGTGACATTGTAATGTAAAGCTGAGTATTATCCGCGTAGTTATGGTAGCTAATGTGATTTGTTGTTATAATCTAGGCTAGTGGGAGCATGTAGATATTAAATAAGATTGGCCCCAGGATGGAGCTCTGGGGCACCCCACATGTGATTTCTGTTCGTTCTGATGAAAAGTTTCCTTTTGAAACAAAGAAGTCCCTATTCTTTAGGTAGGAGTCAAACCAGCCAAGTACTGTACCAGAGAGTCCGACCCAGCTCTCAAGTCGTTCCAACAATATATCATGATCAACAGTGTCAAATGCTGCACTGATGTCCAACAGAACCAGCACTGTGGTTCTACCACAGTCTGTATTTATGTGGATGTCATTGAAAACTTTGATGAGGGCAGTCTGACAGCAAGACAGCAAGAGGAGGAGCTTAATTGGTTAATGATTTTTTCTAGGTTTTTTGGTTTAATTCATGGAATTCTGACATTTTTTCTACATTGGTGTTAGTTGGGTATAACATTGGTAGGCGGCTCGGTGCGGTACAGACAGACCATCTAATTGCTAGAACCTTTTCAATGAAAAAGCTGGCAAATTCATTGCAGGCCCTTGTCAAATGTAGTTCAGGGGCTACTGTCACTGGAGGATTAGTTAGTCTTTCCACTGTTGCAAACACAGTCCATGCATTATTAATGTTTCTGCTAAGGATTTCAGAAAAGAAAGATTCCCTAGCATCTTTTAAAGTTAACTGATAACTGTTCAGTCTCTCTTTGTAGATCTTACAGTGAACCTGAAGTCGAGTTTTCCACCATTTTCTCTCAGCTCGTCGACACTGCCTTTTTTTACAACGTATCAGTGGATCGCTTGTCCACTGAGACTTCTTTCTACCTGAGACTACTTTCACTTTAATCGGACCAATGGAATCAACAATGTCTGAGATTTTCACGAGGAAACTATCTACCAGCTTGTTTACTGAGTTGGAGTTGGGAGATGAGCGGGATGTGGTGGAAGGGTAAATACTTTTAAAGGTTTCAACTGAACTGTCCCCGAGAAAACACTTTTTTACAGTTTTCTCACTGTGGATAGATATTTTAGCAGAGATGGTACCTTCTTTTTTTCTTTTTTACGTGTCCTGTTTGGCAGTGTGGAGCTCAGAATTGGTGTGTGAGTACCAAGTAGAAGCCCAACAGATTTACTTTCACAAGCGGAGCACTACAGCTTTTGCTATAGTACTCCACTTGATATATGTGTGAAAAATCTTTATTATGAATTGCTGGAGTTTTTATTTCCTGATGTTATGGACACGGAGACGGAAAATTAAAGGGGCTATATGCAATTTTCTGAAATTTTAACTCGCGACTGACACCTGTGGCCAAAAACGGAACTGCTCTTCCTTTCTGCTCGCTCTCGCAGCGCGTGCTCCTATGCCGGTCGCTCTCAATCTTCAATCTTTTTCGGGCACTTGTCAGGGGTTTAACTTTTTTAGTCTTATGCGGAGTTACTGTTGGTGTCAAAGTTGTCCTGGGTCTCTTCTTTGTATTCGCACAATCCATTGAACTGCTTGCGAGTGCTGACTAGCGGTGGTGGCAGAGGGATCTGAAACATTTAACATGAACTCGCTTGATGTCACATCCGCAGACAGCGCGGGAAAAGCCGACCCAACAGAAAATAGAAAAAAATTGGATGCAGGCTTATAGGTGCACCCACGGTGAGCTGACAAGGTGTCAGTATGCTCATTTGGAGATGTTTGAGTCATAAATGGTCAAATTAAAAGGCTATTGTTACGTTTATTTTGGGGAAAAGTTGCATATAGCCCCTTTAAGGGGAAGAAAGAAAGAAGATGAAGAAGAGAGGTAGGAAACAAAAAGTCAAGAGAGAGGGTGAGTTGAAAATACAACAGAGGAAAGGGAACAAAGAAAACACAGGGCCCCGATGGCAACCAGCCGTGCCAGGAAACCCGGGGCCCAGGGGCGCCCCACAGCCCAGCAGGGACCCAAAAAGGGTGCCAATTTTCACCGCCAACATCCCAGCACCCCACCCCTGCCCCCCGTCGGGGAGCCCCACCGATAGCCGCAGTGGATGGACGGCATCCCCAGGCCAAGCTCAGCCAGCACCTGGAGACCAAGTTGTACCAGCTCCCAAGTCCTGATCCTGCACAACGCAGAGCGCTGAGACCCGGCATCCAACAAAGGCCAGGGCCCGTCCAACCTGCCAATGAAATGACCACGCACGGTGCGCACAGAACAGGTGATCGAACGAGCAGAGACGCTGGATCCGTATCCCGCCGAGCCACCAAACAATCCCAAACGGGGCACCCCTGAAAGAGGTGCCCCAACCAACCAAGGGAAGACAACGGCCCAGCGCACCGGCGACCAAAACACCGGCCCCCCCAGGCATGCACCAGATCCGAACCGGATTGACCACCGACGCACCAGTGGGCAGGGGCATCCGTCACTGGCAGGGAGTGACAGAGAGCAAATAGGCCCCCCATCAAATGTAAGGCCTGAGGTGCGCCAGGTGAGAGGGCAGCCCAAGACACAACCTGACAGGTAGTCAAAGACATACAGACACAGTCATGAGTTCCCTCCCTCTTAAACACATATATTCCTACTGACTCACCAAGACACCCAAGAAATGACGCTGTACCCTCACTCACACACCCCATATACACTTTATGCTCCCAGGTCCAGGTACTGATGCCCCAGTAGAGCAACCAGCCCCCAGAGCCGGTAGATGGACCCCCACCTTCTAGGACGGAGACAAGCAGACCGCCAAGGGCCCCACAGTGGCAAAGCAGCCCGACAGCCTAGAACCCAGACCAGACCACCTGTTCCTCCAACCCCAAGTTGGGGCCACGATGTCCAGCGCCCCAGCCGCCCAGTGATCCCACCCCCAGGGATCCCCCCCCAAGCAAATTGAGGGAGATGGTGGACTGTTACATTTCAGACACTTTGATAAGTCTTCAGATATCTGGCACCAAAATTTCTTTACAGGTGGACAGAACCAAAGCACATGAATATAAGTATCTGTTATATTGCTTGTGCATTGTAAGCAGGTATCAGACGACATAAAACCCATCCTAAACATCATTTGACCTGTATTGTGTACTATGAAGGATTTTGTATTGTATTAATTGGAAATTAGGTTTTTTGTTATTCTAAAGGTTCTTAAACATATCTGAGACCAGACGTTTTGGTCAAAGCTGGCTGATAAATCCACCTCCCATTTTGAAATAGGGATGGCTATTGATTCATCTAATGTAGATAAGGTTTTGTATATTTTAGACAGCAATTTGGGGGGGTTGAGATTAAGAAAATCTAAAACTCTTGCTGGAATTTGTAATTCAACTGTATTAAGCCTAAATTTACCTTTAATAATAGATTTAATTTGTTGATAGTCTAAGAACTTGTTTTTATCAATTCCATATTGTGTATTTAATGTATTAAATGGGATAAAGTATGTTCCTTCAAATATTTGTTCCAGGTATTCAATTCCATTACAAACTTATCATAAATTTTTTTTGCAAGATGTCGGGGTTATTCCAGATGGGTGTACGTCTGCATGGGATTATTGTGGACTTTTTTTTTAGAAACTCCCACTATGCTGTCAGAGAGGAGCTGATATTTATGCTTTTAAAGCATTTATGTTGTTTTATATTTGAGCTAATAAATGGTAGGTCTGAAAGTTGTATCTTATTGCATAGTGTCTGTTCTACGTCTATCCAGGACTCATCTAGGTAGCTATGTTTTAACCATCTTGAGATGTATTGTATTTAGCAGAGATGGTACTTTCAAAGGGTAGACCTGGATGGAGGGAAGGTCAGCCCTGATCATCCTCTCTGCAGATCTAATTGTTTGTTGCAGTTTCAAGCCAAATCACACAGTGATGGACAAACACAGGACAGACTAAATTATGACTGAGTAGAAGATGACCAGCAACTCCTTTGGTAGATTGTTCCTTTTGAGTTGCCACAATAATTACAGTCTCTATTGGGTCTTCTGCTAATAGGTGTGAGTAAGTCTATGTGTAAGGGACCAGTTCTGGTCCCGACAAAAGGTAATTAATAGGAAACAGATGTGATCCACAGTGTTGTCTAGGATGGTGAGGGGAGGCAGGGTTGGGAGTGTTCTCCAGAAGTCCACCGTCATCTCCATAGTCTTGAGCGGGTTAAGCTCCAAGTAGTTCTGACCGCACCAATGGACAAGCCAATCCACTACCTATCTGTCTGGAGATTCATCACTGTCCTAAATCAGACCAATGTCAGTGGTATCATCTGCAAACTTCAGGAGTTCCAAAGACAGGTCCACTGAGGTGTCATCAGTTGTGTTGAGAGAGAAGAGAAGCAACGAGAGAACATACCCCTGGGGGGTAACCAGGTGCTGCATCCCCATCGCTTCCATTCTGATTTGGTATCACTGTCAAAGTTGTCAATACAGTTTTGGGGAAAAAGCACTTCTGTTGCTCCTCTCTCCTTGCTGACACCACAGTTTCCGCAGCTGATGTCAGAGTCATACCCTTCACAATGGCAGAACGCAAACACAGTCATGTGTGAAGACACTTTAGCAATAGCAACGATGCAGTATGTAATGTGTAGGGAGACTGTTTTGAACTGCGGTATCACCAAAAACCTCCATAAACATCTAAAAATCAATAATAAGACAAAATATAAAGATGTCATGATGATGCGATCAGGAGAAAAATGAAGAGAGAGAGGTGGTGCTAGGACTAAACCAACATCACTCTTGGAGTCATTTAGGCTAATTTTATCCAGGTGCAAAGGGAGAGATTTTGGAGCTTTGAATTTGTTTGGGAAAGTTGTTTGTTAGAAACCCACGTCAAAGCCTCCATAATTCTTCAATATGCTGTCGGCTCCCAGATAGTTATGCATGGAATTTGGTGTCCAGGTCTGAGATGATGCTTAAATGCTCTCATGGTTTATTCTTCATTGATTTTGTTAGGGTACCTGTAGGCTGTGCGTAAAGTTGAAAATGTCTACGTGTCTGCACCAAGTGGTCAGAGGTGTGAATTGTAATCTGTCAAAATGACAAACAGTCTTCAGATGTTTCATCACGTCTAAAACACTGGTCAAAAACTGAAAATATTTAGTTAACGTGACCCGTAACCAGGCCCTCCAAAATAAGCCAAGGTCCCTCCAGCAAAATTACTCTGGTGCCTGGTCTGGGGGCACCTGTGCTGATGGTTCTTGGGTTCCAGCAGCTGCTGCTGGTCCACAGATAGGTGGAGGAAGTGAAACACATCTTGTTTAGAAATCTTTCTTAATTTTTTACAGTTTGGAATAAGAGCTGCTCCCAGTTTTCATTAAAAATAATACTTTATCCTCATATACCTGTGATAGACCAAGGTTTGATTTATACACCTGCATGCTGAGACTTTCCGCACTATTGTAATCTTTAGTTTTTGATTTTTGTATCCCATTTGTTATTGTTTCAGATCATGAAACTAATGCTAATATCAGACAAAGATAACCCAGACAAATACAAAAAAACTGTTTTAGAATGATTACATTTCTTGACAGGAAAAAACCTACCTGTTTATTACAAAAATGTAATTATTCCTGTTGATTAATTTTTAAATAATATCAATAATTCAAATATTTTGTTCTATTTTACGTGACACAGCAAGGGCTGATTACTGCCACACAATTAGAAAGAGGAGATCACTTAAATAAATCCTGTCTATCAACATTTAAATTTGTGTGAAAATATTCTTTTGACTGAACAGTCAAACGTGGAATATTTTGGAAGCTATGTATCTCGTTACATCTTGCATTAAAAAAATGCATTAAAGAAATTCATAACAATAGTTAACATGATGGTGGCAGTTTTGATGGTTTTAATGCATCAGGATCTGGACAATTTGCCATATTTGACGGAACCTTAATTGTATACTCTTGAGAAAATCCTTATTCAGAATATCTGGGCTTTCGATTGTGAGCTTAAGCTTAAGCACCATTCGATTATGCAACAGAACAATGAACCAAAGCGTTTCAATGAATAATGAAGGTCTCAATGATTAAACAAAGGAAAATTTTAGAGTGCAGTAGTCAAAGTCTGCACATAAATCTGACCTTAAACAGAATCTTCATGCCTAAAACACTCAAGTCTAGCTAAATAGAGCAATTCTGCAAAGAAGAGTGGACCAAAAGTCCTCTATTGCGACGTTAAAGACTCATGTCCATTTATTGGGACCACTTGATGGCTGTTGCTATCTCCAAGGGTGGCAGAATTAGTTATTGGGTTTTAGGGGCAATTATTTTTCACATAGGGGTTAGCATAGCTTTTTGGCTTTATACAGAATATAATATCGTTTCAATATAGTCATCACTCATCTTTGTCTTATATGGTAATTGGTGTGATCTGAATGCTTTTACACTGACTGTATTACAAGCAGTAAGCATTACAAGTGTCCTAATTTGCATTTCTATACTTTAGGATTTACAAAAGATATTGAAGCCACGATGCTAGCAATGTGTTACTCCTAATGTTGTGCTATTTTTACCATCTGGAGACTCTAAACAGAATAATCAGCATCATGAATAAAACTACTAAACTTTTTGTATTTATGTGCTGAGGCAGTCAGAGCTGCATGTTAGCGGCAGAGCGCTGTCTCCTCCATCTTTGACAAACAAAGAATGAAATGATTAGACAACGACTTTAGAAGGAGAGGGGATATCGTTCTCTCTGAGAAGCATCAGTCCCTCCCCTACCCTCCCTCCCCACCAACCATCTTCGGCTCACTCCTTGTCTAATCTATCCTCATCCTATCTCATTCTCTTTGTAATCTACAATTGCTTCTTCTCCTCCATCTCCATCTTAACCACAATCTCATCTCTTTTATCTCTTTACTTTACAGCCATTGGTCCTAGCTCTCCTGTTGTAGTGTTCTCTTTACAGATTCCGGTGAGAAGGAAGGGGGGAATTAAGCCTCTGCAGTGAGCTGTATGCTCTGACAGCACATCGCTCCGTTGTGTTGCACAGGAGAGACGTACAGGTCACCACTTATTGTTAGTTGTGGTAAAAGATAGCAGAGCCCAAACAAGTGAAACAGAATAAAGGGGAAACGTTTGGAGACCTCAAAGATGCAATGAAGCACATTTCTATCAGGAATCATTTTTGGTTTCATTTTGCGTTACAATTTGCACCATTCTGTTTATAATGAAATGAAGACCAGCAGGTAACTAGAAAAAATGGCCTTTCCTGTGAGATGGAGTGTGAATGCTTTAAGCTGAATTTTTTTACCCGAAGATTTCTGAAGTATTTGAAATCAATTGCAGAAGATTTTCTTGAAAAGGAAAAAGTAGAAGCAGCAGAAAACAGAAATATATTAACTTCAAATCTTACATAGCATAACCGTCTGCTTAAAATATGTAACAACTTTAAGTCAATACAACAACCCCAGCAAAAGCAATGCAGAATACTTCTTAAAAATATTAAACAATATGATCATAAGTTAAAAAAATTTAACAGTACAAAAAAAGTAATGACCAAAAGCTCATCTAGTGCAGTAAGAGCAGTTTATTAGCTAATATGCCAAAGGTTGAGGGTCGCTAACTATCATGTTTCATAACATTTATTCACCCCATCTAGTGTGCTAACAGCAGTGCATAAGCTAAAATTAGTCAAAAAGCTAATGCTAACAAAAATATTAACAACAGTATGTTGGCTAACACTAGCCTGTTGACTAACCTAGCCTGGTGACTCACTCAATTTTGTAAATTAATTTAAGCTTTTTTGTCAAAATTAGCTAAAAATGCTAATTTGAACTAATCTGCTCATGTTGCCATGAGGGCTATCACTTCATCTTCTCTTTTGGCTTTCCCTTCAGTGAATCATCTGTCTCCATTTAGTCCTATTCTCTGCATCCTTTACCCTTACGCCAACTAACTTAAAGAGTAACTAAACCCCAAAACAACTTTTTTTTGCTTCTAAATTGTATAAATGGGTATTTACCAATGCAATCTTTCAGATTCTGGGGATTTTTTTATATTTTCGTGTAAACTTGTTTAATTCTACACTTTTTGGTCTAAAAACATCTTAGTGCTGCCCTCTTAGGGTTGAACGGTGGTTACTGCATTAAATTTTTGTGATTGGTGGAGAGAGGTACATCTTTACATCACAGGCATTGACTGTGTCACAGGCATGGTCTCACAGACTCACCCCGTGGGTTTCGGTATAAAAAAATCAGACATACCGGCCCTGTGGCGAGTTTGGAGTTGGATTGCGTTTTTCAGGTTACCATTATTATCACATTAGCACTTAGTTAGCTAAGTTAACATACTGTTTTGAACGTTAGCCTATGTTAGCATTACCACTCAGAGACTGGACCCATCCTGTCTCCCTCAGCAGCAGCAGCAGCAGCAGCACCAGCCTCGGACAGCGCTGACTCAGCGCCCTGAGCTAGCGGCTCAAATTGATATGGCTCGCGGCCACCGGGCTCCATAAAGCCTCCCTCTATCTCGAGTAACGACGGAGGAGATCCGCTGGCTCAGGGAGCTGAGTCAGCGCTGCCTGAGGCCAGCGCCGCCGAGGCAGAGGGAGACAGGAGATTTGTTTTGGGGTTTAGTTATTATTTAATGTCCTTTTTCACCACATCCATAAATTTCCATTTTGGTCTACTTCTTGGCTTCCTGCCTGGTGGCTCCAACCTCAGCATCCTTCTACTGATATAATCGTTGTCTCTCCAAACCATCTCAGTCTGGCTTCTCTGACTTTATCTCCAAAACATCTAACGAGAGCTGTCCCTCAGATTTACTCATTCCTGATCCAACCCATCAGCGTCACTCCTAAAGAGAATCTCAACATCTTAAGTTCTGCAACCTCCGGTTCTGCCTCCCGTCTTTTCCTCATTGGTACTGTCTCTAAACAAGACAACATCACTGGTGTCCGTACTGTCTAGTACACCTTTTCTTTCATTGTGGGTGAAACCCTTTTATTACACATCACACCAGACACTCATTTCAACCACCTTTTTTCCACACTCTACGTTGCTTTGGACTGCTGACCCTCAATACTTAAAGTCCCCCCTACCTTTGTTACTTCCACTCTCTGTAATGTCACTGTTGTACTTTTGCCCATCTCATTTACACACATTCATTCTGTCTTACTGTAACTGATCTTCATTCCTCTGTTTTTCAGTGCATACCTCCACCTCTAGCCTTTTCTATACCTGTGCACTGATCTCACGGCAGATCACAATGTCATCTACAAGGATCAGAATCCAAGGAGACTCCTGTCTAACCCCATCTGTCAGTCTGTCAATCACCAAAGCAAACAAGAAGGGGCTTAGAGCCAATCCTCAATGCAGTCCCATCTTCAGCTTGAACTCCTCTCTCACTCCTACAGCACACCTCACTGCTGTCTCACTGCTCTCATACATGTCCTGCACCACTCTAACATACTTCTCTTCCACTCCAGACCGCCTCATGCAATACCACAATTCTTCTCTCGGCACCCTGTCATACGCTTTCTCTAAATCTAAAAAGACGCAGTGCAGCTCCCTCTGACCTTCTCTGTACAACAGACTCGGGACTTGACTTGAAACACGATGACTTGAATGACTTGAGTGTTATTATTATTATTATTCACAATTGTTCATCATGTTTTCAGTTTGAATGACGTTTTTTATATTTAAAATGCTGGATAGTCGAACATGGACTTTTAATTTGAAGTCGGCTTGCTGTGTCAATCAGCCCCGCCCTTTCTACGTTGGCTATCCTAGTAGGCCTCCACGGCAATGGCCAGTACTGACAGATGTCAACATGTCAGCCGTACTTAAGGTCATCACCTTTCGGTTTAAGGATTTCTGTCAAGAGGGGAAACGACGAACAGCAGCTTGCAAGACGTGCAACATCAAAATCACCGACAGTCAGATGACAACATCAAATTTGACCCATTCGGCCCAGTAAGTGCTTGTCAATTTAATTAATAATACAGCCTGTTCTCATTGTCTGCTTAGTTGGCATTTTAGCTAATGTTAGCTTCATATGACAGTGAGGAGTGGGGGATTAGCTTGTCTTGGGTAAAGTGCGCCGTCACACATTCAATCAATAATACTTAAAAAAAAAAAAGATTCTCTTCATAAGTGCTTGTCAATTTATTTAACCCTCTCCCCGCCATTGACGAGGTTTTCCGTCAATTCCTGTTAAACAACAGTTTATTAATCATAATTGAGGTAAACGCTTCAATTAATTGTTATTTTGATATTTAGTAATATCACCCAGCCTTAAAGGTAATCTATAGAACTTTGGTTCCTCCCGGTCAGTAGGCAGCGTTTTCTTGCTCCTACCGTCAGCTCCACCGGTTGCCAGGTTGGCCGAATGTCCGCAGGGGAGAAGCCATGATTATATAGTCCACCGTGATGTCAAGCGATAAATCTTACGGGGTACTGTATGGGATTCTTTCCTGTATGCCATATGACGCCATTACACACTGCAACAATCACCGTGTAAAACATGTTTAGATCGCAAAAAGCGGACGGTAGTAAATGCGGATTAGCAAACGATCTGGCATCCCGTGCGCTCCACTCCTTTTGACATCAACGGCCTGGTGCTGTTGGCTGAGAGACACTTGCTGTCGAGGGGGGCGAGGCACCCAAAGGACAATATTTAAGTTTTTCGGACCCAATAGAAAAATATAAAAACATAATTTTTGGACAAAATATTTCTTTTTCTCCAAAATGAACACTTTTATTCCACACCCCTTTAGATGTTCTGTGGGTGTATTATTGTTTGAACATATCCATTTTATACTGTGAGTACACGGTGGAATTCAACTCTCCGCCAAGTCAAGGCTGTGCTCTCGTTCACTCATCAGGAACTGTGCAGTGTTGTTCAGCGCACAGGCCACAACCAACTGGTCTTCTCAAGTAAGGAGTGGAACCTGATGAAGGAACTATGTGATGTGCTGCAGCCGTTTGCTGAAGCCACTGATCTTACTCAGGGAGAGAAGATTGTGATGGTCAGCTCTGTCCTCCCCTGTATATTGTCACTAAACCACCACCTGAAAAAGCTAAAATCACAAATGTGCTTCCTGGGAAGCATGATCCATAGCCTGCAATGCTCTCTCAAGAAAAGATTCCAGTGGATCTTTGTTAATGTGAAAATGTTATCAGCAGCACCAAGAGAAGAACTGCCATTTGCAGACCCACTCTACATCAGATCAGCTGTCCTGGATCCAGCTTTCTCCATGATGTGGCTTCAGCATGCTGCGCTTGTGACTGATGACATCAAGAACCCAGGTTGAGTTCACCCTCCACCCTAACCCCATCCTCCGGCAGAATGCACTCCCCACACCTACACTATGATTGTAAAAACCTCCCTGTCATCTTAGGAGGCTCCAATCCCCCCCACCCCCATGCACCGAAGGCCCATTGGAATAGGCAGGACTCCGGTGCATGCACTGGCCCAAAACCCCTGCGATATACCTGTCAGGATCAGGGACAGACTGAAACATAGACTGACCGACAAAATGGGCTGTCATCCACCACCCCCTGCACATCGGCACTGGCTTCCCCTTCACTCGCAGGCACACTCGTGGGCAGCCCTGCGCCACCGCAAAAGGTGAAGGACCCCAAGCCAAAACTTCCAGAACACCTACCCCCATCCACCAGATCAAAAAGCAAGGCCCCACCTCCAATGCCCCAAAACCACTCAGTCATACATTCAGTACACTTCAACAGCAAACCACAAAGTGTTGCCCTAGTACAGGTCAGCATCATCTATACACAACTTGTTTATCTATGGAAAGCCATGGTTAATGATTTCTACTATTTTTCTCGAACAGGACAGCTGAAGTGGCTTGACTTGCTGTAAGAGAGAATACAATAGCTGTGCGACTTTGTTCTGCACCAAATAGCAGTGGAGACAGTGTTGCTAGAACAAATGGACTCAGAAAGACACATTCCTTTAGCTCTGAGATAAATATTTAGTTTGTAATGTAAACATTTAATTTGCAAAATAAATGTTTAGATGAGAGCTAAATATTTAGCTAATATACAAATTCACTTGCTGATAAAATAAAATAAACTATCAAAATAAAAGATGGGTCTTATATTTAGCTTGTTAACTGAACATTTAGCTTTTTAACTATACATTTTGCTTTGTTAACTAAATACTTTAAATGAATTATTTTGTTTTGAACCATGAGAGTTTTAAATGTATGAAGGAGAAGGTGAAAATATGACTTTGGAAAATTAACACCCTTTGACAGGCCTGTGACAGGCTACTAACACAAAAATAATGTTGTTAATTTTTGACAAGGTATCTCTCCAAACAACACCCCATAGAATCAGGAGCTAGAACTGTGATGGGAATATTTAAAGGTAATGTGAATTAATTGATTATTACTTGTTAGTAAAGGCATCTGGGGAAAATGTCTTATAGAGATCATCAAAGTGTTTAAACAGAAGCCAGTGAGGAGCAGATTTGATTAGGAGGCCTTCTGACCTCGTTCCCTTTGGACCTGCGGCTCTGTGTTTTTTTTTAACCTTGTGGGAGTAGACATCAACACAGTGTAGGAGAGAGTGAAGAGTGAAGAGAGAGTGAAGAGGATAATATTGGCTTACTTTATAGCATAAGTTGGGAGGAATGAGAGGGTGTCTAAAAGTTTGAGCTTTGCCTAGCTTGGGGCCCTGAATGATGACTCTGGCAGATCTGCTTAATAAATATAAAATACACCTTGTTACAACGAAGAAAGGTATTTTCTTTCACGACAAAACTGAAAAATTCACCAATCTCTTTCTTGAACACCTTAACCACAACACAGGTAACCTATAGTTTACACAATGTTTTAAAACTCAGAAGCTGCTTAGGACAACATGTTCAGTCACTGAACAGGGAAGTTTAAACACTGGGTTCTGGATGAGCTATGTATGACCTGTCTGGGACAAAAACAACCAATTGTTCCTCCTGTATTTCCTCAGAGACCACAACACAATACTTGTATTTTACTTCTATTGACATGCTCCCTTCCATACACCCCCTGCAATGCAGGCTGTAGCAGTGGGGGTTTACTGGTCTCAAAATGAGATTGCCTGAGGCAGAGAAGATTTGATAAAATGGCGAACGTGTATTGCTCCTCTTATTGTTAAGACTCTCTAACAAGCAACATTTGGCTGCACTGGCCTGGAGCAGTCAGATCACACATAAAAGCCGGATACCAACCGAGGCTCACTGATCTAAGGACAGTTTTTTTGCCATTTGGTATACACATATATCGTTAACTGGTGGGTTTAAAATGTATTGCCTTCTGTCAGTTTTATTAGCAGGTCTCAGGGAACATAAACAGGATTTAACTGAAGTTTTTAACTGCTGACAGCGTGTTTGATTGCAGGAGTTGATATGAGATGCATCTGAAACAGAGGGAAACACCAGTCCTGGGATGCACGGTTGTTACTGTAAAGCAGTGTTTCTCAAACTTTTTTTATCCTTCCACACTTTGGACAAAGGAGCATACACAAGCCCCCGCTGCTTTTATCGCCCCAACAGAATTTTGACCACGCCTGATTTTTAAAGTATTCTATTTAGTCTACAAGTTAAGGTCTTTGCACACCGGGTCTGTTTTTTTTTTGTGCGAATAATTTGCACGACAGTATTTTCTTTCGAATCAATGTCAGATCAATGGGGACGTGCACACCACCAGTGTTGGGAGTAACGCGTTACAAAAGTAATTAATTACTGTAATGCATTGATTTTTGCTGTAACGCGGTAATATAAGGCATTACTGGGGGAAAAAATGTAATATTTTACTCTGTACAAATGTCAATAACACTCGTTACGATGGATTGTTAACCCGGAATAAAGTGGTAGGTTTTCTTTTTCTTCATACAAATTCGCCAAAATCACCGCGAGATCAGCAGAGGAGAAACGTCCCCGCAAAATGTTTCACTTCCTGTAGTCAGACAGAGCAGAGATGAGTGAGCCTGCAGCTGATCTAACATCAGATAGTACATTCTCCAGATGCGATTGTTCCTTGTATTGCACCATGAACCATCACTGTGGCTATTGTATCTTACTGTTTTTAACCACAATCCAAGCTCAGTCGGATTCCAAATCACCTTCTACTGGATGTGTAATAAGCTAATTGAGCATCATGAGCTACGTTTAGATTTCCAAATCCATATTTGCATTTTTTTTGGTGAGAGTAACTTAAAAGTAATGCAACAGTAGTGTAATGCCTTACATTTTAAATACAGTAATATTGTAATGTAACAAATTACTTTTAAATTACAGTAACAAGTAATAAATAATGCATTACAGTTTTGAAGTAACTTGCCCAACACTGCACACCACTGACGAAATTCCATCCTGCGATTTTGCGAGTTTTATTTTTTCGGATTGAGGTCGATTTTTTAAAAACTCGTATCCGACAGATTAACACTTGACCAATCAGAGAAGGTGTGGTGATGGTGTCATCAGAGCAGAGATTCACGAACTGAAGTGTCACTTTCATTGAAGTAACTAATTTTTTCTTCACCATGTCTGAGCGTCTGATCCTTTTTGCGTCCCAGCACCCCTGTCTCTTTAATAAAAAAAGAGAAAAACTACAAGGACAACGATTATAAGGATAACGTGTGGCGATCCATTGCCGAAGAACTTGGATATGAAGATGGTAAGTAAATCAATGTGTACAAATAGCTGTGCAGCCATCAGCTCTCGATACGTCATGACTTGACAACCTCTTGGAAATTCAATGTACACAAAAGTTTACAAAACTTGAACGTTAATCAAACACATATTCACAAATCCATAACATCTCAAACGAGATGCGGTAACTTGTTAACCTGGAGTGCGTGAAATCGTCCTTTTTGCTAGATGTGATTTATTTTCTCACAGTTGAAATGCTCGTCAATGGTTTGGCTACACGTTAAATTTGACAATTTATGTTTTTCATTGTTGTGTATGTTATGATTGATTACAGAGGAATTTATTTGTTAACTACAGCTACGATGTTCTCATCACAACATTCCCTTCCCAGTGTTCTCTGTTGTTGATAAGGGATGTGTAGAACGTTTTTTTAATAGAATATTCAAAATGTATTCGCAATTTCGCAGCATGTCTGGTGTGCATACACAACACGTCGATTTTCGGCGTCCGATTTTTCGCAATTTTGTGTCGTTTATTCGTATCGGACCCGGTGTGCAAAGACCTTAAGTCTCCAAGTTTTTAAGGGTATAAATTAGTTGGAAAAAGGGGTTGCGGACTGGTATAAAACCGGCTGAGAAATATAAGCTGTCAGTAGTTGCTACATGCAGAACTTCAGCTCACAGTTGGAGAAAATAAACGTTGTAGTTTTATCACAAATACAAAGCTTTTAAAAATACAAAATAA
This sequence comes from Valencia hispanica, assembly GCA_963556495.2. Lineage (NCBI taxonomy): Eukaryota > Metazoa > Chordata > Actinopteri > Cyprinodontiformes > Valenciidae > Valencia > Valencia hispanica. The sequence continues at coordinate 40,628,648 of OY747717.1, forward strand.
AAAAAAATAAAAAAATAAAGAGCAAGATACTCATCCCTGTATTTCCTCCGTGGTTGACCGTGTGAGTTCTCTGACTCTGAAATGTTCCCTGATCTTTTTAGATATTTGTCCATTTTGTAGATGAAATCTCTGATAATGCGGCTACTTCAGCTTGTTTTGTTCTGCTGCGATATATTTCAACGTCAAACTCCCAGCCCGATGTTCCAGGTCCCGGTTCTGTTTACAATGATGATCACAATTGCTAATTTATTTGAGTGTGTTTAATTTTGTGAGAAGGGGGAGCTGGTTGATTTAATTTACAGTGCAGTGAAACATTCACAGCGATAGAATTTAGGGGGAAAAAACTATTTAAATCCTGTTGATGTCACACCCCAGCTGCAATACCTCTGCGCCCCACTAGTGGGGCTCGCCCCATAGTTTGAGAAACACTGCTGTACCAGAGTGCCCAATCAGGCTCAGTATACATGATTTCTGCTCAGCCTGGATGAAGCTGTGAGAATCTGATGCAGCAGGGATGTAATCACAGAGGATGCTCTTCTACTGATGTAGCATACCTAATCTGCAGCTGTTCAACTCCTAATGAGTACTCGCTGTTTTGCTGTGTATTCATTGCTTTCTACAGCATACTGCTACAGAGTATAGCACAGATTTCTTCTGTTTTACCATTTTGACACTTGAATGTTTCAGAACATTAACACATTTTATGAATAGATAAAAATAATCTAAGGAAATACAAAATGCTGATATGACCATTTGATTTATTGATTGAAAGAAAGAAAGAGGAACTCCTGAAACAGCTTACTATGGATTTCTGAAGGAGGCTCCAACTGATTGTTGAACCTTGGTTTTACGCAGAGTAATGTAGCTTTTGTGCTAGCCGTGGAACTCTGAACCTGATCTTTACCTTCAATTTATTGTTGAGGGGGTCATGCAAGTGTGGTTCTCTGGTCTACATGTGTTTTGTGGCTTTTAAGAGATCAGATCCTCGTATGCTCAAACATATTATCTGCAGAGTTTAAGTATCTTGGTATCTTGTACACGAGTACTTGTAGAATGTAACAAGAGACAGACAGACAGACAGACAGACAGACAGACAGACAGACTGGTAACTCATCTGCAGTAATTCAAACGCTACTCCGGTATGTCGCCAAACTGCAAAGACATATGGTCATGATAAGACATGGATCATGACTGAAAGGAGGAGATCCTCAATATAAGCGACCGAAATGAGCTTTCCAATGAGGCTCATTAGCCAGAATAAAAGCACTTTTTATAAATACCAACATTTAAGCAGGTATTAAACAGACCTTTAACTAAGCCAATTTTTTGTATTAAAATGTCTTTATTGGTCTGATGTGATATTTTGGACCGGATGTAATGGATGGACTTTTGAGAATTAAATTAATCAGAATCCTTTTTAGTTGCCAGGCTTGTACACACAAACAAGGAATTCCACTTTGCTCTCAATAAAGACATGAAGAATAGGGAATAAAATCTGGTTGCACAAATATATAATATTGGTCGAAACCTCCAGCAGAACCTGGCTCAGTACGAGCAACCATCTGTCACAATCGACTGGGGGTTTGAAAAGACAGAGCAGATACACAAAAAAGAAACAGAAGAACTGATGTTGAAGTACTTTCTATGTTAAAGAAAGTAAAAAGTTAATAGCAGGAGAGGAAGAACATTTGGTAGTTGGGAGCATTATCCCAGCCAGTGCCCCCCTCCAAGAATGCCAGAATAGGTGTACCTTCTACAGAGAGGAAAACACTGAGAGAAAACTAAAAGTTCACAGTTGAAAGAACAGTGAAAATGCAGTTGGACAGTAGAAGAAAAACAAAGTAGCAGAGTAAGGAAAAGTGGTCAGTTTGTCCTCCAGCAGTCTAAGCTTATACCAGCATAACTACAGAAATAGGTCAGGATAACCAAACCCCTTAGAATGACGCATTAGCGAGAGAGAGCTAGGGAGAACTGTGTTTTGGCCCTCCATTCCACCCCAGCCCAGTCTTCATACATTGACTTGACCAGCCTGGGAGTGAATGTCCTGCTTGCAGCTTTTTCCCCTTTTCTATTTGGGTCTGCTGGGCCCAACCCGGGTCGGCTGAGCCCCTATTTAGCGCATTTCCACTGGGTCTGTCTGGTCCAAGCCGATGGACTACCTCTGGCTCAGTCCGAAGTGTGCCGAGGCGATCCTACACATCCACCTACGGACTGATTGGTCCGGTAAAGTAATGTCACTCTTGCGCCTACCTATGTTATGGTGGCCACTGATTGGCCTGGCAGTGTGCGGGTGAAGTGATGTCACAGAATAGTGCCTGAGCGACCTCAAATAAACAGCCAGCAACAATGGCACGTTATTACTTTTTACCTCGTGGCGTTATCTTTCGAGATGTCTTTCAAGAAGAATCAGACATCACAGACTTTTTGCACCACTTTGCTTTGCTGCCCGTGTCCCTGAGATGGCATTGGAAATACAACCAGGTCGTGCTGGGTCGGGCAGAGCTGCACAGGGCCAGGCCGGGCAGACCGTAGTGAAGTAGGGGCTTTTGTGATTTGGCATTGAAGGCCATATTAAGATCACTGTGATGAGTCAAATAAATTCAAGAATTTTGACAAGGTGAGCAAAACCTTCAGTTTCAAACTACATATTTTCTAAAAGCATTCCTGAATTTGAATAAACTGATAAAACCTCTCTTCACTGAAGGAGCTGATATTTGACATCCATATTTTGACATCGGGCCATCCTTACACCTTAGAAACATAATGTCTAAATTTAACAATTTTATTGTTGTGGCTTAAAAATAAATCCTACATTTGTGTTTGCTTTCAATCTGTTCTAATATATGTGAAAAATTCAGGATTCATCCAAATCTGTTCTGTAAACTCTATATACCATGTACATTTGTATGAAAACGAGTTGGAAATCCTCAAAAACCTCTTGGAATAAATAGGTCAAGACTCTTGGCCAATCAGCAAGCTCTGTTGTATGACACCCTTCATCACTTTGAGGTGGTAAAGTAGGCCACAAGCTTCTGTCCTAACAACATTTAAAATTCCAGAAGAATAAATGTTTAAAATATTATGGGGATAATTCAAGTGTGTTCTAAAGCGCTTGAAGGGGAAACATTTAATCGAAATATCTGCTTTAAAGCAGGATAAAAAGGACCAAAATGTTCTATAGGTCTGCAAAGTTGAAGAAACATGTACAATGTAACAGTTTCATCTCTGAGCAGGATCACAACTCTTTGTAGTCTAGTTGCTGCAGCTCAGGTTGTTCAGTATATGTCACACTTAATCCCATAATGAATTGTATTTGAGTCTTGTAGCACTGTGCCCTTAATTTGTGAAATCAGAATCAGAATCAGAAAGGGTTTTATTGCCAAATGTTGGGTAGGTTTACAACATTAGGAAATTGCTGCGGTACTTTGTGCAAACATACAAGTACAAACAGACAAACACTTAAATAAAAATATAAAATACTAAACAGATTGATATATACATGAGTGCAGGGTAATGATCGGTGCAAATCAGACAGGTGCAAAAAACCACAATTCAATTCAATTTTCAATTCAGTTTATTTATATAGCGCCAATTCACAACAGATGTCATCTCAAGGCACTTAACAAGAAGTCATTTCAATACATTTATATAAACATTCCAATCAGTTAAAAAGTTTCCTATTTAAGGAATCCCAGCAGATTGCGTTAGTCATTGGTGTGAGGTTGGGCCCCGTTGATGCAGACTTTCCAACCACAGCAATCCTTCAGCAATCCCTCATACTGAGCAAGCATGTAGCGACGGTGGAGAGGAAAAACTGCCCTTTAACAGGAAGAAACCTCCAACAGAACCAGGCTCAGTAGGAGCGGCCATCTGCCACGACCGTCTGGGGGTTTGAGAAGACAGAGCAGAAACACAGAAGGGACAGAAGATCTGATATAAGAGAACTTTCTATGTTACAAAAAGTAAAAAGTTAATAACAGGACACAGTGGATGTTCAGTTACTGGGGGGATCATCCCAGTCGATGCCCCCCGTCCAACAGGGCATTGCAGCCAAGCAGGATACCAGACCAGGTATATCTTCTATGGAGAGAAAAACACTGAGAGAAAACAAAGTTAACAGTCGAAATAACAGAATCTACTGTAATACAACTGGAGAGTAGTAGGAGAAAAGGAAGTAGCAGAGTGAAGAAAATTGGTAAGTCTGTCCTCCAGCAGTCTAAGCCTATAGCAGCATAACTACAGAGATAGCTCAGGATGACCTTAGCCACTCTAACTATAAGCTTTATCAAAAAGGAAAGTTTTAAGCCTGGCCTTAAAAGTAAACAATATGGGTCATGTAACTGAGCGGGTGGTGGGAACAGTCTTAGGGTTATTGTTCATGAGTCCAACAGCAGAGGGGAAGAAACTGTTCTTATGGCGAGAGGTTCTGGTCCGAATGGACCGGAGCCTCCTGCCTGAGGGGAGCAGGTCAAACAGTCTGTGTCCAGGGTGAGAAGGGTCGGCTGTGATCCGACCTGCACGCCCAAGTGTCCTGGAGGTGTACAGGTCCTGCAGAGATGGGAGTCTGCAGCCAATCACCTTCTCAGCAGAGCGCACCACACGCTGCAGTCTCTGTTTGTCCCTGATGGTAGCTCCAGCATACCACACGGTGATGGAGGAGGTGAGGATGGACTCAATGATTGCAGTGTAGAACTGCATCATCATCCGTGTTGGCAGGTTGAATTTCTTCAGCTGCCTCAGGAAGTACATCTTGTGCTGGGCCTTCTTCATGACAGAGGTGATGGTGGGCTCCCACTTGAGGTCCTGGGTGATGGTGGTACCCAGGAAGCGGAATGAGTCCACAGTGGTGATGGGGGTGTCAGTCAGGACGATGGGGGGAGTGGGGCTGTGTCATTCCTAAAGTCCACAATAATCTCCACTGTCTTCTGGGCGTTCAGCACCAGGTTGTTGCGGCTGCACTAGGACACCAGACGTTCAGCCTCCATCCTGTAGGCAGACTCATCCCCGTCCGAGATGAGTCCAATAACGGTGGTTTCATCTGCAAACTTTATTAGTTTGACAGACTGGTGGTTGGAGGTGCAGCAGTTGGTGTACAGGGAGAAGAGCAGAGGAGAAAGAACACAGCCCTGAGGGGAGCCAGTGCTGATGGTCCGAGAGTCCGAGACATTCTTCCCAAGCCTCACATGCTGCTTCCTGTCCGTCAGGAAGTCAGTGATCCACCTGCAGATGGGATCAGGCACGTTCAAATTATGAATGTCACTTTATAAAAGTTAATATATGATATAACACAGGTACATAGATCATTGTGTTTACACAGAGGAACATTTAAAATGCAGTTCTTTACATATTACCCAACATCACTCTGAGGCAGGGGTGCACAAAGTCGGTCCTCAAGGGCCAGTATCCTGCATGTTTTTGTTCTTTCCCTGGTTGAACACACCTGAATGAAATGATGGCTCATTAGCAGGCCTCTGCAGAACTTTGACATGCTGAGGAGGTAGCTGGACCATTTGAATCCGCTGTGTTGAACCAGGGAAAGACCCAAAACATGCAGGACACCGGCCCCTGAAGACCAACTTTGGGCACCCCTGCTCTAAGGCAATGTTGAATGCTTTTAATAGTACCTCTCCTTCCTGTGCTAAGCTAACTTTAACTTGGACAGTGCTTTGATATGACTCTTTGAGCGCTCAGCATGTAGCATATTTCTGTGAAGGAATTTTAATGGTTATAGGGTCAATTTAAGTTTGTCTCATAGGAATAAACACTCACAGGTCAGTAACCCTGCAGGTCAGCTGCCAAGGAACAGGAGGGGTAATTTAGGCTCTGGAAGATGTCATGAAATTCTGGTTTATGGGGGAACAATTTCCTCTGATACAATCAGTTTTTTTTTTACAACTGGCTGGTGGGGTAATAAATCCCCTGGACTACTACTACTACTGGCTTTTATCGCGAGATCTCGCAATTCCCGCGCATGCTTCTTTAAACCACCTCTGGGCTGCGGACCGGAGTGGAGCGGCTCTGGAGCGCATGCAGTGGAAATTGCGAACGGCTGCGGAGTGTGTGGCGGACCGGTGCGGAGCGCATGCAGTGGAAATTGGGGGTCAGAGTTTGGATTAAGTGGAAAATAACTGTGGGATATGGGGTGTGACCTAACTGTGTATAAAGTAGAGTTGTAAGTCTGATTTTGTCAGACACTGACCACACTATGCCATGTTGATTTCTGTCTCCTTGCATGCAAGAAAATAAACTACAACAAACTGAAGAACTATCTCAACCGTCTTTTTTTTTTTACATTACTCTGCCAGCACATTTCCAAACTGTTGAAGTGAAATATGAACAGAAAAAATTTAGAAAAAGTTGTTTTTCTGTTTCATAGACTTAGCGCCTTGCTTTGTATGGTGTAACATTTGATTACTATTTTTGCAGGAGCTCTCTTTCATACATGGACAACTGTCTAGGTTTCACCAGTCTCCAAACTGATAGAGTGGATCACATTACACAGTCAGAAGTTCCAGAAGTCTTTTTTATCATTATCAGCATTACTGTAAAGGGTGAAAAGCATTCTGATCATTGAAGAAATCCTGGGTTTGTAGTATCAATAACACAGTGTAAAACAAACAATAATGCACTTTAGTTTTTTAAATAGGTTGCAAAAGACTCACTCTGGCTGATAGGACAGTAAAGCAACAACAGGGATTGGCAGTTGAGTTTTGTCAGGACCTCATATCTGGACCCTGAGCCAATGTCTGAGATTGATTGATCTCTATACTATATCTATACTCTACTCACAAAAATATTAGGGATATTTGACTTCCGGGTGAAATTTATGGAAAACACAATGTTCTCACTATAGTCATATCATGAAAAATGGCCATTTAAATATAAGCATACCATACCATACCACACCAATTTATTTATAAAGCACATTTCTACACAGCCGAGGCCGACCAAAGTGCTAAAAAACTTATACAGCCAAACACTCAAAAGAAATATTAAAATAGCACAGTGAATACCATGAATTAACAAAATGAAATAAAACAGGGACATAGCAGACTAGGCCAAATTAAAAGCCAAAGAATAAAAGTGAGCCTTAAGGTGTGATTTAAAAACAGAAAGAGAGGGGGCCATCCTCACTGCCAGAGGAAGCTGGTTCCAAAGATGAGGCGCACAGAGCGAGAATGGACATTCTCCACGTGCCCTCACCCGAGCCCCTGGGACCTGCAAGAGGCGTTGGTCTGCTGACCGAAGGGTCCGACCCAGTATGTAGGGCTGAACCATCTGAGACCAGTACGGGGGCACATACAAGTAAAGTGATTTAAAAACAAAAAGTAAAATCTTAAACTGTATGCGATAACGCACCGGGAGCCAATGCAGGTGGCCAGGATGGGAGCCGCATTCTGCACCAGATGAAGGCGCGCCACTGCAGCAGAGGTAGATCCATAAAAGAGGGAGTTTGCATAGTCCAAACGCGAGATTACAAATGCGTGAATCACTGTATGGATTTAGCGCCTAGTCAAGATGGACTTCATATTAGATAGCCAGCGAAGCTGAAAAAAGCAAGAGCGAACCACCTGACTGATGTCGGAGTCCATCTGCAATTCAGGGTCCAAAATAACCCCAAGGTTTATAACGGCCGGCTTCAATAAGTTAGAAAAACAGGGCGGCAGAGCAGGGCTACTTGCAGTGGAAGAGGGAGGCACAAATAAAATCGCCTCCAATTTGGACGAGTAGAGATGTAAAAAATTGTTAGACAGCCAGCCCTTCACGTCGTTCAGCCAATCCACAGCAGATTGCACTGACTCTTGTGGTTTAAAAGAAACATAAAATTGGCAGTCGTCAGCATACAAGTGATAAAACAGGCCGTATCGTCTAAAAATGGCTGCCAAAGGGAGAACATTAAAATCACCTAAAATGAGGACCTTATCATTTTCAGAAAAATATCTGATAAAAAGTCTGAAAACTGAGAAATAAAATCCTTATTCGGCGTCGGGGGACGGTACACAACTGCACACAATGTCAGGGGCGAGTGACCAAGTTCAAATGCTGAAAGTTCAAAACTGGAAAAATCCCATGATCCGGTAACGGGTTTGCAAGAGATAGATTAATTAAATACAGTCAATAACCCCCCACCCCGGCCCACAGGCTCAAATAAGCGCAGTCAGCTGGCAGAAGTTTAGCAATAGCTGACAGGTCATCCGGACTCACCCAGGATTCCGTAATACAAAGGACATCCAGCTCATGCACAATAAAATAGTCTTTAAGAACAAAAGTTTTGTTACCGATTGAGTGTGCATTAATCAGGGCCCACCGGTAACATCCAGGCGATCCAGCATCGGGTCCAGCAAGCTCAGGTGCGGCAGAGCAATGTCTCAGAGGCAGCAGATTATCCAAGGAAACGCCATGGTGGCAGCGGGCGCAGGGCCGGTGAGAGCCGTCAGCAGTAGCCACCAAACACCGGGTGGAACGGCATCGAGCTCCCCGATCACTCCTCCCCAGAGAAGCCGAGGCCGCCCGAAGGCGGACCAGGCGGCCACCACAGCATCCACGCCGACGCCGCCGGCGACTTCCAGGACGCAGATGACAGGAGCTCCTCCACAACTCCCATGGAACACAGGGGAAACGCCAATGCAGCGACTCCCTCCGGTTCAGAGGGCAGCCCACGGGGTTGTGCGTCGGGAAACGGAGCTCCAGAATGGAGGACCGATCGTAGGTTGAGGAGGCCAGATCCAGGTGAAGGAATTAGGCAGGAGACGGCCAAAAATAACAGAAAAACGGAGAGCGACAGACGGCGTGCCCAACATGCTGGCGCCATCTGATCATCTGATCATCTGATTTACATAAGCATATAACTGTGATGTCCTTAACTCAAATAAGCCAACAACAGTGGTGGGTACGCCACAGCAAAAAATGTCATTGTGTTAATAAAGTGCCATATGCCCTTGAGCATCAATTCGATTTTAACAACGATGTCTGATGGTGTTCATAGATTGACTTATTGTCTGCTGATGCAAGCCATCCCACTCTTCTTGAAGGGCGGCTGTCAGGTCATTCAGCCTCTGGGGTACAGAGTTACAAGCCGCTGCATGGCGACTCAGCTGATCCCATAGGTTTTCTATAGCGTTCAAGTATGGTGCAGACCAGTTCATTAGAGATACCCCAGTCTCCAGCAGATATTTCCTAGTGATCCAACCTTGATGAGCTGGAACATTGTCAGCCATGAATTTTAAATTAGGCCTGTGTTGTTAACGCGGGAGCACAATGACTTGATTAATTATGTTATTCAGGTAGTATGAGATTGTCACTGTACCATTCACAGAGTGCAAGGCAGTTCTGTATTGACTAGACAAACCTGACCACTGTAACATCACTGCCACTAAAGGCTCACCTGGTAACATCAGTGGCTGATGCATAGCACTCTCCTTGACATTTCCAACATTGTTGGTGGCCATCATTTTTGCTCAACGTGTATTGACTTTCATCACAACAGCAATGAGGCCAATTGGTCCCTTGTTCAGTGTAAATGTTCCCTGGCCCATGCAAGACAATGACGCCTGTGCCAGGTGGTGTGGTCAGGTACTCTTGCAGACCGTCTAGTACACTATCCACTATTTCAGACTATCCAAAATGGTTTTGGATAGTCTGAAATTTCACCTAAAAGCCTAATATTTGTGTTTGTAAGTAGTATATAAGGATTCATTTAGATTTAAAGTCCTAAATTAGGATCTGGCATTATAAATGACAGTGAGAAGTAAAATTATTATTAAAACCTATTTCTATCAAATCTCACATGATAATCAAAATATAGTTATAAGTTATGAAAGACCACAAAATCAGTAAAAGCTCTGAGCAAAAGGTACGAGAAAGTAGGAATAACTGTTCTGTTCCTTCAGAAAGAGGTAACCGTACTACTCACCCCACACAAAACTTGTAGGAATCAGTACTTGGACTGACCTTGTATAGCACTTTTTTAGTCACGCTGACCACTCAAAGCACTTTACGCTGGAGCCACATTCACCCATTCACACTCACAAACGCCCACACATTCATATACTGATATGCAGATTGATTGGCAACTTGGGGTTAAGTAACTTGCCCAGGGGCACATCAACATATGACAGGTGGAAGCTGGAAATGAACCTACAATCCTGTGATTACAAGCAATCTACTCTACCTATGGAGTCACAGTAACCCCCTAGATCAGTAGCCTACTCTTCCTGATAAAACAAAAACTGTTTATTTCATTTTTTGTCTCCACCTATAATTCTGAAATTTCAAGCTTGAGGAGTTGTTTTGTCAAAGTTCGAAATGCCCAGTGATGGAAACCACTGTTTGCCTTCATGAACCTGTGCAATGCCACTGTGATCACAACAGCCACATGGGCTTAGAGGGCACTGTATTGTCTCTGAACAGAACCTGTTTGTATCTAGAACTATAAACTTAATTTCCCCCTGGGATCAATAAAGTATTTTTGAATTGAATTGAATGTCAGTTTTAAGTTGCTACAGATTTAATAGACCCACCAGGGTTTGTGATGGAATTGGGTAACGTGAGTATAATATTTCTTAAAAGGTAAATATTAGGAATTTTAGGAAAAATGCTAATATGTGCTAATAATTTACTACCAAGGATAGTCATTATAAAAACAAAGCAGTCAGTTCAGGGATTTTAAATTATAAATGGTGTCATCCCAAAAATTATTCAAATCTAATCTCTAGTGTACAAAATCACATACCACTGGTTTCACCATCTAATTATTTATTAAAAACAAAAAAGAGCTCAAAGTGGAAATGTTTGTTAAAAAGGAAAAACATCCCTAATCCCTGAATTCTCACAGAATATGTAAAACCCTAAGTTTCAAAGTGGCTGTATTTACTTTTTTCATCATGATGAGACATATTTTACCCAGAGAACTGTTGTTTCCATAAGATAAATTTTAGATTATATCCTGCAAAACTCCTAACAGCATGGATTATATGAGTCTGTGTGTGTCTAACTGACCTGCCTGCTGCCAACATTCATCTCCACTTGAAAATCTATGAAATATCACCAAGTGAAGAATCAAACAACAATGGGTTGCAGAGAATCTTGTAGATAAAATGGACAGACTTTCCTTCAGAAATTCTATTCCAGATAGCATATACAGCTGAAAGAAGACATTGAAATAAACTCTATTATACTCTTTTCTCATTGTCTGACATCAAATTAGAATAAAGTTTTCCTATTTTAGGTCATACCTGTAAATGTACAGTATTTTAGGAAAACTATATGTTAAAAATATAGTCTCGTTAGAAACCGACTTTGTTAGACACTGACTCACTCTGAATTTTTTTATTCTGTGCATTTACAGTGGCTTGCAAAAATATTCGGCCCCCTTGAACTTTTCCACATTTTGTCCCATTACAGCCAAAAACATGAATCAATTTTATTGGAATTCCATGTGAAAGACTAATACAAAGTGGTGTACACGTGAGAAGTGGAACGAAAATCATACATGATTCCAAACATTTTTTACAAATAAATAACTGAAAAGTGAGTGTGCGTAATTATTCAGTCCCCTTTGGTCTGAGTGCAGTCAGTTGCCCATAGACATTGCCTGATGAGTGCTAATGACTAAATAGAGTGCACCTGTGTGTAATCTAATGTCAGTACAAATACAGCTGCCCTGTGACGGCCTCAGAGGTTGTCTAAGAGAATGTTGAGAGCAACAACACCATGAAGTCCAAAGAACACACCAGACAGGTCAGGGATATGTATATATAGTATGGCACAACTGTAAACCTACCAAGACAAGGCCATCCACCTAAACTCACAGGCCGAACAAGGAGAGCGCTGATCAGAAATGCAGCCAAGAGGCCCATGGTGACTCTGGACAAGCTGCAGAGATCTACAGCTCAGGTGGGGGAATCTGTCCATAGGACAACTATTAGTCGTGCACTGCACAAAGTTGGCCTTTATGGAAGAGTGGCAAGAAGAAAGCTATTGTTAAAAGAAAACCATAAGAAGTCCCGTTTGCAGTTTGCCACAAGCCATGAGAGGGTCACAGCAAACATGTGGAAGAAGGTGCTCTGGTCAGATGAGACCAAAATGGAACTTTTTGCCCAAAATGGAAAACGCTATGTGTGGCGGAAAACTAACACTGCACATCACTGCACATCACAAACCATCACCACTGTCAAATATGGTGGTTGTAGCATCATGCTCCTGGGGTGCTTCTCTTCAGCAGGGACAGGGAAACTGGTCAGAGTTGATGGGAAGATGGATGGAGCCAAATACAGGGCACTCTTGGAAGAAAACCTCTTGGAGTCTGCAAAAGACTTGAGACTGGGGCGGAGGTTCACCCTCCAGCAGGACAACGACCCTAAACATAAAGCCAGGGCAACAATGGAATGGTTTAAAACAAAACATATCCATGTGTTAGAATGACCCAGTCAAAGTCCAGATCTAAATCCAATCGAGAATCTGTGGCATTTTGGGGAGTACCTGATAGTAAAGAATTACATTAGTCTAGCCTTGAGGTAACAAATGCATGGACTAGTTTCTCAGCATCACTCCTGGACAGGATATTTCTAACTTTAGCAATATTCCAGAGGTGAAAGAAAGAAATCCTAGAAACCTGTTTAACATGGGATTTAAATGTCAAGTCTTGGTCAAAAATAACCCCGAGGTTCTTTACGTTATTACTGGGGGCCAATTTAATGCCATCCAGATGAAGTGATTGACTAATCAGTTTCTGTTTAAGAACTTCTGGTCCAAAAACAGCAACTTCTGTCTTGTCAGAATTTAAAAGCAAAAATGTCATGGTTCTTAGGTGTTTGTGTTTTGTTAGTTATTTTCCTTATTTAGTTCTATTATCGTGTTTAGTTATTCTTTGTTTCTACTAGTTATTTCTGCACTTTCTTGTTTCCATATTTCTCCTTGTTCTTAGATGTTTTTCACCCTTTGCTCCTTTCTATTTTGTATTCCTCTTTAGTATTATCCTCTGTCTAGTCCTTATGTTTTGCTCCTGGTCTTCCTCCCAGTTTCCCTAGCCATTCTGCCTTCCATCCCAGCTGTTAATTAGTTTCACCTGCTCACTCCCTCTCAGCTGCAACCGCTTCCCTTAATTAGTCCTCAGCTCCTTCTGCTCCCATCCTCACACTCCCCCTCAGTATAAATACAGTCCACAGTCAGTCACAACTCGCTGGTTCATTATCTTTCCTCCCTTCCTGGTTCCTGCGATCCCTGGTCTGTCTTACCGCGTTCCCTGGTCTCCATGTTCCCTTGCTTTCTCGTCATTATTTTGTAAGTTTTGTTATTTATTATTTAATTAAATCTAAAACATAAAAGTTCTGCATTTGGGTCCTATTTCAAACACACAAACCTGACAAAAAAGTTTAGGGTCATCCATGTTTTTATGTCTTCCAGACATTCCTGTAATCTACCTAACTGACTGGGTTCATCAGGATTTATGGATAAATATAATTGTGGATCATCTGCATAGCTGTGGAAATTTATCCCATGCTGTCTAATGATTCTACCAATTGGGAGCATATATATGGTGAATAGAATTGAGAACCCTGTGGAACTCCACAAATAACCCTTGAGAGTGAAGAAGATTGATCATTTAGATGAACAAACTGGAATCTATCAGACAAATATGATTTAAATCGGCCGAGTGCTGTTCCGTTGGTCCCTGCAACATGTTCAAGCCTTTCTAAGAGAATATTATGATCGACAGTGTCAAAAGCAGCACTGAGATTTAACAAAACCAGAACAGACACAAATCCATTATCTGAGACCATGAGAATATCATTAGTAACCTTCACCAGTGCTGTTTCAGTGCTATGATGAGCTCTAAAACCTGACTGAAATTCTTCAAACAGCTTGTTACTGTTTAGATGCTCACAGACTTGATTAGCAACAATTTTCTCAAGGACTTTGGATAAGAAAGGAAGGTTAGATATAGGTCTGTAATTGACCAAGTCATCTTGATCAAGGGAAGGTTTCTTGAGTAGGTTTAATTACAGCTATTTTAAATTCCTGTGGTACGCATCCGTTTACTAAGGATAGATTCATCATATCCAAAATGGGGCCAGGTACCAAATGGAACACTTCCTTAAATAATATGGTTGGGATTGGGTCCAACATACAAGTTGAAGGTTTAGATGAGGCTAATATTTTTGATAATTCCGAAAGCTCGACTGAATCAAAACAGCCTAAGCACAAATGAGGTTCTACAGTGTGTAAGTTTGGCAACTGTACTAAAAAGAAACCTAGGATTGTTTTTATTCACCTCTATTAATGATGAAAATATGCTGTTCTAGCTTGTCGAAGGGTCTTTTTCTGGCCCCACCTCCACCATCAGTAGAGGAATTGGTGGTTTTATCAGGCTTTTATCTCTGAACACTTGGCTTTACTCTGCCACTGTGATGCACAATATTGCTTTTATACACAATTTTAACATTTTCTGGGGCAGGAGTCAATTGTTTGGGGTGCATCCACACCGCCCCAGCTGCCCCTGCCCTCTCTGCCCCTTCCGCCACATCCTGATGTGCAGCTGGTCCCTGCTCCTATGAACTCCTATGATTTTAACAGCAATTCAAATATCGGACGTGGACCTTGCCCTAAATCACTCATACCTGTCATCAGCAGAGAGCAGAAAAATAATAAAAAACCTAACAAATGCAACCCTAGTAATCTCAAACAGTTACCAAAAGTCCCACCTCCAGTAAATCCTACAGTCATTCCATTTCCCAAACATGTTTTACTGCAACAGTTTTTAGCACTCCTCAGATTTTATACGTCACACTTTATAGGCCTTATAAAAAGAGCTGACTTTTTATTCAAGCATTTTCAGAGTTTTTATCAATTTTGCACAACTCTTATGAAATAATAATTTTAGATGGTGATTTTAATCTACATACAGATAACATCTTAGATCCTTTGTCAACAGAATTTTTAAATATTTGGAATTATATGGATTTTAGTCAACATGTCATGCATGTGACTCACAACAGAGGACACACCCTGGACTTGGTCATCACATATGGCCTGTCCACCTGTGTGTCCTCTGTTGTTGACTTGGCTGTCTCTGACCACTACTGTGTGTTTAATATCTCCAGTTTTATCCAGCAGGAGACCTCTGTAAGAACTGTTGGGAAACGTCATCTAACCCCTGAAGTGGCTGCAGGTTTTCTGGAAGTCTTTCAAAAAATTCCTCCTATTGTTTCACCTGGCCCCTGTGATTTTATTGTCAATAATTTTAACAGTAGGCTTCAATCCACTCTTGACCTGCTGAATCCACTTAACGTTGGAAACACATACTAAAAGTTACAACACCATGGAGAAACAAAGACCTTAAAAAATTAAAAAGGAGCTGCAGGGTGGCAGAGAGAAAATGGAGGAAAAATAAAATCACAATAAATCATCAGATGTACATCGAACGTCTCAACAGTTTTGGGAAAGTTCAGTTTTTATATGAACTAGTTCAAAGTTCAACTCATTTTAAAATTAACTAGTTCAGTTCAATGTTCATAGCCTGATGTTTTTCAGGAATTATTAAACAATCTGAGATACGAAGGAACCATGCTGGGGTAGGAAACTAAGGCTGTACCTCAAAGTGCAATCTTCAAAGTACAAAACATTTAAACATTAACTTTTGTCAGTTTTCAATTTCCATTAAGGTATTTTCTGACTTGTTTGCCAAAAGAAAATTTATAGAACTTGGGTTATATAGTGCAACAATTAGCCCAAATGAATAAGTAAGGTTTCAATTCCTTACTTAAGTTTATGAAAGCTGGGCATTCCATTTTTCTTAAAGACTGGAGGTCTCTGACAATGTACTGCAATATCAGGTTGTCCAGCTGCGGCTGGGAGATGAAGACAACTGAGTTGCTGCAACTGTACCCCGTTATCTGGTTTTGAGTGGTAGATGATTTTGTTCTGTTTTGGTACGTCGTTGCCGTGTCTTTTCATTTTTTTATGACTTGCGCATACCTTGAAAGGCTAGCCAGCCGGCCAGATGCTTTATTTCAATATGCCGTTTCAAGTTTTCTGTTGACGTTGTTGATGTCTGGAGTAGCTACCTGAGACCCGCCAGCAAAGCTTGCACAAAAATTTAAGATTTTTCCCACCTGGATCATCACTAACCTTTTCAAAAAAAATAAATTTAGGTGGTCATACGAAGATGCCGCTTTATTAGTTGATGCCAAATTACTGGTGCTGCTGCAATCACCGGAATTTGCCTGCATGCTTCGTAATTTGACACCAGAAGCAAATGCGGTGTGACCATAGGTTGCAACTCGATGACCAGTGTTGCCAGATTTGGTCTTTTCCCCTGTTTTAACTACCATGGTGTTAGTCTGACTTTTGTCAGGAAGCCTCGAATAAAATCTGGGGTCACTTGGAAAAAATGAATTGCGAGAAAGCGGCGTTCACAAACGCCAGAATGAATGCGTTCACTGTAACGTTCATCAGACCAGAAGTGAGTGAGTTCACGTTCACAAAAAATATGAACAAGCTCATGAACAATCGTTCAATGAACTCGTTCAGGAACAACACTGCATCTCAAAGCATATAATAACGCTGTAAGACATTCCAGAAATACATACTTTTTCAGAATCATCTCACAACATAAAAATAATCCCCAAATTTTGTTTTCCACTATCGACAACATTTTTAACCATACTGCTAATGCATATCAGAAAACCCCCTCAAACATTCTTTGTGAAGAGTTCGCAGACCAGTTCAGAGGGAAGGTAGACAGACCATCAGATGTAATATTTTATCTTCTCAGAGTAACATGGTTTTAGAGAAATCTGAGCGTGTGTCTTTACCAGAGGAAACGCTGGATAGTTTTGTCCTGGTAGAAGCTCTTGATAAAGTTTTCTCCTCAGTGAGGCCCACCACATGTGTTTTGCACCCCATTTCAACCTTGTTTTTTAAGCAATTTTATGAATCTTTAAGAGACGAGATTTTAACGATGATGAATTGCTCCCTTCAGACAGGGATCTTTCCTGCCGCCTTTAAACGGGCAGTTGTGAAGCCCTTGTTGAAGAAGAGCAATTTAGATTTACATGATTTTAACAATTACCGACCGGTATCTGACTTATCATTTTTAAGCAAAGTTTTAGAAAAGCTTGTTTTAATTCAACTAAATGATTTTGTTAACGCTCATAATGTCCTAGAGAAATTTCAGTATGGTTTTAGTGTGAACCGCAGCACAGAGACGACAGAGAAGAATTTAAATGATTTTAGATTAAACTATGATGCACACATGGTGTGAGTGTTGATTCTACTGGATCTAAGCTCTGCCTTTGATACAGTAGACAACACTATTCTTTTAACCCGTTTAAAACACATTGGCCTCTCTGGTGCTGTTTTTACAAATGTTTTACATCCTATCTCTCAGACAGGACTTTTATTGTAAGTCTAGATACCTGCTCCTCTAAGGTCTACAAGATTACATGTGGTGTGCCCCAGGGTTCAATTTTAGGCCCAGTGATTTTTAACCTTTATATGCTCCCTCTTGGCAGTGTCATCAGAAGACATGGAGTTAACTTTCACAGTTATGCTGACGATAAACAGTTGTACATCTCCATTTCTCCCGATGACACACGGCCAATGGATGCACTTTTTAACTGCATTTTAGACATGCAATCCTGGATGTCAGAACACTTTCTCCAGCTCAACCAGGACAAAACTGCAGTTTTAGTCATTGGTCCAGAGGCTCAGAGAGAGAAACATTTACCAAAACTACAGTCAGTCTTTTAATCCTTCTTTACAAGTGAAGAGCCTGGTTTTTGACTCTGAGCTGACTTTTATCCCTTACATTAAAAATACTCCTAAAATATTTTTTATCAACTAAAGAACATTGCCAGAGTCTGCCCCATTCTCTCTCGGGCCAACACGGAAACACTGATGCATGCTTTTATCACCAGTATAATTGATTACTGTAATGCCCTGCTTTCTGGTCTTCCCATAAAGAGTAAATCAGGTTTACAACTTCTACAAAATTCAGCAGCACGTGTCCTGACGAAGACCAGGAGGCAGGAGCTCATTACATCAGTCTTAAAATCACTGCGTGTCTGAGGATCGATTTTAAGGTTCTTTTAATGGTTTTTAAGTGTCTTAATGGTCTTGGGCCTTCTTATCTTTCAGAACTGTTTTTACCATATGAACCTTCACAGTCTCTGCGTTCCTTTGGCAGCTTGTCATCCCAAAAGTCAGGACATACACTCATGGTGAGGTGTCTTTCTAGTTTTATGGCCCTCACCTCTGGAACAGGTTGCCGGAGGACCTCTGGGCAGCAGAGAACGTTCATGTTTTTAAAACTAGGCTCAAGACTCACCTTTTTAGCCTAGCTTTTAATTGATTATTATTTTATATATTAGTATCTGTTTAATTGCTCTGCATGTTTTACCAGATTAAACTTTATCAATGTTTAACATTAAATTATTCTAAATTTTATCAGTGTTAAAATTTTATCAGTGTTATACTATTTAATCTCATACTTATCTACTCTTTATTTTAATATCTTTCTTCCAGTGTTTCCTCTGTGGGAGCCCTCTGCCTCGGGAGCGGTGGTTCGGCTGTGGCTGCCTTGGTACTCTGCAGGTGGAGCTTGGGTGTGAGGTGGGGGTCTCAGCCTTCCCTTCACTGGGTGCCCTGGGCCGGTGCCTCGGCTGTTGCTGTCGATCTGCTGCTGCTGATGCAGATGGCTCCCCTGATGGCGTTTCCTTACCTGGCTCATCTGTTCTCGGCCCAATGTCCTTGTTTACTGTTGCTTTTAAGTGTGTGCGTGCATGGCAGATTGGGGGGTATAACTGTGATCCTGTCTTTATTCTGGGGGGGCACACTTTGAGATGCTATTTTGTATGAAAAGTGCTTTATAAATAAAGTTCAATCATTCCTGTGATCTTTTTCATTCCTGACCTCTCTGTATTCTCTATAGTTTGTTCTCGAGCTTCTTTCTGTATTCCTGTTTGCTGTCTATGATCTTGACCTTAAGTTGTTTCTGTATACTCCTCAATAATTCTGTCTCCCTCCCTGAAGGCTCTTTCTTTCTTGTTTAGCAGTTCCTTTAGGTCACTGGTGATCCAGGGTTTGTTATTAGTGAAGCATCTTACTATTCTGGTTTAGACGATGTTGTCCACACAGAAGTTTATATAGTCAGTCACACACTCAGTCATGGCATTGATGTCCTCCATGTGCTTGGCAAAAAGTCATCCAGTTTGTGGTCTCAAAACAACCCTGCAGGGCTTCTTCAGCTTCCTGTGACCATTTTCTCACAGTTCTTTTTGTCACAGGTTGCCTCTGAACAATTGGTTTATATTCTAAGCTGAGAAAAAACAAGATTGTGATCTGATTGTCCCAGAGGTGGTCTTGGTTTGGACATGTATGCATGCTTTACATTTGCATAAAATTTGCACAAGGTCTTGTTTTCTCTTGTGGAGCAGCTGACAAACTGTTGAAATGTTGGAAGTGTAGATGAGAGAGAGGCTTGATTAAAATTAGGGGTGTCCAATTATCGCGTTAATTGCGATCAATTAATTACAGCCATATTAAGCGCGTTATGTTTTTTAATCTAATCTAATTTAAATCTAATTTTTAATCTTTAGTTTTACAGTTTCTGCATGCAAGTTCCCTTTAAATAAAACCTGTTTTATGCACTGGGCTTCTTGTGCTTGAGTTGTTCACGGTTAACCACACCCTGAAGTGGACATCGATTGGCTGCCATCAGAGATGACTGGCTTCCATCATGGTGGGGAAGGCGAGGTGAGGAGGAACGGTGAGTTGCTGACAGTGTTGCCAACTTTGCTAAATTTGGCGAGTTTTTAGGCCCCTCTAGCAATTCTTTCTTAAAGAAAAAAAAAGTAACTAGTGGCAAATCTAGCAACGTTTTATTGGGTTATTGGAAACTTTTGGTTGAAGCATGTAACGTTTTTACTCTTCTCACCGAGCAGCGGGGCGCTCCCTGTCTCAGAGCTGACAGCAGGCAACCAGTCTGCACCGCACACTGCAGCTCCACCTGGCGGCCACGGTCAACCGGTATGGCAAGCCATACCTATCAAAAATAATGTGCATATTACGTGTTGTTTTAACCCGTAATACAGCTGGACTCGGAGAAGATATTCACCCCACTGCGTCCAGAACGCTAATGAATAGTGCATGCTCAAAGCCGAAGGTTGCACACGCCACTTGGGACTAGTCACAAAAACAGCAGAATGTAAATACCAGGGACTGCACCGTTCAAGTCGGTTAAATACAATAAATGACTTCATAAAGCCAATTTTTTTTTCTTTACATGTATCAAACTTTTGTTCTACCACAACAATGTAATGAATTTAAAAGAAAATGCCTTAAGATTAGGTATATTCTCAGAAATTATTTGGTGAGAATAAAAAAGATTAATTAGATTAATTAATTACAGATTATAATTAATTAATCTCAACGCTTTTTTAATCTCATGACAGCACTAATTAAAATCACCAGATATTGCCACAAATGTATTGGGGTGCTGGGTGTGTAGCTTAGCGACAACGGAACTGATGACATCACATGCATTGTCTGCAATGCCTGAATGTGAAATGTAAACAACTGGCAAAATTACCCTGGTGAACTCTCTTGGTAAATAATATGGACGAAAACTTACTGCCAAGAGTTCAGTATCTAGGCTGCAGAGACGACATTTCACAGTAACATCTCCTTGATGACACCATCTGATGACAAGCACTGTTACTCCAACTCCTTTTCTTTTCCTGCTCGTCTTCAGATCTCTGTCTGCTCGTATAGTCAGGAAGCCTGGCAGAAAGACGTTGGAGTTCGGGGTTATGATCCTGCAGCCACGTCTCAGTAAAACACATAACACTGCATTCCCAATACTCTGGCTGAGTCCTTGTAAGGGTTTGGAGTTCATCCATCTTGTTACCCAGTGATCTCAAGTTGCCCGTTATGATCAATGGAAGAGATGGTTTGAACTTCCTCCTTCTCTTTCTCCTTTTTGCTCCTGCTCTGCTTCCACGCCTCTTCCTCCTCAACTCATTAGGGATTTGTGGCTATAGTTGAGGAATTATTTCAGCTTTTGCCATGTTAATCAGCTCCTCCTGGCTGTAAACCACCTTATGCCATGGTTACCTACCATAACAAGTTATGAAAATGTGGAGAATTAACTACAAAAATCCTTCCAGCTTCACAGCACCAAAACCTAGAAAGTACCCAGGTCCAAAAAATGCCATCTTCCTCAAGAAAACAGAGGAAACAACGTCTGAAAAACATAAAACTCAATATTTGGCCAACAGAGCCACTCCAACATGCAGCCACCCAGAGCAGTGCAATTCTAGAATGACAAATGGCAGATCCAAAACAGAATATTGAGATTAGTTTGTACAAGGCAAGGCAACTTTATTTCTTTAGCACACATTCAACAAGGCAATTCAAGGTGGTTAACATCATTAGGGGATAAAACAAAAGCAGCAAAAAAACAACAGTAAAAGCATAGAACACAAAATTAGAGACACATGACATATGACACATTGAAATATATAACATTCTACATTCACTTACTCAAAGGCAGCTCTAAACAGATGGGTTTTTAGCCTTGATTTAAAGAAATCAGCTAAACAAATTAATAATATTGCTGAAACTAGCGCATTGGGTCTTGTTGGCCTCTCTTTTCTCTCTTTCACACTCTCCACTCCTGAATCCGCACTTTCACACTCATTCCGGTTTTCTCTCAGGAGGAATGGGCCAAAATTCCAGCTAACTATTTGCTAGGTTCTTGTGGAAGGATAACAAAACTTTTGGCTCAAGTCATTCGGTTAAAAGGCAATTCTACCAAATATTAAGAAAATGTAAATGCTTGACTTTGAACAAAGGAATGTATCTAAAATGGTCTTTCTCTCATGGTTTTTGGGATTTAGCAAATACACTCAACAAAAATATAACCGCAACACCTTTGTTTCTGATCCCATTTTTCGTGAGATGGACTTAAAGATCTAAAATTCATTCCAGATACACAATATTACCATTTCTCTCAAACATTGTTCACAAATTAGTCTAAATGTGTGATAGTGAGCACTTCTGCTTTGCTGAGATAATCCGTCCCACCTCACAGGTGTGCCACATCAAGATCAAGATGCTGATCTGACATCATGATTAGTGCACAGGTGTACCTTATACTGCCCACAATAAAAGGCCACCCTGGAATGTGCAGTTTTTTGCTTTATTGGGGGTCTGGGGACTCAGAACCGGTCAGTATCTGGTGTGACCACCATTTGCCTCATGCAGTACAACACATCTTCTTCGCATAGAATTTATCAGATTGTCAATTGTGGCCTGTGGAATGTTGGTCCACTCCTCTTCAATGGCTATGCAAAGTTGTTGGATATTAGTGGGAACTGGTACACGCTGTCGTATACGCCGGTCAACCACATCCCAAACATGCTCAATGGGTGACATGTCCGGTGAGTATGCTGGCCATGCAAGAACTGGGACATTTTCAACTTCCAAGAATTGTGTACAGATCCTTGCAACATGGGGCCGTGCGTTCTCTTGCTGAAACATGAGGTGATGTTCATGGATGTATGGCACAACAATGGGCCTCAGGATCTCATCACGGTATCTCGGTGCATTCAAAATGCCATCAATAAAATGCACCTGTGTTCTTCGTCCATAACAGATGCCTGCCCATACCATAACCCCACCACCACCATGGGCCACTCGATCCACAACATTGACATCAGCAAAGCGCTCACCCACACGACGCCACACACGCTGTCTGCCATCTGCCCTGAACAATGTAAACCGAGATTCATCCGTGAAGAGAACACCTCTCCAACGTGCCAGACGGCATCGAATGTGAGCATTTGCCCACTCAAGTCTGTTACGGCGACGAGCTGGAGTCAGGTCAAGACCCCGATGAGGACGACGAGCATGCAGTTGAGCTTCCCTGAGACGGTTTCTGACAGTTTGTGCAGAAATTGTTTGGTTATGCAAACCAATTGTTTCAGCAGCTGTCTGAGTGGCTGGTCTCAGACGATCTTGGAGGTGAACCTGCTGGATGTGGTTGTCCTGGGGTGGTGTGGTTTCACGTGGTCTGCGGTCTGAGGTCGGTTGGATGTACTGCCATATTCTCTTAAACGCCTTTGGAGACGGCTTATGGTGGAGAAATGAACATTCAATGCATGAGCAACAGATCTGGTTGACATTCCTGCTGTCAGCATGCCAATTGCACGCTCCCTCAATGCTTGTGGCATCTGTGGCATTTTGCTGAGAGACAAAACTGCACATTCCAGGGTGGCCTTTTATTGTGGGCAGTATAAGGTACACCTGTGCACTAATCATGATGTCAGATCAGCATCTTGATGTGGCACACCTGTGAGGTGGGATGGATTATCTCAGCAAAGCAGAAGTGCTCACTTTCACACATTTAGACTGATTTGTGAACAATGTTTGAGAGAAATGGTAATATTGTGTATCTGGAATGAATTTTAGATCTTTAAGTCCATCTCATGAAAAATGGGAGCAGAAACAAAGGTGCTGCGTTTATATTTTTGTTGAGTGTAGAAATAATTTCTCACCAGACCAGACCAGAAAGGGACAGCTCAGTCTGACCTCTCATATCGGCCATTGAGAAACAAAGTTATTCTTTATTTCATACCTCTTTAAATGTCTGGTTTCAAATGAATGTCCAAATAAAAGCATCCCTAATGTTAAGACTGATGTTAGAGAGACTTAGTTACATGATTCTGTTTTTTTTTTCTTACAAGTTACTTTTAACACAGTTAAGTCAAGACATTAAAAATCCTTTACTCCCTGTGAAATTGGCTGTGTCAGCGAGGAGGATAAGGTTTAATACAGGGCTGTTGTGGATGTGGTCATGGACTTGAGAAAGGACATGAGTTCTCCATTTCAATCCAGTCAGTGTAGGGTAGATGGATGATGACATATGAAACCCATTTCCAAAAAATGGGCCGGGAGCAGAAACAGCCACTGTTTTCTGAGAGGGCTGAAGTCTTTCCAAGACCCCGAAGGGGGTTTTATTTATCAATGTTGGGACATTCTGGAGAAGCAGCGTGAGGAAAAAAAGAGACCACATGTAAGGCCTGTAACATTGTGTTGGTGGAACATGACCCTCAGCAGACAGAGCCACAGATGAGCGGGTTGTCCAAGTTAAGAGCAAAATTGGACAACACTTCACACCCACTCCATCGCTAAACAGGCACGTTCACAGATGAACTCATTGAACCATGATGCACACTTATACTCAACAGGGAATCATTTCTGCATGTTACAATCAAACTAATACGCCATCATTCAATTTCATATCTGAAAAGAAAGATAAGCAGCTTCTTTTAAATATGAATATAATTCTTAGACATTTGACACTGTTGCAAACAGTTGGATCAGAAGTGCAATCTAGGCACCCATTTATTTTCAAAAAACAGTGTGGCAGGAGTGTCACAACTCAGAAAAATCTAACAAACTGAACACACTTTTTGATGCAACATTTGTATTGTTAATTATGTCCAAACCTCAGTTCATTTAGGCGACTGGACATCTTGAAGACAACTTGGTGAAATTTAAAGCGAGGACAGAATGGGAAAAAAGGGGATTTACTGTATGTGACTTTTAACGTGACGTGGTTAGAGCAAGACGGGCTGGTCTGAGTATTTCAAAAACTGCTGATTGTCACACAACCATTGCTCTGGTTTATAGAAAATATCCACTGAGCAGCAGTTATATGAATAGAAATGTCTTGATGATGTAAGAAGTCAGGAGAATGGGTTGAGATGATAGACATAATAGCCTAACTAACTTCTCATTACAACCAATGTTGCCATAGCTCTACACACGCATGTTGAATCTTGAAGCAGATGGGCTCCAGCAGCAGAAGAACACTCCTGTCTGCTAAAAACAGGAAACAAAGGCTAAAATTCACACAGGCTGACAAACAGTAATCCATCCATCCATCCATCCATTATCTGTACCTGTCCATCCTATGCAGGGTTGCGGGGTCTGGTGCCTATCTATTGCAGTCACGGGGCAAGAGGCAGGGTACACTCTGGACAGGCCAGTCCAAGGCAGACAAATAATAGTAATAGATTGAAAAACATTGCCCAATCAGATGAGACTTGACTTTAGTTGCAACGTTCAAATGGTAGGATCAGAACTCTCTATAAACAACATGAAAGCATAGATCCATCCAGCCTTGCATCAACACCTAAGGGGTTGTGTAATGGGGTGGAGAAATTTTCTCGGCACACTTTGGGTGTATTAGTACGAGCTAATAATCACTTAAACACCCTGAGCTGCCTCAGAATTGTTGCTGCCCATGTTCATCACTTTATGACAACAGTGAATCATCTTCATTTGAGGGCTACAATGTCTCAGGTGGTAGAAGGTTGTACTGTAACCACCGCTTCGAACCCCTGCTCTGTCAGTACCAGTCGTTGTGTCCTTGGGCAAGACACTTCACCCGTCTTGCCTGCTGGTGGTCTTTAGGTGGTGGCGCCGATTGTATGGCAGCCTCGCTTCTGTTAAGCCTAGTTTATACTTCTCCGTCAGTAAGTTTGCACCCACACGCACATGTATTGACGGAGACGTTTTCGTTTTATACTTTTATATACTTTTATACTTCTCCGTCAGAGTTGCAAAGCAATTCCCGTCTGGACAGCAGGGGGTGCAAACCTTTTCTTGCAGGTCTGCCTACCATTAAAACTAAAAACGCATGTAAACAAACAAACAAACACAGCGGCCTGTTTTGTAGTTCTCTTCACCTCCTGGTGTTCAAAATCGCCAAAAGGCCAAAACATTGACTACTAAAACATTGACTATAGAGCACCGTTGTGGTGAAATAATCTTGGGCTGACCAATCACAGACATGCACTCTGTGTTGCATTCAACGGATAGTTAGAAAATTGGGCTCTATTCCGTGCGTCCTTGCACGAGTGACGGACAGCCCTTGCGTCTATGGATAATGGTGCTGCATGTCTACGCACCTCCGCAGACGGAGAAGTATAAACTAGGCTTTAGTCTGCCCCAGGGCAGCTGAGGCTACAAATGTAACTCACCACCATTATTCAGTGAATGACTAAATGCAGTTTAAGTCCTTTGGGCTAGATTACGCGATTATACAAATGCAGGCCATTTACCATTTTATTTCCACCAAGATAATGGACAGTCACAAACCTAAAATCAGCAAATCCCAAATGTGGGATGTGGTGAAGTTAATATCTTTCTTACTACTTTATCTTCACAACAGGACATGCATTGTGATGTCTTGTCATTGGCTGTTGGTTTTGGTTTCTGGTGAGGATTTTAGTGCAGCGATATCTCCAAGTTTACTTTTAATCTTTTTTTATTTAGCATTTCTTTGATTTATTATCATCTGTATTATTCAGCTGAACCCAGCATATATGTTTTGTGCCCGTTTCTTCCGGTTTCTTTGAATAGTCTTACTCTTGCCTTTAACACACCTTGTGTTGGTTTGTTCATCCCCCCCTCACCTGTTAAACCATTAGTACATAAAGCAATTAGTATCGTTTCTATGTCTTTTAAACAGCCCAGCATGTATACTACTGGGTCACATATAGGCCTACCAGTATATAGATGCTGTGTAGTGTGTAGTCCACAATAGTTTGTGCAAAATTAAATCAGAAGTCTCAGTGACTTAATCATTTTGTTTAACATAGCCAGTATAAATATGCCTATGCCTATACCTAGTCTTGACTGGTTATTTACCTGTGAAATACTAACACACTGCTTCACTGAGACATTGTCAGCTGTTAACAATTCTTTGCAAGTAAACATGTGACATCAACATGTACTTAAATAGTGACTCTGAATCCACACTTCTGTTAAAATGCCAAGTGTTTGTGATGTAAAAATGGGATCTTGATAAAAAAAAAATTTAAAAAGTTTTATCTTTACTGCATGTGACATTTATCCAGTACAAATCAAGAGAAAACGAAACGCATCTGTTAGAATTAAAAATATATTTAAAAAAAGGTGCAATAACCTGGCTTCATTATTGTGCAAGCCGTAAAACTAACACTAAGCATATTTTCATTCAACTCTAGCATTCAGTATTTTCTGCTAGCAGTCTACCAGGTTCCTACATTTTTACTTAGGGATATTTAACCACTCTGCCGTGTAAAAGGTCAACAAATATCTTACATTGAGATGACATGTCTTGCCCACTGTCCTCTTTGGCTGACCCCATAGATTTTCTGGCAGATTATGTTTTGGACTCCAGTTTTTTTCATTCCAGAACCTACGTTTTACTCCTATGAAGTCAGTCTTGTGTTCATTTTGGAAAATATTTTCATGTTGTGTGATTGTGAAAAATTGAATCACTCAAAATTTTTAGGTTTGTAGCTGAAATCTGATGGTTCTGGGTTAAAACTGATGGGTATTTGAAAGGGTTTAAAATTTCATCCACCATGACTTGAAGTCAATTCCGCCTGAAGAAAAGTGTTCCTTTGTAAAGGAAAATGTGTTCCTTTCTAAAGTTCACCATTACCTTTTGGAATTGTGGCTTAAAGTTTAAGTTTGGTTTCATCAGACCTTAACACATTTTCCCACAAGGTTTTAGGGAATTCCAAACTGGTCTGGATGTTTTATTTAGGAGTAAAACACATTTGACTTCCAGCCCTACATCCTAGTCCAGTCATGTGTAGCATAACCAGTGTTTTCAAGAAAACCTGCATCTCTTTCAGTACAAGTCTGATAACTTTATATAATAACATTGTGTTAATCCTTGGAACGTCTCTGCAAATGCTGACCTTAGGTAAAAGATGCAAATGAACAAATGTCAAGAAAATCCTCTAGGACAGCTGAACTTTATTCCAGGTTAATTAGATTAACTGTGACTGAAGTGAGGAGTGAACTAAAGAAAGCTTAATGCTAAACTTTAAATCAAAAGGTGATCCAGGTGAATATTAATTCCAGTTTGTGCATACTAATTGCAGCTTTTTTTGTTTATTTACTTTTTTACATCTTTTGTACAAGGTAAGAAAAAAAGTTGGAAATGTTTTATCCAGACCTCTTTCTTCACATCACAAAAACCTGGCACTTTAACACGGGTGTGTAGACTTTAGAGCTCCACCTTATGTCATGTAAACAGGCTGTCAAGCCAGCAGGATATGCTTGTGTGAATGTGACAGTGCCTTGCTAAAGTATTTACACCCCTTTAGATAAGCTCATCAGACAGTCTATCTGTGTCCAAGGATGCCCTTCGACTCAATGCAGCTGGGAGGAGACACCCAGTGCATGAAGCTGTTGCTTAACTGGAGAACAGTGACAGACTGCTGCATCCTAGGTGCACAAAAGAACATTATCATAGATCCTTCCTCCCAACAGCTGCAGGAATTTATAACCATTATTGCTCCCAACAAACTCAATAAGACTTTAAAACTCTGCTGATATTTGCACATCCTTCTTTCAAATTTTTTTATTTTCGGTGGGTTGTAGGTTAGATTCCAGCTTCCGACTGTTACATGTTGATGTGCCCCTTGGCACTTAACTCCAAGTTACCTACCAGTCAGTATATAAATGTGTGCAAATGTGGCTCCAGTGTAGATTGTTTTAAATGGTCTGTATGACAAAAAAAGCGCTAAGTTCAGCCAATTAATTTTTTTCTTCATTTCATTACCCTATTCCATTACACATTTCTTTTAATCTGAGTATGTAATTTTATGTATAAAATTATTTCATTAAGACAAGAAGTCATTATCTAGAGCGAATTGTTTTATGTATACATACAATACATACAAAATTGCCTGTTAAAACAGATAAGTCATTAAAATCCATCCAATTATCCTAACAAGATACAACTAGTAAAAAAATAAAAGACAAATGCCGATAAAACATTAGGAGCAGGAACAGCCATCCAACGACGCTTTCTCCATTGACCTCAGGAGTTCAATTTTTTTGCCTTTTTATGAAACACTTACCTTTAACTTGCTGCTGCTGCAACTGAATTCCCCCACTGTGAGACCATAAAGAACACTTCTATTCTATTCTATTCTATTCTATTCTATAGCACAGAGACAACTGGCTTTATCCATCACAGTCCATTACAGAAACAAACCACAAGATAAACATAGTTTTTTGTTTTGTTTTTTTACCACTTTATAATAATAGTAAAGTTTCAGCCATATTATTAATACAGTGGGCCTTTAGTATTGGTGGATTTTTCTGTAGCCCAGAACTTCAAATTTTTTTGGAAAATGTGCCTATTTGCAGATGTTTGTCATAGAGCAGTGCCTTGGAGAGTTATGGAGGCTTTGGTTCGTTCAATGCAATCTATAGGCTCATGTTACGAACAAGCTCTGCTGAAAACAAACATTTTTAAATAGTAACACATAGTCCCTGTAGTCCGGGTACCAGCTTGGTTGGCAGGTATTAAATCAACAGGCAGGATCGAGTCTGGATTTGATCGTTAGATAACCACGGGTACCGGGTCAGGTTCAAAAATCCTCTTAAGGGGTGCGAGTTGGTAAAATTGGACCCATGCAGGACTCTGCCCTTAGGGGAAGCACGGACAAACCTGCACCATCTGTGCACACATGCATGGAGAAGGTGATCCTACATATTGAGAACACCTTGCATTAAAGAGATACGAGTTAATCTGTCACCTCTTGATACTATATTGAATGTATTCACAAGCTCTCAAGGCGGAGTGCAAGTAAGAATGCTGCAGCATCCACGCAGAAAAAAAAAGCCTGTATATGATAGTGGTTTATGGTTACTGTCCCTAGCAATTTTAAAAACAACTTGTTTTACTGTACCTTGTTTACGCTCAAGAAAGCTGGTGAGCACAAGATAGAAAGTATCTGATGAGCAGGAGAAAGTAACTGCTGCACGGGAGAAACCAAATTTATTTATGCTTAGGGGCTACGTATAATTTTGTTTCTGAATTTGTAAATTTGTTTTTTGAAATGTAATTTTGGTTTTCAATTTGTTAATGTGATTTTTGAAATGTAATTCTGTTTATTTTTATGTTAATGTGTTTTGCACTTTTCAGCAACCGTAATACTTGGGTTTTAATCCGGTCGATCGTGATTCAGGAGGAAGGAGCTCATCCTGTAACTGGAGGATTGCTGGCTCTGTTGGTCTCAGTTGTTGTGTCCTTGACCGAGACACTTGACCGAGACCTGCCTTGCCAGCCTGTGTCGAGCAGCCTCACTTCTGTCAGCGTGCCCCAGGGCAGCTGTGGCTGCAATGTAGCTTACCATCAACAGTGTGTGAATGGGTGCATGAATGGGTGAATGACTGAATGTAGTACATGTCCTCTGGACTAAATGAAGCGTTATACAAGTACAGGACATTTACTATTTAACTATTACAATAGACATTAATACGAATTTTTAGAGGGGGTCTCAAGTCTTAAGCATGAGATGTATATGTGTAAAATGATTTTTCTGAGAGTAAAAAAGTACAGTAACATGAATCCAGGGGCGGGCTGGCCATAGGGAGGTTCAGGAGTTTTCCCGAACAGCCGGTCTGTTCCAGGGACGGTGGCCGGAAGGTTTTTTTCTTTTGTTTTATTTTTTTTTTGTACTCCAAAAGCAGGCACAGTTGAGCCTCTGTGATGACCCTGTTGTATGTCTGTGTTTGATACATGTAAGTGAGGCGTCTTCCTTTATCAAAGATCGTTGTGAGCTGTAGGCTACAGTTGCGGCTCACCTTTGCTGTGCTCTACTGTCAGTCTGCAGAGCTGTTCTGCTCATGTTATGAATAGACTACATATTTCAGTACTATTTGGACTCGTTTAATTCAGAATGCAGGTCAAAAGTTTTTCATGCAAGGCAATAACTTTTTGAAAGTGATATTTATAGCTGAATTATCTCCAACATGCTGCATATAATAAATCATTTCCGTGTTATTTACCTGGAATGTTGCTATCATCGCTGCTATTTATTTGATCCAGAGATTGTTGTAATAAAAACTAAATATGGTCCGCAGTCCCTTCCTGGTTTAGGATGTTTTCTCCATTCTTGAATCACAAATTCAGCCGCAGAAAAATATTTTTGTTCAAGTAAAAATTAAAAGTAGCAATCCAAGAAATGAAGCCTAAAATAATTAATATGTAAAAAGGCTGCTCAAGTGGCCTACTGAGTAACAGCTCTAGGCAAGGCAAGGCAAGGCAATTTTATTTGTATAGCACACTTTCAACAGCAGGGTAATTCAAGGTGCTTTACATGATTTGGTGATTTAAAAAAAACACATAAAAGAAACACACATTACACATGATACACAATAAAGCAAGAGAAAAATAAAAAAAAGCAAGAGAGCATGAACACATTTCATACATATGACATCAAGCATTTACTCAAAGGCAATTCTAAACAGATGGGTTTTTAGTCTCGATTTAAAGCAGTTCAGAGTTTCAGCAGCTCTACACTCGTCAGGAAGTCTGTTCCAGATAAGGGGAGCATAAAAACTGAAAGCTGCTTCTCCATGTTTAGTTCTGAGTCTAGGGATGTTTAGTAGGCTAGAGTTGGAGGACCTGAGTGGTCTTGGTGGTTGGTACAATGACAACAGGTCTTCAACATATTTTGGTGCTAAGCCATGTAATGATTTATAAACTAGTAAAAGTATTTTAAAGTCTATTCTCTGAGCTACAGGGAGCCAGTGTAAGGACTTTAGAACTGGGGTGATGTGCTCTACTTTCCTGGTTCTAGTGAGGACGTGAGCGGCAGCGTTCTGGATCAGCTGCAGCTGTCTGATTGACTTTTTAGGCAGACCTGTGAAGGTGCTGTTGCAGTAATCAATTCGACTAAAGATAAACGCATGGATGAGTTTTTCTAGGTCTTGTTGCAAAATCAGTCCTTTAATCCTAGAGATGTTCTTCAGGTGATAGAACGCTGACCTTGTTATTGCCTTTATGTGACCCTGGAGGTTCAGGTCTGAGTCCATTACTACATCAGAACAGCTCTATAGGCACTACATTTTTTTATGATTTCAACAGACACAGTTATGTGCTAATTTAAACAGTACAAAGAAATAATTAATACAAAACAAAATAACAAATGTGAAGAAAAACTTTTTCAAATCAAAATGTTCATCATAAAACTTAATAAAAAAAAATATAGTAAAACTAAAACTAATACAAGTAATGTATGTTAAAACATGGTCAAGTGCTTCTAGTGACAATATATGGTGTTTAACATATCTTCAGTTCATCTCCAAAGCTTCTGTACAAGCAAAAGGTCTCACTTTAACATAAACTGTAGGTTTGTATCCTTATCTGATTGATTTTTGTTTAGATGACCCACCTCTCTGCTGCTTCTGTACTGTTACCCACCCATTACCCTATAGAAACAGTGTCTTGCCCATGGCTAAAATTAAATGTATTAAAAGTTAAGCCAACCAAAGCAAATTATGGAAATCTCAAAGATAAATACGACTTTGACTGAACAGAAAAATAAATCTATTAAATGTGGTTTATTAAACATAAGATCTCTCTCCTCAACGACTTTGTTAGTAAATGACTTGATTTGTGATAATCACATTGATTTGCTTTGTCTCACAGAAACCTGGTTGTAGCAGGAGGATTATGTCTGTATAAATGAGTCAACTCCTTCCAGTCATTTAAATTTTCACATTCCTAGAAATACTGGGCGAGGAGGAGGAGTTGCAACCATTTTTCGTTCTGATTTACTAATTAGTCCCAGACCAATTGATAGCTACAGTTCTTTTGAACATCTAACCCTTAATTTTCCTCAACCAAGTTGCAAAACATTAATACCATTATTTTTTGTGGTTTTGTATCGTCCACCAGGCCCTTACTCTCAATTCTTGGATCAGATCTCACATTTTTTTATCTGATTTAGTATTAAATACTGATAGGGTCATTATAGTGGGGGACTTCAATATTCATGTGGATACTGAAAGTGATAGCCTAAATGCAGCCTTTAATGCTATTTTAGACTCAATTGGCTTTACTCAAAAAGTACAGGGATTGACCCACTCGGGTAAACACACTGGACCTTGTACTGACATACGGTATTGAGTGTGAGGAAATAACAGTCCACCCACATAACCCGGTCCTGTCTGACCACTTCTTGATAACTTTTGAATTTACTTTAACTGACCATCTTAAATCTGAAAGAAAAAATTATATTATAGTAGAGCTTTATCAGTCAATGCTGTAAATTTTTTTTAAAGAATCTGTTCCATTCTTACTTTCCTCAGTGTCTCAGAGTAACACAGTGGATGGCAGCAATTCTTTCTCTAACCCTTCAGAAATTGATGGTCTGGTTCACAGCGTTACGTCCTCATTGCGTTTGGCATTAGATAGTGTAGCCCCCTTAAAAAAGAAAGTGGCTAGCCATAGGAGGCTGACTCCTTGGTTTAACGCAGAGTTGCATACTTTAAAGCAGAATACTAGGAAGTTGGAGAGAAAATGGCGCTCTACACATCAAGAGGATTCCTATTTAACCTGGAATAACAGTCTACTGCTGTATAAAAAGACCCTTCGACAAGCTAGAACAGCATATTTTTCATCATTAATAGAGGCGAATAAAAACAATCCTTGGTTTCTTTTTAGTACAGTTGCCAAACTTAGAGTCATAGCTCTGTTGAGCCAACTATTCCCCCAGCTCTTAGCAGTGATGATTTTATGGGATTCTTCATAAATAAAATTAATTCTATTAAAAATAAAATCATTGGCATCCTCCCAAACATGATTATTTCTTCCTCAGTAAATGAGGCAGTATCGGAAAGAACTGTAGAACCTCATTTGTGCTTAGGCTGTTTTGATTCAGTCGAGATTTCGGAATTATCAAAAATATTAGCCTCATCTAAACCTTCAACTTGTATGTTGGACCCAATCCCAACCAAATTATTTAAAGAAGTGTTCCATTTGGTTCCTGGCCCCATTTTGGATATGATGAATCTCTCCTTAGTAAACGGATACGTACCACAGGAATTTAAAATAGCTGTGATTAAACCTTTACTCAAGAAACCTTCCATTGATCAAGATGACTTGGTGAATTACAGACCTATATCTAACCTTCCTTTCTTATCCAAAATCCTTGAGAAAATTGTTGCTAATCAAGTCTGTGAGCATCTAAACAGTAACGACCTGTTTGAAGAGTTTCAGTCAGGTTTTAGAACTCATCATAGCACTGAAACAGCACTGGTGGAGGTTACTAATGATATTCTCATGGCCTCAGATAATGGACTGGTGTCTGTTCTGGTTTTGTTAGATCTCAGTGCTGCTTTTGACACAGTCGATCACAATATTCTCTTAGAAAGGCTTGAACAGGTTGCAGGGAACAGCACTAGGCTGGTTTAAATCATATTTGTCTGACAGATTCCAGTTTATTCATCTAAATGATAAATCTTCACACTCAACGGTTACTTGTGGAGTTCCACGGGGTTCTGTGCTTGGACCAATTCTTTTTACCATATATATGCTTCCAATTGGTAGAATCATTAGACAGCATGGGATAAATTTACACAGCTATGCCAATGATACACAACTATATTTATCCATAATTTTTTCTTTTAAATTCTGAAAAGACAGAAGTTGCTGTCTTTGGACCAGAAGTTCTAAAAAAGAAACTGATTAATCAATCACTTCATCTGGATGGCATTAAATTGGCCCCCAGTAATAACGTAAAGAACCTCTGCGTTATTTTTGACCAAGACTTGACATTTAAATCCCATATTAAACAGGTTTCTAGGATTTCTTTCTTTCACCTCCGGAATATTGCTAAAATTAGAAACATCCTGTCCAGGAGTGATGCTGAGAAACTAGTCCATGCATTTGTTACCTCTGGGCTGGACTACTATAATTCTTTACTATCAGGTAGTCCACAAAATGCCACTAAAACCCTTCAGTTGATCCAAAATGCGACAGCAAGAGTTCTGATGAATATTAAAAAGAGAGATCACATTTCTCCTGCTTTAGCTTGCCTTCATTGGCTCCCTGTTAAATCCAGAATAGAATTTAAGATCCTTCTTCTTACATACAAAGCCCTTAATAATCAAGCTCCATCATACATCAGAGATCTAATTGTTCCTTATGTTCCTAACAGAGCCCTTCGCTCTCAGACTGCAGGTTTACTTGTAGTTCCTAGGATTTCTAAAAGTAGAATTGGAGGCAGATCTTTTAGTTATCAGGCTCCTTGTCACGCTGCCCTATTCACTCATTGTCCTCACCTGTCTCTCCAATCATTCACACCTGATCCTACTCACCTCCTGCCTTTATTACCCATCACTTCTCTCCACTCAGTGCCAGATCATTAACTATTGATGTCTTGTGTGCCTTCCCTGCTGTCTCATTCCTGCCCGATGTCCAGTCTCTCCGTTCCTGTCGTCGTCCTCTTCATCATCATCACCATCACCTCCACCTTTAATAAACATCCTGCACATCCTCAGCGTCTGCGTTTGGGTCCATACTCTACACACACCCCTGACACTCCTCTTCTGTGGAACCTGCTCCCAGCTTTAGTCTGTTAGGCAGACACTCTGTTTACTTTTAAGGCCAGGCTTAAAACTTTCCTTTTTGATAAAGCTTATAGTTAGAGTGGCTTAGGTCATCCTGAGCTAGCTCTGTAGCTATGCTGCTATAGGCTTAGACTGCTGGAGGACAGACTGACCACTTTTCTTCACTCTGCTACTTCCTTTTCTCCTACTACTCTCCAGTTCTATTACAGTTCATTCTGCTATTTCGACTGTTAACTTTGTGTTCTCTCAATGTTTTCTCTCCATAGAAGATATACCTGGTCTGGTATCCAGCTTGGCTGCAATGCCCTGTTGGACGGGGGGCATCGACTGGGATGGTGCTCCCAGTGGCTGAACATCCACTGTGTCCTGTTATCAACTTTTTACTTTCTGTAACATAGAAAGTTCTCTTACATCAGATCTTCTGTTCCTTCTGTGTCTCTGCTCTGTCTTCTCAAACCCCAAGCTCCTACTGAGCCTGGTTCTGTTGGAGGTTTCTTCCTGTTAAAGGGGAGTTTTTCCTCTCCACCGTCGCTACATGCTTGCTCAGTATGAGGGATTGCTGAAGGATTGCTGTGGTTGGAAAGTCTGCCCAACCTCACGCCAATGACTGACGCAATCTGCTGGGATTCCTTAAATAGGAAACTTTTTAACTGATTGGAATGTTTGTATAAATGTATTGAAATTACTTCTTGTAAAGTGCCTTGAGATGACATCTGTTGTGAATTGGCGCTATATAAATAAACTGAATTGAAATAAACTAAATTGAATGAAGTTTGTTTTGATTCAGTGAAATTACTTGCAGTAGGTAGAACATCAAATTTTTTCTCAAGTGAGA
Organism: Valencia hispanica; assembly: GCA_963556495.2. Classification (NCBI taxonomy): domain Eukaryota; kingdom Metazoa; phylum Chordata; class Actinopteri; order Cyprinodontiformes; family Valenciidae; genus Valencia; species Valencia hispanica. The sequence continues at coordinate 40,664,925 of OY747717.1, forward strand.
GTAGCAATACTTCATAATAACTTTAATAAACACTTTTACTTTTACTTAAGTAAAAGTGAAAAGTATTATCCCTTAAAATTACTCAAGTAAATGTAGGCTAATTGAGTAAATGTAACTAGTTACTACCCACCAGTGCAATCAGATAAAAAGGTCTCTCTGAACCTAGCTCCCGGGGTGAATTTCAACACCAGCCCACCTCTGCATGTATCATATGGACTCATATAACTGGCTAAAAGGAATAAATGCACATAGACACAACTAAAAAATTATTCATTCATTTTTAATCATATACAAACAGAACATATTTGAAAATACAGAGAGTGCGCTTTTTCTTTGGCTTTAATATCCGGATGAGGAGTCCAAAGCATCTGCCTTGACTTCTAAAGCATTTCATTCAGCATCCTGTGGTCTGCAAGTCTCTTTGAAGCTCACAGCTGGAAGCTAACACATGAGGAGGCTGATGGGAGATAAAAAATAATAATCATAACATGATGGTCAGAACAGAGGGAATGATGTGAAAGAAGGGTGTGATATGATGTTCAGCTGCAGAAACAAGCCCGAGCCTGGATTTGTCTACGACCTGAGCATCTCTGCTTCTCATGTTCAGCTGGGATTGGAAAAAAAATAGCTCTTTAATTTTGTCTGAGTCATGCTACATCTACCCTCAGCAAGAGCAGCTCATTTGAGACAAAACGACATTGTTATTTTGTGCTGTTTTATGTGATTAATGACCGTGGCTGATGGTTGTTCCGCAGCGGTGCCAAAATAATCATGGCAGTGTTTCCCTGATAATGATCATATTTTTCCTCCTTAAAGCTGTGCTCTGGACACATTTGTATAATTCTTCAGGCAAAAAAATAAAAGTGCACGGAGATGCTGGATTTTTTTTAAAAACATAATCTGAAAACAAGGCTTTGTTTTTGGTTTTATGTGACAAATGTAATTTTTAACCTTGTAATAAAAACTTTTAAAGCAGCAGACAGAAAAGAGGCGATGGAGGTTCTGCGAAAAACAGCATGAGAGCAAGACTAGCCATTACTACGCATAAGCCAATGGTTCCAAGCCTTTTTCTCGCCAACGTCTGTTTTCTCTAGTCGACAAGATGGACGAGATTAAACTACGGGACTCTAACAACCAGATAGATACCTATATCATGATGACAATGGAAACCTTGCTGCACAAAAACATCCCTGACCTAGCTGTGGAGCTAGCAGGTCGTACAATCTTTCGGGCAGACCGCACATCTGACTCGGGTAAGACAAGAGGAGGAGGTGTATGACTGTGTTCTGAGTCCAGTCTTGTACATCCATGACTGTGTCGCTATCCATGACTCCAACACCCTCATCAAATTTAATGATACAACCATTGTTGGATTGATCAAGAATGATGAAAAGGCACAATATGGGGAAGAGGTATGAGCACTGGTGGCCTAGTGCAGAGACAATCAGCTCAACCTCAACAACAAGAAGACAAAAGAACTCATAACTGACTTTCCAGAAGACAGGGACCATACTACACTCAGGCCTGAGCATTAATTGGTAAGAAGTGGAGCAGGTCAAAAACTTCAAGTTCCTTGGACTGTACATCTAAGAGGACATGGGTTGGACTGTGAACACCAACCACATCATTAAAAAAAGGCCCAGCAGTGTTTTTTTTCTTGAGAATGCTGCAGAGAAGCAAACATCCTACTACTCTGCTGAAAAACTTTTACCACTGCATAATAGTGTCCTGACCTATGGATTTACGTTCGTATGTATGTGGTATGCCACCTGGACTACAGCTGAGAGGACACAACTGCAGCGGGTCATCAAGACTGCTCAGTGGATCATTGGCTCCCCACTCCCATGCTTTGAGGAGATCTACTTCAGCAGTCTCCAGCGCCGGGTCAAAACGATCCACAATGACCCGCCCAACCAGCACAAACTACATTCTCTAAACTCCCCTCTGGCAGACTCACAGTCACAAGAGCCTGCACCAACAGGCTGAGGAATAGATTCTTCCCCTTGGCTGTGAGAAGACTGCTGCAGGGATCATGACAACCCCCCCCCCCCCCCCCAGAGTTTACATACATTTCCTCCATATTTGGAAGCTTGGTCAAACTACAAAAAAGGTGGAAATGCTATTCCCTTGCATTTGCAGACCCCTGAATCATTTAATTTCACCCAATAATCCCATAACTATGTATATTTAATAAATATAGACTGTCCTTAAGATGCTGAGAGAGTTTATTTATTTAATTTTCTTTTCTTTTTTTTAAAATGCCTGGTCCTGAAAATTCCCCTGTCCTTTTGATCATACATGGAAGCTGAACTGTGTACTTCTCTTTTAAAAACCATTTGTTTTATAAAACCAATCTAATTTACATTTACCTTTAATACTGTATGAATTAACTACAGCACTGAAATGGTAAAAAATAAAAAAATTTAATATGAATAATATTCAATAAATATTTGTCCACCAAATTTATCCTTAGTAAACGGATATGTACTACAAGAATTGAAAATAGCTGTATCTGTTTCAGTATGTAAATGTGTGTGTGATTGTGAGTGTAAATGGATGAATGCGGTTCCAGTGTAAAGTGCTCTTAGTGGTCAGTATGACTAAAAAAGCGCTATTTAAGTTCAGTCCATTTACCATTCTACTGATAGACAATCCCACAATATAATACTTCCACCTCCTTTCTTTAAAGTTCGAATGGTGTTCTCAGGTTTGCAAGTTTCCCCCTTTTTTCACCAAATGTAATGGATTAAGTTTGCACCACAGAATAGCTTATTTGAGTCTTTTCTTTAAATACCGAAGTGTAAAACAAAAATATTCGAAAGCAATACTGAGTACTGTATGGCAAAATAGGTAAAATAGGACCTATAAGGTGCTTTAATTAATCAATGTGATGTTTCTATGTAATTTATCTCTGTTATTGATCAGTCTCTACCCTTGCCTTAAGAGTATCTTTAGTGCACTTGAGTCAGGTTTTACATGAAGACTAGCGCTTCTAAACAGGCATTACTTATTTGGACACTGTTTATATATGTCTAGGTGTGAAGCACTTTTTTTGCTGGAATCTAATACAATCATACATTACAAGGTGTTGTACTCTAAATATAAAGTCAGAAACAACAGGATGTGCTCTTTTATTTGTAGATTATGTGAATCATTTGCATTTATATCAGACCTTGCAGTATTATACCTGTAGCAGAGCAGCAGGATGCACTACTTCTTCATGTTTTTACCAAGGTATGAAGCAAGAGCTTTGATAAAGCGTGAACATAAAATAGATTTGTCTTTGAAAATGTGCATAATATCTGGTTTTAAGTGTGCAAACTGTTTCAAATAAATGCTGTTTGCTTTAAACTGTGGGCTATAATGCAGTTTCATTTATTTCCATAAACAAAGCAGCAGAAAGTGGGACTGCAGTTATAATCATGGGACTGCCTGCATCTGAGACAGCTTGTACACCATTCATTACATTTTCAGGTATTTGCTCTAAAACAAATCTCATCGGTTTAACCACGATTGATATAAGATTCAGTTAGAGTGAGCATATCCACAGGGATCATGAGCATCTAAATCTGGTTTCTTCTGAGACAGTCTAAAAATCGTGCAAATACCTCATTTAAAACCATATAGAGCATCAGGGAAGATCAAGACCACATGTAGCAGAGAACCTCAATAAATTAGAATATCAAGTTACTTTCTTTCAATCATTCAATTTAGACATCTACAATCATTTATTTTTTAGATGATTCATTACATTCTTAGTGATACATTTTAGGTGTTTAGTTGCTCTAAAAATTTAATGTTAGGTAAGATCAAATAAAAGTCTAATACAGGAATGTGGGCCTTCTGAGACGTAATTGCAGGTAGTGTAAAGTATAGCACTCCTGGACACATCTGTCCACGCCTTGTGAATCTGACCCAAATCTTTGGATGGGGTTTGGTGCAAACTCCTCTCATGTTTGAATGTTGCTTGTGTTCCTTTTTCTACCACACTTTTTCCTTCCACCAAACTTTCCTTGAATGTACTTTTACACAGCACTTTGTGAAGATTCAGCTTCTTTAGCAATGAGCTTTTATGGGTTACTCTCCTTATGGAGGGTGTCAGTGACTCTCAGCTGAACAACTGTCAAGCCAGCAGTCTTTCTCATGATTGCATGGGCCACAATATGGCCAGAACACCAGATTTCTGTATTAAAAATACATTATACAATTGTTAATTGTCTTATGTAATATTACTGTGTGTGCGTGTGTGTGTGTGTGTGCACATGTATAGCTATACTTGTGTGGACCAAGCTTTGACAGGCCACCAGGATTGTGTGGACATTTGTAGTTGTGAGGACATTTTGCCTGGTCCCCACAATGTTTAACAAGCTATTAAACTCTACTAGTTAGGTTTAGAGGTATGGTGTGAATTAGGTTTAGGTTAAGGTTAGGCATGTATCACTAATGGTTAGGTTTAGGGAAAGTGTCTGGGTTAGGCATAGTAAAATCAATGGAAGTCAATACAATGGGGTTTAGGGTTAGGCCTGGTCCTAATATGGTGGACCCCCTTTTTTAGGGTTAGGGTTTAGGTTTAGAGGTATGGTGTGAATTATATTTTGGTTAAGGTTAGGGTTAGGAATACACTGGTACAGGTTAGGGTTAGGGTAAGGGTTTGGGTAAGGCCTAAATACAGCTATTAAAATTAAAGGGGTCATGGCCTGTAATTTTCACTTTTCCATGAGAAAAAATTTATGTTAGGAATGCCTAACAATTATACACTGGCCGGGAAGCCGATATTTAAAAGTGAAGCGTTTGTTTACCCCTGGGTTCGTCAACCAACCCATGTGCATGCGCACTCAAATACGTGATTTTAATTTCTGGCCGACTTGACGTCAAGTCGGCGCAGGATATACCATTTATATACATCGCAGACCTATGCTGCAGGAAACAAACCGCTCTCCCCCTCGCTCCTCTCCCCCTCATATTCAGTCGAGCGCTGCCATTACTGAATTCTAGTGATGGGAATTCCAACACTTTCTGGAGAGCCAGTTCTTTTGGCTTGGCTCACCATAAAGACTCTTTCAGATTTTCAGTTGCCTAAAGTGTATTTATTACCAATATTAATGCAAAACGATGTGTACCAAATGTACCAAAACAAGCGGGGGGTGGGAATAAAAAAAAAAAAAAAACGGCTCCCAATGACGAGCCGGCTCCCATCGTTCACTTCAAGAGCCGGTTCGCTCGCGACCGACACATCACCGATTCGAAGTACGAACTCGATTGAAATTGAAACTGTAAGGCTGTGTTTTTATCGCTCTACTGTGTGTAACAAACAGCAGCTAACTGCTAACGTGGCTATTGTATGCTAGCGGGAGTAGTAGATATGGGTTAGATATGCTTGAAGCGTTACCTGCGGTGTCAACCCCCCTCCTTCCTGCCACCAATCAACGCGTCCCTCATTCGCTTTATTACAATGCCCGTCCGCGACAACCAAAGTATCTCATCAGATCTCGTGAGACAATAATGTCTTCAGAAATAAGGGTCAGAGGAGCTCTGTGTTTATTTTTTTCAACTTTTCTTTTTTAGAAGGGCCGGAAAGACTGTAATAGAGCGTGGGTATCCAAGGTAATGCTAGGTTATGACTCCTTTAATAGAAGTCAATATACAGTCCTAATATGGGTAGAAATACAGACTTGTGTGTGTGTGTGTGTGTGTGTGTGTGTGTGTGTGTGTGTGTGTGTGTGTGTGTGTGTGTGTGTGTGTGTGTGTGTGTGTGTGTGTGTGTGTGTGTGTGTGTAAGTCAGGGTCTTCAATATTTCACAGAAAAAGAAAATAATCTTTAGCACCACATAACTGAATATGCTATGGGATCAATATAAATCAGAGCTGGTGTTTAATTTGTTGATCAGGAGCCTGCCTTTTTTAAGTCATGAAGAAATAAATGCAGTGTGTTGTGAATTGTGATCCCTCGACTGGATTTCTCAATCAGCTTAAGATGCTTTTGGGAAATATGGCCCAGATACTAAAGTAATTTGATGAATGAAAAACTAGACGTGTGAATGAAAATGTTCTCTCAGTTTTTAGAAATACAGACTCCACTTTATTTCCTGTTAACGGCTCACCTCGCCTCCATCAGTCGATCTCCTTCTTCAGGTATTTCTTCATGACAGAAGCCACATCTCCCCCCTCACTCCCCTCTGCCTCCAGCCTTTGTCCTTGTGGTCGTGCAAATCTTCTTCGAGGCCCACTACCCTGGGAGCTTCCTCCCGACCCTCCTGAGCTGGAGGACTCCGTCTCTGAGCTTTTCCTGCTGCGTGTGGAAGGTGGCAGCTCACCAAAGTGGACGCTCAGCGCCCTCCTGGTTCCTCTGATTGAGCTGGCTATGCTGCTGGTGGATTGAGCTCTTCGGATGGCAGGTAGGATGTCTGAGGCCGCATCATCACAGCCACCAGTTAGACGGCGGTTCTGGAAGACCATTGGTTCTGACCCCAGGGATCCCTCATCTCCATCTGCAGTTATGACACTTTCCAGCATGCACCGCCGCAATGGCTGTGGAGAACGCTGGATGGAAGCGGTCGCTAAGCGCAGGGTTTCATCTTGGTCCTCCTCAGGGATGGACAGGGATGGAGGATGTTGGCGAGCAGCAAGAGAAGATGACAAGGAGGAGAGGCGGGGCAGGGATGGGAGCGAAGAGACCAAGCTGCCTGAGTTGAAGTGAGATAACTTGGCTCCAGCTGCAGATGCCTCTAAGTTGTTGACAGAGCGAGTGCTGGCAGCGCGTGGCAGGAGAGGAGACGGTGGTTTCAGGATGCTAGGACCAGGTCGGGACTCCTGGATGTCTGCTGGGTCAAGGGAAAGAGCTGAGGCTCTCCGTCTGAGAGTTGAGGCTCCGGTAGTTTGATAAATAGGAAGGGACATGGCGCTGCCAGCTCCGTCTGCCATCTCAGTGCTTGCTCTGCGTTTACGAAGTCCATCCAGCAGCTCAGACAATGCTGAGGAGGATGGAGCTCGACTAAGATGTTTGGTACCGACACCCCCAGCCTCGGAGCCATCGTCATCAGGGTCCAAACAAGAACTACAGATGAATAACAGAAGACATAATTTGAGTACCTGAAAACTGCAATAACATATTTATTATTATGGGTAGAGCGAGTTTTGAGTTCAATTTCCTTTTTCCCAGTCTTCCTAAAGCTTTGATCCCTTTAGATGATTCCAGTTTTTTTTACTGATATAATATTTCTTTCAATGTAATACAAAGTAGGCAGGGCCTAAACTGAGTGACAGACATTGTACACTCAACATTAAAGACAAAGATTGACATACGCGTCACTACATTAAACACATAAATAATTGAAAGTGAAGCTACTTCTCCTCTTTTTAATGTATCATTCATTACAAGATATTATCCACATGATACCTTCTCATCAGGGGTCATCTGAAGAGTCATATTTATTTGTAGGAGTTTGTGATTATGTAGCATCTTCATCTTCCTCCCCAGAGGGGAGGGGTTCAAACAGACAGTATGAATAAATTCCAGCATCCTCCTGTCACGGGTGTTCTGGGCAAAGGACTTACCACCAAGTTACCTACAGAGTGTGTTTGGTGTATAAATGAGTGCGTGTATGTGAAGTTGTCTGTGGGTGTAGCTTCTCTGTAGTAATACAGTTCAGCTATTCCCTCCCAATAGATTTTTTAGGTAACTCCAGCTCCTTGCCTTCATTCACAGCAGCAGGCTCTTGCAATCACACACCTGTTTTCATTTCAGTATCTAAGCCGGTTTTACTCCTGCTTCTAAAGATTCTTTTGTTGGTTCTTTCATTTTAGTCCTCTCAGAACACCACAAATTACACTTTTTGTCTGTACTGACATTTCCTTTTCTGTAGTTAATGTTAACGTCTATCTCTCTGTTTTAACAACACATTTAACCACTTGTTGACTTGCTCTTCTCCATCAGTACTAAAATAGCTCAAAGTGAGGCCATACGAAGCAAACAGCAGTCATCCTACTTTTTTTGCAGCAAGATCTGATATTCTCCATCTATATGTATAAACCAAAATAAATCAAAAATTTCTTTTCACACATGTACTGTTGCAACAAAATAAGGTACTGTAGCCTAAATTGTATAAAAAGATCAAACCATTTTTTCACTTTCTGACAAAAATCAGACTAACATTTTGTTTTAGAGTTATGATTTAGATTTGCTAAATGCCCAAATTATGGAGAGGAAAAAACTTTAATACTTTCTTCAAATTCAGATGTTTTCATACACTAAGATAACTATGTCTTTAAGATATTTGTGAAAGTCCTAATAGTGATCACATGGATTTGTAAGCTTTATTCTCAAGATTTAAGACCTCCGACACACTGGTTCCTTGTGTGCCATCATGTGAAAATAAATAGAGTATTATTGGGGTGAGTGATTTTATCTAAAATTACATATTTTTCTTTAACTCAATATATTATATAAATTGAGATATGTAAAATCTGTTCCTAATCATTGCATTGATGACCACCATATAGGCAAATCTTTCGTGACGTCAATGTTTATGTTTCCTCGGATTGCATCAAGGGATTAGGTGGCAAGAAGCAGCGTATTTTACCTATAATATGATTGTTTTGCATATTTGGAGGTAGATTTAGCAAAGCAGATGGTTCACTCTTGCTGTGTGGTCGATTGTATGGTCCATTGGGGGCCTGATAAAAAGCTTTTTTTGAATTCCATCCAAAAAGGACAGTGAAAAACGAAAGATGTCTGCGGGCGATCAGGAGATTAAACTCTGGACGCTCCGAAGTAAGCTTAGATTCCTGCAGCAACTGACAGAGTTTGTGAGGCTCATTTTGTTCATGGTAAGTCCTAGTGACTATGTATTTGTTATTAAGAGAAGATGTTTTTAAAAACATTCAAGTTTGCGTATTTTAAAATCCACTGCATTATATTGGTTTCATGTTCTGATTCAGGTGTCCCAAACTGCAGTCTTACATGCAGTAGTTGTAAGTCACATCCTGACAGCTGCTTCTACTTTAAACATTAAAGCTGCTGCAAGACTGCATGTTTCTCCAAGACTGGATAAAATAAAAGAATTGTTTATGCTGTGATATTCAGTTTTTTACCAGAGACCAGACGCCATTGAAATTCTCCAGTCATGGGACAACTGAAATTGTGCTACACCCACTACATTTCCAAAAATAAATAAAAAAATAAAGACACAGATCAATGAAGACTTACCCAGTTTTGCAGTCGCAGCGATTTCGCCGTTCTCTTTGGCAATAACACATGGGTGATGCGAATCACACCGTGACTGCTTTTAGCACGACCACGGCTTTCTGTTTTGCAGCAGACCCAACTTTCATTAAAACAAAATTATCGTAGGCCTCCAGACTTTTGACAGCCTTTAATTTTTCATGAGTGAAGGGTCCAGGGCTTTCTATCAAATAGGGATACATATCTCCCCAGCAGATTTGTGGCCAAGACACCGGCGAATCGGACAAAAAAATTTCCCAGATCTCATATGGGCTTTGAATAACGTAGATTTTGTTGTCAATACAGATTTTAAGCTTCTCTCTAAACCTCTTCCTGTCTTCAGATGTTAAAGTGCTTATGTATTGAGGATTTCCCCCGCTAACTCTTTTGGAAGTGTTCGTTGTGTCTTTACAGCCCGCAATTTTGTTTGTTTTCTTGCCACCCAACCAGTCGCGCAAGCGCTCAAAGATGTCAACAAAGATTCTCCTATATACTGAGTGGTGAACAATGACTCAAGTTGTGACTCTCCTTCCAACAGTAGGATAAAACCAACAAACCTTACAGGTTTCCTGTAAGGTTTAAAACAAAGGTGACATTGTTCGACTCCAAAACAAATGTTGAGCAGTTGTTTGGCTGTTCTCTTTGAAGACGTCTGGAAAATGTATTTACAAATAACAACTAATAACCAATGAGTTGGGCAAATTACAAACCTCTATGACCAATAATCTTACTGCCTAGATTATGACCAATGGTAACTGATCAGAGTACAGAATTATTACCCATAAAACATAATAAACAAACTTAGCAAACTAACTTTGAACACTTGTTTAGCTGCCTCAGTGATGCTTCCTCTCACCTCTGAACAGATGGCCCAATCAGAGCATTCAGGGTGGGCGGGGGGAGAGAGAGAGTGATGCGTTCAGGAGGATTAGCAAAACTAAGCTCCCAGAAAATGAGACACAGACACAAAGATATCCATGGACATTTACTGTCTATCAATATTATCAATGGAGTCATTTTAATATTCAACATTAAATAAAATCTCAATATATTGTATGTATCGATAAATAGCCCAGACCTAGCATATCAACCTCTGGTAAGTGAGTGCCATTGACTACAGTAAATGAGTCCTGTACCAAAATGCGTCTCTCTGGCTCTGCCTCTCTCATGTCTCATTTTAATGTGCTAAGTTATCCTGAGCTTTCTCTGTACTTATGCTGCTATAGGCTTGGACTGTTGGAGGACAGACTGACCACTTTTCTTCATTATGCAACTTTTCTGTTCTACTACTTAAATCAACTGTTAACTTTGTTTTCTCTCAGTGTTTTTCTCTCCATAGAAGCTACACCTGGTCTGGTGCTCTGTTCAGCTGTGATGCCTTGTTGGAGGGGGGTATCAACTGGGATAATGGTTCCCAGTGACTGAACTTTCTCCCTCACCAAAATTTTACTTTCTTCGGCATAGTCTTAAATCAGTTAGATGATATTCTTTCTGTGTTTATGGTCTGTCTTCTCGAATCCCCAGTCAGTTGTCGCAGATGGCTACTCATGCTGAGCCAGGTTCTGCTGGAAGTTTCTTCCTGTTAAAGGGGAGTTTTTGCTCTCCACTGTTGCTACATGCTTGCTCAGTATGAGGGATTGCTTTGAAGTCAACGACAATGCAGGTGACTGTCTACTGTCGCTATATGTTTGTTATGGAGGAGTGAATACTGCAATTCAATGACTAGACTAGAACTGCTGGGTTTCCTTAGATAGAAAACTTTTAAACCGATTGGTGTTTATATAGGATTGAATTGAAAAGTCTTTATGACTTGTAAAGTGCCTTGAGATCACATGTTGTGAATTGGCTCTATATAAATACATTTAATTGAATTTATTTCATGGAAAAGGCGCTAGTGACCAAGACCTTAATATTTTGGAGACATGTTCTGTGTGCTTGCGTCACCTTTCCTTCTTCTACTTGGTTTGGTAGACTAGACGCTTCCAAGACATACCGTTGCCCATCACCTTGCTTTCTGATAAGTTAAATGTCAAATTCAACAGACTGCATGCTTGTTTGTCCTTGTAACACACCACACACGCTGTAATAGAGACAAGATGATCCACCATGTTGAATATCCCCAATTTGGATTGGACCGGTCATAACATCCTTCTGAGCAAAACAGAGTACTCCGAACACACCACACATGGCAGGAATATCTGGTAAGATTATCTTTAAAGCTATCACAATAATTGGGGCATCCTTAAGATTGTCAAAAGTGGAGAATCCGAAATGGGCATTAATATCTTGCGTTTGAACCAGGCCATGGCATACCTCCAAATTAGTTACGAAGCAGCTTAAGAATTTTTTTTACAAATAGCAAGTAAAAATAATTTGGATTACTCAAACAGATTGTTTAATAGGAGAAGTTTAGTCTGGCTTGAAGTCAGTCAGTGAGTAAAAAAAAATTATCATTTTAATTCACCTTTTTTTAAATATCTGGTACAAATAAAATGTATCTGCCGGATATAATTTTATATCTAATAAGACATAAAAAACAACATTTTGACTGGAAGCCCAAACTTCCAGCACAAAGGTGACCAAAATGTAATCTGAACCAATGCTCCAATGTAATGTTTGATCCAAAAATAACCCCTAATGTAAGCCAATACTAATACTTGTTCAGACCAGTCCAAACTTCATAAAATGAATAAAAAACTTAGTGATAGAGCTTAATCCTGGAAGCTGATCGATCAACTGTTAGAGAAACATAGAATGTGATCAATAAACCGTAATAAGACACCTTTATGTCTTTAATAATCCAAGCTGTTAGAAAAGTAAAAGTACCTGAATAGATTTAGTAGTTGGGTTTGTTTAGTTGGTGCCTGTTTCTTTAATTGTACCACCTGGATACACTGAAGTTGTAAAAACTTACCGGAAGCTGTAGGTGCTCATGGTATCAGTGACAGACTGACGGCCATCTTGGCTGCTGTAGGGAGAGCCACGTCTACGGGACAGAATGCCCTCTCCGATGTCCTTTGAGCCAACAGAGCCAACACTGGACACAGAGTCACTGCAGGGAAAAAATTACACCTTAACACACTGGATCCACTTCTACTTTTAGAGCCAGCAGCTAAGCATTATCAGCAGCAATGCACATACAAGCAGGTTATGACGTAGTAATAAATATGACTGCAACTCAATAACAGATGATAATTGCACTACAAACCAGGTTTGATTTACAGTTAGAACTGCATTACATGTATGGAATTAGATGAAAATGTGAATTAAAAACAAGTTCCTGTTCATCTCAGATAATTTTCTGGCTACACATAGCAATGAAAGGATTTTCCCACATTACAGACTTCAGTTTTGCTTTTTTTCTTTTGTTGCACATGTCAAGATCCCTAAACAAAGATAACCTGAGTCAATATAAATCAGTTTGTATTATTCAGTAACTACTGTATCTAAACCGACTGGACCTAATTTTCTTTAACCTAAGAACTGGTTGTGCCACACTTTGAGGCAATTAGTCTGTAATAACGCTCAATGGGTCGTTTACATCACTGTGGGGGAATTTTGGTCCACTCTTCTTTGCAGATTTTTTTTTTAATTCAGAAACTTTGTAGGGTTCTTGAGCATGCCATGAACAGTCTGTTACAGGCCATGTTATCAATAGCATTTAAGTCCAGACATTGACATTGATTGTGGTACTTCATAGGGGTGGATAATAGCTCTCACTGGCACTCTCTGTGATAAGAATCTCAGAGCTTTAGAAATGGCTTTGATGTTTTTGAATTTCTTCAGTTTGGGGCATGATAGGTTGGTTTTGAAATCTTAATACCTACTTCATTTTGATGGACAGGTTTTACAGCATGGAAAAAAAGTATTTGGCAGCCAGCCATTGTGCAAGTTGTCCGACTTAGAAAGATGAGAGGTCTGTTATTTTCATCTTAGGCACACTTCAACTCTGTGAGAGACCAACTGTAAAAAAAAACAAATCCAGGAAATCACATTGTATGATTTTTAAAGAATATATTTGTACAATGGTGCAGAAAATAAGTATTTAGCACCTACAAACAAGAAAGAATTCTGGCTCTCACAGACCTGTTAACTCTTCTTTAAGAAGCTCTTCTATTCTCCAGTCCTTACCTGTATTAATGGGACCTGTTTAAACTTGCTATTTGTATAAAATACACCTGTCCACACCTTCAAACAGCCCGACTCCAACTTCCACCAGAGAGCTGTCCAAGGACACGAAAGACAAGGTTGTACACCTGCACAAAACTGGAATGAGCCAATCTAAAATCTAGCCCTTATACCGGGGAATCCATGCAAGATCTCATCTCCTGAGGTACACATGATCTTGAGAACGGTGAGGAAACAGCCCAGAACTTAATGGGGGGAACTGGTCAATGACATGGAGAGAGCTGGGACCACTGTAACAAAGGTTACTGTTAGTAACACACTACGCCGTCATGGATTAAAATCCTGCAGTACTCAAAAGGTCCCCCTCCTTAAGCCAGTACATGTCCAGGCCCGTCTGAAGTTTTGCCAGAGATCATCTGGATGATCCAGAGGAGGCATGGTAGAATGTCATGTGGTCAGATGAGACCATAACAGAACTCTTTGGTATATATGCCACTCGCTGTGTTTGGAGGTGGAAGAATGCTGAGTTCTATCCCAAAAACACCATAGCCACTGTGAAGTGAGGGGGTGGAAACATTTTGCTTTGGGGCTGCTGTTCTACTTATTTTCTGTACCATTATACAAATATATTTTTTTTAGTCATACAATGTGGTTTCCTGGATTTTTTTTACATTCTAGCCTGTTTCAAAAGACACACAGTGGCAGCATATTAGGGTAATATTGCAGCCACGGTGTGTCCCTTGAATGCGCTGTGGTGGCATGATGAGGTGAGAATATTGCGACATTCATGGCGGCAACGCTGGACTTACGAATGAAGATCACACCTTGGGGTGCAGAGGGTGATAGCATGATGATGTGCAGAATCTGCGCAGAGCCCCGGTCGGCAACAGTATTTAAAATGCAAGTAAACATGTGGAGTTCATTTACCATTTGAAAACTGTATAAGCTGAAATGGCAAACTGGAGGGATGCAGATCTCCGGGAGCTGCTGGCCTTTAGAACTGAAGACCAGATTGCCAGACAGTTCAAGGGTACTGTGAGGGACAGCCACCTTTTGCAGTGGCTCGCAAAAAGACAAGTTACATCAAAGCTATTTTGTCTGTTTACCACAGACTCTTCTGTCTCATGGTTAATACGCAACTCTGCATCCCGACAGCCCGGACACCACCCCCACCTTTATCCTCCCATCGCGTCATCTTTTGTGAAAAACGCCTGATCGAGGCACATTGCCGCCACTGGTTGACCACTTATGAATAACCAAAAGGCTCACTGATGGCATTGTCTTTTGAAACAGGTTTCTGTCTCTCACAGTTGAAGTGTACCTTTGATGAAAACTACAGATCTTTCATCTTTTTAAGTGCGACAACTTGCACAATTGGAAGCTGGCAAATACTTTTTTACCCCACAGTATTTAAGTAGTTTCTTGATTCTATAGATCTGGTCTTGGATAGCTTTTTCACAGCTGCTGGGAGAAAGGACCTACGATAACGTTTCTTCATCCATCTAGGATGTGGATGTGTGATGTGCATTTGTATTTAGTCCTTTAGGCTGACATGCCTAAATACAACCCTGTGTAACCATTTCCCTACAGAATTCACCGATCTGTTGAGACAACTATTAGATTTAGACTTCACAAATGGCCTTTATGGAGGAGTAGTGTCATAAAATCATCATTTGAAAATTGCCTTTTGCATTTACAAGTGTTATCTTTGTCTGATATTAACATTAGTTTTATGATCTGAAACATTTAAGGGTAGCATAAAAAAAGAAGTTGGTTAGGGGGAAATGCTTCACAGCAGTGTATTTGTTTACGAATGTTGATATTAAAATATCCATCGGAAGCTAAACATCTCATTTGTAACTATCATAAAGTAACATTTTTACAGCTGCGGCACTACAGTACAGTAGCACATGTACTCTTAGCAGCTATGCGCAGTTAATTCAGTTTACTTCATTTGAAGGATAATTCTGTGTAATTGGGTTTGATTTTTAAAGTTCAATATTTGTTTTAGTAACACAGTTGTACTCACCAATGTCATATTATAGAAATAAACCCCACACACAATGAATAAAGTGTGCTAAAGAGATGTGTTATCTGTAACTTCAAACTGAAGAATAAATCCTGTTTGGCCACATGTTTTCCTGCGGCATTAAAAAAAGACCCTGATATGCCCTATCATATGCACGGCTTGTAAAATTTGCTTTAAACACTGTGTTGAATATTTGTTGCCAATTCTGGGTTTTCCCAAACAATCAAATGAGTTTTGACTCGAATGTATTGGCTGCTGCAGCGGCTTCATGTCGGTCTGTGTCATGTGACCTGCTTTGCACACTGGTACCTAGACCGCTGCCCACCAGGAGAGAGTTGCACATTAAAGATTCTAACATTCAAAGCAAAGTACTACTTTTATTAAGCAGGAGAACAACTTTTCATCTATACATGTTTGACTAGAAGGTTGTAACTAAACTATTAATCTTGAAAAAGTTGTCAGCAGACATGACTTTATTAAAGACTGAAGCTGGATGTAGTGAGTCTGATATATGTTTAGAAACAAAAGGTTGTCTTGCAGAATATTCCGTAGGTACAAAATATATCTCAAAAAGAATATTGGATCTGGAACGTCAGAGGTGAGTGAATTAGTCACTAAAACTTTGGTATTTTACTGCACTTCAAAGCTACTAAGTCCTCAGTCATCATTTTTAATATTGTTTAAATCAAGAGGTACATGTTGGAGTAGAAGTAATACATATGCAATTTAAAAAAAATCAGCAATAGATTTAAGTTGTTTTATAGTCATACAAATCCCAGGCAAACTACTTAAAAAATATTCTATGCTAAAAATTATTGGACAAAAAGTTTACGTCATTTTGGACCTGCTTACAGTGACCAGCTCTATATGTTTCTGATTTTGGACCATCTATGTCTTTTCGATGTTTGTTACAGGAGCTTCTGCTTAGTGTGTATGCGCATGCTCTGTGAATGTTGGGGAGTGACTGGACAAGTGCTTTTTCTTTAGTCCGAAAACTTGTTTTTCTCTAGTAGCTTGGTTATTACCCTTACAGAAAAATCACATGGGTTGAACATATTCTTCACATGGGATAAAATGGTATCCCGTGTGGTACCTGGTAAACCACATGTGCAGCACACATGGACTTCACATGCTTGGTTATACATGGGTTTCAGATATTTTTCCCATGTAATCACATAGGCTTCGCATGGACTTCACATGTAATTCCACATGGGTTTCACACATTTTTTTCACATGAGGTTTACATTTTATCCTATTGGCTTCATATGTGAATGTCCATGGGTTTCACAGTTTATTACTATGGAAATGTTCAAAATTCGCAAAGGGGAAAGTGTGCAAAACACAGGTGATCACATGTTTTTCACACATCTCATGTTTCCTAACTTGTTTTCACATGTGAATTTCACATGGGTCAAAGATTTTTCACATGTGATCGACATGTGGTTCCCCATGTTCACATGTTTGCGCGATCCGCATGCAAGTTGATTGACAGCCGACAATGCGGAAACTCGAATTCGATTGGCTAAGAAAATTCGGCGCTCAGTGTGAAATGCATAGAGGTCTACAGGAGGAAGGTAGAATTAAGAAAAATAACAAGTGTTGTGGAGCACTAGCCTTTTATCATAATATTGAACCCAACTATCATTTTAAAGATTTATAAAACTTTGATACGTAAATATATTCTCCGGACTGCAGTTTTGAGTTAGCCTAAAATGGCTATGCGTAATCCATGAATAGCTAAAATTCATGAATAGGCCTACTTAAGATCCCTTCTATAAATGCTAATAACCGCCCATTTTAATAGTTCAAACACCAAATATACCTCAAAATTCATTAATACGCATAGTGGAAACCATCTTAGCACTACTGTAGAAGCTAATATCTACAGTCTTCCACTCTTGGCGTACAGCTAATCAGCCACAAGAAAAATGAATGGCTCTCCTGGATTGGCTGCTTTGCAAACACCGGATATATATAATATATTATATTTTACAAATGCTATGCAAAAAGAAATCTGTGAAAAGAGAATTTTCAACATATAATCTGGAGTTATGTCCTACTGAAAAATTGGGGAATCTGCAAATACTGAACGGTGAATATGCGGGGGTCTAGTTTTCAAATTTTACCCTTTAAGCTTGTTCATCAGATCGAACTTTACCCCCATTCATAGTATGCAGGAAAATTACTACAATTCTTTTGTTAGTGTGCCTCTTGTGTCTACTAATACTGAATAATGGTGGTGCTAAAGAAGTCTGTGTGTATTTTATGGAAATTCTTGTTGTTTTTTTTTCATTAATTGCAAGTAAACACACTGGGGCATATACGGTCAGTAAACATCCTGACCTAAACCCAAAAAGGTATTAGCATTTGATATTAAGACTTCAAGTAGTTTTAAGACTGATGTTTGAAGCTGGAACAAATATGTTTGGACTTTAAAGGGCCTCTTAAGAATAAGACCTTGGGAACACTATGCCAGAATATTTTAGTAGTTTTGAATTAGTGACTTTTTTAAACTGCTGTAAAAATCTAAGCCCAAAACCAAAGACTGCCCTGTGCCACAACTGTGAATCAGCTTTGGTGAGTACAATGTTATGATTAGTGTTGGAATTTATAACCAAAACGAATTGTGACAATCAAGAATTATCCTTTAACACGTCATATTCTTTTTCAAAGATATGAGCGTTCTAAAACTGCTCTTTTTGATGAAATGTTATGAACTGTATTTGCATCACATGAACAAACCCTTGAAGCACAACCACACACTGCCACCTCAAACACACTCATCAGTTCCTTACAGGTCTTTTTTTCGAGTAAAGGACTCCACAGCAGTTTGAACGCTGGATTTAGAAACACAGTGGTCAAGGATTCAGTATAAAAACAAGGATAGGATGATCTAATCAGTGAATTGTCCCGCCTGAGTCTAACTACCTTTCAGTCTCACTCTCATCGCTCGATTCCACTTCCTCCAAGGCGGCCTGAAGATCGACGATGCGGCGGATCGATGTCTCTAGGTCAGCCTGTAACGTCTGTCGGATGGCAGAGAGCTCCTCCACCTGCATTTCCTGTAAACAAATCAGATTAAAGGATGTTTGAAGACACGAGGGGTAAAGTGACACTCCCCTTCGGTTCACCTTCAAGTGCTCAGCCGTGTGCTCTCATCCCCTGGCAACCTGTAAAGACCCCAGGCTTCCAATCTGCCACAGCTATTACTTTCAGCCGAGCTCTCATACCCTCATCAGTCAAAGCCTGAATGTCCGTTTTCTCAAAGACACACATAATCCTATCTGTGCTCTGCTCAGTTTATCTAAGAAAATTGTTACACACTCTCACTGACACTGGAAAAACCAGAGTGATTGATTAATTCATCTTCCTTTTTTTAATTCATTTTTTCCCCGTGTCTCTTGCATCCTGTCACACATGTCCCCACACACAAACATGGGACCTTTCACATGACCAAATGCTTCAAAGCTTTCAAAGTTATTGGCTTTGTTGGCTTTGAAGAGATGGGTGTGGGTGCACCCGGTTGTCATAGAGATACATGAGCATGCATGAGTGTGTGCGTGTCCATAACCTTGAAGAGACAATGAGAGTTAATCACAGTCACAGAGCGAGAAAGCAGGATGAGGGAGAGATGACGCT
This sequence comes from Valencia hispanica, assembly GCA_963556495.2. Taxonomy (NCBI): domain Eukaryota; kingdom Metazoa; phylum Chordata; class Actinopteri; order Cyprinodontiformes; family Valenciidae; genus Valencia; species Valencia hispanica. Next base: position 40,683,941 of record OY747717.1, read on the forward strand.
AAAGAACAGTGCTGGGTAAGTGGGAGGAGGATGAATGTGTATGTTAATTCATGAAACGCGTGTGCATGTTTGTATTTGTGTGTGAGTGCAAGGCCAGTTAGTGGGCTCTCAAAGGGCAACTCTGTGCATGTGAATAGCTTTGCACTAATAGTGAATAATTATTTAGCCTTTTCTTTCCCTCATAGGTCACAAAGAAATCTGGTGAGAGAGAGAACGAGAAGCTGAAGAGAACTGGCATTCTCTGAGAATTAAACCATATAATCTGGACAGCAAAATGTTAGGTAGGCTGCAGTCCCATCCGACAAACACCATCCTCTTCTCTGACTGGTGATGCGCAAAGTTGAATTTTTTCACATTCCGAAGGTGAATTGACAAAACTGAATGTGCAAACGCTTCATCTCAGTAGAATAAAGAGTAGAAACAAGCAGTGTTTGTTTCAGTTATTCTGGCAATGCAGAACTGAACCATTTCTCCAAAGTGGGTTTATAAAGCCTTGTGGTGTGTTGAGCAGCATGTACTGTATTAGACTGGAATAAGCATACTGAATAAGTTCATTTTGTCTTCGTGGTAAATTATTTATCTTCGTTCTTTTTTAAGACAACGTCAGGCATCTCCCAAAAGATGTTTCCTTGTTTTGAATAAGCATTTCAAAACAAGCAAATATATGTCCATTTGGCTCGACATTCTAGGCCTTGCAAAGGTTTTCCTACTTCTTGTATTTTTTCACATTTTGTCATGTTCCAACCAAAATCTTCAATGTATTTAAGTGGAATGAGTTTGTAGTCAGCCCCCACTTTACTCGGATACCCCTATATAGAATCTAGTGCAACTAAGGGCCATCGTTGTTCTAATATATTTAGAGTCCACCTATGCGGGATTTAATGTCAGCATAAATCCATACTCTGTAAAAGACTAAGAATAACAGCAGATAGGCCAAATTTGAAGAAGGTTAAAGCAGGGTTAGGCTATAAAGAAACATCAAAACCTTTAATAATCTCACACAGCTCTGTTCAGTCCATTTTCTGAAAATGGAAAGAGTAAAGCATAAACACAAACTCAGAACGGGGATGGGAGAGCACTGTTACAGCCACCTACATGTACAGGGGCCTTGTAGTGTTTTGTTCACTAAGTTAGTGTTTTCTTTCCCTTGTCTGCCTGTCATGCTCCTCCTACATTCATGCTCCTCCTGCCAAAGTGTGGTTTCAGTAGTCATCATCATCATCCTCTTCATCTTCCAGGATAACTTCGTTTTACAGCCTTCTTTTCTTCTGAGGGCCTGTGGCTGTTGGAGTTGTTGATGGTCAGTTTGGGCTACTGATTAAAATCACTTTGGTAGAAATTCCTCTCCTTCCAGATGTTCAGAAGCCACTCCATTTGCTTTTTACAACCATCATTAACTTCACTTGCTACATGGGAGCAGGCATCCATGAGTACAGACTTGAAGACTTTGGTGAAGTCAGGTCCTTTAATCTTGTTGTTCTGGATGACTTCATTTGCCAGATACAAGGATGTCAACTTCCTGTGTTTTGTAGCTTTCTTCAGCTCCCAGTGTCACACTTTGACGATGAGGCCCTAGTGTTTCTGGTGGTGGATGATCCACAGAGACAGAGTCTGGATGCCAATCTGAGAGTTGCTCAGCTCCGTCAGCTTCTTCTCTAGGACAGACTCAGAGATGGACGACATGCCGACCAGTTCTTCTGTTCCTGCTCCCACTAAAAACTGACTCCAACCCGCTCCAAAACAACTGAGCTCAGAGCTATTTTGGAGGCGCTCCCAACATCATCAAAACTGAAATTGTGCAGGTTAATTCACAGATAATTGACATCAGACAGCTTTCTGTTACCTACTGACCATACAGCTATGCTTCTTAAGTTGTTGTAGCTCTTAAATTGCTGAATTACAGAGGAATATGATAAAAAACCAGAAGAGGCAACCATAAAGGCCACCAAGCCAGTCAGAAGCTCCCATCAGAATGACACATCTGCTCTTGATTGCTTGGAGCAAGGAACAGACTGCAGGGGAAGCCACACTCAGGCTGAAGGGAACGGCTGTGGAACCTCTGAAGAAGATGATGCAAAGATGGATTCTTTTTTTAAATCGAGAAAATTATGAACAACCCTGAGCATTCTCTTCATTAGACTATCCTACAACGACAAAGTATCTTCAATCGGAGGCTTCATCTGAAGTGCTGTAACACAGACCGCTACAGGAGATCCTTCCTGCCCACAACCTTCAGCATCTACAACAACTCACTGAAGCACTTTGAATAGTAAGAGTTACAACAGCACTTAATTTCTCTTTTGGATGAAAAAGGTATTTTTGAATTGAATAAATGCACAGGAACATGTTTAATGCTTGCTTTGCTCTTACATTTACTGCTCATAACCACTTAACAGAAGTGTTCAGTAAATATGAAAACACATGCAAAATAAAAAGCAGGAAAGTTTGCATGTTCCTCAGTTAAGTATTGGAACAAACCAAGAGGCTTTTGGCACACTAAAGTTTGGAAGCAGAAAATGTTAAGAAATCACAAGAAATGATTTATAGAGAATTGCTGCAGAGGGATTTGATGATAAATGCAGCCTTCTCTCATTCTTTACTAAGCAAAAAAATAAATAAAAATCACTAGCATTTACAGGCCAAAGATTTTTTAGACCCTAGAAGAGGGTAAGGTATAGGATATCATCAGATATATATCTTATGTTTCAAAAAGATACAAGCTTAGCACATCTATGGGTGTGATTGTTTACACACACGTCAATACGGCTCGGAGAATCTTCTTCAGCACATTACAAAGCAAATATACTTGAAACAAAGTAAAAGGAAGTGCTTGAGTGAGTGCATAGACATTCTTCTTTGTGCAATCAGTGCTGCTATGATCACGCTCTCAGTAATGACAATGATGTTTTCCAAATGTCCCAGATAATAGAACAGCTGCTGTTTTTGTTAATGAGAACAGCAGAGCAGCAACTGCCTCGGAGGTTTACTTTACTTTTAGTCATCGCCTGTAGGAAGCGTATCCTGCCAGTTTGCCTCTAATAAGTTACCTCAAAACTTGGATAGGAATGTTGCCATCTGCCTGAGGCGGCATGCCTGGGGGGAACTAGGGGTGCACCGATCCGATATTAGGATCAGATATCGGCCGCGATACTGACAAAATAGCTGGATCGGGGATAGGAAAAATGAACAGATCCACTGGTCAATCCAGAAATTAATGTATTTTTTTCGTCGCAGCAGAACGTATTTCATGCGTCAGCTTCACGTGTGTCGCATGCTAGAAGCAACATGGAGCGAGCCAGAGGGTTGGCTGTGTGGAGATATTTCACGCTTGCCACTCCAACTAGTTCGTCTGTTGTTTGCAATGTCTGCAAAGTAGGCTAAATGTTTCGAGGGGAGGTGGTATAACTGCAAAGTACAACACTACCACTTTAATCAAGCACATCTAGAAACACTATGCTAAGGAGCACGCTGAATTCCTGCACCTCAGCAAAACAAAAGGAGCGGGGTCAAAAAAGAAAAAACAAGGCTTAGCTATGTTTAGTTAGTAAAGTCTGGTACCTTTAGTCTCTTCAAGTAAGGTATAAGGTGGAGGGTATACAATTTATTATTAATTCAACAACAGTATCGTATTGGTATCGGGTATCGACAGATAAACAAAGCCCAGGCATTGTTATTGGTATCGGCACTGAAAAAGTGGGATCGGTGCACCCCTAGGGGGAACCACAACACTAAAAAAGATACCATTCAGCTAGGCTTTGAAAGGGTTTTCTATTGGTGATGTATTTGCAGGTTCAGTCAATAGAAATTGTTGCTACCTCCCTCCCCTCAAATGTTGCTGAGGACCCAATATGCTTCTCATGCAAGAGCCACCAATGTATAACATCGGACAAGGTCCAAAATCTTTTGCTTGTACTGGAGTACTATCCTGCAAAGAAGTGCTAAGAAATCTAAGTTGGATTAATTTTTTTTTTGATTTGTCAAACAATTTACATAAAATGATAAGATTCTCTAAATGCTGTAGACATCAGAAAGTTTGCTGCACTTCTCTCTACTGTTAATATTTGAGGGATCCCTCAATGCTAGTTGTTCTAATATTGTCTACTTTTGTTTGTTGTTGAATTTTAGCTTTCTGACCCCATTCTACATAGAAAACAATCTTAGCACCAAATCTACTTTACCTATTATGATTGAACAGAATTTCTGACTGCTTTGCTGCCTGGTTTATTTTTTGTTTTTGCTTTTTGTGTTTGGTGTATTGTGTTAATTAACAGCCTGTTTCTTATTAACACATCCCCTTTATGGGGGTTCGGGGTCTAACAAGTTAGGCCTGGTTCACACAACAGGATTTTAAAATTGTCGCAAGAGTTTCAGACCACACACACTGCGATTAAAAAATCACGGTTCAGGCCCTACAGTGTGTGGTGTGCAGCCACACTGCAATGAGGAGACACCACACACAAACCGATTTTGCTCTCAAACATGTCAAGCTCAGACAGGAAATCTCACAAAGCCCCATGATATAAAACGTGACTAAAGTCAAAGGAGTAAATGAATATGGATGCCAAGGATGAGGCATTGGCAATAGTTTGTGAATTCGTTTTAACAGAGAAAAAAATGAAATCAGGGCGATGGATCAAGGAGTGGACATAGCAGGGGCTGTACTTGCTATACAAAGATATTCTTGGGGGTTTTTTTCACTAGGAAACATGGTTACATACTTTGCTCTGACTGATCTCTGTTTCTATGCATTTGTGGACTGCGGTCAAGTGAGCAGACCCGTGGAAATAATAATAGACACTGCCAAGGTGTAATGCTGCCTGTCACCTCGCTTTCTGATTTGCTACATGTCACATTCAACAGGCTGCATCCTCGTCTGTCCTCGCAACACACCACACACGCTGCGATATCAGGCAGAGACAATCCAACACGTTAAACATCCCCAATTTGTGATCGGAGTGGTCCCGACGTCCCTCAGAGCAGACCAGAGCGCTCTGAACACACCACACACAGTAGGAATATCTGTTAGGAATGTCTTAAGAGACATCCTGATAACCGGGGCATGTCAGAGGGGGAGAATCGGGGAAAAAATCAACCTAAAAATCCTGCTGTATGAACCAGGCCTAGTAGAAATTTTTCCCAATAGAGTTGTAGCATGGATAAACCAACAACTATCCAAACACTGAAAGATCATTGAGTTGTGTCCTCAGTATCAGATCGAGTGAGCAGTCTGTGTGATGTGGGTATGTGTCCAGGTCTCTGTGTGTCTTTGTCAAACAAAAACCAAGACCAACGCACTCCTGAGATGTGTTTGTAGTGCTTTACTGCTGAAAATGTTAGCTCCATTCTTATCAATGTGCACAGAACAGCTCACAAAAGGTAGCCTATTATGCGGACATCCTTCCTTTTGATGATGTTCAAGCCTCACACTCCATGTGTTTGAATTTTGACCAAATGATAGAACCATGGGTTGATGTTCCTTTTTAATAAGTCCCTGGCCCTTGTATTTGTAAATCTTTGTATCCACAGTTAAGAGTTCTTCTGTAATGTTTTCACATCAGAAACTCAGCTCAGAGTATAGTCTTATGGATGAAAAAGCGTCTCTTACCAATCCTCTGTTCTGTTCTATAGTTTCTGTAGGAGATTAAAGTGTAGAGATCCAGTCTGGTTACACAATTCACTGCATTTATCTGATTTCTACAAACAATCTGTATTTTTACCAGTGAAGGTATAACAAACAATCTGTGCTCGTCAATGCTTTTGTAATGCTGACCAGCATTCCCCCCATCTCCGGAGGGTTTCTAAACTGCACTGGAACCAGGATTTAAACACATAGATTAAGCAGAATTTATAAACGCCAGCTTGTGATATTAAAAGATGATGATGTTTAAAAACAGAGCAGCAAATGGCAGCAGGCTCTTTATAATACTTTTTAATACTACCAAGAGTATTTATGAACTACACTGTAAAATTTATAAACACCACTGGAAGCTTCTCTGTCAGAAACACTGACCTCCATCCTCAACATGACAGGGTTTATAAAAAAACAAACCTGAAGATTGTTGGTATCACTGATGTCAAGAAAACATTTAGTGGAAAACAGTGAGATTTTATTCATGCTGAAGATGGGTGTTTTTATTGTTTTAATTTCTAAGCAAAGCAGATAACTCACTCAGGATTTCTGATTTCAAACTTAAAACCTATACTAAGGCAAAATACTCGATGCCATTTTTGATACTTTTTTTGAAAGGACAGGATTATTTCTAGTTAAGAGAAAGAAATACGATTAATTGCAATATAGCAATATTTCAACCTCCTTAATTAGGGCACAATCTATGTGTAGAAGAGAAATCAGCCCTCAATTTTAAAATATATAATTTAAAAATGTCACTTTGCTGTTTGGCAAAACAGCAGACAAGATAACACTATAAGTATTAATGTTAAATAATGTTCATAATTGTACAGTATTAGTTTTTTGTCGTACATTTGCCCTTACTGTACAGTCTCTCATTCTGTATTTATAACCTTAGTCTGAATCTTGAATGCTTTCATTTATGTTTAATTTGCTGCTGGTACACCTGAATTTCTTCACTGTAGACATTAATGACATTCTATTCTAACATCCTTTATGGAAGTGCGTAGATGTGATTCAGTTGAAAAATTATTGTATTGTATTTTAGTTGCCTATGTTTTGGGTGTACTTCCGTTAGCATGTCAATTTGCTGTTGATAAAAGTAAGTTTTGCTACTGAGGGACAAAAAAAGGATCATTCCAGACTAAAACAAATTGGGTTTCAAAACAAACATGGATTGGTTTACCATGTAATAAAATGTTGCTTCACTATTTAGTAACATTTCCCTGTGGTAATTCATACCACAGAAGAATGGAACGTTGTGGGATTCAGAACTTAGCAATTTAGAAGCACATCTGACTTTCAGCAGCTCATTGGGAAGAGGAGAGGCTGTTATTGCAGCGCTGCTCTCTGAGAAATCAAATCAAACTTTATTTATAAAGCGCTTTTCATACAAGAAGTTGCATCACAAAGTGCTTTACAGATTAAAATGACCCAACATTAAACCACGTTCCCTTCCCTCCCCCACAGATTTAAAAGCATGGTCACAGTTATACCCCCCGCCCCCCAACCCATCTCCCATGCACACACACAGTTAAAAGAAAAAGTAAAAAAGGACATTGGGCCGAGTGTAGATGAACCATGCAAGGAAACGCCATCAGAGGAGCCATCTGCCCCGGCAGCGGTAGATCAACAGCAGCAGCCGAGGCACCGACACAGGGCACCCAGTGGAGGCAAGGCAAAGACCTCCACCTCCACCCAAGCTCCACCTGGAGAGCACCCAGGCAGCCACAGCCGACCACCGCTGGTAAAAGTTTCTCTCTCTGAGCCTCAGGACCGACGACTAAAACTTCAGTTTTGTCCTGGTTGAGCTGGACAAAGTTTTCTGCCATCCAGGATTTAATGTCTAAAATGCAGTTAAAAAGTGCATCCATTGGCCGTGTGTCATCGGGAGACATGGAGATGTACAGCTGTGTATCATCAGCATAACTGTGAAAGTTGACTCCATGTCTTCTGATGACACTGCAGAGGGAGCATATACAGGTTAAAAAGCACTGGGCCTAAAATTGAACCCTGGGGCACACTACATGTAATCCTATGGACCCTAGAGGAGCAGGTATCTAAACTTACCATAAAAGTCCTGTCAGTGAGATAGGATGTGAACCATCTGTGAACAGCACCAGAGAGGCCAATCTATTTTAAACGGGTTAAAAGAATAGTGTGGTCTACTGTATCGAAGGCAGCGCTTAGATCCAGTAGAACCAACACTGTCACCCTCTGTGCATCATAGTTTAATCTAAAATCTTTAGAAGGCCGTCTCTGTGCTGTGGTTCACCCTAAAACCAGACTGAAATTTCTCCAGGACATTGTGCTCATTAATAAAATCATTAAGTTGAATTAAAACAATTTTTTCTAAAATTTTGCTTAAAAAAGGTAAGTTAGATACTGGTCTAAAATTGTTAAAATCATTAAAATCTAAATTGCTCTTCTTCAACAGGGGCCTCACTACCGCCCCTTTAAAGGCGGCAGGAAAGACCCCCGTCTGAAGGGAGCAATTCATCATGGTTAAAATCTCATCTCTAAAAGATCCATAAAATTGTTTAAAAAAGGAAGTGGGAATCGGGTCCAAAACACATGTGATGGGCCTCACTGAGGAGAAAACTTTATGAAGAGTCCCAGCTTCTACCAGGACAAGACTGTCCAGCGTTTCCTCTGGTAAAGACACACACTCAGATTTGTCTAAAACCATATTACTTTGAGAAGATAAAATCTTACATCTGATGGTGTCTACCTTCCCTCTGAAGTGGTCTGCGAACTCCTTACAAAGAGTGTTTGAGGGGGTTTTAGGAAATGCAGTAGTAGCTCTGTTAAAAAGTTTATCAATGGTGGAAAAAAGGATTTTGGAATTATTTTTATGTTCCGAGATGATTTTGGAGAAGTATGAATTTCTTGAATTTTTTACTGCATTGTTGTATAATTTGAGAAGATCTGTGTATATTTGATGGTTTATTGTGGTTTTACTTTTCCTCCATTTTCTCTCTGCCGCCCTACAATTTCTCTTCATTTTTCTGAGGTTTTAATTTTTCCACAGCATTGCAGCTTTAGATTTTCAACTTTTAACTTGTAATGGAGCAAGCCGGTCAAGAGTGGAGTGAAGCCTTCTGTTAAAATCCTTGACAATAAAAATCACAGGGGGCAGGTAAAACAATAGGAGGATTCTTTTTAAAAATGTCCAGAAAACCTGCAGCCACTTCAGGGGTTAGATGGCACTTCCTGACAGTTCTCAAAGAGGTCTCCTACTGAATAAAACTGGTGATGTTAAAAAACACACAGTAGTGGTCAGAGACAGCCAAGTCAACAACAGAGGACACACGGGTGGACAGGCCATGCGTGATGACCAAGTCCAGGGTGTGTCCTCTGTTGTGAGTCGGCTGCATGACATGTTGGCTAAAATCCATATCAATCCGGATGTTTCAAAAATCTGTTGATAAAGGATCTAAAAGGTTATCTATATGTAGATTAAAATCACCAGCTAAAATGATCCTTTCAAAGGAGTTGTGCAAAATTGATAAAAACTCTGAAAATTCTTGAATAAAAAGTGCACTCTTTTTAGGAGGCCTATAGATTGTGACACATAAAATCTGAGGAGTGCTAAAAACATTTGCATTATATTCAAAAGTAAAATAGTTATCAAATAAAACAGGTTTGGCGGAAAGTGTTGATGAACTCATAAAAGCAGTTCCGCCTCCCCTTTTGCTACTCCTCGTAGAATAAGTGAAGTTAAAATTAGGTGGGGAGGCCTCTGTAAGAACAACAGGGGCAGCTGCACTCAGCCAGGTTTATGTTAAAAATAAACAATGAAGATTATGGTCTAAAATCAGATCATTTATTATAAAAGTTTTGTTTAGCAGAGACCAAACATTAAAAAGTGCCATATTAATAGTGATTGGAGATGGAGGGACTGTATGATTTACTGAAAGTGGGGCTTTTGGCAACTTTTTGAGATTATTTGGATTGCATTTGTTCGGTTTATGATTTTTAGTCCGCTCTCTGCTGATAACAGGTATGAATGAGGTAGAACAAGGTCCAAGTCCAGTATGTGAGGAAGTGCCTAAGTTGTTTAACTTAGGCAAATATAAATGGGTTGTTAGTATCAATTTGGACACAAATGAGTATCTTTGAATAATTAATTATTCTAGCGTCGATGATATCAATACATCGATTATTTTGACAACCCTGCTGTCTTCACAGAAAGTAGTTTTATCTTCCAGCGCAGCAGAGGTGCTGAAATAGAACCAATTTATGAGAGATGCAACGTACAAGCCTTTCTAGCCAGATACCCCTTTGTTTTTCTAATGAAAATTTTCTTTGATGGCTGACCTGCTGATTGCAATTTTGTATTGAGTTTTTCAAACAGAACCCCAGCTGGGTCATTCTACAGAAAAGGTGGAATCTGGGTGATGGAAATTCTTTAAAATGCATTTATTCTTACATCCAAGAAACAACTATAACACCAATAAGTAATGTATTATCTTCAAGAATATATCAAATGGACAGCTCAACATATTTTAATATTTTTTTTGCATTTAGTTTAATATTGGATGCGCCTTGGCTTTTGTCATTGGTGTCACCAGTAATAAAAGGATCAATAAATGTGTATAAAAATATTTTTTTCTAAACATATTAATATTTAGCAGTAGGCAGAAAGATGAAAAGGTAAGACCATCAAATGTTTTTATTATTTCATTTATTAAAAATTTTTAATGCATTAATATCACACAGTAGGACCATATTCATTTCATATTTCATTTGTTTTCTCTGTCAACGTTACAAAAACAGACAAATAGGAAAGAAAACTGCCTTGATACCGAATTAAAAATGTTAACTGATTTTTACATTATGATAAACAAATCTTTGATTGATGAAAATGTTTTTCAAAATCCATTTCTAATATGACATCACTGGAAAAACCTTGAATAACACCCGTGACGCAATATAACACCAATGACTTCTGAGCAATACATTCTCCAAGTAATTTGTTCTAACCAATTAAAATGTGAATAACTGTGTTTTCCAAAGTATTATAATCTCCCACTTTAAACTCTAGGTACTTTTTTTACATATGCCCAAATGTTCTCATCCACTTGGACAGCCCCTCTTATTCAACGCAACTGGCTCTGGCATGAAGCACAGGATTTGGTCGTCACCATACCAGTTAATGTCTTCAATTGGGCAAGGCCAGAAGAACTTATTTAAGTAATATTTGGTAGACCTGTGCATGCACTTAACTTTGATCCCATGTACCTGTACCACCTGGATAATGCCAGGGTATGGCTCGTTATCATAGTGCACGATACACCCTTGTGTATACATACACCATTCAGCAGCACTCAATTTTCCCATACCTGACAAAAATAAAAGTAAAATGTAATAATGATAACAATTACAATATAAAAACACTTTCTTTCTACATCTAATGGTGCTTATTTCCAAAAGCATAATCAGGTCTTACGAGGCAAAAGAGTAACCCCAGTTATGATAACACCAGTGACAATTTTGAGAAAAAGCTATGATTTCAATAAAATGGCAGCCATATGTCAGACCACATGTCATCAAATTTACATTACTCTTCAATATATTACATATTTATGGTAAAATATTCACTCAGAGTAACTGAATGGGTCTTTTGGCACTCATTTTCAAAAGAATGTCACTGGAATTATCAGGCAAAAGAGTAACACCAGTGACTGTAACACCAGTGACAATTTTGAGAAAATCTGTGATTTCAACAAAATGGCAGCCATGTGTCAGACCACATGTCATCAGCTAATATCAAAATGACTTAACTCTTCAATATATTACATATTTATGCAGAAATCTTCATTCACAGAGAAATTGACTGGGTAACACAAACGACTGACTTAAGAGCTTCGGCCAAAACTGGAAGACAATATCACAATTTAAACAAAAAAAGTAAGAGTTCTCTTGCTTACCTTAATCTTGTGTCCACTGTACTTTATTAAATGACCGCTTGATCCAGGAAGTTGTTCAAGGTCAATTGTTTATTTCAAAATAAAGCTCATTTTGTGTTGCAGTAACACCAATGACGCAGTTTTGTGTGACTGCTGTTTATTTGATATTATTAATAATTATTTCAATTTGTTTTACTATATGAATGTTCTACTAAGTGTTTGAAAGTTATCTCAATGATATTGAGTTATAATTAAAAAAACAACTTTTTTTATGAAAACTTAAGGTTTCACTTCCATGCATGATGACTGTGACAGTAGAATTCCTTGAACATGGTATTACAATTAAGTTGCCATTTTACATTTTTGTAATTTTTTATTCATTTATCTCCTTGAATCATTACAAAGACAGTCTTTATTAATGAAATATATATAATGGAGGTGATTTTAGGTTAACTGGACATATTTAAGTATCTGCAAGAGCCTGTCACAGCGCTTTCCACCGTTTCTGTAGAATGTCCTCCCTACAATTGCTGAGTGGTCCCAAGTTCAGTACATCTGATGGGTTAAATCTAGTTTAGTGGCACATGTGGTACTACACAACATCTATTGGTGTTTAAAAACATATCAGCCTGCTTGCAAAAGTTCCCACTGGTTTTGCAATTTGTAGGCAGAGTTAACTCAACTAAGGCATGACACCATACAAAAAGGAAAAATACAAATAATCTTCTTTGATGGCTCAAAGAGAGAGAGTTTTCATGCATTCAATGAGTAGGAACATTTTCTCATTTTCTTTTGTTTCCACTTGTTACAGATCAGAGCCAATCACTGAAAAATAAGCAGATTCCAATCTCTGAACAACTGATTGGTGCATCTGTGGTTTTTAACCATGCTAGACTATGGTGTGTCATAGATTGAAACCAGAAGAGCTACTGATTTAAAAAAAAAACACACAAGAAAAACACACTTGGCACTGGAATACATCTACAATCCATTGTACCACCCTGCTCCTGTCAACATAAGCTATCATTATATTCTAAATGTGATGGGCTGCAATGCCCTGTCGACTGGGATGATGCTCCCAGTAACTGAACATCCACCGTGTCATGTTATCAAATTTTTATATTATATTCTAAATGTGATGGGCTGCAATGCCCTGTCGACTGGGATGATGCTCCCAGTAACTGAACATCCACCGTGTCATGTTATCAGATTTTTACTTTCTGTAACATAGAAAGTACTCTTATATCAGATATTCTGTTCCTTCTGTGTCTCTGCTCTGTCTTCTCAAACCCCCAGACGGTCGTGGCAGATGGCCGCTCCTACTAAGCCAGGTTCTGTTGGAGGTTTCTTCCTGTTAAAGGGGAGTTTTTCCTCTCCACCGTCGCTACATGCTTGCTCAGTATGAGGGATTGCTGAAGGATTGCTGTGGTTGGAAAGTCTGCATCAAAGGGGCCCAACCTCATGCCAATGACTGATGCAATCTGCTGGGATTCCTTAAATAGGAAACTTTTTAACTGATTGGAATGTTTGTATAAATGTACTGAAATGACTTCTTGTTAAGTGCCTTGAGATGACATCTGTTGTGAATCAGCACTATATTAATAAACTGAATTAAATTGAATTTCCAGAGGTCATCTTGTATTTCATTTTGTGACCATAACCACTCAAAAGAACTGTAAATCACTCTGTCAGGCTCTTTTAAAACAAAGCATGGTTCAAAGGTCATATAGCCTTGAAACTTAGTGTGTTGAAAATCTAGTCTGAGTACACATTACCAACTCCATGCGCCTGCGGCTGCTGTCCTGCTCTCTCTGGCTCAGCTCGTCCATCTCCAGCCTCATCTCCTGCAGGCGCTGCTGGAAGTAGCGGGCGTGTTCTCTCTCCCGCGCTTCAGCCTGGGCACTCTGCTCGAGCTCCTCTCCCAGACGAACCACGCTGTCCCTCAAACGGAGTACCAGCACCTGCAAATTACACAAATTTGGGCCAAAACTCAGATAGAGCCATGCAGGGATTACAATATCAGACACGGTGATAATTGTGTTTTGAAATTGGAAAAGCTTTATCTGATCTCACCTCAAACCTCTTGACTTGGCCCTTCTGAAATTCCAATTTATTTTCCAGGTCACACACACGGGCCTCCTGTTTGCTGACTATGCTGCGCCCCACAGTGGACGACTCCAGGAACTGCACCCTCGACACACACTGCTGAACCTGCACGGGGAAGACGTGAAGACTGAGGTGAGCCAAACACATTTAAATTCAACACAGACCTATCCATGAGCAGTGCTCCACCTGCAGCTTGCGGTTACATTAAGAAGTGCAACAAGGACATTAAATGACCCAGAAAGCCATTACAATCTCATCTCCAGCACTTCTAGCAGAACATTCACTTCATAAAACTCTTAGTGTTGTTTATTTTCTGCTTGTCAAACAGATATTACCTCGTCTTGGAGTGAGTGTCTCTGTTTCTTCACCTCCTCCAGCTCAGCTTGTAGGTCTCTGATCTGAGAGATATCACTGGAGGACTGAGGGGGACAAAGTGGCACTAAGACTTTTTATTTCTGTTCAGATCATTATTGATGCGAGTAGTGAAAAAAAAACAATACCTGTGCAATAAGAGCTTTATGTTTCTTCATCAACTCATTGAGGTCTTCCTGGTCCTCCTCTAGCCTTTTCAGCAGATCCATCTTCTCATGTTGCAGCAGGGCCAACTGTTCATCCACCTGAACTCACACACAGAAGACAGGACAGAGCAATGCTTCACCTCCCCACACCTGTTGCTGTCGGTAAAATAAACAATGCAGGGTACCAGGGTATTATGTTAAACTGGGAATTCTAATCATGGTTTAATACAAAAGCAGATGATGTAAAACCTATTTTTTCTTTCTACAGTGTTCACCGTCTAAAAATCTGAATTACTTTATTGGGCAAACATTATCAATATTACAAAAATAAAATATTTCCTAAATTGAAAACTCACTTTACATTTTATACTGCTGCTTAATTCATCCATACATGAATTATGGCGTAGAAATCTATGGGAAATCTCACAAAACCATGCTGCAATATAAATCTACCTAAATTATAGATGCATCAGATCATTTTCATCCAACCAATGACATATTTCTTACACCACATGCTCAAAAATCATATGATTTAGTAGAGTAGAAAGCTTATATTAAAACCCTTCCAAGTTGGATACAGAAGTGGTTTGAAGTTAGTAGATGTTTGAAATTAGAATATAAATTAAGTGAGGAAGATTCACTTATAAAACTACATGATAAGTATTGGCAGCTTTACTTTAGTTAGAGGTTGATGCATCGTATATATGAGAAAAGTAAAGAAAACCTCTTTAAGTTAGAAAAAAGCAAAACAAAAGTATAAATAAAACTGAAAAGGTTTGATTGTTATTGTTTTTTTTTTATAAGTTTATCTACAGACTCAGCTAGAATTCCTTATAGATCTTTGATCAGATGTTTTAGTTGCTCTATGTTACAAAAGCCTTAGCTTCTGCCTACTTTTTTCAGGTTATACCTTGTGTTCTCGCTGTTGACAAGGATAAAAATATTGTTTATTATCTATTTCTTTTATTAATTCCATTTTGTTTGTTTTCTGGGTTGTGTGTGTTTTTGAACTGTAAAAAGAAATGTTAAAATGACCAAAATTAAAATACTTTAAAAGAAAGTTATCACATTTAAATCCTCAACATTTTTCTGTGGACTACTAAAAGGACTGAAAAATACATGAAAAGCAGTTAATGTTCATAGAAAGCTAGAGGACGTATTACACCAGACCGTCTGGTCTGGCATCTGCTGTCTTAGGATGTTGGAGTTAGTTTTCGCCAATCTCTTGGACCGTCTTCTGTATAAAGTCACACTCACCACACTCTTCTGCCTGCAGATATTCTCCAGTTCCAACTGGGTGTTCTCCAGCTCCATGGAGAGAGTTTTCTGCGTGTTCTCAGCTTCCAACCGCCTTGCCTCACTTTCCTCCAGCTGAACAGAAACACAGAGAGTGAACTATTATTTTTCAAACAGAGCACGAGGTGAGTCTCAGTAATGGTGCGTTCACAGATTACATGCAACTCTATGGTACCTATGCGTCAAGTGGGCGTCAAGCTGCCCCGAAACAAGACGCACGCGTCAGCGCAGCTGCAGCTCAGACGCGTTGACGGACCGTCGGAGCAGCTGCTGTGAAGTTGGGAAAACTGAACTTTGGGGCAGCAAATGCGGGGCATCAACCAATTGTAGGGACTCTTTGTACTGACGTGGATTGGCAAGTCATTCATTCAAAATGGAGGATCAAATAATCGTTGCTGTCTGTAATTTTCGTGAATTATATGACCCGTCTTTGTCTTTTTACAAAGACAGGAAGAGATCAGATTTATTTGGAGGAAGATATCAGAGGATATTGGAGTGCCAGGTAAGCAGTTAAATATTTTCTTTAACTTTCTTGTTATGTTAGCTAACGCTAGCCAAACCCGGTTAGGCCAACTACGGGACGTAATGCGCTGACGCGGACTTCAAAGTGTGCAAGCAGCTGGGTTTTTATTTCAAAGCATCAACTTTCGTCCGTTTGAGCGATTTGACGCGTGGACACGCTGACCGGTGTGAACACCCATGTAAGGCTCCTCTAAATGGCGGCACATACCTGGCAGTGCAGGCGTTCTATTTGGTCTTTGTTGCCGTTAGGAAGGTTCTGGCCTGAGCTGTCGAGGGTAGCAAGGAGCAGCTGGGCGTCGCCCAACAGAGCGTGGGTTCTCTTCAGGTCTCTCCTCAGCTTTCTCTCCACATCAAAGTCTCTGTGTCCCACCTGCAACATGAGACAACTTGGATTCATGAACTCCATAAAGAAAGATTTAGAATGGCACAGGACACACAACAAGAAAATGGGACAAGGATGTTGACTACATGTCTTGATCTCACAAAAAGCATTTGACTACAAAAAAATACGTAATTACAGAAGCGTATTGTATTCACTTGAAAAAGAAAAATGATTTTCTGAACTAACGAGATAATGTTTATAAAAATTGTTTTAAATGCGCAGTTGGTAGCATTGTTGCCTTGCAGCAATTGGCCCAAGTTCAAATCCCAACCTGGGGTCTTTCTGCATGGAGTTTGTATGTTCTCCTTGTGAATGTGTGGGTTCCCTCCGGGTTCTCTGGCTTCCTCCCATAGTCCAAAAACATGACTGTTATGTTAATTGGTCTCTCTAAATTGCCCTTAGGTAGGAGTGTGTGCGTGCATGGTTCTTTGTCCGGTATGTCTCTGTGTTGCCCTGCGATAGACTGGCGACCTGTCTAGGGTGTACCCTGCCTTTTGCCCCGTGACTGCTGGAGATTCTTCTCACGCACTGCGGTCCGAGTACATCTTATTGAACTCGGGGTGAAGGTACATAACCGGTACAAGCACTCATTCCTTCCTTTGTCAATCAATGCTGTAAACGAGCGCAGGGCGTGAGATGAATAGGCTCACCTTATTTTTATTGTAGTAGAGAAGGTTTCCTAAAGATATTTGTTTATTTATTTATGTATTCATTTATATACTATCTCGGTAATGTTGTCTGTGTATGCTGCCTTTTGAGTGTGTGTAGTGGGTTGTGTGGTGTAATCCCCCTGCCCCCCTTCTGTTCAAGGCAAATCTATCCCATAGGGAGACAAATAAAAGGACTTTGACTTTGATATAGGCACCAGCCCCCCGCAACCCCGCAGAGGATGGGCGGGTATAGATATTGGATGGATGGATGTTTTAAATATGTTTTTTTCTTTGTAATTAGATAATAATAATGAAAACATAAAGTAATACTTCTACAGTGTTTTTGCACAAAATCACTCTCACATGAAGCTAACCCACAGCTCAGTTCTTGACAAGTTCAGTCCCTTTTAGAATGAGCTGTTTAGAGGGCTCTGTCACTTTTATGCAAATTAGCTGTTGCAGACCACACCCACCCATCTTGTTACTAGGCTGCGGGTTTGCCACACATGACGGGTGACGGGCTGGGTTTGAAAGGTGACTGGTGGTTATTCACAAATCTCGCTTATTGTGACGTCGCACTTTTTCAAAAGGCTCATGGAAGAACAAGGTTTCTGACAGCAATAATTTGCACCAAAAAACAATGGATGGATGGTTTTTATTCATGTTTGGAGTGTTTATAGATCAGCTATTAGAGAAAGTTTTTTTAATATTGTCTTAGGGCTTTTCTCATCAAAATGCTCCAAGTAGTCTTGCTTTTCTTCCACAGCAGCAACATTTGAGTGTGTATTAGAACTAGATGACTGCAGATGACTTGATCCTGAACGGTTTGCCAGCTTGGCAACACATCAGGTCCTGGTCTAATTTCAGCCTTGGTGTGAATGAGTGTTAAATCAGGTCCTCCTCTGGGCTCCATTTGTTTGTTTCATGGTGCCTGGACTGTAGCAGTGACACGATCCAGACACCTTGAGCACATCAACCTGCTATTAGAGTGATTAATGACAAAAAGCTGGCAGAAAGTGAGCTGCTGACAGACTGTGGTATTTTGGCAGCAACATTTGGCATGGGAGAAAGCTCAGAAGTTCGGTTAATTAAATTAAAATGACTATCCAGGTAACAAATGAAGCAATAAAACAGCTTAAATATGACCCTAATGTTCAGCTCTAAATTACTGTCCATATGGCCATAGCAAGAGTTTTTAAAGTTATTGGCTTTCATACACAGAAAATGTTGTCTGTGTATTAAACAGGAAAATAAAACATACAATTATATATTACTCTCCAAATGGAACTAACTGAAACTCATAATATTGTAAAGAGTGCTCATTGGGGTTCTGAAAACTGCCAATGAAGGTGATTCTTTTTTGCCATTTTGGATCAAATCACAAAGCTTCACTCCTGTAACCGAAAGCAGGCTAGATGTACATGGGGGGGGGGGGGGGAGAGAGAGAGAGAGAGAGAGAGAGAGAGAGAGAGATTACTAAAGTGGCTCGAAACTTCTAGATTCAACTCTCCAAAACGACAGTTACATTAAAAAAAGCCTCTAGTGGCAGAATAAAGCAAGCCTTTTGGAAATAGTTTTCTTTTCCTTGCCTTTCAATTTCTGTGTGGAAACCCTTTCACGACAAAAAAATAAAAAATAAATTAAAGAGTTCTGCAAGAGTGTGTCCTCATTAATATTGGTATATGTGTTATATTTATTTTGAAGGGGGTTGAGGAGTGCTTATGTGTGTTTGGTAGCTAGCTTACCTGCTCACACAAAGTTGCAATCAGTCCCTCCAAGTCATGTTTCTCATGAATTACCATCTGTTTTTCCTCATACTCCTGCTCCAACTGCATCTCCATCTGCTTCAGCTGCTCAAATCCAAACACAAACACACAAGATGAAAATCAATTACCTTCCTGCATGGAACTGGTATAATGATAAAAAAAGCATTACCTTTGCAGAGCATTAAAAGAAAATCAACCAAATACTACAGCGGGGCAAAAATGTATTTGACAGTCACTGATTGTGGAAGTTGTCCCACTTAAAAAGATGAGAGTTCTGTAATTTTCATCATAGACATACTTCAACTGTGAGACAGAATCTAAAAAGAAAATCCGGGAAATCACATTGTATGATTTTTAAAGAATTTATTTGTGTAATGATGCGGAAAATAAGTATTTAGCACCAACAAACAAGCAAGAATTCTGGCCCTCACAGACCTGTTAAACTCTTCTATTCCCCACTTGTTACCTCTAATAATGGCTCCTGTTTGAATTTGTTATTTGAATAAAAGACACCTGTCCATACTCCAACCTCCACCATGGCCATGACCAGAGAGCTGAGAGCTGTCCAAGAATAGCCAATCTACAATAGGCAAGGTGGTTGGTGTGAAGAGATCAACTGTTGGAGCAATTGATAGAAAATGGAATAAATACAAGATCACTGACAATCTCCCTTGAGAACGATGAGGAAACAGCCCAGAACAACACAAAACGAACGGGTTAATGACCAGAAGAGAGCTGGGGTCACAGTAACAAAGGTTACTATTAGTAACACAGTACATCATCATGGATCATAATCCTGCAGTCCCCCCCCCGGTTAAAACAGCACATGTCCAGGCCCGTCTGAAGCAATCTGTCTGAACAATTTTTTTTTCAATCCATATTCTATTTTTTACAAGTCAATTTTTAAAATGATAATATATTAAATAATATTCAGTCCGGACAGGTTGAACTGGGGACTACATATAAACACTGAAATTAAACGATTGGACTTAAAATACGAACAGTTCCCCTGTGGCTTGAAAGCACAATCTCACATCCTTCTCCCAGTCTGCATGAAGCTGAAATATGCACTTGTGCTTAATCAGATGTCTCAAGTGAGATTGCTCAGAGGTTATTCTCATGAGATTTTGGATTTTTGCCTCCGACAGATGACTTCTCATGGGGGTTTAGATGTTGTTCTGGAGGCTGAATCCGTGATCGGCTGCCACACTGGAGACTAAAAAAAACCCTCAAATATGGAAAATAGTTCCGTAATTCCATCGGCAGGCACATTTACGACATGTTCTTTGACATGTAGGGACTTGCACAGATAGGGCCCAGAGGGCTTCATCGAGCGTGTCTCCCCCCATATGCATGGTCAAAACAGCTGAGTCCAGAGCTAAATGGTGTAATGATCAACATCTTTGGCACAGTCAACAGCTTTAAAACATGACCTGTCAAAGGATTTTTGCGGTGCTGAGCGAGAAAATGGGCTCCAACCAGACAGCTGTTCTGTGTCACAGTAAGTCCTGATGGCTGTCAGGTGGGAAAGTGTCCAGGGTCTTTGAACTGTGAGACAATATCCACATCTTTTTGAAGGAAGAGTGGAGCGATCGTGCCCACAGATTTTACTGTAAAAAGCTTTTTATTAAACTTGCATACAGTTTTTTTTTTTTTCTGAAACCAATGTTCAACCATATTCCTTGATGCAGGGCACAAACACACGCCTCCACCTGGCAGATAAAGTGACATCACAACAGGCTCATACCAGGTACTGAAAAGTATGATGATTGAAGGCCTCAGTTTTGCAAAACAACCCTTTACATTAGTTTTTCTTTCCACTTGTAGTTCTTTGTTTTTAAAGCACTTGTGCACAAGAGAATAAAGATACAATTAAAAAGATAAAAATTATAAAGCAATGAAAGCAATATTAGCAATGTTTTATACTGATGCTCAGTAACAAAGGGTATACTTAAAATGATTACACTGGAAGTTATGGGGGGGGGGGCAGTAGAAACAGTTTGAGAACCACTGCCATACCCTCTGTGAAGCATGGGGGTGGAAACATTATGCTTTGGGGACAGGACGACTCAACCATATTATTCCATTAGTGAGACCATTGAAGATGAAATGTGACTTGATCTTCCAGCATGAAAATGATTCCAAACACACCTCCCGGGCAACGAAGGAGTGGTGTGTAAAAGCATTTCAAGTTTCTGGAGTGGCCTAGCCAGTCTCCAGACCTTATTACAATAGAGGATCTATGGAGGGTGTTCAAAATCAAAACATCACAGCTCTACAGAAGATCTGTATGGAAGACGAGACCGAGATTAATACATGAGGTAAGGAGGAGGATCAGGTGAGACAGATTGGGAAAATAGGTGCAAACAACAGTCAATCAGGGGCAGAGCTCAGAGGCTCTGACACAATGGGATTTGGATTATTTTTTTCACACAACTGAAGTGTTCCTATGATAAAAATTACAGACCTCTCATCAATTTAAGAGGGACAACTTGCACAATCGGTGGCTTCTAAATACTTTTTTGCCCCACTGTATATCCTAGGCCTGTTGACTTCCTTCTGTTAGATATATCTCTATGTTTAGATTAATTATTCAAATTTAGACCTTTCTTTTTGTAGCCTGATGTTTTCCGTGAGTTTAGATGTAGGGCTGGATGGTATCACATTACATATATGGATGAAGAAATCTACTTAAAACTGAGCTCTAATGAATTTATTCCAGTTAAATTTATGTTTTATGAGTCAAAGCACAATTGAACCTTTCATAAACTACTATCCTCTTGCACACACCTACTAACTATCTCAATAAATCATCAAAAAACACCCAAATGAAAGATTAGGAGGTGGCTGTAAAGTGAACTCCACGTCAATCTTTAATGTTTTGTGGCATGAGTTGAAAAACAGAAATAGACTTAAAGCTGATCAAAAAGGGAAGAGTGCTTCTACAAACATTTGTGAAACAATGACTCACTCCCAGAAGATCCATGAAATCAGGAGGATGCCCTTGTGCAAGAAGTCCTTTCATGGAATTTCCTTGCAATTCAATTCAATTCAGTTTATTTATATAGCTCCAATTAACAACAGATGTCATCTCAAGGCACAAAACGTAAAAGTAAAGTCATTTCAATACAATCATACAAACATTCTAATCAGTTTAAAGTTTTAGTTTTCTATTTAAGGAATCCCAGCAGATCACATCAAGTCATTGACTTGAGGCTGTGCCCCGTTGATGCAGACTCCAAGCACAGTAATCCCTCATACTGAGCAAGCATGTAGCGACAGTGGAGAGGAAAAACTCCCCTTTAACAGGAAGAAACCTCCAGCAGAATCTGGGTCAGTACGATCGGCTATTTGCCACAACTGTCTGGGGCTTCAAGAAGACAGACCAGAAACACAAAAAGAACAGAAATAACTGATTTAAGAGTACTTTCTATATTAAAGAAAGTAAAAAGTTGATAACAGGAGAGGGGGGATCTTCAGTTACTGGGAGCATCATCCCAGTTGATGAACCCTGTCCAACAGGGCATTGTAGCTAAGCAGGATACCAGACCAGGTATATCTTCTATGGAGAGAAAAACACTGAGAAAAAACAAAGTTAACAGTCGAAATAACTGGAGATTAAAAGAAAAGTAGCAGAATGAAGAAAAGTGGTCAGTCTGTCCTCCAGCAGTCTTACCCTATAGCAGCATAACTACAGAGATTGCTGTGGTTGGAGTCTGCATCCACGGGACGCAGCTGCCAGTCAATTACTTGATGCTGGGATTCCTTAGATAGAAAACTTTTAAACTGATCGGACTGTTTGTATGATTGTATTGAAATGACCTTTTATGTCCTTGATATGACATCTGTTGTGAATCAGCGCTATATAAATAAACTGAATTGAATTGAAAAATTGAAGTGCGATAGCTAAGGATGACGTAAGCCACTCTAACTATAAGCTTTATCAAAAAGGAAAGTTTTAACCATGGCCTTAAAAAGAAACAGAGTTTCTACCTCATGGACTAAAACTGAGAGCTGGTTCCACAGGAGAGGAGCCTGATAACTAAAAGATCTGCCTCCCATTCTACTTTTAGAAATCCTAGGAACCACCAGTAAACCTGCAGTCGTAAGCGAAGTGCTCTATTAGGAACAATAAGATCTCTGATGTATGATGGAGCTTGATTATTAAGGGCTTTATATGTAAGAGGGAGAATCTTTAATTCTATTCTAGATTTAAAAGTGGAGTAATGAAGGGAAGCTAAAAAATGTGATCTCTCTTTTTAATATTCATCAGAACTCTTGCGCCGCATTTTGGATCAACTGAAGGCTTTTATTTACATTTTGTGGACTTCTGGATAGTAAAGAATTACAGTAGTCCAGCCTTGAGGTAACAAATGCATGGACTAGTTTCTCAGCATTACTCATGGACAGGATGTTTCTAATTTTAGCAATAATCCGGAGGTGAAAGAAGGAAAACCTAGAAACCTGTTTAATATGGGATTTGAATGTCATGTTTTGGTCAAAAATAACGCCGAGGTTCTTTACATTATTACTGGAGGCAATTTTTAATGCCATCCAGATGAAGTGATTGGCTAAGCAGTTTATTTTTTAGAGCTCCTGGTCCAAAGACAGCAACTTCTGTCTTGTCAGAATTTAAAAGCAGTAAGTTTAGAGTCATCCAGGTTTTTATGTCTTCTAGACATGCCTGTAATCTACCTAACTGACGGGATTCATCAGGATCTACGGATAAATATAGTTGTGTATAATTAGCATAGCTGTGGAAATTTATCCCATGTTGTCTAATAATTTTACCAATTGGAAGCATATATTTACATAGTAAAAAGAACTGGTCCAAGAACAGAACCCTGTGGTACTCCACAAGTAACCCTTGAGTGTGAAGAAGATTTATCATTCACATGAAGAAACTGGAATCTGTCGGACAAATATGATTTAAACCAGCGTAGTGCTGTTCCTTTGATCCCTGCAACAGGTTCAAGCATTTCTAAGAGAATTTTATGATCAGCTGTGTCAAAAGCAGCAGTGAGATCTAACAAGACCAGAAAAGTTACAAGTCTATTATCTGAGGCCATGAGAATATCATTTGTAACCTTCACAAGTGCTGTTCAGTGCTATGATGAGCTGTAAAACCTGACTGAAACTCTTTAAACAGGTCGTTAATGTTTAGATGCTCACACACTTGATTAGCAACTATTATCTCCAGAATTTTGGATAGGAAAGGAAGGTTAAATGTAGGTCTGTAATTAACTAAGTCATATTGATCCAGGGAAGGTTTCTTAACTAAAAGGTTTAATTACGGCAACCATAAATTCCTGTGGTACATATCCATTTATTAAGGATAGATTCATCATATCTAAAATGGGGCCATAACCCACTTCCTTAAATAATTTGGTTGCGATTGGGTCCAACATATAAATTGAAGGTTTAGATGAGGCTAATATTTTAGATAATTCCGAAAGCTCGACTGAACCAAAACCGCCCAAACACAAATGAGGTTCTACAGTTCTCTCCGATACTGCCTCACTTACTGAGAGAGAAGTAATTATGTTTGGGGGGGATGCCAATTGATTTTATTTTTAATAGAATTAATTTTATTTATGAAGAATCCCATAAAGTCATCACTACTAAGAGCTGGGGGAATAGTTGGCTCAACAGAGCTATGACGCTGAGTAGTTTGGCAACTGTATTAAAAAGAAACCTAAGATTGTTCTTATTCACCTCTATTAATGATGAAAAATATGCTGTTCTAGCTTGTCAAAGGGGCTTTTTATACAGCAGTAGACAATTTTTCTAGGTTAAATAGGAATCCTCTAAGTGTGTAGAGCGCCATTTTCTCTCCAATTTCCTAGTATTATGCTTTAAAGTACACAGCTCTGCATTAAACCAGGGAGTCAGCCTTTTATGGCTAATCATTTCTTTTTTAAGGAGACTACACCATTTAATGGCAAGTGCAATGAGACAGTAGCAAGCAAATGCAGAAGCACTCAGTGCGCAGAGGCTACAAACTTCCTACATAGTCAGTAGTTCCAGACACATATACTTTGTGTGGCTGTAAGATAAGTCCAGGAACAGTGTGTAGACACCCTCTTGGACTGGGTTTCCATGGCAGAACAGCAGCATCCAAACCTTACATCACCATTAGTATTGCACGCAGTGGTGTAAAGCACACCACAACTATACTCTAGAGTGATCAATCTTGCTTCTGTCAAGTTATCTGATGGATGGAGTCTCTCTTTGGCAGTTAAAAGAAGAACTGTACCTGCCTGCGTGCATTGTGTCAAATGATTATGCTGGGGCACTATTTTTTAGAGTTTGGGGTTGACCTCTTAGTTCCAGACGCTACACCCAGGCAGCGAAGTTCTGGAAACAATCCCACAGTCACCTCACAGTGAGGGCAGCCAAGGCCAAATCCTTATTATGATATGACTCCATGATAATAATGAGTTAGTCTGTAAAATAGCCAAAGGAAATGCTGTGCAGATGTATTTGAAGAAGCAACAGCACAAATGTGATGTTTTGCCCTTTCTGTTGCATAAGCTTGTGAAAAAAAGCAGAGGATCATTAGCTCAAAACTAATGCTTTTGTTCTATCACCTAAAGGAAAAGACTCAGAATCACTATCTTTGCTAAATATGACCTGAAACACATACTCCAGGGCAGATCCAGCCATGGACCCAGAGATCCGAGGCCCCTCCCAAAGAGGCGCACCAGCCAACGGCACTGAAAGGAAAACAGCCCGGCACACTAGCCGACCGATACACCAGTCCACGCAGGCCCAGCCAGGCAGGCACCAGGGATGAGCCGGGATGCCCCCCAAGCACCCAGCGTTGGACACCAAGAGTCACCACTGCACCGACGGACACCCTGTTACCGGGAGTGATGGGCTCCCCATTTGATGGGGGGTCTGTGATGCCCAAGGTGAGGGAGCAGCCCAAGACCCGAACTGACGGATACATAGGAACACACATACACAGTCATGTGTTCGCTCCCTCTTACGCACATACACGCTCACTTGCAAACCTAGACACACATTAATGGATGCTGTACACTCACTCATACTCCCCATACACACTCTCTACTTCCAGGTCCAGGTACCGATACGCCAGCAGAGCAACCAGCCCCCGGACCCAGGTGGCGGACCCTGCCCTCTAGAATGGAGACAAGCAGACCACTATAGCGCCCACAGTAGAGAATCAGCCCACCAGCCCAGGCCCCTGACCAGACTGCCTGTTCCTCCTCCCGGACCCCAACCCCTAATAGCCAATTGCGAACAGGGGTGTGGAAAGACCCCTTGCCTCCCTCGTCCCGCTCGAGTATAGAGTTGATGTGTGTTTTTATAATGTGCATTTAAAACAGAGGGGTGGGATGTGGGGAAGGTAAATACCCTTGTGTCAGGTGAAGCTGATTGAACAGCTGCCCCTCTGGATGCAGAAAAGTGTGCCTCCCCCATGTGGGTCTAGTGAGTGGTAAAGTGATGGAGCCAAGTCCAGTGCCCACAAATGATCCGGCCCAGAAACGCCGCCCATCCACTGCAGCCACCAGCACAACACCCCAACACGCAAACAAGGCGACACACCACCCAGATATCGGCGATGAGAATCGGCCCAGAGAAAAAGAAAAGACGGCAGCACACGTCGGCCATCAGCCAACCACAACTCCCACACACCAGCACCAAAGACACCCACACCAACCAACCCCCAGCCAGGATCACAGCCAGGGGGCACGGTGCCCCAAAATCCCGAGCCTCCAAGCCCACCCTAGACCCACCCAGGAGCAGCACTGCCAGGCCAGTAACCCATGTCTGTCAGTACAACCCCCTGAAGGCACCACATGCAGCCACCAGGAGTTACCAAAGCCCCACCCTTGGTGGGGGCCACAGCATCCAGCGCCCGATCCACCTAGCAATCCCACCCCCAAGGACCTCCCCCAAACGCCCCTATCCCCAAAAACCCCCACATCAGCAACAATGTCCCACATGACAAAACCGAAGGCCCCCCACCCCTACTAGGTGATGGAGCCGATCAAAGGAGCCCAGAGAGATTGATCAGATTTGGAGGCAGAGGCTGTCTCAAGACCAATGTGGTCCAACTAGAGATCAGACACTTTGATAAGTCCTCACATATCTGGCACCAGAATCTCTGAACAGGTGGACAGAACAAAAGCACATGGATGTAATTATCAGGTTTTTACCTGTGCATTATAAGCAGGTATTAGACGGCGTAAAACCCATCCTGAACTTCCGCTGACCTGTATAGTGTATTCTATGAAGGATTTTGTATTGTATCAATCGGAAATTTTGATTTTTAGTTATTTTAACTGTTCTTAAACAAATCTGAGACCAGAGGTTTTGGTCAAAGCTGACTGATAAATCCACCTCCCATTTTGAAATAGGAAGGGCTATTGATTCATCTAATGTAGATAATGTCCTGTGTATTTTAGACAGCAATTTGGGGGAGTTGATATTTTTAAAAAAATCTAAAACTCTTGATGGCATTTGTAACTCAACTGCATTCAGCCTAATTTTACCTTTTATAATAGATTTAATTTGTTGATATTCTAAAAAAAAAATGTGTCAATCCCAAATTGTGTAATTAATGTATTCAATGGGATAAAGTCTGTTCCTACAAATATGTGTTTCAAGTATTCAATTCCTTTATACCTCCAGTCTGGAAAATGTACCATACATTTTTTTTTTTGCAGGATGTCAGGATTATTCCAGATGGGTGTACGTCTGCATGAGATTACTGAAGACTCATTTTTAAGATGCTCATACGATGCTATCAGAGAGGAGCTGATATTTATACTTTTAAAGCATTCATGTTGTTTTACATTTAAGCTAATAAATGGTAGGTCTGAAATTTTAATCTTATTGCATAATGTCTGTTCTACATCTATCCATCAAAGTATCTATCTAGATACCTACTCATCTAGGTAGCTAACCACCGTGTTTTAAACATCGTGAGATGTATTGGAGCCTGTTGGCTAAGAAATAATGATAAATCGTTAGATCTAGGCCTTCTTTATCTTCGGTCTTCTGCAGCGTTTTTATGCCAGTACGTGGGGGTTTATCTTTCCAAAACAATTTAGAGACGGAAGGACCGGAGATCTAAACCAATCCGGTGATGGTTTGCTAGGGATCATCAAGAATAAGTAATTGATTCTGGGCAAAACAATCATTTTTATTGATTCAACCCTTCCCATAAGTGATATGGGTAGGGATTTCCTTCTAGCAAGATCATCTTCCACTTTTTTTCAAGTAGGATGTAGTTTAGCTTTGTTAAATCTGCCAGTCTTGGTTAGATATTGATACCTATACATATGTAATATTCCCTGACTACAGTTGTGTAGTAATGGGATTCTGCAAAGAACAGTTGATTGTAAAAACCGTAGATTTTAACCAATTTATAGAATAATTTGAAACTCTTAAGTTAGAGTTTATCAACCCGATTACATGAGCATTTTATGCCTTTAATATTGTTAGTTTTCCTGATTGCTGCTGCTAGTGGTTCAATAAAAATGGCAAACAGAGAGGAAGAGAGTGGACATCGCTGCCTGCTCTCTGAAGATAAAACTTTGATGATGTTTGGTTGTTAGTCCTGATACATGCTGTTGGGGAACTGTATTATCAACCAGTTTATAAAAGAATTTCCAACGCCAAGTTTATGTAAGATTCCAAATAAGAATTTCCAGTTAACTATCAAATCCTTTTTCTGCATTGAGAGAAATGTTAGGTTCAATGTTTTTACAGTAAGAATAATCTATTAAATCGATTAATTTACATGAATTTGTTTCATAAAACCAGTTTGGTCAGGATGTATTATGACAAGAGTTAGCCTACTTTCTCTAACCTTTTTGGAAGGGCGTTGCATATTATTTTAAGATCAACATCAATAAGGGATATGGGACGATAGCTGGTAGGAAACACAGGGTCTTTACCTGATTTTAATAAAAGACTAATGTAGCCAGAATTCCTATTTGGCGGAAGTCTGCTATTTTCCTTGGTTTCCTGCAACATTCTGTGGAATGTTGGTGCCAGTATATTCCAGAATACTTTATTGAACTCTGCTGGAAATCCATCTGGGCCTGGAGCCTTTTTATTTGCCAAGCTTTGGAGGGCCTCCTGGTTCAGCTCAGGATACTGGCTAGGCCACTCCAGGAACTTGAAATGCTCTGTTTTTTTGGTCATTGTCATGAAGGAAGACCTGTCCATGACTCATCTTGAATGCTCTTACCGAGGGAAGGAGGCTATTGCCCAAAATCCAAAATGTTATTGTCCCGTCCTTTATGTTTTTTCTGAACAGCACAGATCTATTTAAACATAATTAGATCACCTTTCTTTTCAAAATAAAAGGTAATATTCCCATTATATGATCACAGAGTTAAAGCTGTTGAGTATATCGTAGGTGCATTTAGACACCGCTACACACAATGTTGTTGTACCAGGGTTTTCTAGGCTTCCAACACAACATGCTGGTGGCTCAGCAACATTGCTAGAAGAACAGGACGAGATTTTTTAATCTGTGGATACTGCAGAATATTGTTGTATTCTGATAAACAGGGTTGTCTTCAAAAAGATAAAACTGGATGTAGTGTGGTATGAAACCATCAATCTGACATATATTCATAAACACCCCATATGCAACTGTTGTAAGCACCATAACCTGAAAATTGCCTAGAATTGTGGTAATCATGGTGGCAGCATGTAAGAGTTGTTCTGTTACGTTAATTCTGATTTGTTCTTTTGCTTTACTTTGGTTCATAAATCTTTTTGTTTTTGGTTGAGGTGTTGCTTTTTTGGACAATTATTTACTCTGGTTTTAGATGCTGTGCAGCTGGAAGGATTTTTACTCTTACATTTTATGGACCGTTTTGATGATGCATGACCGTGGCAACAAGGTATTGTTTTACAACTGGGAACAGCTGATTAGCATCTCAAAAGCTCAAATACCTGAACTATGAACCTAATTCCCAGAGGAGTTGAAAAGGAGGCTTCATGGAACCAGAGCAGGACAATAGAGCAGAGTGAGACGGACCAAACGATTTCTCTTCTATGGATAATAACAGGCAAGGATCATATCCCCGACTCCAGTCTCCTTCTACCCGGCTTTCTAGACAGAGATTTAAAAAGGAGCGGCAAAAGAATACAAAGAATACATACATTTTGCTGTGGAATATCTTCTCTGCTGCCCAGAACTTGAGCTGTTAGTATGTCATGAAAGTCATGAAACTGTTACACAGTAGTCTTTTGTCAGAGGCCTCTTCAGATTTGTTGCAAGACTGACTGCTACCGGAGATCCTTTCTGGCCACAGAATAAACTGAAACTGATGCTGTGGGTTACGATAACAATTCCCCTTTGGGAGAAATACAATTATGTTTGAATTGAACTTAATTTATAAAAAGGTTTTTTTTAAAGGAGCATTTGTCATGAGTTTACATCATTTAACAACAAATACAAAATATGTGCTTAAGAGACTGGTTGTGTGTGTCTTTTTTGTATTTCTTTGAATCCTGAGGAGACAATAGAACAAACATCTGTTTAGTATTAAATATGCATTGTGTGTGTGTTAGCCCCACCCGTCTTTGAGAGGACTTATGGACATCCTCCAACTCTTCTTCTTTGTCCTCCAACTCCTTCTGATGCATCTGCTTCATCCTCTCCATCTCTATCTCAAACCGCATGTGGATCTGTTAGATAAAAGATGCATATGAACTGAGACAGCAAGCAGAAGGGTGTTTTATCCTTTCAGTGTGCTCCCTGAGAACCTGCTGCTGTTGCTGTATTTGGGCGGAGAGTTTGGTCATTTCTTCAGCTCTCTCGCTGGCTTGGCTCTCCAGGAGGCGAATCTGTTTTTTCATGTCAGGCACCGAGTCTGAGGCGAGATCAACGGGCAGGCTGAGGTCTCTGATCTGAGCACACAACTCCTCCTTCTGCTTTTGCAAACGACTCATTTCTGCCTGACTCTCCTGCATACACATAAGTACAGACACACACGCACACACACAGAAATGTGAAAGTTGATGGTGCTTCAGCTAGTGTACTGAAACTAATAAAATAAATATAAAATAATAATAATTTCATATTAAAACTCTAGTTTCAAAGATAGTATCGGTTTCATTAGATACTTAAAGAACAAATGAGATTTATTTTCCATAATTGTCATAAACTAAAGACGGAAATTCCTTAAAAGAAATTTCAGAACTTTATGTAATAATAATGGCACTTTCTCAACTAGAAATATTTTCATCTACAAATCCTATTGGCATTACTGTTTAAAAGTGCAACTATGGTCAAGTTCAAACTGTTTACAGTTTCTTCTTTATCTTCCTAATAATCCTAAAAATACTCAACCCACATACTTCCTTTCTGTTTAAAAAAATATTAAAATAGTTGTTTTCCTTTTACTGTGAGCTCACAAAGCTCTTCCAACTTAAATAACATGCAAATCATCACTCTGTACAGTAATTTAAAAACTTATCTACACACACACACGCAGTCATATTCAATAAATTAGGATATTATTAAAAAGTTAATTTATTTCAGTAACTCAATGTACTATGTGAAACACATTATATGGATTAATTACACATTGATTAAGAATGATTATTTCAAGCCTTTATTTATGTTAATTATTGTAATTTTCCGCTAACAGCTGATGAAAACATAACATTTAAGATTAAAATAATTCATCAGACCAATAAAAACATTTTAATAATGATAATGTAGCTTATTGAAAAGCATGTTTAACACCTGCTAAAGGATTGTTATTTTTAAGGGTGGTTTTAATCTGACAAATGAGTGTAATGTAATCTATTCTGGAACGTAACCTCAAGTTTGAGGAAAATAGGAGCTGTAATGTGTTAAGCTGCAGGCAGTGTCTCTGATCACCATTGCTTTCTACTGCAATTCTTTGTATTTGTTTAAGCTGTCAAGTGCAACTCCATTCTTTTTCTTGCTATAGACTGTCCCAGGTGCTACTTAGTGGTTCAGTCAAATATCAACTGTGTTCTTGACTATACACGGTGACCTTTGCACAACTCTCACTGACCTATCAATCTACTAAGTTACCTACATATTTATCTGCATGTATCTTGCTTCACATCAATAGTGAACTAGCTTTTTACAATAAAGTGGCAGTAGGATTGGTCATCATTCACATTCTTCTGCATAGTGTAATAGTAAAAAAAAACTCTAAAATAACAACAATATGTGGAGCAGCTGGGCTTCTTATAAATACAAAAGCTACATCCAAACACACCTGGAGGTTGCGGCGCAGGTTAAATACTTCAGTCCCCAGAGCTGAATTCTCCTGCAAGGCTTTGTCTTTCTGCTCTCTCTCATTGTTGGCCTCCCCCAGAGCCTGGGCCAGCTCATTATCAAACCTGCATCAACACAGAAACACACACAAATAAAAGGCAAGACACAGAAGCTTGGTGGCTGTGAGAAAAGTATTATTACAGTAGTCGATATGAACAGCTTTCAAAATTAGAGAGATTAAAAAAATATTAGGGGACTAGGAAGCACTATTATCACCCAGTATGTGTTCATTAAACAATCAGAGATTATATACAGAATAACAGCATAGCAACAAGGGGATATCTATTTGAAGAGGAGGTGAACCTTCTCTGTTTGCGATCCAGTTCATGCATGCGACTCTGCAGAGCATCACTGAGTACTCTGGCATCCTGAAGGTCCGAGGTCACCCTGCGACAGTGACGTTTTAGCTCCAACGTGCTCCTCCGAGACTGCTCCAGCTCCACCTGCAGCGTTGCTACCTACAGACCCAAACACACACAAGTGCTATTACCTTGAGACATTTAATCTGCTTTCAGTGCTGCCATGCACGTCACTGTGTCCTTTCTCACCTTGGTATCGAGCTGTTGTCTGGTCTGCCTCTCAGTCTCCAGCTTTTCCTCCGTCTGCTTCAGTCTTCTGCGGACAAATTCCACCTCCGTCTGGCAGCACTCCAGCTGCATGGCCAGTTCGCCCTCTGAATGATGTGACAGATGCATCAAAATTTGTCAGACGTCTTAGTTCATTAAAACTTTGTCCTGTCAGGTTCCAGAGGTCAGGTCACAAAGCTTTAATCAAGGAAGTTTTAGTATTTATTATTGTCTGTGGTAAAGCCTACAGTTTCATTCAGAAATTGCATTTTTTTCTGCTATTAAATTATTTATTTCACCATATCTCAATTAATTCTTTATTTTACATTCCATTGTGCCATGCAAAGGTATTCTCACCTCTTCATATTGTCATTTAACAACCGAACTTCAATGTGCTTCAGTGGGAATAATTTTGGTGTTTGTTTTGTTGACTATTCTCTCTTACCTTTTGCAACTCCTCTCTGACTTGCAGCAACTTGAGCTTTCTGCTTCTCCTCCTCTAGCTGCTTCTCCAGGGTTTCCATGGTAACTTTACACTGGTCCAGTCGAGCCTTAAGAAGTCACGAATTAAACCACAGATTTTACTTGAATCGTGAAATTAAATAAACAGCAATCACTGCAGCCAGGAGGCAGTCATCATGTTACAAGTTATCCCCCTGGTCTTCAGTGTGTATATCATTTTGTTAGCAGGCCCACCAGAAGGTCTTTGTTCTCTCTGCTGAGTCGAAGTCTCTCTGCCCTCTCCACATCCAGAGCCTGACCCACTGCGTCTCCACGAAAACGCTCATCGCTTAGCTCAGATGTCACAGCTGTAACCTACACATATAGATCACAATAATAGCAGTGAGTGTGTGTGTGTGTAGGTGCGTGCGCGTGCGTGCGTGCGTGTGCGTCCGTGTGCACAAACCTTGGTCTCCAGGCTGTCTGCTGTCTGCCTCAGCTCATTCCTCTCCTTCTCCGACTTCTCCAGGCGGTGCCTCAGAGCTGATACCTCATCCTTTTAAAGAATGAAAGAGAAGCCTTTTACAGAGACAGAAACATCCTTTAAAGAATATCACAAGCATTTGCTGGGTGAATTGCTGTTTCTTTATTGTTATTTCTGCACTCCGTCTTTCACTGAGATCACCTGTTAGATGTACTGTATCTGTTAGGGGACGCAGCAGACTGCTGCTCTTTCTGTTTGTTTTCTTGTCACTTTAAAGAACAATGGCTATGTCTCTTTAAAAAGAAACATAACCATTTTACTAACTGAGTGACAAATTCATCAGAGGCGTTAGGATTCTAAACAATTGGGGGCAGTAATTTCTAATTTCACAGTAGGTGGTGCCACATCATCGCAAATTACCTGTTGTTTCTTTAATTTTTAATTGCTTTTTCTCCAGAGTGTTTCAGAGTTGTGCAGTAAACCTTAGATGAAATAAGTAAGAAAGGCAAACAAATCTACTTGTTTTCACAGTAAATATATCGAATTCTAATGATATTGTAGCAGCTGGCATGTACTCAACAGGCACGTAGTGTAGACGGAGCTAAAGCTGAGCAGTAAACTCTCAACAGCGTACTTGTGCCTCATACACCGCGTGACCCCAAGTGGCTGATTACTGGCAAATAGACAAAATAAGCCAGACAGGTTAATCCTTTCTAGCAACTTTATTAACCAGACCAGCTCCAGGTCTCATTCCTCCACACACCTATTTGGCACATGGTGCAACATGTCAATCCTGACAAAAGATAAAAATGTTTTCCAAAACGCCGAACTAAATAATAGAAAGTAACACAAACCTCATAACAGAATAACAGTAAACAAAGGCGATATAACCAATTTAATAACTAAATATTACCCATAATGCATCCTGATCACTGACTGCCCCTACGGCAGACAGGATCATTACACAGCTCCCCATTCAGAGGGTTAAGTGTCCTCACAACCCTAAACATCACCCAACACAAAGTCTCTGAAATGGTCTGGCTGACGCCGTGCACGCACCGGCCTCCCCTGGGGTGCACCACCATTCCCAGTCCCAAGCCCAAGAGTGTCCCTGTCTACGTCCTCTTCGGCTACTGGAAAGCTCTCCATTGCCCCATCAAACTGTAATTGTGGGGCCCTAGGGCGATAAGGAGCAATTCGGTCCTTATGGAGGACAACCCGTCTTCCCCGACCAGGCAGTCGGACCCTAAACACCACCTCAGAGATCTGGTCCAAAATCTCCCCAGGGCCCTGCCAGTGATGAGTGAGCTTGGGCGAAAATCCTCGCTTCCTCACTGGGCAATATACCCAAACTTTGTCTCCAGGGGCCAGTGATGGTCCATGAGCCCTTGAGTCATAGGCCCTCTTCTGCCGAGCACCAGCCTTCTGCAACGTTTCACGTGCCAGCTGATGTACTCCCTCCAGGCGTTCCTTCAGCCGCCGTACATAGTCCAGTTCAGGACCACCCTCAATCTCTGGCTCTGGTGGTGACCCGAACACCAGATCCACCGGCGTCTGTAGTTCTCTCCCAAACATCAGCGCTGCCGGAGTACTTTGGCTGGACTCCTGGACGGCAGTGCGATAGGCCCACAGCACCAAAGGTAGGTGCTGGTCCCAGTCCCTTTGGTGCTGGCTAGTAAGTATGGCAAGCTGGGTTGCCAGCGTGCGGTTAAAACGCTCCACCAGCCCATCACTTTGGGGGTGAAGGGGGGTGGTCCTGGTCTTCTTCACCCCCAGCCGCAGGCACACCTCTTTGAAAAGCCGTCTCTCAAAGTTCCGGCCCTGATCACTGTGCAGCTCATTTGGGACTCCGAATCGGGAAAACATCTCATCCACCAACCGCTGAGCCGACGACTTGGCACTCTGGTCGGGCATGGGGTAGGCCTCTGGCCACTTGGTGAAATAATCCATGGCGACCAGGACATAGCGATTTTCTGCAGCCGTGGTGGGGAAAGGGCCCAAGATGTCGACCCCAATCCGCTCCATAGGTGCCCCCACCAGGTACTGCTGCAGTGGTCCCCGGGAGCACTGGTTGGGACCCTTCTGTGCAGTGCAGGTGTCGCAACAGTGGACGTGGAGCTCTGCATCCTGTCGACATCCTGGCCAGTAGAACCGTTGTCGGAGCCGTCGCACCGTTTTGCTGTTCCCGAAGTGTCCAGCACCCGCAGCACCATGAACCCAATGAAGAACTTCCTGGCGAAGATTGGGGGGCACCAGGAGCTGAATGCGGTCAACTCCTCTCCCCGGGGCCTGCCACCGTCTGTACAGAACATCATCGTGGATTTCCAAGCTGCCCAGCTGGGAGTGCAGGATCTTCAGCTCTGGCCCTTGAGAAGACACCTCCGACCACTCCGGCCGCCGCCTGGACTCCAACCAGTTCTTCACCTCCGCCAGCACTGGGTCAGCCTCCTGCTGCTCTTTCAGTTGCTTGATGGAAAACAGCTCCCCTGCAGAGGTGCCGGCAGCTGGACTGGCTGCCGCTGCCAAAGGTCCCTGCTCCCGCTCATCCTGGCGACAGCAGTAGCGGCACCCATCCACCATGCAGGGCCGTCGGGAGAGGGCGTCTGCGTTGGCATGCTGGCATCCCGGGCGATGCTGAACTTCAAAGTCTTACTCCTGCAAGATCTCCAGCCATCTCGCCACCTGGCCTTCAGGCTGCTTAAAGTTCAACAACCATGTGAGGCTGGCATGGTCAGTGCGAAGTTTAAACTTGGTGCCAAGGAGGTAAGATCGGAAGTGTCTTATGGCCAGAACCACAGCCAGCAGCTCCCGTCTTGTAACACAGTAATTCCGTTCCGTCCGGCTGAGGCTATGGCTGTAGTAAGCCAAGACCCTTTCAGGGTCACCTTGCTGTGACAACACCGCCCCCACTCCCACTTTACTGGCATCAGTGTCCAGGACGAAGGGCTGGCTAGGCTCAGGGTAGGCCAGAACTGGAGCCTCAACCAGCGCAGACTTGAGGTGCTGGAAGGCCGCTGCACACTCCTCAGACCACTGAAATCGTTTGGCCTTGTCACTCAGCCGGTGCAGGGGGTTAGCGATGGTGGCAAAGTCCTTAATGAAGCGGCGGTAGTATGATGCCAGGCCCAGAAAACTCCGTAGCTCAGAGAGGTTACCCGGTGTCGGCCAGTCCCTCACCGCCGTCACTTTGGCCGGGTCAGTTGCCACCCCCTCTTTGCTGATGACATGGCCTAGGAACTGGGTTTGCCGGGCAAGAAGGGTGCATTTTGCCGGGTTCAGCCGCAACCCGGCCTGGCGAATGGCAGTGAGGACTTCCTGGAGGTTCTGGACTGCCTGGGTGAAATCCTGAGCATGGACCAGCAAGTCGTCCAGGTACACCACACAACGGGTGCGGGGTATCTCTTGGAGTACTCGTTCCATGACTCCTTCAAACGTGGCCGGGACATTGCACAGTCCAAATGGCATCACCCTAAACTGCCACAACCCTTGGCCTATGGTGAAGGCTGTTTTGGGCCTGGCCTCTGGTGCCAACTCCACCTGCCAATAACCACTTCGCAGATCCAGCGAACTGAACCAGCATGACCCAGCCACATAGTCCAGAGCATCGTCTATGCGGGGCAGGGGATAGGAGTCCTTGCAGGTCACCGCATTCAGGCGTCTGTAGTCCACACAAGGGCGCCACCCGCCCCCTTTCTTCCGCACCATCACTACAGGCGCAGCCCAGGGGCTGTCCGAGGGCTCAATGATGCTGTTGGCAAGCATGTCTTTTATTAGTTCCTCCGCGGCCTGTCGCTTGCATAGAGGCAGCCAGTGGGGGCGAAGACGAATGGGGGGGGGCATCCCCGGTATTGATGTGGTGCTGAACCAGGCTGGTTCGGGTGCAGTCTTCTTCTCGAGCAGCGAAGATGTCCCCGAACTCCTGTAGCAGTTGTCCCAGCTGCTCCTTCTGCGCCTCATTGAGACCCCTGCTGCTGCGCTCCTCCAACGCCTTTAGGGCAGTTGCTGTGTCGGTTGATAGGAATGAGGCAGTAGGAAGCGGAGCAGGCTCGGCCATCTGCAGCACAGGACCTGGCTGGCAACCTCGATTCCCATGACGTTGGTTGAGGGAATCACTGCCTTCTATCGGTTGGACAACGGCGTCCCCTTACCACCCCCTCTGCTGGCTCTTCTTAGCAAGGAGTGGAATGGTCTCTTTGCCCAAGCAGAGTGCGGACCCTGGGACGTCGACGCAGGCTCCCCAGTGGGCTAGCAGGTCCAACCCAATGATGCAGTCGTCTTGAATGTCAGCCAGCCAGAACTCGTGTTTGTCCTGGCGTGTGCCTGCCACTACCTGCAGCCGCTTCTTCCCTGGCATGTAAGTCTTTTCACCTGTCACAGTGAGTAGTGCAGTATTGGTGGGAACCCAACCCATGGGCAGGGCGCCTTCTGTCCCCAGCAGTAGCCCCTTCTTGACTAAACAGATGGTAGAGCCGGTGTCCACTAAGGCACTGCAGGGCTGACCACCAATCAAACAGTCCAGATACAGTCCCCGTGGTGGTCCGCAGCGGCCTACAATTGGTGAGGTCGTTCCAAGGGGTGCCATTGTCCGGGGTGGGAATCCCCTTACTGTCCCACCCCGCCGTAGTTTCCCGGCATAGGCTGCTGTCTAGATCGGGGACTTGGGGCTGGGCAGTTCCTAGCAAAGTGCCCTGGTTCTCCGCAGCGGTGGCAGTTACCAGTGGATGGGCGACGTTGTGGAGGACGGGCAGCATAGGCTTGATTCGCTCCCTCTAGCATGTGGTCCTGTTCTTGATCTGCGGCCTGGGACAATGGCGGACCTTCTGTCGCCCCAACGCCCAAGACTTCTTCTGCTTGTTCTGCTTTCCTCAATGCCTCCACCATACTGCCTGGGAGGGAGAGGCGCACATGTTGTCGCAGGGGCTCCGGAGTTAGCCCCCGCAGGAAGGCATGGAGGCTCAATTCTTCAACAGTCTCACTGGAGAAGGAGGGATATCCCCGCCGTGCATAGAGTTGGATGTCTGCTGCAAACGCCCCTAGGCTTTCTCCACATTGCCGCCGTCTGTTCATCAACTGGTCTCTGTTCTGTTCTTCGGACACCCGCTGTCCGAATCGTCGCTTTAGAGCCCCAGTGATGGCCTGCAGGTTGCGCTGTTCTTCTGGCCCAAGGTCGACCAGGATTTGGAGGGCTGCTCCTTCGAGGGCCAGGGCTAAATGCAGAGCTGTCTCCTCCACGCTCCAACCATCATGGAGTGCTGCCAAGTCTACCTGAGCAAGGTAAGGTTCCAAAGGTGTGGTCCCATTGAACCTTGGCAGCTTTACAGGGGTCCGGATGGTAGTGCTCCTCGAGTCCATCGTTTGTACTGCTGTTGGTGTTGATAGAGGTTCCCTCTGTCCATACGCCAGCGGCTGGTATGTTGGTCGCAGGGTGCTGGTGCCATCAGGCTGTCGGTGTTCGGATGACTTAGGTCTGGCTCCTTTTCGTAACTGCTCCCACAGTAAGCTATTTTCTTTTGCCATACGCTCTATGTCACTGGTCAGCTGCTCCATCATACCATCTTCTAGACAGTCACAGATCCCACTTCTGACACCAATGTAGCGGCTGGCATGTACTCAACAGGCGTGTAGTGTAGACGGAGCTAAAACTGAGCAGTAAACTCTCAACAGCGTACTTGTGCAACATACACCGCGTGACCCCAAGTGGCTGATTACTGGCAAATAGACAAAATAAGCCAGACAGGTTAACCCTTTCTAGCAACTTTATTAACCAGACCAGCTCCAGGTCTCATTCCTCCACACACCTATTTGGCACATGGTGCAACATGTCAATCCTGACAAAAGATAAAAATGTTTTCCAAAATGCCGAACTAAATAATAGAAAGTAACACAAACCTCATAACAGAATAACAGTAAACAAAGGCGATATAACCAATTTAATAACTAAATATTACCCATAATGCATCCTGATCCCTGACTGCCCCTACGGCAGACAGGATCATTACAATATGCTATTCTAACCCTAATGCAGGGGCTTAAATGTCTTCCTTCAGGGGATCTAAGGCTTTTAAAAATCCATCCAGGGCATGAAGCTAAGAATTTAACAGTTTGGCCATAATGATCATTATTGCATTTTGAGATAAAAGGGGGACACTTTCAACCTTGAGAACAAAATCCCAGTTGTGATGTATATGGTGGAGGCAGCATCATGTTGAGAATTAGTTTTCCTGCAGAAGGGACTGGTGCACTTAACAAAACAGATGACACAATGAGGAAAGAACAATACGAACTACCAGCCAGGAAGTTAAAGCTGGGTCTTCCAAATGGACAATGACCCAAAGCATGCTGCCAAATTAGTTGCAAAGTGGCTTAAAGACACTAAAGATGATGATTTGGAGTGCCCATTACAATGGTCTATAGATGTAGATATCATCTACAGACCATTGTAGACCCTGTCTAGATGAAACCAGGTGAGAAAAAATTTTTTTTAGAATATGCGTCTCATCCACAAGGAGCTGATGTTTCAGGACACCGTAAACGATCATGTTTGAAATCAGGTCCCAGAGTGGAAATATCTCACAACGCCGGCTCAGTTGTCTCCATGATCATGAGCTCTAAGGCATGTATTCTTAGTGGATGATGTCGCCGCCCCATTCCAATATTTAACGCGCATGTGCAACTCTGTGATAAAGTAAACAAACATGGCGCGGTATGGTCTTGTAGTCAGGCCCGGCGCCACAGATCGGGCGGGCCTGCCCATGACAGATTACAATGCCTAATGCAACTGTATTGGCCCAAGACAACCAACAGAGGATGCGATAGGTTACTAATCGGGAGAATACATTATTTTTCTTTCTGAGAGTATCAGGACATTTTCAGCAGCAAGTAGTGTCACCGATCAAAGCAGCAGAAAAATAATAAGAGAATCGACATGGAAGAAACACGGCTTGTTGCTATGTTTTCCGTTTGCTGTTGTTAATCACTGGTTTGCGAGTAAAACTTATTTCTACAAAACCAGTTGTTTGGTGGCGTCTGCTCATTTCCCTCTGAATCAGCGTGACTTGAGCGACAATGATCTTCTAAAAAGGAAGATGGCTCACTCGCATACACAAGCAGATACACAGCAGGGTAAGTGACAGTGGCTCAACCGCGGCTATTTTTGGAGAACAAAAACAAACGTTCTGAACACCGATCTAGAACAGAGCGATCATTCGGAAAAACTCCAGAACCTACCTCAGCCAGTCCCTTTTTAAATTATGTATATCATGTATATGTACATAGAGTGTCAAAAAGGGCAGTTTTGACCCGGAAATATTTAACACTAACAATGGGATGTAAAAATGTTAAGGGATTAGATAAAAACTGGTTGTGGTCCTAATAAAGCAAATGCTGACCTTATTATGCATCCTAGAATACAATTTACTGTCCCTCCTCTACCACCAGCAGCAACAAATGGATCCGGAGAACCACAGACACCACATGCTTTCAAATTAAACTCTCATTTAAAGCTATATTTGTTGTGTTTGCCACAGGGTTAACAGTGTTCTCTTCTGTGTTTTTTTTTCTGGTAGTGTCACAGCGCCACCAGTGGGCCCAGCATATGTACTGCAGCATTTTAAGCAGGTTTCTGTGATTTCATGTGGACACATGTTTTAATTATTGTGGTGCCATTTTTACATATTCTGTTTTTTGAAACTATACCCTTCTTGTCTACGTGTAGACCAGGCCTCAGTCTGCATTTAGGTCCTCTTCTTTGAAACACCTTGACACCTACATTGTGTTAAAACTATGACCCCTTTGGAATGTATATAATTGAATTTCAACATTTCTATGGGACTGGATTGTACTCAGTTTATTTGATTAAATATTTCTGGATGGAAATTGAATATGTTTGTCTTATATAGTGTCTGGGGATGACATTTCATTATAAATTGATGCTGTATAAATTGGCTGAATTAAACTAGTTTTGACTGAAATGAAATCAATAAAAGCACAACCACAATAGACACATGCCCTTCACAGATATATACTGCACCTGCACAATTTCATGTGTGCAACTAGGTGCCCCACTCAGTACAGAGGATATGGGAATTCAGTGGATGATTAGTTTGATCCAGTGAATTCTTAAATCTTCTTACCAGTCTTGGTTAAACTCAACAGGATTGACACGTCCATTAAATGTCAAAAAACCTGATTGGGACTTCTTCCAAACTGTTAGTCCAAAAAGAGCCAGATTCCTGTGGGTAAAAATATGTCTTCATGCTTAAGAAATTTGCTATGTGTTTTTTTAAACGGCCTTTAATTGTCTGGGACTTTAAGGCAATATTTAGACAGAAGCATTATGCACCAGAAGCTTTAATAAAGTTTCAGATGGGCTACAGCATGCATAATTGTCATTTCTTATTAATTTAACAACAAGATAAATTAACAAGCAAGAAACTAACTTTATGCAGCTCCATCAGCTGGACTTTTGCTAGAAATAAAGTACTGTAAAGGGCTTATTCCAAAAATCCCGTTCCTGCTGCATGTTTTACAGTTTGTTCATAAAATTTGTTCATTAGAATCCCAACAAACCAAACAGAAATTGTAATTGGATTGTCAAAAGCTTAAAAAGTTCTGACCCTCCTGACCTTAACTGAAGGTCCGGTAAGGAAACAGATTATATCTGATTTATATAACGAGAGAGAGCGGACAGAAGCAAAGTCACTCATTTACATTCTCTATGTGCCTGGAACGACAGGGTTTTATTTAAGGCACATGCAGTGACACTCTTGGGAGTGATCTACATATAAATACAAACATAAAAAAAACTACTTAAAAACTACACTGAAGTGAAAATAGCTGGACAGGTGTACCTCCTTTGCTCTGAGCCTTTCGTTGTCCATGTTAACATCAAGCAGAGGACGCACTCTGCAGAAAAGTTTCCACCAGCTCCATTTGGCTACAGTCTTCAGAACCCGCAGGTTCCTCTGCAGACATCTTACCGCCATCTGTTGCACCTAATAAAACACACATGCAGAAACACAAATGTAAAAAGTAAAGGTAAAAGGTACAACCACAGCTGGTGATTCTTATAGCATTTATAAGGAATTTATCCCAGTGCTAATTACAGCAGGACCAGAGAGCTGGAGAGCGACGTATGATTAACGAGTCAGCTAAATTAGGCAGAAAATTTGAGATTTAGGCTAATATTAAAAAGGTGGATATTTTGGAGGCCAACTAAATCACTGGGACAACAGGATCGTGTCCAAAGCAGGTTATGAATTCAGGGTTTTAACTCAAAGTGCTTGTAAAATTCTCCATCCACAGTCTTGAAAATCTCTGATTAGAGAGAGGCGACACAACTTTAGTTATTTGAAACATAATCCCTGCTGAAGAGAAGCACCCCCAGAGCATGATGCTGCCACCACCATATTTGACAGTGGGATGGTGTGTTCAGAGTGATGTGCAGTGTTAGTTTTCCGCCACAAATAGCGTTTTGCATTTTGGCCAAAAAGTTCCATTTTGGTCTCATCTGACCAGAGCATCTTCTTCCACATGTTTGCTGTGTCCCCCACATGGCTTGTGGCAAACTGCAAACGGGACTTCTTATGGTTTTCTTTTAACAATGGCTTTCTTCTTGCCACTCTTCCATAAAGGCCAACTTTGTGCAGTGCACAACTAGTAGTTGTCCTATGGACAGATTCCCCCACCTGAGCTGTAGATCTCTGCAGCTCGTCCAGAGTCACCATGGGCCTCTTGGCTGCATTTCTGATCAGCGCTCTCCTTGTTCGGCCTGTGAGTTTAGGTGGACGGCCTTGTCTTGGTAGGTTTACAGTTGTGCCATACTCCTTTCATTTCTGAATGATTGCTTGAACAGTGCTCCGTGGGATGTTCAAGG
This sequence comes from Valencia hispanica, assembly GCA_963556495.2. NCBI lineage: Eukaryota > Metazoa > Chordata > Actinopteri > Cyprinodontiformes > Valenciidae > Valencia > Valencia hispanica. The sequence continues at coordinate 40,727,399 of OY747717.1, forward strand.
CTTGGGAAATCTTTTTGTAGCCTAAGCCTGCTTTAAATGTCTCAATAACTTTATCCCTGACCCGTTTGGTGTGTTCTTTGGACTTCATGGTGTTGTTGCTCCCACCATTCTCTTAGACAACCTCTGAGGCCGTCACAGGGCAGCTGTATTTGTACTGACATTAGATTACACACAGGTGCACTCTATTTAGTCATTAGCACTCATCAGAAAATGTCTATGGGCAACTGACTGCACTCAGACCAAAGGGGGCTGAATAATTACGCACACCCCACTTTTCAGTTATTTATTTGTAAAAAATGTTTGGAATCATGTATGATTTTCGTTCCACTTCTCACGTGTACACCACTTTGTATTGGTCTTTAACGCGGAATTCCAATAAAACTGATTCATGTTTGTGGCTGTAAGGTGACAAAATGTGGCAAAGTTCAAGGGGGCCGAATACTTTTGCAAGCCACTGTATGTACAGTGAGAAACATAACTATTTGAACACCCTGTGATTTTGCTAAGTTCCACCACTTAGAAATTATGGAGGGGTCTGAAATGAACATTGTAGGTGGATTTCCACTGTGAGAGATAGCATTTTTTATTTATTCAGGAAATCACATTGTCTGATTTTTAAAGAATTAATTTTTATTTTATTACTGCACATAAGTATTTGAACACCTGAGAAAATCAGTGTTAATATTTGGTACAGAAGCCTTTGTTTGTAATTACAGAGGTCAAACGTTTCCTGTAGTTCTTGACCAGGTTTGCACACACTGCAACAGGGATTTCGGCCCACTCCTCCAGAAAGATCCTCTCTAGATCTGTCAGGTTTCGGGGCTGTCGCTGGGCAACACAGAGTTTCAGCTCCCTCCGAAGATTGGCTAGGCCACTCCAGAACCTTGATATGCTTCTTACGGAGCCACTCCTTGGTTATCCTGCCTGTGTGCTTCGGGTCATTGTCATGTTGGAAGACCCAGTCACGACCCATCTTCAATGCTCTGACTGAGGGAAGGAGGTTGTTGCTCAAAATCTCACAATAAATGGCCCCATTCATCCTCTCCTTAATACAGAGCTGTCGTCCTGTCCCCTTAGCAGAAAAGCACCTCCAAATAATAATGTTTCCACCCCCATGGTTCATAGTAGGGATGGTGTTCTTGCAACTATTTCTTTTTTCTCAAAACACAGCGAGTGAAGTTTAGACCAAAATGTTCTATTTTGGTCTCATCTGACCACATGACTTTCTCCCATGCCTCCTCTGGATCATCCAGATGGTCATTGGCAAACTTCAGACGGGCCTGGACATGTGATGACTTGAGCAGGGGAACCTTCTGTACAATGCATTATTTTTAAACCATGGTGGCGTAGTGTTCTACCGACAGTAACCTTTGAAACTGTGGTCCCAGCTCTCTTCATGTCATTGACCAGCTCCTCCAGTGTAGTTCTGGGCTGATTCCTCACCTTTCTCATCAGTGATACCCCACCAGGTGAGATCTTGCATGGAGCCCCAGTCCAAGGGAGACTGACAGTCATTTTTAGCCTCTTTCATTTTCTAACAATTGCTCCAACAGTTGATCTGTTTTCACAAATAGAAAATTGCCAATTGCTCTGTTGCCCTTTCCAGCCTTGTAGAGGTCTACAATTTTGTCTCTGGTATCTTTTGACAGCTCTTGTCCATGGTAGTAGTTGGTCGTCTGACTGACTGTGGGGTGGACAGGTGTCTTTAACGAGCTCAGACAGGCGCTACTAATTTAAATTAACAAGTTGAGTAAAGGTGGACTTTTTAAAGGCAGAGTAACAGGTCTTTGAGAGCCAGAATTCTTGTTGATTGCCAGGTGTTCAAATACTTATGTGCAGCAATTAAATACAAATACATTCTTTAAACATCAGACAATATGGTTTCCTGAATAAATAAAAAAATGCTGTCTCTCAGAGTGGAAATGCACCTACAATATGAATTTCAGACCCCTCCATAATTTCCAAGTGGGAGAACTTGCAAAACCGCGTTCAAATACTTATGTTCCTCACTGTAAGTTATATCTGAAACTCAGAGAAAGCAGAGAGATGTAAGAAACTAGCTACAAACAAACACACATGTTAAGAGATGTCTGCTGCTTACTTAGGCTGCAAGAGAGCAAAAGAGACCAAGACATTCAGCAGATCACAGGAAGACTAACATATTGGTGAACTTTATCTTTGGAAAAAACCCATAAATAATCATATTTTAAATTGAAATCTTTAGCTATTTCTATTTCATGATCATGTGCTGCAGAACATCATGAATTTATTTTATCTCTCCACCTTACAAATCAAATCATTCAGTGGGTCTAACACTACTAAAGAGCAGGTCTGCAGCTTAGTTGCTGTGCAGGGTAACCAATCAGATGTTTGTGTTCATTCTTTAGTGAGCTGTAGCAGCAGTTTAAATTTTTTCTTTATGTACAGAGATTTAAAAAAATGCTTACGATGAATGATTTAGCTGTATATTTGATTCAAATCGTATTTGGTTACCCCAATTCAATTATTTCATTATGAGTGATTCTCAAACCGGAGACATGGATCTCTGCACCTCCTCTAGAGATAGCATAGGTGGCCATGTCTTGGAACGTTTACAGTTTTGCCGTTTGCTTTCCATTTTAGATGATGGATGGACAGTGTTTTGTCAGATTTTCCAAGCTTTTGGTATTGTTTTATAACCTAGTGTAACTCTGGTCTAAACTTCTCCAGAACGTTCCCCCTGACCTGTCTGCTGTGTTTATTGGTCCTCATGATGCTGTTTGTTCTCTAATGTTCTCAAACAAACCTCTGAGGCCAGAAACAAAGCAACTCCATTTATACTGAGAGTAAATTACACACAGGTCGACTAGATCTACTAATTAGGTGACTTCTCAAGGTAAATCATTTATAGGTATCAGAGTAAAGGGGTACATATTTATATGTACATATTTGTATTAAAAATAATAAATGAATTAAATAAAATCCCCATGTGGAATAGTGTTAGAGTCAGACTTCAGTTCCACACAGTGAGCCATAAAGATGATCACCTTGAGCTTGCGGTATTTCTGACGTCCCAGATGTCCCTTACAGGCGGCCTGCAGGTAAACCAGCCACCCAGTGACCTGCTGATCCCTCTGCTGCTCCAGGTATTGGAGCACACCTCTCTTCATAAACACCTGAGACCCAACAGAGAAAGATGTGGTTCACTCATCACTGACTAATTCCTGTTTTGCCATCTGATGATTCCAAAGGTGCTCTCACCCTGCTGGCACCAACCACGATGCTGTTATTATCTACGTCCAGCTCAACCAGCAGCTCCTCCACCGCCTGAATAAAAAAAAGCAAATTCATTCTACGTTTGTGATCTTTTTGGTAATGTGAACTCTAGAGCAGTGTTTTCCAACCCTGGCACACTGCCCAACTAGTTTTAGATGTTTCCCTGCTTTAGCACTCCTGCTTCAGGTGACTCCAGTTCAGCAAAAGTCTGTTAATCAGCCATCAATTGAATTCATCCATGTTAAAGCATCTAAAATATGCAGGGCAGTGTGCCTTGAGGAGCAGGGTTGAAAAAGCACTGCTCTAAGACTCACTTTCCTACCTTTCTCTCATCATGGCTGACAAACATTGAGGCGTAACGCTTCATAATCGGAGGAGATAGAGCCTGAAAATGGCACCTGAAGTCACTGACCGTCATGTGTTCTGCATAACCTGGAGACAGAGGGAAACACAGGGAAATATGGGCTTTATATGCATTCATGTTTTTCATGTTTTTTTATTATTTAAGAATCTGTTGCTATTTTTATCTGTACATAGTTGGTCTTTTTTAATGGAATTATGCAAGTCTGTATTTATGTAATCATAGAAATAATCAACAGAAACCCTGATGTAAAACCTATAAGCTAACTCACCGACCACTTTATTAGATACACTTGTTGGGTGGGCAAAATACCATCTCTGGATGGTAGCAACAGCAGCAGTAAACCCGACTACATGCCTTTCCTATCAGCAAAGAACAGGAAACCAGAGCTACAGTTCACACAGGCTCACCAAAAGTTGACAAATCTGCAGCATCTGTGTAATGATATCATTTCAATAAAAACCCTAACCTTTTTAGACTGAATCTGGAATCTTGTTGAAATTATGCTATAAAGAATTAAGGCAGCTCTGAAGAAAAAATAAACTGGCTCAGAGTTCATTTTACACATTTGGGTCTGAAACGTGAATACAGGCAAGAATGGGAATTCAGGTTCCTTGTTATATTGTACTTAGAAACATCTGTCACCACCAAGCTCACAGACATCTGAAAAAAACACATTTTCCAACCAAAAACCTTATAGATTTTATTGACTATTCATTTGAAGATTGAGAGATTTGACAGATTTGAGCTTTAGGATGTGTCTCCAAATGTTATATCACTGTCCTTAAGGTTTTATTGTTTTCTTTTTATTAGTCACCTACTTTAAGAGAGTTCTCACTCCCCGAAATCCCACATCTTCTTTTTCAAGACCCATTTTATCAAGAGTAAAATCCTAACAGGACCTGATGGGTAAATCAATGTACTTTTGTTTTATATATTTTTGAACAAAACAATATTGTACTCTGTATTATAAGTATAGATGTATTGAAACTCCTGTAATCTTTACCTTGTCCCAATCTTGGTCCAACAATATAGTCACATGACATCTGTTGAAATTTGATAATTCTACTGCAACATGAGCTGTTTTTTAGGGGCAAACAGTGCATATTTCCTGATATTCTTTCCACTTTAGTGCTTAACGGTCAGGGGATTATTATTATTATTAATATTGTTACCATTATTATTATTATTATTATTATTATTATTATTATTATTATTATTAAATACTGTTATTATTATCAGGCGCAGTATTAATGGTATATGATCATAGCTGTGATAGTAGCTGTGATAGTAGTTGAGATTTTCTTTTATATTTATTTATTCACAGTGGATTTTTGGCATGCAGACTGATCACTGGATGACTGACTGAAACTGGTCAGTGCCCATTTAAGAAGCTTATGGAATATTACTTGCAGAATCTAATTTGTGATGTCTGTAACTCGTTCATTTGAACTCGTTAAAAAGAAAAGCTCCTCTGAAGTGACCTTACCAACCTGTGCGGTAGAGCTGCAGGGCTGACAGGATCTGGGTGGAGTTCAGCTGCACTCTGAGAGCCGGGACATCAAAACTGCCACTGTTTGATTTTGCACTCACACACTGCAGGAACACTGGCCTGGCTCGACGGATCAGGTTCACCAAAGCATCCTGCAGGACAATGAGTGAGACAATGGAAGCCATCACACTTCTCAGAACATATTGACACTAATGTCTTACTTACTGCCTGCAGCTTTACTGCTATACACTGGGAGTGTCTGCGTATTGCTGCCATCCCACCACTGAATGTTTTCCGGATGGTCCCATTCCTCCGCAGAGCGCGCTGACTGCCACCTTCCAATCCGCCCAGGCATCGAGACAGAGGGGGAAGGGAGATTCTGGGTGTGAACATGGTCTTCACCACGCCTCTGAGAAAAGTAAATTGCATTACAAAACAATGAGTGCTGCAATACAAACTTATCAAATGCATTCCTGAATCTTCATCATAGCGGACAGAGCATCTGCATAGCATGGGATTAAGTGTTGCTATTATTGGGATATTGCTGCCACATTTGAGTTGTACTTGTGTTGATTCTGAAGCAGTGTAGCAAATGTTAAAATGCTGCTAAATCTTTCAATGTCAAAAAAGTGCATGGCATATCAGAAGTGTAGGAAGAACGTTATTTTACCCAAGGCAATGTCTCCTCCTACAACACAGAAGCACATTATAGATACACAAAGGGGGTATGAATATTTCAATTAGTTTTCTGTTTGTAGTTCTTTTACTGTAAGGCTGACAGCCTTTTGGTGAACGAGGCTCCGCCCACCTGCATTCTGCACTACTGACTACCCACCCAATTATCACTGTCCTCCACCCAAACCCAATATCTTATCATGGACCTATTGAGTACAAGTGCAGCCCATTTAATGCACAATGAGCCGTTTCATCAGAACATCACCAAGACAGTAAAAAAAGAAATAACATCTCTGAGGCGATAAGGGATTGCCTTTCAATTTTTAGAGGACTAATAACTGTTGGAGAGTATTGACAACAATGGATGAATACTGTCTACTCAACAAGTCAAGATGGGGATAGGTTGTCTACCTTTGTTTAGTATTTAAGTAAATACATTCACTATAAAGCTACAATCAAACATAACACGGATAAGTTTGGGCTTCCAACTCACATGGTGGAGTTTTGGAGCAGAGTAATGGCATTGAGAGCAGACGGGTTGTTCTGGATCTGACCAAACCACCCCGTGAGGTCATAACGGACAGGGTCACATCCAGTCAGGTGGTTCACCTCGCACTGCAGTGGCTGTTCACACTGACGCACTGCAGAGAAACACACTTAAATTATGTCACACTGAATGAAATCACTTGCTATATAGCCAACACTTGATCTCCTCATACAAAAGAGGATCCTCTGTGGGTTTTTGTGTTTCTCTCTCTCTCTGTGCTTCTTATTTACCAGTGTTGCTGTAATACTGACAGACTCTCTCCAGGGCGGCACTTTCACAGGAGGAGGGTGTCACCATCTCCTCATCCAGAACCCATAGCAGACCTCGAGGGTCTCTATCCGCTGCCCGAACCTGAAACATGCAAACGCTAAATCAAATAGACAGCTGTTTTTTAGGGCAAATTCTGACTTAACATTTCAGTCTTCTTCATTCATTTTATTCTCATTATCATATTTATATTCTCAGACATGAACAGTAAATCAGGGCAGAATTTAAATGTTCTCTACATTCTTTATTACCAGTACCACTGGAGGTACTTAAACTACTTTTGATGGTAAAACAAACTTGGCTGTAATGTAGCCCAAACAATCCCAAACAGTTGAAAAGATGAGCAGAAAACATCAATTTTTCCTCCAAACAGATTCTACTCAGAGGTGAAATGTAGTAGAGGATATAGTTCCAGAACCACTCAGGAAGTGACCAGAGAACAAGTGCTGTTAGCTACTTTCGCTGTGTTCCATAAGCCCCTAAAGACTGTATTTGGATCAACAACATCAAACCCAACCCTCTTCTAGTTGGAAGCTGAAAAATTAGTGGGATTTACCAACAGTTGTACTTATTGACAAGGCTTATTTCTGTTCTTCCTCTGCAAAGATGCTAATAACAAATAGCAACGTATGTCTCAGTATTTTATGAACTCAAACACCAAAGGAGCATACTCACAAAGACAGGTGCATTTACATATGGTAAAGATTTAACAAGATACAAACTACTACAAGTGGAAAATAAGTTGTTTATTTTAGCAGCTATCACTCTTTTGAAGGGCAGCAATGTTGGATTTTTCGGATGGAGGTTTCTCTTCTTTTTTGCCTCTCCGAATTCTGACTTTAGGGACCTTCCTGTGAATTGTTCCAACTTGGAATGTGGAAATCTTTACTTCACACACTGTTATTTTGCTTTCTTTCTTTTTAGTGACAGAACAAATAGAAAAGCCTTGTTGTTGTAATGTTTCATAAAGTCTTGGCAGCATGAGCGTAAGTTATAAAAGAGAACCACTAATTTTGATTATTTTCACTTAAACACAGCACCAAAGACCTTTGACAAAAGGCAGCATATCTTTTTAATGTAACGAAGAGTCAAACTAAAGTAAAAGATTTCCATTTTTTCTTATGAGTGTGAGTGACTTTCATAGACATCATGTATCTCTTCAAAACGATCCAGGAAGCAGGGGAAGAAGCAATGTGGAGAATCTTTTCCTGTGTGTGTTACATGCAGCTGTACCTGTGGTGGCGACTGATCGATGAGAGATACAACTTCTGAATAGCTGCTCTCAGGACACTCAAATTCCACACGAATCCTCTCCTGCACCAGAAAAAAAAAGAGCTCTTATGTCACAGGTATGCCATCACAGACTTTATACATTAATCTGTCCTAAAGCTGTTGATATTCTGTATTGTTTTCTTATTTATCCTTCAATTGACTTTAATACTCACAGGTTAAAAAAAGACTGAAATGCTGAATGAGCATACATACATAAGACTAAAAATAAAGTAACTCTAAATCTCTGTGAGTAATAACTTTAACAACAGCTTATATACCATGAAGTCTTAGCCACTGTTGCAATTCCACTTCACTTATTAATATAACGATTGTGAATCTTGCTCAGCACCCAGGGTGTAGCATTCATTTTTCAGATTTTGTGGTTGCACATATCCACCACAGACCATTGAAAATAAAATGTCTGTGAAATTGGTTTTGCTTCCAGTCTTTTATTTAATACCAGTGAGTATTTTTTTTACTGCAAGCTGTCTATTTCAGAATATACAGCATACGCTGTAAGCGTATATACGCTCACTGGACACTTTATTAGGTATACCTGTTTCACTGCTTGTTAACACAGACAGCAAATAAGTAAATCATATGGCAGGCAGTCAATTCCTTAAGGCAGACAACCTGCTGAAGTTCAAACTGAGCATCACAGAATGGGGAGGAAAAGGGGATTTAGGTGACTTTGAACATGGCGTGGTTGTTGGAGTTTGAGTATTCCAGACACGGCAGAGCTACTGGGATTTTCGCACATAACCATCCCAGATTTACAGAGAAGGCTCCAAAACATGAGAAAATATCAGAAAATATAATTAGAGTCCCTGCTGAGTGGAAAAAAATGCACTGTTTATGTCAGAGAGGAGACGGGTTCAAGATGATGGAAAAGCAACGACAGCACAAACAACCACAACCAAGGTATGCAGAATACTATCTCTGAACACATACCACAGCAAACCCTGAAGCTGCTAGGCTACAGCAGCAGAGCACCACACTCCAGGAAGCTAAGAGTAGAAAACTGAAGTCCCAATTTTCATAGGCTGACCAAAGTTGGAAAAAAATGCTTCCTGTTCTGATGAGCCTGGATTTCAGCTGCAATGTTTAGATGGTTTCATCACAGTTTGGAAGAAACAACATGAAAGCTCAGATCCATCCTGCCTTGAATCAAATCTTCAGGCTGCTGGTGGGGGAAATTTTCGGGGCACAGTTTGGGCCCTTTTGGACCAACTGTGCATCATTTAAACCCCACAGCCTACCTGAATATTGGTGCTGACCACGTCCATCCCTTTACAACCACAGTGGACCCATCTTCTGATCTTCTCAAGGCAAAAAGAGTTTCAACTTGTTACAAGCTATTTGTACCTAATAAAATGTCCAGGGAATCTACCTCCAGTTGACATTGTCCTACCTAAATGTTCAACAGACTCATTTTTGCGCCCCTATTCTGATGTTGAAAACTAGCTACTGAGATCAATGCCTCTACATGTCAAGCTGTCTTTACTGACTTTAGTATATGTCATAAAACAGCCAATTTACCTGCTTATGTTCAGAATTGAAAAGAGAAAACCTAAAACATACCAATATAGGCACATACTAAACAGTCTTATATGTGCGTATTCATACTCTTCAGCTTTTTCACATTTTGTCTTGGTACAGCGACAAACTTCAGTGTTTCAATTAGGATCTTATTTTTTGTTTATTTTTTTTGTCAGGCGAATACAAAGTAGTGCAAAACTGTGATGTGGAGGGAAACAGATACATGGTTTTTAAACTTTTTTACAAATAAAAATCTAAACACAATGTTAGAATGGCCTAGTCAAAGTCTACAGCTAAATCTAAGTCAGAATCTGTCAATCACTTTTCTTCCAGTTCACAATATGTACTAGTTTGTGTTGGTGAATCACATAAAATCCAATAAATTCCAATAGCTTTGTGGTGTAATACAGCGTTTCCCAACCCTGGTCCTCAAGGCAGACTGCCATGCATGTTTTAGACGTTTTCCTGCTTTAACACACCTGTTTCAGATGATTGCAGTTTAGCAAAAGTCTGTTAATCAGCCATCAATTGAAATCAGGTGTGCTGAAGTAGTGAAACATCTAAAGCATGCATGGCAGTGTGTCTTGAGGAGCAGGATTGATGCACTCTGGTGCAAAAGAACAGTGCGGGCCAGTGCTCCATGGTACCTGTGCATATCTCTCCAGTGAGTGCATGAAGGTGTGTGAGTGGTAGTGCTCCAGCAGCCGCTCCTGCAGGTAATTGTGACACAGCTCGGACCAGCTGGCCCCTCGCTCTTCTGCAGAGTGTCTGGGGTTCCTCAGGCCTGGTGTGTCCACCACCATCACAGAGGCTAAGGCCAGCTGCTCACTGCTAAGGGCTCTGCTCACGAAACAGAAGCAGCATCACATCTGCTCAGGTTTTTGAAAAGCGAACCCAAGTTGTCAGGATATGAAGTAACCTCATCGTAATGAAATACTTCTATGCATTCTGTCCATAAACTTAGGTATTACATATCACCCTCTAGTTTTGCTTTGCTTTCACCAAAACTGACACAGAGTGGAAATAAATATTAGGTTAGAGAAATTTACAAAACAGCTGTTTTAACTTCCAGATCAGAGGCCACTGTGTTTACATGTCTGTCTGTTCTCTCTCTCTGCAATCGCTCTGTAATATACCTCCCTTTCTGGTTTACAAACTGTGAAAGGAAGCCTTCTTCTGCCACATAATCTAAAAAGGAAGAATAGACACCTGCACAAAAATGTCTTCAGAAAGACCTGGATTAAGTTTGAGAAGTATTCATACCTATTGATGAGTGAGACTATGGCAGTGAAGAGCTCTTCATAGAGACCAGCAGCCATTCCATCCACACACTGAGAAGCTGATAAACGGGGACCTGCACAAACCGGCGTCAAACAAGCAGATGAGGCTGTGATCAAACACCTGAACGACTGTCTGTGGCTGTATAATTTCAATGAAGCTAGAGTTTATTGACACGTCAACTCGCTTCCTTCCAGGTAAGTGGTCTGTAGTATAAAGCTTTATCTAGTTCTAAGGTATGGTGTGCTGTTTGTAAAGTTGCACAGTCAACAATTAACACCAATATTTTGGGACATTTTGCCTGTCATAAAAGAAAAAAGTGGGGGTTAATTTTTCAAAGTCATATTTGCATCCATGTTATATATTCATTCATAATTTTTAGTTTACAAACTAAATATTTAGCTACTTAACTAAACATTTTGCTTCCTAAATAAAAAAAAATATTATGCATTGTATCGCTTGTGTTCTGTAGTTCTACAGTCCTCTCTGTTTCATGTTTTTTCTAGAGTGAAAGCCTCTAGGATTGACCTGATGACCCACAGTGTTGCCATCAATCTCAGATAACCTCTATCCCGTTTCCTTCTTCATTCTGCCTCTGCCTTTCAGTGAGCGTTTCTTCTCCAGTTGTGACTCTCACCCTCTCCAGACTTATTCCTTTCTCTGCCGACTCCAGTTGCTTTCTGCAGCAGCTGTATCAGGTGATGTTTGAAGACGGCAGTGTCCAGCTCCTCCGCCTCACATCCGAGGACTCTGCTGGCTGCCTGAGCGCTGTCAAAGTTCACAAACTGCCTCCTGCCCACTGCACAGACAAAGACGGAGGACTGTATCATAAAGTCTGCTTACATATAGGTCAGTCCAACAACCTCTAATTGATCATTCTGTGGAACTACAGTCTCTCTTTAAGTCTATTTTAATGGATGACTGAATAAAGTTCTTTTAGACTTACACTGGACCCAGATAGGGTAGTAAATGATAACCTGTCATGTGATGATAAACCCCTACTATCTTCTATGCTGTAGATGCCTGGGCATTCTAACTGTGCAGTATAGTTTTTTTTATAACTATGTGAACCAGCTTCCCTACTTTAAAGTATGGAGGAGGTGAAAAATGTACAACTAGAGCTGCAGTTCCTCGTTTTAACTGGCCAATTTCCCAGCACTATTATCATTCATACTCTGGCCTCATGGTTTAAACATTTTCCCATTATGAGCATATTTGATCCTCCTTTCATCTGAACTACAAGTGTAATCAAATGAAGCTTGTCGTTAAGGCTGAGAGCTCGGTACAGATATACATATGTTTGTGATTAGCTCAGGGAGATGCTTAGTGTGTGACTGACGATGCTGCCTATTTAATGTGTCACCTTTACAAGCCCCAGCAGCTCCCAGGTGGTAAATAGCAGCCAGAACATGCCAGATCGCCTTCTGCTCTCCGACTGAGAAGCTTAGCGTTTCCATGGCAGTCAGCAGCTTGGTGAAGGCAACAGACGCTCGCTGTTTTTCTTCAACCTGTAGACACACACACAGACAGAGAAAGAAAGGAGAAGGTTATTGGTATGTCAAGGCTGCCTCTGACAGTTGAGTCACATCACAGATCAGATAGATATCTGTACTGTAGGTGCTTGGTTTCATTTTTCTGGTTTTCTTCTCTCTGTACGTCAAACTTACAGAAAGATTTAGAAACTCACTAACAAAGACTGGTATTTAATTAGAAGCATAGGAGTGTAATTTAGAATTCCTTGTGTTTTTAGTAGGGCTGTCAAACGATTAACAATTTTAATCTAATTAATCACAGGGTAGCTGTAAATTAATCACGATTAATTAACATTCCTAAATATGACCGAAAAAGTTACATTTTTGGTGTAAATAAAGGACGAAACCGGAAGCTGTAGCTCTTTTTTTAAGGAAATACAGGAGAGATGCATAGAACTTTTTTTAGAATTCCACAATCACCTTTACATGTGGAGTTTTTTTACCTATTAATCGTTTAGCCAGTTGCTAAGGCAAACTAACTGGTTAACATTTTCTGAATGTAAAACTGACAGTTTCTTATTCAATTTTGGACAACCCTGAGCATCCTCTTCATGGGACTATCCTACAACAACGGTGTCTTCGGTCAGAGGATTCTTCAGTTTTGCTGCAAAACAGACTGCTACAGGAGATAATTCCTGCCTACAGCCAACAGGATCTACAATAGCTCCTTGAAAAATGAAATAATATGAGCTACAACAACACTTAATTTCTCTCTGGGGGGAATTAAGTAGTTTTTAATTGAAATTTTCTGACTAATAGAGGGATTATATGTTCATCAACATCGAACCTTTACATTACTTCCTGGTTCCCACTGTTATTATTTGCACTTATCAAACAGTTGTCATGCTGTTTACGTGACAAGCGAACACTGAAAGCAGCGCGAGTTTAATTGTGGGGTAAACAGGGCAGGTTATTCTGTGCATGCGTTAATTGCGTCTAAAAAATTGATGGCATTAATTCCAAAAAAAATTAATTGACCCGCATTAATACATACATTTTGACAGCCCTAGTTTTTAGTGTTCTTAATGCTGCACTTATGAAAGCAACACCTAACCTTACCCTACCTGAACTAAAGCTTATTTATGGTCACATGTATTGCAATGACACAATTCATTGAAAGTGATATAACAGCAGTTTTTGGTTTGCAACCAACCCTAAATAAAGAAAACTTTCGGTTCATTTTTATTTATGCCAGCAGGTGGTGGAGTTATGCCATTTCTAAGCTCTAAAACAATAACTTTTTTTTTTTCCAATAGGAGACAGAAATATTTAAATCGTTGCTGTCTGCAATACAGTATAGATTTGTGTTTTTAGTGACATTCAGATATAAGAACTTTTTCATGTCTCCTCAGATTTGGACAACATGAAAATGTACCTGCTGGAAGACATACTGTAGCTTCTCTTTGTCAGTAAAGCTCCTACATCAGATGAGAAGTTTACCTCAGGACAGAAGCTGGTATGATGGACCAGAACAACAACGTGTATGATAACTGTTTGAACACATTCATGAAGCATCCACCATTACCAAAAAAAAGCAACAACAGCAGTTAAAGCACATGATAAAGTCTTGAATGTCAGCTTACAAAAAGTTCAAACTGAATAAATGATCAATACAAAATTAATTTAGGAAATGAATAAATCCACCCAGAAGGTCTGTGTCAATGAATCTACTGTTTATGTATTGGAGGGATTTTTGCTTGTGTGTTGTCTGGCTGTTAAAACCACTATAATTCAATTGAAATTCAATTCAAAAATGCTTTATTAATCCCAGAGGGAAATGAAGTGTTGGTATAGCTCATATAATTAATTCTTTAAGGAGTTGTTGTAGATGATGATGGCTGTGGGCAGGAAGGATTTCCTGTGGCGGTCTGTATTGCAGCGAAACTGAAGAAGCCTCCGACTGAAGACGCTCTGTTGTTGTATGACAGTCTCATGAAGAGGATGCTCAGGGTTGTCCATTTTTTTTGATTTTATGAAGAATCCTTCTTTGCATCATCATGTCCAGATTTTCCACAGTTGTCCTTAGAACAGAACCAGCCTTCTTTATCAGGTTGTTTAGCATTTTTAAATCCCTGGCTCTGATGCTGCTACCCCAACAGATGACGGCTGAAGAGATTACACTCTCCACAACAGACTTGTAGAAGATCTGCAGCATCTTGCTGCAAACCTTGAAGGACCTAAGCTTCCTCAAGAAGTACAGTCTGCTCTGTCCCTTCTTGTAGACGGCTTCACTGTTCAGTCTCCAGTCCAGTCTGTTGTCAAGGTGAACACAGAGGTATTTATACTCCTCAACCACCTCCACTTCTTCTCCCATGATGGAAACAGTGTTTGACTTATCGCTGTTTCTTCTGAAATCTACAATCATCTCCTTTGTTTTGTTCACATTCAAGGTGAGACGATTGTTTCCACACCATGTCACAAAGCGGTCCACCAGCTCTCTGTATTCAGCTTCTTGTTCATCTCTGATACACCCGACAATTGCAGAGTCATCCGAGTATTTCTGCAGATGACAGGTCTCTGATTTGTACTGGAAGTCTGAGGTGTACAGAGTGAAAAGGAATGGTGAGAGTACGGTCCCCTGTGGTGCTATAAGATTATTACTTATTTTATTACTGATGTTTCAAACTTAAACAAAGTGTAAGAAAATGAAACAAAAATGTAATACATTTCTAGTTTTTGAAAAATCTATAATTTTTGAGACCCCCACACAATGAGTTATCAGAGCTTCCTTGGTGATCTCCTTGTTCCCATCCCAATGAGCTACACGTTGACATGAGTGGCAGCAGCATGAGTGGGAACCCCGTCACCTCCAGCTGTAGTCAGTGCAGCTATGAGAACAGCTAACGGAGCTGATTTCCTGCTGCTGAAGCTCACTGAGACAGACTGCAGCTGTGTTTCACATGTTAAGGTCAGAGCAGTGACACAGCAGCTGCTAATGAATGCTGTGGTTTTCAGTGTGCAGAGACTGAGCTGGTTGAATGCGTCAGCTGACTGTAGTACAGAGTCAGTTTTATTTTTAAAAGGCACCTGTTACACAGCAGAGAATTGTCTAGTATGGGAAATAAAGCTATTTCTCTAAAATACATGCAGCTTTGAACAGTAAGTTGATGACAACCTTTGTGAAAGCTACTCTGTGATTAACTGCTTTGCAGGTTTTTAAAATGATCCATTGTCCTTGTGATTCTATAAGAGTATGATAAATGACATCTAAGCTCCCCTAGTACAGACTGAAGACAGCTTTATTATCTCCATAAAGTGTATGAACTATTAGATTCCGGAAGCAAATCTGGAAAACCACCTATGTGGAGTCAAAGATTTGTCTAGTGCAGATGAAAACATTTTTAGATTTTCACAGTTTTTTCTTTTTTGTAACGTGTTTAATATCCGCAAAAAAAGTTTTAATGTCCTACAAAATCACCGTTTTAACTTCTGTTTCTATAATAACCCCTCAACCACAAGCGCCTATTACAGATCACTTTGATCACTCAAATGATGTTCTATGTGTGCTTCCAGAGCATGTAGCTGGGATGGAGGAATCAAAATTACATCTTACAGTCAGGTATTTACCTGACCAACATTCTCATGATACACTCCTGATTAAATTAATGATGAGGGGGAAAATACAAGTATTTGCATTTCAAAGATGTCAGTGAAATGTAAATTGCATTATAAATAAAATTTCTTAATATTATTATGGTGTAGTAACTAGGTTTCTAAGAGCTTCAAAATGCTAACAGAAGAAATTGAAGGAGAGAGAAATTATAAGCAAAGTATTGAAAAGTACTTTCAAACTGATTATTCATCAGCTGATTAGAAGTTGAAGACTAACTCCTTAAAAAGCAAGATCTCATGCAAAGATACAGCGCAGTATGCCAATAATTTTACATTTGCTGAGAAGGTGGGAACAATGAAGCAAATTGTAAACCCCAGAAAACTTTACATGTCCTGAGCGGGAGAATCTGAAAAAGTTTACACAAAGACACAAACAGATACTCACCTCAAATTACAGGCCCTAATTAATTGCTTTGTATCATATCAGTATGTCACACACATTCCCTAATCCTGTATAACCCATCACTTAACACAGAATGAAGCACACACTGCAGTCGCACTTTCTGTACCTTGGTAGGATGAAGTATTCCAAAAGAGTTTGATTCAGGGAGCTGGTGCAGCTGAAGTTCTGTCCTGGGAAACAAGAAACAGGAAGTCACTCAGGACATGTTGAAGGGAAGCAACAGTAGCTTTTATAAAAACAGATGCAAAAAAGATCTTAGACCTTCAGGGTTTAGATTCTGTCCACAAGTTAAAGCAGCAACAACATATATGCATTTCTAAATCCTCTAGTAGTCTAAGCTGAATCATGACTTTGCATGTTCTAATTAAATATACAATCCCAAAATAAAAGGATAATACTCCCAAAGCCTTTGTAGGACTTTTTCAGTTCCGACATTTTTAGAGGCTTTAACAAAAAGAAGCGAAGTCATAATTTTGGTCAAACATACAAAGTCAAAGGTATGTGAAGCTATTATCTTTTCAATTCAATTCATTTTCAATTAAATGTATTTGTATAGCGCCGATTCACAACTGATGTCATCTCAAGGCAGTTAGCAAGAAGTCATTTCAATACATTTATACTAACATTCCAATCAGTTAAAGAGTTTCCTATTTAAGGAATCCCAGCAGATTGCAGATTATGGTATTGTGCTAGTGTTACATGTGGGCTTGTCTCTCCAGGGTCCAATGATAACAGTTGACAGAGAGAAAGAGAACAGAAGTCTAGACAACCCGGACTCTTCTGTGCGTAAAAAATCGGAACCATTCATATATTTATTTTCTGTCCCTTTTTAAAGTTAGGGGCTGCAGCGGTGGGCTTAGCCTAACTGTCAAAACTGCACAAGTACGTAAGTCATCACAGAGACAAACATCCATTTCCCCTTATATTCACACCTAAATGTAAGTTAGAGTAACCACCCATCCATGCATTGTCTAAACCTGCTTATTCTTTTTATTTTTTTATTTTTTTTAAGTGTCCTGTTTGGCAGTGTGGAGCTCAGAATTGGTGTCTGAGTACCAAGTAGAAGCCCAACAGATTTACTTTCACAAGCGGAGCAGTACAGCTTTTGCTAAAGTCCTCCACTTGATATATGTGTGAAAAATCTTTATTATGAATTGCTGGGGGTTTTATTTCTTGATGTTATGGACACGGAGACGGAATATTAAGGGGAAGAAAGAAAGAAGATGAAGAAGAGATGTAGGAAACAAAAAGTCATGAGAGAGGGTGAGTTGAAAATACAAGAGAGGAAAGGGAAAAAAGAAAACACAGGAAAATATTGAAGTCTGCCTCCATACCCAAAGGATGGCAGAGAGAGGGGAAAAAACTAAACTAAACACGAAAAAGGAACATTGACAAAACAAACCTAACATCGTGAACTAAGAACTACACAACCACATCACACAAGAATGGATATACAAATACAACAACAATGTCACAGAAAAACTCATGGTACCGATTAATCAAGTTCTAGTAATGATAACCTCAGCCCAAGAATATATCTGTAAACACCAGAGACCCCACATCTATGTGTGTGTGTTAGCATGCTGGTGCATATAAGGTTTCTCCATAAGAGTGTTCGATTGCTGGTGTGATCAGGCATCAATCCGTCTCCCAGGAATCCATGCAGACATGAAGGAGATCGGAGCAAAGACGTCCAAAGGACCCCCAAACCTTCTTATTCTTAAAGGGTGGGGGTGTAAATGCCTGTTTACGTCGTTCATGGTAGCAATATGTACAGTGGCTTGAAAAAGTATTCGGCCCGTTGAACTTTTCCACATTTTGTCACATTACAGCCACAAACATGAATCAATTTTATTGGAATTTCACATGAAACACCAATACAAAGTGGTGTACACGTGAGAAGTGGAACGAAAATCATACATGATTCCAAACATTTTTTACAAATAAATAACTGAAAAGTGGGGTGTGCGTAATTATTCAGCCCCCTTTGGTCTGAGTGCAGTCAGTTGCCCATAGACATTGCCTGATGAGTGCTAATGACTAAATAGAGTGCACCTGTGTGTAATCTAATGTCAGTACAAATACAGCTTCCCTGTGACGGCCTCAGAGGTTGTCTAAGAGAATGTTGGGAGCAACAACACCATGAAGTCCAAAGAACACACCAGACAGATCAGGGATAAAGTTATTGAGACATTTAAAGCAGGCTTGGGCTACAAAAAGATTTCCCAAGCCTTGAACATCCCACGGAGCACTGTTCAAGCGATCATTCAGAAATGGAAGGAGTATGGCACAACTGTAAACCTACCAAGACAAGGCCGTCCACCTAAACTCACAGGCCGAACAAGGAGAGCGCTGATCAGAAATGTAGCCAAGAGGCCCATGGTGACTCTGGACGAGCTGCAGAGATCTACGGCTCAGGTGGGGGAATCTGTCCATAGGACAACTACTAGTTGTGCACTGCACAAAGTTTGCCTTTATGGAAGAGTGGCAAGAAGAAAGCCATTGTTAAAAGAAAACCATAAGAAGTCACGTTTGCAGTTTTCCACAATCCATGTGGGGGACACAGCAAACATGTGGAAGAAGGTGCTCTGGTCAGATGAGACCAAAATGGAACTTTTTGGCCAAAATGCAAAACGCTGTGTGGCGGAAAACTAACACTGCACATCACTCTGAACACACCATCCCCACTGTCATATATGGTGGTGGCAGCATCATGCTCTGGGGTGCTTCTCTTCAGCAGGGACAGGGAAGCTGGTCAGAGTTGATGGGAAGATGGATGGAGCCAAATACAGGGCAATCTTGGAAGAAACCCTCTTGGAGTCTGCAAAAGACTTGAGACTGGGGCGGAGGTTCACCTTCCAGCAGGACAACGACCCTAAACATAAAGCCAGGGCAACAATGGAATGGTTTAAAACAAAACATATCCATGTGTTAGAATGGCCCAGTCAAAGTCCAGATCTAAATCCAATCGAGAATCTGTGGCAATATCTGAAAACTGCTGTTCACAAACGCTGTCCATCTAATCTGACTGAGCTGGAGCTGTTTTGCAAAGAAGAATGGGCAAGAATTTCAGTCTCTAGATGTGCAAAGCTGGTAGAGACATACCCTAAAAGACTGGCAGCTGGAATTGCAGCAGACGGTGGTTCTACAAAGTATTGACTCAGGGGGCTGAATAATTACGCACACCCCACTTTTCAGTTATTTATTTGTAAAAAATGTTTGGAATCATGTGTGATTTTCATTCCACTTCTCACGTGTACACCACTTTGTATTGGTCTTTCATGTGGAATTCCTATAAAATTGATTCATGTTTGTGGCTGTAATGGGACAAAATGTGGAAAAGTTCAACGGGCCGAATACTTTTGCAAGCCACTGGATATATCATTTTGGACGCATTTTGGACTGATTTGCATCTCAAAAGCTCAAACAATACCTGAACTATGGCCCCAAATCATTGGGGAGCTGAAAAGAAAGCTTCAAATACAAAGCAGAACCAAAGAGCAAAAAGAGGAGGAGGAAGTTCAAACCATCTCTTCCATCCATCATAACAGGCAAGCATCATATTCGCAACTCTAATATCTCTTTTTCTGGCTTTCTAAGCATACAGCCAGAAATTTAAATAGGAGCAGCAAAAGCAAATGAGGTGGATTAGCAGTGCTTGCCAACAACTGATGTTGCTGTGAAATATCATCTCTGCGGTCCACAAATTAAGCTCTTAGCATCTCAAGACAGTGATGAGACTGTTACACAGCAACAGTCTTTGGTCAGAGGCTTCTTCAGGTTTGATGCAAGACTGACTTCTACCAGAGTTCCTTCCTCCCCACAGCATCACCGACGACTCTTTGATGATACTTGGATGATATCTGTTACAACAATTAATTTCCCTTTTGAATAAATGAAGTATTTTTGAATTGAATTGATTAATTGGGGGAGAGGGAAGGTACACCAGAACAGGTCACCATCACAGAGACTCAATCATGCGCACATGGACTCATTCACAGGAGCAATCTAGAGAGACCGATTCAGCTAACATGTATGTTTTGAGATTGTTGGAGGAAGCCAGAGGATCTAGAGAGAACCTATGTATGTACGGGAAGAAAAACCCCAGACCTTCCCATGCTGTTTCTACCTGCATATAATTGTTTGAAGAGATGAATGAAGCAACTCCAGGCATCTGGAGATTGATCATTGAACCCAAGGTTAAACCAGACTCTTTCTAGAGGAATTTCTAGGGCTGTGTCTCCATTTAACTAAAATGTTATAAATTAACCTATAAGAAGCTTACAAAACATGACATCAACATTAGGAACTTCTTTTTATTTTCATGGCACATTAATGTATGTAAACTTCTTATTTTACAGAAACTAATTAAAAAATAATGTGACAGTTTGTCACTGACCTAAAAAAGTGAAGTGAGAAACTCCCACTGACAGGATCTATAGTAGAAAATGCAACTTTGAGAATTAAAACTCTTTCTAAAACATGCTCATCGCATGTTTAGAGTCATTCAAATGCTACTTTGATTTCAAACATTACCTCATTTCTGTGCTGAGTCCTGCCAGCATCTGAGAGAAGACCAGGAAGTTGCTTTCTCCTGGAGTTTTCTGACACACTTTCCATTTGTCCAGCATCATAGTCTGTTTAATGGAGAGCCACACAGCAGGAAGAAATCAGCTTCAGTATATTTGACAGTTAGACAGTGCATTTGTCTGTGCTGCATACCTGCAGGTGTCCGGCAGAAACCTGACCGGCGTGGTTAAAGTCCAGAGAGAAGACCATGGCAAACCGAGAGGAGGCATCGCTGTGCTGGGAGCTGACACAGCCGAAAGCCCTCAGGATGGT
This sequence comes from Valencia hispanica, assembly GCA_963556495.2. NCBI lineage: Eukaryota > Metazoa > Chordata > Actinopteri > Cyprinodontiformes > Valenciidae > Valencia > Valencia hispanica. The sequence goes on from OY747717.1 coordinate 40,748,474, forward strand.
GAACATGGCATGCACACGCTCCACTGGTGAGGGAAATATGTGCATGAAACAGTCAAGTGACGTGTGTTTGGTTTTGTTGTGATGTTTCAGAAGCTGAATACTCACCACAGATGTTCTGTCCAGCTGTACCGGCTTGTTTAAGGAGAGCATGTGTGAAAGCTTGGCACGTTGTGGTCTTGCCTGTGCCGCTGCGTCCCAGCGCACACACACTGTGGTCCCTCCTGGTTCCAACCATGGACAAATACACCCGTCTGACCAGTGCAGCCAGAGCAGGAGGGGCGTCCCACACAGACTCCCCTCGCCGTGTCTTTGGGGTCTGCAACAAAAAGAAAGGGGGAGAAAAACTGTATGAAAACATCTGTAGAATTTTTGCTACACGAGCAGCTGACATTTTGTAACTAACTTCATCACCATCTGAACAAAACTCCGACATGCTTTGCTAAAAAGTGCATCTTTTTGTTATTGTGCTCACTTGATGGACAATGTATGGGAGCTCACCTTGCTGTGGGTCTGAAGTGGGGGCCACAAACTGACCAGGTTGGGTCCAGCGTGAGTGAGGGGCATGTTGGCTTTGGCTCGACTGGTCAGTGTGTGCAGAACTCCACTTTCATTCACACTCTGCAGGTCGCTCAGATCCTCACACAGGTCCAACTCTGATGGGTTACACTGGGGAGACAGAGGGACACTGTTAAAGGGCCACTGCATTGATTCTGCATAAAGTGGGAACTTTAACTGTGACTGCAAGTGAAATAAAAAACAAAAACTTTCAAATCATTTTAATTTGAATGCATAAGCCAACATGATGACTTATTTACGTAAAGGATGTTCCAAAAACTCTTACGATCTGCAAGTTTTGGATTTACAAAATAAAAAAGTTTCTATTACAAGATATACTTATACTTTATTATAATGGTATTCATAATGCTTTTAATGTTAATGGTGGGGAGGATTGTGGGTCAATTTCATACCTCATTTTAGACTCATTCTTTGTCTCTTTCTAAGCTTTCTACTTCTGTTTTATACATTGGAACAAACCCTTTTGTAGGAATGCTCTACATCCACAGCATATCTGTTGTTTAATAGATTACTTCGTTGTTAAAGATTTTGAAAAATAGCAATAAATGCTTAAATCTCACGTGATTTAATTGTATATAATTTTCTATAAATGTTGTTTCAACCACTTTTGACCTAGTTTGGTTCTGATCCTTGTTTGGACCATTTGACTCCTGATCAAATCACAGTAATTCAAAGCAACTATTAAGATTAATAAACACACATTTCCATACAAAATGATATGTTCTTAGTGTTGCAGCCAGTCGCTGACGCGCTCAAACATGATTCCTTGAGTTCGTTCCATTCCATTGAAGTTTTTTATTGCGTGTCGTGTGACTGAGGGTACCTGAATTTCCTGTGGTTTTATTGTCCTACCGTACAGCAGGGAGGGTGAAAGAGCTTTCAGTGAATAATCCAAGCCTTTTTTACAGGATAAATGAGCGGTCAAAGAAATATATACGGCTGCACCTTGCTAGCCACGACAAATCACTTTCAAACACTGAGCTCCATATTAGATTGAACCCATAAAACAGGTGCTGCAGTCACCTGTTTGCTGGTGGGCGGGTTCAGGCACGCACACCTCCATGCTGCACTCATAGGAGAGCAAAACCAAAGCAATATTAAAGCACGAACGTCTGAATATAAACAAATATAACATAACCACACCAAACGATCTGTTAACAAAACACAATATTATCATAATCATAATTCAACTCAAACCATAACAAAGAAAGCAAATCTGGCTCCAACACAAAAGATGTTGAGAAAATTATAGAAAGTTACTATAAAAACATTTATCATCATTTGTCAGAGCGAGTTCAAAATGTCTTGTGCTAAACGGCTCTCTTTTGTAATAAGCATTGATCACAAGCACACCCCTGAATGGCTCAAAATGAAAGTTTTGCAGTGATCTAACACTAGCCCGGACCTAAATCAGATTGAGATGCTGTGGCGTGACCTCAAACAAATCGTTCATTCCATGAAAATCCAACGCTGTGATTAAATTAAAGTGGGCCAGAATTCTGTCACAGTTGATGATTTCAAAGGGTGGCACAACTTGTGACTGGGTTTAGATTACAGAACAAAAATAGCTTTTTGATTTTACTCATAATTGTTCTGTCCTCGTACCTGACCAAGACAGGCTACTGTGAAAATTAGTGTTAAAGCTGCTAATGGACCTTCCAAACATTTAATCAAAGCCGCTTTAAAAGAAACTCTGGCTCCAAACTATAGAGAAATATGGATAACTCACTACTTTAGTACATTACTGTATTTGCATAGCATGCATATTATTATTGCTGTTGTTAACTTACCTCCCATAATGTGCCAAATAACATTTACAAATGTAGGCTTTCAAAAATAATTTTAAAAAATCACCTTCTCAACTTCAAACTCTGTGACATCATGGAGCGACCGGTCTGTCTCAAGGCGGACTCTCACCCGACCATCCGGGAGTTCAGGTGTGCCTTCATCTGGCTTCAGCTGAGTGGCTGAAAAGAAAAGAAGTGAGGAGCTGTAACCAACGGAACCCAATCCCCAAATCAATAAACAAGCATGTGGCTTTATTTCTCTTTAATATGAGCTTTCCATCCAAATCCCCTGCTCTCTGTACAGCAAAGATAGGGTTGCCAGGCTCTAACTGGATCAGTGCAGTGAGTAGATGGGCAGCTTGACACGAGGGCAGGGCAGGATGAAAAGAGCAGCTGTAGCCTAACTAATCTAGAACATGATATCCAGCCAATGCAAAAGGCTGGATCACTGCAGATTGTGTGTGGATTAACAGATGATTTTACTAATCTCAAATCACATTGCTGGAGAGATAGAGTCTGTTTAGATACGGCGGCCAACAGAATTTATCTGCATGTTCATTTCATTAAAACTGTACTTTGATATTATTGATGTAAAACTTAAAAATATCCACTCATCTAACCTTTTTTGACCGTAAGAGATATATTTGATGCTTTTGAAGTTGCTGGTTTGAACCATTTGTTTTCACAAATGACAAATTAATGAAGCTTTAATTCCTTATTTCTGAATAAAAATTAAATTCGGTTCAATTAAAAACATACTTTTTTGATCCCAATGAGAAAATAATTTTGCTACAACTCATACGTATGAGTTGTAGCAAAATTTAAGAAACAAAAATTCAAGAAAACTATATATAGTTTTCTTGAAAGAGTTGTTGCAGATGCTGATGGCTGTAGGCAGAAAATGATCTGTATTTCAGATGACTGAGGAAGGCTCTGAATGAAGTCACACTGTTGTATAGCAGCATTATGAAGACGATGCTCAGGGTTGTCCTTTGTTTTTTTCATTTTATGCAAAATCCTTCTTTGCATGATCATCTCCAGTGGCTCTAGAGCAGTCCCCAGAACAGAACCAGCCTTCTTTATTAGCTTGTTTAGGTTCCTGGCTCTGATGCTGCTACCCCAGTAGATGATGCCATTGGACGGTGCACTCTCCACAACAGACTTATAGAAGACCTGCAGCATCTTGCTGCAAACCTTGCAGGACCTAAGCCTCCTTACCTCAAGAAGTAAAGTATGTAACAATAAAATATGATAACATACGGAGACTTGTGGTAAAAGTGTTACTGTTCAGTCATACATCATTCGGATAAAGTCACCAAAATACTTAAACAAGCAGATGTCATAATTTAGGTACTTGTTAAGACAGCTGCCAGCTTGCCATCGGTGGATTTCCCACCAAAATGAACCCAAAGGTCAGGTTGTACAACGCTCAGAGACAGCAAAAAAAACAAAAAACACACACACACACAAAAAGTAAGAGCTCCATCTCAGAATATACAGGCCTCATCCCCTGAGCCTAAATGTGTTGGATAGACAGAATAGATGATGCAACCCTTCATCTAACAACATGGCTGAAAAGTGAAGAGGCCTCTACTGACATCTGCTCAGGTTTAAATTTGATTAAAGGTGGCTGCAGTTGGCTTGCTTAATGTAAACGTTTCTGACAGTACAATAAGAGCAAGACTGAAGAAGTGTGTGGCTGGTTTGGAAAGTGTGCCAATACAATGATTCTTTAGGTCATGGAAGCAATGAAACCATATATTATAAACAAGAGTCAGCCAAAACTCCCACCAGCAATGCTGTAAAGACTGTTAAACCCAGACTTAAAAAGATTATGGTACTGAGAGTTATTGTTACTGAAGGTGCATTAACAGTTTATTGTATTGTGGGAGGGTTTTTTTTATTGTGTGGTTTATACGTGGCCTCTCCATTTTATCCTTAACTAAATAATGACAGATATCTGCTGTGTGTTGTGGTACAGCTGTGGTTAGATTGAAATACTTTTAAACCTGGTAAAGACAAGACCATTTCATTATATCCTGTTACATAAGACTTTCCATTTGACCAATACTATACATAGAGATGCGAATATTGTTTAAGTATGAATCTCACCTATGTGTGTGTGGGTGTGGGTGTGTGTGTGTGCTTAGGTGTGCGCACGTGTGTGTCTAGGTGTGAGTGTGTGCGCGTGCGTGCGTGCGTGTGTGTGTTTCTTGTCTTCACAACTCACCACGGGTAAAACCATCCTTATGGACATACCACACAGGTCCAACCTCATACCACACGTCCCTCACCTGACAGGACAAACATCAAAACAAGAAAAAAGTCATTATCTGTATAAAAAATGTATAAGATATGTATATTTTTTAGTCATCAAAACCATTTCTATTATTGATTTAATTCTTGTATGGATTTTGTTGTTCTACATATAAACATCTCCTATCTTAAATCTAAAAGGTTTTGATATGGTAAGCTTTGAGATAACGTATAGTCCAATTAAAGTTTCAATAGATTTTTTTTATATAAATAGTTTCATTTCCTTAAAACTGCTAAAACCTAAAACAGATGTTTGAGAGTAAGAAATCTTTTCTTGTATTTCTTGCCATGTTTTCTGTAAAGCATCTATGTAGTGATAACACTTAAACATTAAGATGTTTGCAGAATCTTGTCAGTACCTGTGGAGTTTCCCTGTTTAAAGTTTCTGCACCTCCACCATCAGTTTCAGTCTTGTAGTAGAGGAGGAATAATCAGCAGCATGGTAGCATGTAGCGGAATGGGACTATGTGCTCAGAGTCCAGCATACTGCTCAGTGTGTAATCTTGTTTAATAATTCTAAACATACAGAACTTTTCCAAAAAATTTGAAAATCATGTAAAAGTTCATTTATGTCCATAATTCCAGTTAAAACGTTTTTTTAGGTTTCACATCTGAGGAGAAAGATAAAACGTCTGCAAATTGTGCTGCTTGCTGGGAGACTAGGGGACATTGGGTTTTTCAGGCTGTAATTGAAATACAAAAAATACATGTCAAACAAAAGCTCAGGCATTGTATTTAGTGATAAAGTGAGATAATAAGGAGGAAAAAGCACAGAGTTTATAATATACAGGCTATTTCCAAAAAATTTGAATATCATGGAAAAGTTTATTTATTTCCATAATTCCATTCAAAACGTTAAATTTCCATAGATTATAGATTCAGGGCCCACAACTTAAATGGTTTCAAGTTCTCAGGCTGTTCACAGAGTGCTGTACAAATAAACAGCTAAATACTTGAAATTGTTTAAGTTGTGGACCCAGAATCTATAAACCCTCAAGCAGCACAATTTGCAGGCGTTTTATCTTTCTCCTCAGATGTGAAAACCTAATTCTACTTCTAAAGACTTTGTCAAGACCCTGTCTAGATCATCAGCATTCTGGTTCTTATCTAAAATAGTGTCTCTATTAGGTGTGAATTAAGAACTGAGTAAAACAACCAGAAAACATGAGGACAGAAATTCCTTGTTAAATGATGTAATAAACATACCCACCTCTTTCCTATTCTGCTCTGTTACAGTTGTGTCGGCTTGCCTTCCCTCAGGTTCTTGTCTCTCATCAATCCCATTCTGGTTAATTTCTACCTGCTTCACATCGTCTATTCTCTTCTTCTGTTCGGGCTGCTGCTTCTTCTTGCTGATGATTTCTGGCTTCTTTTCTTGCTGCTGGTTTTGCTTTGGTGGCTCTGGTGATGACGTTTGTCTGCTTTCCGGTTTACTGTCGGAATCTGGAGTCAATATGTGGCGCTGAGATGAGGGCCTACTGTCTGACTGGGCAGAGTTTGACCTTTTTTGTTTGCTGTTGTTGACCTGTTCAGCCCGCAGTGCCATCTCTGCCTCGAGGATCGGAGGAGTCTGATCTGGGACTAGGAATTGTTGCACGAGATTGTCGCTCAGTTTGTTCGGCTGAATTTGGAAAGAAATTGGGAGTTGATAAAGTTTTTGGGATACTGTGATATTTCGCTTTTTTACAAGCTTTTACAAACCCTCATCCATGCAAAGCAACTGTATTAGTATAAAATTACTCAGCCACAAGGTGTTTAAAGGTGCTTTACAGAAACAAATACATGAAATAAACTGAAATTTACACATTACATATAGAATAATTAAGAAGGCAATAAAATACAACTTTGAAAACTCTTTTAAAGTTTAGACTCGATGAAATGATGTGTTTGATGTATTTTTTGTTTGTCCTAATATGACAAGAGTAGTAGTACTAGACTATTATCTATAGTCCATAACTAGAGCCACGTTTCAGGCATGCTCTGTAGTTTTCAGCGTACAGTACGCCAGCTGTGTATGTCTGTATGTGTATGATGACATCTACTCTTTCTCCAATAAGATGGAGAAAATGATAAGTGATTATGGTCCGGTGGTGACACAGAAGTATAAAACCATTGTCAACAGCACAGGCATGGTAAAAGACCTTGTACTAGTAAACCTAATTAAAGCTGGCGGGAGCATGTAGGTGTTCAGTGGCCTGGGAATAGAGCCTCGAGGAACTCCACATGTGAAATTTGCCAATGACAATAAGTGGTTGAGGTCTGGCAAGTAAGGTCGTTGCCAATTTAGCTTAGTCCCATCCACTTTTTTATTCTACCAATCGGTATGCTATGATCATCGCTGTCAAATACACCACAGAAAAAGAAGCCCTGCTATGAAGCCATCATGCAAATGTCCAGTTGTTTTCCCTTTTCTTTACCAAATAAAACATGTTATAGTAAATATATTCTCAATGTGTTTCATAAGTTACTTCATTTAGCTCAGATTTTCTCAATTTTAGTCCCTGACAGCACATGTACAGGAAATACCCCATCCAGAAGGCAAAATGAATTTGACACACAATTATATGACATTAGATATGATTTAGTGCAGGGGCCCCCAAACCTGGTCCTCAAGATCTACTATCCAGCAAGTTTTAGGTGCATCCCTTCTCATCACAGCTGAATCAAATGAAGGCATCGTTACCAGGCCTCTGCTGACAGACTGCTGATGAGGGAATTGAACAGTTTAAATCAGGTGTGTTGGAACTGGTATACATCTAAAATTTGTAGGATGGTAGATCCTGAGGACCAGGATTGGGCATGCCTGATTTAGTGTGATAGTGTTTTGTGAGTGCATTAACCAACTAAAACTTGTAGATCTAGTTATTGACTTACTGCTCTCTCCTCTTTGACCTCTTTGACCTCTGGCTCTTTGTGTTTGGTCTCCTTCTCTGAATCTCTGACAAGCTGTTTTAGAATGCCTCCTGGCAGAACTGACAGTGGTGGTGGAGGGATAGTGGCTGCCACCGGTTTGTTCTCCTCCTTTATCTGTAGTTTTAGGAATTAATGGAATCAGACAGAATTTGACAAGAAATGGAAGTCATTGTGTGCCGTATACTGACAACTGATCTAATCAGCATGCTAGGCTGAACATTTTGCAAATGAGATACGTTCATTTCATTTTTGATTAACAACAATCAAACAGGCAAAATTAAATATACAGAACCTTGCAAAAGTATTTATAAAGTTTCTCAAATTTTTTCTTGTTGTATTAATAAACCAATTAGTGAATGGAGACCAACTCTGGGTGATTTAATGTCAGCTGTTCCGTTCCTGGTCTCAGAGGTTTGTTAGCGAACAACCAGAATCATGAAGACCAAAGAACACAGCAGACAGGTCAGGGAGAAAGTTTTGGAGAAGTTTAAAGCAGAGTTAGGTTCTAGAACAATATTGTAAACTTTGAACATCCGACAGAGTTCTGTTCAATCCATCATCCTAAAATGGATTGTGTATGGCACAACTGCACACCTACCTACATGGCTGTTTACCTAAATTGAAAGTCTGAAATCAAAGCCATGCAGGGGACACAGAAAGAGAATAAATACACCATCCCCTGATGAAACATGGTGGTGCTGGCAGCATCATGTTGTGTGGAATCTTCTTCTGAAACAGGGGAATTGTTGAGAGTTCATTGGAAGAGCAGTCCTAGAAGAGAACATGTTAGCGGCTGTAACAGACATGAGACTAGAGGGGAGTTTCACTTTCTATCAGGGCAATGACTCTAAACATGCAGCCAGAATTACAATGGAGTGGTTTAGATCCATTGTATAAAACAAAAATAAGAAAAATAGTATTTTGATTTTTTGTTTTTTACCTGTTCAATAATAAACTAACCATGCAATATTTTAATCAAACGAAGTAGTCAGATTTTTTGTAGGAAATTAATGCATAAATTATTGTAGATGCAAAAATTCAAAAGGGTTTTACAGATTTGCCTCATAAAAGATAGGCATCTAGTTTGCTAATTCTTTTGTCCTTGAAATGAAAAAAATAAACAAAAAACAAATCAGTCTATTCTCAGCAATTAGAGCAGGGTTTGGGTTGCTCTTAATATGAAACTGCTTGCTGTATCAATCCAAGATTAGGTAGTTAGTTAATTAAAACCAGATCTGGGTTTAGCAAGTCTGCTTTTGAGTAAAGGTCTCTAGATAGATGTGATTCTGTTAACTATGAAATTAAAGATAATGCAAGAATCGTGTTTTTAAAAAGACAAATAGTTTGTGTTATAGTTAACATTTATAAAATAAAGCAAAAAGTCGGCATCTGCATTCAGCACCTGTGCTTGTGGACCAAATTTGTATCATCCTTAAAATGCACCCGGGGGGCGCTCACAAAAACAGTCCAGGTGCCTCAAATGGTCCCCGGTCCACACTTTGAACACCCCTGGTTCAGATCAAAGCTATTGTGTTACAATGGCCCAGTCAAAGTCCATACCTAAATCTAATTGAGAATCTGTGCCAATACTTGAAAATTAATCCTCATAGGTGCTTCATTAAAAATCCTTTTTTTAAATTGAAAATCATATTTTCCTTCCACTTCACCTTCATGATTTATCCGATAAAATATGAATAGAATATATTAAAGTTTGTGATTGTAATGCGCCAAAATATGAGAAAGTTAGGTTTCTTAATATTAAACAACCTCCTTTAGAGAACATGTTTCTACAGAGCTTTGATGAATAAAATGTCAGCTGAGTTTATTAGCTTATACTGCTAAGAGTAGTTAGCATGGTCAGTGCTGCTGGTTTTTAGACTTGCGGCTGGCTGAATGTTGAGATGGGTGTGATGGTATTCCAAGATCTGACTTCTGTGGGAAATTGAACACTGTCACATAGATTACAGAAAAAAAATCATATTCAATGTGATGCAAACAGAGCTGAGTTTCATTATATATCTAATAATTCAGAAGTAGACCATAGTGTGAATAATTAATATTATAATCAATGATTAGGTGCAATCAGTTTGATTGTAAATAAATACAAAGTTTTAATATACATAATTTTGTCATGCCGTTAATTAAAAAAGCACATCATCCTGCAGATTATTCTTCAGTAGACATTGAAACTGATCAGTTTAATTCATGAGACTGATGAATCGTTGATAAATTAATATAGTTTTGCATAGCCTGCTGTATTGAATACCCTTCAAAAATCATGAATATTTTCCTTCCACACAGGTAGGGGTAACTTCATAATACAGTTTTAAGTGTGAAGTATTACATTTAATTTACTCTTGCTATGAGGTTACTAGGAATACAAAAAGTAAAAAGAAATATTCATGCAACCCACAAAATAACACCGATAGCTCTACTGACAGATTATACCCAAAAAGGTAAAGAATTCAGTAGCAACTACACTAGAGCCATGTGTGGTACAGACAGAGACTTACATCTTATGTTCATAGGTGTGAATGTTTAGTTCGTCTTGTAAAGATGCTCATTGGGAGCCCTTACGCTCAAGGCCAGCTTATCCTCCTCTTTTTCTTGTGCTTCTCATTCTCAGCTATAACACGTCTACATTTAGATTTGAAATAAAACTATAAAAACATTTTAACTTTAGGCCAAAAACAGTAGATACCAAATGTATGGGGTATTTAGACATTGTTTATATATATTTATTTATTTCTGAAAATGATAGTTGATTTGGAACCCCAGCTTTGGGAACCACTGCTCCGAGCTGCCCTAGTCTGCTATCAGGAGTCTGAATGTGTCTACCACCATGCAGATAAAGTGTTGGGCTGTAGCTGGTATGTAAGTGCTCCACAGCCTGATGAAATGTATTTTAAGAACGCTCATGTAGGTCCTGGTCTACATTTACCTTTAGGAAAAGCATCCAAAGGAAACTGGTACAGAAATAAATTCAGATCAGCAAATGTAAATCAAATAGTGTTAGATTTATATAACAAATAAGTCTGCTAGTTTCTACTTTTAACTAAACGTATTGCAACAGTAATCATCTGAATCAGGGGTGGTCAGAGTTGAAGGGACGATGGCTGGAGCTAAATATGGGACATTCCTGGAAGGAAACCTGTTGGCTGCAGAAGACTTGAGACTGAGGGTGAAGGTTCACCTTCCAGCAGGACAATGACCCTACCCTAAAAATCCAGTCAAGGTTACAATGGAATAGTTTAGATCAAATATTCATGTGTTCAAATGGATCAGTCAAAGTCTGGACCTAAATTCAATTGATTATCTGTTCCAGAACTTAAAATTAGATCTACTCAGAAACTCTCCGTCTGATCTGACTGAGCTTTAGCTGTTATGCAAAGAAGAACAGAAAAAACTTTCTGTCTCAGACTGGCAGTTGTAAGTATTAATTCGGGGGGGCTTAAGTTAATACAAATGCATGTTACACGTTTCAGATTTTCATTCATAAAAATAATGAAACCATGTATTATGTTCCTTCTACTTCACAATAATGCTCTACTTTGTCTTATGAAATCGTAATAAAATACACTAAAGTTTGTGGCTGACATGAAGAGATGTAAAAAATTCAAGGGGTGTAAATTAGCACATTGCACATACCAGAGGTCAGGACCTTTTCTGTCGTACACTCAGAGATTATTTTAAAGGCAGATCATGGTGTTTCCTCACATTAACCACATGGAATTAATGGTTAAAGTCATCCACAACATGCATTAAAAGCTTTTTGAGCAAAATAATCTTATACTACACATGAACGGAGAGCAAACTCAGATGTCCTGATAGAATGTTGAGTGTAGCTCCACTTCAAACCAGTTCCCACTCTTTCATTTCTTTTCATAACAATTTCACTAATTGAGCTGAACTTTACTGTCACTTTCTGTCTGGTTTCACGTTCTATATCAGTCAAATTGTCCTGACACCTTCTTAAGCTTCTGTAATTGTCAGCCTGACTCATACAGTACACCAGATCTTTACCAAGGAGAATTCTAGTTTAGGCTTCAAAATACCTCATTTATTTCTTCAGAAGTGTTTTGTTCCTGGATTCGACCAGCTTGATACCAACTTATTGCCCTACACATGCTGGTGAGCAGCTTTACAAAGCTATAAATAGCAGTGAGAGCATGCAGCATGACTAAAACAGCAAAACTACACAGTGACATGCCGGTGACTCAGGATCAGAACAGAGGCCACCGCTGACTGTGTAATCAATGCTTCATCCCACACACACACACACACACACACACACACACACACACACACACACACATGCACACAGACAGAGATGAGATCCTTAGGGTAGAATTAACACAGCATGCGGCCCTCCTGCACCTCCCTTCTGCTCCCACAGCTTTAAGCGTGAAGACAATGCCATGGTTGCTCCAAGGATGAGGGAGGGGTTCAGGGACGTGTGGCGGTGGTCGTGGGGCGAAGGGGTCACAGTGATGTCAGCCAGTGGTGGTGTGTGTGTGAGAAGACCTATCATTGGAGAGAGGCTGTTAAAAAGAGGGAAGTTATGGAGAATTTCTACCTGCATCAGTCAGGGAGAAGCTGAGCTACAAAACAAACAGGCCCATCACCTGGGATTCAGTTTGGTTTGGCTGAGATGTTTAACAGCTGCGTTCAGTCCTTTTTTTAGGAAAGCATTTTCTCACCCTGTTTCCAGCAAGTTTTAATCCTAAATTTTACATTTGCAACTTCTTTTGCTTTGTCTTCCTCTATTTCTCTGCACTTCCCTACAGTTTTTGCAGCCTACAAACAGACACAGATCTTTTTCATCACAGCAGCATAATCTCACGTTGAATCCGAACAGTTTAGTTGGCATCCCTGCTGTCAATACTCAACAGGACGGTGCTTAGTCATCTTCTGTAAAATGTCCCCTGTTTGGACCATTCAGAGAGAAGGATCCTTGACCTTTGTAGAATCATTCTAGATCCTCCAGAATCCTCTCTGATGTTGTCTTCAGCTCAGCCCACTGGTTCTTCTTTAGGATTTAGGTCTGAGGGTTGAGGGTTGAGGTGACAAGGAAAGAAGGCTGAGCTCATGTCAGGTGAATTAATTCTGTATTGATTTAGCCAAATAGTTCAGTATCCCACTGAAAAACCCAGGAGAGATCCCGTTTCAGTTTACAGGCAGAATCCATCAAAACTTTATTTAATTGTTCTGGTATTTTAAACAATTCATCTTGTGAAGTAGTCTGAAGAGTTTCACAGAGTCCTTTGGAAAAGAAAAAAGCCCAGAGCATCATAAATCACCCGCCATACTTAAGAGTGGGCATGAGTTCCTGTTTCACGTATTCATCCGTTGTTCCAGCCCAGTCCAGTTTCTTAAAATCTCAATTTAAGCCTCAGTCAACACCCAGTTCCAGCTTAACAAACTCCACATATTTACATTTGTGATGGTTGAGCAGAAATGGCTATTCTTGGCATCACTCCTAAATACTGGCATGCAGGTAATATCCCATAATTATCTCTCATCTCTTCTCCAGCCTTCTTCAGTCTCCAGGTGTAAAGTCCTTACACTGGCTCTCTGTAGCTTAGAATAGATTTTTAAATACTTTTACTAGTTTATAAATCATTGAATGGCTTAGCACCAAAGTATCTTGAAGATCTACTGTCACTATACCAACCCACCTAGACCACTCAGGTCCTCTAATTCCAGTCTAGTCAACATCCCTAGAATTAGAACCAAACATGGAGAAGCAGCTTTCGGTTTCTATGCTCCTCTAATCTGGAACAGACGTCTAGACAACTGCAAAGCTGCTGAAACACTGAGTTGTTTTAAGTCATGGCTAAAAACCCATCTGTTTATGCATATAAAAATGTCAAATTTCAAGTTAATAGGAATAATTAGAATAGATGTTGGAGAGAAGTTGTTTTTTTTTTCTTGTTTTTTTTTCTGCATGTAGGCCAATCCATTTGATCTTTATTAAGGCTACAGGCTGTAAGAAAAATATTTGTGATGCAACTGTTGAACACTACACTACTACACTACACGACTTTCTCATTTTGGTGACACTTTCCTTGCTTCATTGTTAAATGATTTTTGGAGAGAAGTCTAAATGAAAAAGGACAAGTTTGAGAAGGGGATTCACAGAACTTAAAAGTAAAGATAAGTAGAGATTTAACGGCTGCAATCAATGAGGGATTTAGTTTTTTTACACATCTTTGCGTTGGGTGGTAAATCACACTTATGGTCTACATCAGTGTTTCTCCAACCCTGGTCTTTAAGGCATGCAGCCATGTATGTTTTAGATGTTTCCCCGCTTGAACGCACCTGATTCAGATGACAGCAAAGGCTAGGCAATTTTATTTGCATAGCACACTTTCATCAACAGGGTAATTCAAGGTGCTTTACATGATTTGGTGACAAAGTAAAAACAGCATAAATCATACACAGAACATATGACACGTAAAGTACATAATAAAGTATGAAACACACACAAAACATATGATATATGAAAACATTACTCAAAGGCAGCTGTAAACAGATGGGTTTTTAGCCTTGGTTTCAAAAGAACTCAATGATTCAAAGCAAAGGCCTGTTAAAATCTATCAATAGAAATCAGGTGTGCTGAAGCAGGGGGACATCTAAAACATGCAGGACAGTGTGCCTTGACGAGCAGGGTTGAAAAACACCGGCCTACATGTAGCAAGAGCACAGGTAGGAAAAAATCATGACTACGCAAGAATACCTTATTGAGAAGTAAAACAACTTAAACTGACTGTTATTTTATACGCATGGCAGAAAGACAATCACCACATGTTAACTCAACAATACGTCTGAGAAAATGCAGAAAAAGAACATGGCAAACTACACTACCTTTACTATCCATAAAGTACATGTCTAACCCAACTGCATAACTTTGAGTTATGCTGACAGTACCCAGATTGCATATTTCCGACTTGAAAACATCTACTTCTTCCCATTACCGACACTCACCATGGTTAACAATGTTCAATCAGGATCCCTTTGCATCAAAACTGACCTCAGAAGGAAGAAAGCTGCTGCTGAGAATATTATAGCTGAAAGAGCAACTTTCTGGGTCCTCAACAACTTAAAGGCACCAGGTTCAGGGGCAGGAAGTCCCAGAGATTCCTCTAAGGTCTAGAATTGTCTCTTTTAGAGAAATGTGCTATAAAAATATGTTTCCACCAGTTCAGAGCTTGCTCAGTTTTGCCAGCAGGTAGGTATGAATTCATTTGCATGGACATCAAGGGGATAGATCAGAACTTCTGAAGTGGGGTGTGAATGTCTTCCCAGAACAGTGGAAGGCTAACAGCTAATCTGTTTTAGCTCATTTTAAGTATTTATAACAATTCAAACTGAAAATGTTCATATCAGTGGGATACAACACTAAATAAATTGTTTCTCAGTTCGTTGCTGAGTTCTCAGTCAAACAATGTGTTAATTTACACAGATGGAGGCTGTGGGCTCTATCAACCAGCTTGTTTAAAAAAAACTACTTAGGAGGATTAACTCACAGTGATATGACATTTTCCAACAGCAGGAAGGAGAGCTATTACTTAAAAAAACATAACTGAATGCATGTTTAAAAAATACAAACTGTCCTTTTAAGTCAAGGACTTCTGGACAGCAGAAAAACAGCAAAGAGGCGACGTCTGTCCAACAAAAAATAAAATAAACATCCAGGGAAGATCCATCTTCTGTAAGCATTAACGGGATAATCAGCAGGAAACTGGGGCAAAGTTATTTTTCCTGATAAATCCTCATTCTGCTTATTTGTAACATCTGGAAAATTATTTGTCCAGAAAAAGAAAGCGGAGAACTACAACAGGTCTTGTGAGGTGCCAGCAGTTAAGCATCCTGATTCGGTCCATGTGTGGGGCTCAGGCCAAAGTTGCATGGGGCTTTAAGCAGATTATGATTCAGATGCCCCTCTTCCTGTTAGGAACATCACCTACATTAACAGTGTTTCAATACAGGTTTGGTGGATTAAACTTGCAGCATCCGATTGTAGCTATGGTAAGAAAACAATCAAACTGTGAAGATTTTTCTTTCCACTTTTTGAAGACAAAAACTGGACAATTCCTTTAAATCTTAAATGTTAAACAATTTAAATTTTTAATTGTTCTCCGCTGAAACTGCTAAGTTTTAATAGGATTATTCTTAATAGCTAAATAGATGTTAAAATTTCAGATCTATTGGTCTGTGCTACAATTCAAGCGTTTATGGGGGGTGGGGGGGGGGGGGTGCTAAGCAGCTGCTTACTCCACTTCTGGCTTGAGCCCTCACAGGTGGGGCTGCTTCTTTTCCAAAATAGTGGGCTTCAGATACAGTTTTACTCAAAAATGCTGCCTCAGCGTGATGAAGCACAGTGTCACAAAGCTGTCAAAAGGTGTCATAGAGAACCTGTGGTCAGTTCCCCAAAAGCATGTGGAGAAGCAGAAGCTAACGAACCGGGATCAAGTTTGAGCACCGAGAAGAAAAGAATGGGTCACCATCAGTAAGCTTTTGGTCGAAAAGCTTAAAACCAGCATGTCAGAGAGAATCAGAGAAGTCACAAAGAAGAAGGGTCAAATATGGAAAGTTGGACTTAATATGAATTTAAGATATATATTTTTTAAGTCCTAAAACGTACAAAATACTTTTTGTTTTTCTGTGAAAACAAAAACTCAAAGCATTTAAGACAAAAATGAACACATTTGTGGTCTGTTGTATAAAGCCCTGACTTGTAGCTTGAAAGCCTCCAAAGAGTTACTGCAGTGTTTTTGCACTGCTCAGAAACGTCCATTTTAACATACTGAAGGAGCAGCAAAAACAAGAGGTGGATTAGCAGTGCTTGCCAACAACTGACGGTGTCATCGAGGAGATGTGACTGTGAAATATCGTCTTTGCTGTCTGGATACTGAGCTGTTAGTGTTTCAAGACAGTAATAGGTGACAGTGATAAGACTGCCATACTGCAACAGTGTCTTTAGTCAGAGGATTTTTCAAACTTGTTGCAAGACTGACTGCTACAGGAGATCCTTCCTGCCCACAGCATCATCTTCCACCACAACTTTTTGAAACACCTTAAACAAAATGAGTTACCACAACATTTAATTTCCCATTTATGATAAAGTATTTTTGAATTAAATGTTTAGTTCTCAGTTTCCAAATCAAAGTTACTTACTGAGCTGTTAGATCCTTTTAAACTTATGAATCCATGACTGTCGTTTGTGCAGTTCAGGAGTAAATTTCACAATTTCCAACCAAACCTTCTACAAGCGTTCATTCTTATTTATTGCCTTCTTTCTTAGACCCAAATCTGGTGGTTTTAGCTTGTTTATCTAACCCTGATCAGAGAGCTAAAACAGCGGGGACACACCGGCAGAACCTCTAAGCACACTCAGAATTGACTCCTGTAGGAAAATTCCTGCTGGGGAGCTGCCAAACTCAGATTGGAACATCACTCTCTGTGAGGACACTCTCCCACCAGGATCAAACATAAAGATTTCTTTACCTCCAACTGTGTGTGAACACAAAACAGGTTCGGGAACACAGGGCTGGAAACCTCCCAAAGAAGCTTCTCAGAGATCCAGAAGGCCGGTGGCGGATCCAGTGATCGCCAAATAAAAAGTCCTGCTGTCACACAGACACCACCACAGACTTACACTGGGTATGACTGAATGAGGGGGGCATGTAGGAATAGAACCAGAAATAGAGTAAAACACACACACACACACACACACACACACACACACACACACACACACACACACACACACACACACACACACACACACACACACCTAAAGAAGCAGCACACAACGGCTGGCAGAACACTCTATAAATATCTGCAGGCGTGGGGTGGAGGAAGGGGATACAACCCTGTTTGGACAACTGGCTGATATGGATCCTCAGGAAAACACGATTTAAAGAGACAAACTCTTTATAAAAGTCACTCCTGATTATCTGCATCAATTATTTATACACTTTGAATCACATGTAAGGAGATCCCAAGAAAATATGACCAAACAACCACACAGAAAGCTGAAATCAGTTCCCCTTTGACAGTGTCTAGTGACAGAACCTTTGAACGTCTGTTAAGAACATGATGTTGTTATGGAGGCTGACAGATCACCTCTGGAGAAGTGCTGAAACCGTGCACAGAGCACAGCAGGGTAATAATGGACACCCTGACAGGACACAGCTGCACATGTTCAGATCTGCAACACATCAGCTGTCTGCTGTGACTGAAAGCTCCAGCTGAAGGAAAGAAGGGGGAGGAGCATGCTGATTTTTGGGAGGAGGAGACAAAGCAAGCAGTAAAAAAAAAAAACACTGATCACTGGTGTTATTAAACCATGAACTAGTCTAACCAGTTAGCATTGGATGGGTTTTCATCTAGCTCACTAATTTTCTGTTATTAATATTTCTGCAAACATTTGTTTGGGCCCTACATGTTTGCTTGTATTGTAACTTTGCTGTGACATGGTCTGCTTACAGGATCGTGCAAAAGTGTTCACACCCTTCACTTTGTTTCATTATAGACTTATACTTGTACATAGTTTCCTCTAAAAAGATATACACATAGAAGATACAGTCTTGAAAAAAAATTGTCTGCACCTTTTGTGATTTCCTATTTTTTCCATCAAACAAATTTAAGGATGGAAAGAATGAAGGAACAGAAGGCTGGAAGGACAAGCTTTGAGAGCATGAGCTTCAAATTTGAAAATACAAAGATTTTTACATGCCGTTTTTGTCTTTCCCCATACTCACCCTAACTAAACATAACCCCCCCAACAAAATCCATACCTTCCCAGACACTGCATAGGAACTTCGAGAATTTCCTCACAATTTTGACTTACAAAAAGCCTTGGCAGTTGAACTTTGATACAAGGCAATAATTACCTTCAATCTACCAGACGTGAAAGCCGTGCATACTGTCTGCGAAGCGTAATACGCAGCTGATAGCCGTTGTTGTAGTCAACGGGTCTGTTTCCACTGGGCTTGAAAGCGACTCGAATAGGACGCATCACAGAAGCGTTTCTTGAATTTACACGGCCGGTCTATTTTTTTACATATACGCTTCTGAAACGCGTCTGTCATAGTTCCTAGGTGTTTGTGTAGTGTTGTTAAGTTAGTTGTGTGTCTTGGTTTTTCTTTTCCTTCCACCACATTTTCTCATGCTCCTTTACCCTCAGGTGCTCATATGTTGAGTTCTCACGTTTGTGGTTCATTCCTTATTTAGTTGGATTCTTTCTTAAGTGTATTTATGTTCCCTCCCCTCGTGTTATGTTCATTAGTGCCTCTTTACTCCTGGTCACCACCTTTTGTGTTGAGCCTTTCCTTACACCTTCTTAGGTTAAGACTATCTAGTATTTTCTTATGCTTTGTTTATTGCCTCCCTTTCTGTTTTTTCCCCTTGCCATTGTTCTTCCATGCCCAGCTGCTGCTCATTTTCCAATCT
The DNA here is from genome assembly GCA_963556495.2 of Valencia hispanica. NCBI lineage: Eukaryota > Metazoa > Chordata > Actinopteri > Cyprinodontiformes > Valenciidae > Valencia > Valencia hispanica. The sequence continues at coordinate 40,767,526 of OY747717.1, forward strand.
CCCTCTGCTCCCCTTTCTCACCTGCTCCTGCTTGTGTCTAATTGGTTCTCTAGTTTGTCAGTGTCGCTCCTCAGTGCATTTAAGTTCTCAGGTTTTCTTAGTCCCTCGCTGGTTCCTTGTCAAGGCTCGTCAAGCTTCCCATTTCCTGGTCTTCGTGGTTTTCCATGTATTCCTGCCATAACCTGTAAGTTCCCTATTCTTTTATTTAAAGGGGCTATATGGAACTTTTTCCCCAAAATAAACATAACAGTAGCCTTTTTATTTGACTATTTATGACTCAAACATCTCCTGATGAGCATACTGACACCTTGTCAGCTCACAGTGGGTGCACCTATAAGCATGTATCCAATTTTTTCTATTTTCTGTCAGGTCGGAATTTCCCGCGCTGTCTGCGGATGTGACGTCAAGCGAGTTCATGTTAAATGTTTCAGATCCCTCTGCCACCACCGCTAGTCAGCACTCGCAAGCAGTTCAATGGATTGTGCGAATACAGAAAAGAGACCAAGGACAACTTTGACACCAATAGTAACTCCACATAAGACTAAAAAAGTTAAAACCCTGACAAGTGCCCGAAAAAGATCGAAGATTGAGAGCAACCGGCGTACGTTATCTTCATGTTATGTTACGATTTATAAAGCACTCACACTACGAGCGCGCGCGCGCTGCGAGAGCGAGCAGAAAGGAATAGCAGTTCCGTTTTTTGGCCACAGGTGTCAGTCACGAGTTTAAATTTCAGAAAATTGCATATAGCCCCTTTAATGAAATCGTTGTTTCATTCATCTTGCTGCATTTGGGTCCTTCCCCAAACAAAACGTAACAGCGTCAAGCTCCACAGTTTAGCTCGGGTGAGACAGGAAATCAGACACAGGAGCAGTGTAAAACATCCGTAAATAAAAGACACGTGCAGATTTTCGATTGCTTAACTATGAAAAAAACTAAACAAAATGTCATTACCTGTGACACCAGGGTCATTCGGTCTGTGGGACTAATTTGTTGATTTTTTTCATGGACGATGAAAATTTTATCCCCGAAGAGGAGAATCACCCAATTTATATGATACCAGTAATCCTTTTTACAATAACATGAAAAAACAGAAGACATTTACAGAAATATATGCAGTTTTGGGATTGGATGGTGAGTTTATGATACGAATTAACATAGATTTTTTTTTTTAATTCCTGTATACTACACTTTAAGTTATGCATTTGCAGTTCTGTGGTTTTGTGATCTCCAGGGACCAGATGGGTGGAACACTTTCGCAAGTGATACCTGACTAAAACGCACCCGTTGGGAAGGGACGCGCTGGTGTAGTTGCGAGTAAAACACATCTATTCCGTTATGCGCCCCTTATGTACAGAGGAAAACAAGAGTGGACTCACTATTACTGCAACCAACAAATTCAATGAATGTTTACATCTCTGCTGTAATCTGCCGTTTTTCTCAATTCAAATAAAATTTCTGCTGTTATTGGCACATTTCCGTTTGCACAGTTTATATTTCCACTTTTTGTAAATATTGATATTACACAATAGCACGTGTACATTCTGTAAATATTTTTAAATTATCCTCCTCAGGTGTACATTGCTCAAATCTGAGAATGCTATATTAATTTTGAATAACTGTACAGTACTTTAGTTTTGTGTTGTCCTTACTGTGCATATAATATTCTTAATCCTGTTTTCATAGTTTTCTTGTGTGAATCTAAATGCTTTAATTACCTGTCACTTTGCTGCTGTTACAGCTGAATTTCCCTTCTGTGGGACAATAATGGTTTCTCCTATTCTATTTGTCTTGGTTGAACGTCTGGAGTCCTGGTGCAGCTACAACAACCCGGTGCTGAACGCCCAGAAGACAGTGGAAATTATCATGGACTGACACCCCCATCACCACTGTGGACTCATTCTGCTTCCTGGGCACCACCATCACCCAGGATCTAAAGTGGGAGCCCACCATCACCTGCACACATCATAAAGAAGGCTCAGCTCAGCTCAGATGTAGTTCCTGGGGCAGCTGAAGAAATTCAACCTGCCGGCACGGACGATGATGCAGTACTACACTGCAATCATTGAGTCCATCCTCACCCCCTCCATCACGTGGTATGCTGGAGCAACCATCAGGGACAAACAGAGACTGCAGCGTATTGTGTGGTCTGCTGAGAAGGTGATTGGCTGCAGACTCCCATCTCTGCAGGACCTGTACACCTCCAGGACACTTGGGCGTGCAGGTCGGATCACAGCTGACCCTTCTCACCTTGGACACAGACTTTTTGACCTGCTCCCCTCAGGCAGGAGGTCCAAATATAGATAATATTTGGTTTCATCTGTATTTTCCTGTATAGAACATATTACTGCGCGTTGTAGAACAGAATGCAAATCTTTTAAAATGGGCAAATGGAAACGAAAACACTCTTTTCAACTCAAACGTTTCATTGTTAAAAAAAAAGCTATGAAGATATGTGTATCAAAAAATATATACAGAATATTTAAAAGAAAAAAACAAGCGCACATCATTGCAGACTTGAAAAACCAATGTCAGTCGCTCCTCTGTCTCACGGTCCTCCTGCAGCCCTTCCGCTCCCTTCTACAGATATTCCAATTGTTCAGCGTCCCCGCCTCCACTTACCTGTGTAAAATTGAGTTAGTTGAGTTAATAATAAATCAACCTCATTCGAAGACAGCTGTTATTATTCAAATTCAGTTCAATTCAAAAATACTTTAATGATCCCAGAGGGAAATTAACGGTTGTTGTAGCTCATACAATTAATTCTTTGCATCATCATCTCCAGAGGTTCCACGGTAGTGCTAAGAACAGAACCAGGCTTCTTAATCAGGTTGTTTAGCCTTTTTAAATCCTTGGCTCTGATGTTGCTACCCCAACAGATGATGGCTGAAGAGATTACACTCTCCACAACAGACTTGTAGAAGTTTTGTTTCTATTTAGCAGGAGAAAGTTATGGCATATCCTTCCATTTATTTGGTTGATGCATTTGTTTAGGGTTTGAATGGGTTCAGTGTCACATGGTGACATTGTAATGTAAAGCTGTGTGTCACCCGCGTAGGTATGGTAGCTAATCTTATTGGATGCTATAATCTTGCCTAGTGGGAGCATGTAGATATTAAATAGGAGGGGCCCTAAGATGGAGCCCTGGGGCACCCCACATGTGATTTCTGTTCGTTCTGATGAAAAGTTTCTTATTGAAACAAAGAAGTCCCTGTTCTTTAGGTAAGACTCAAACCAGCCAAGTACTGTACCAGAGAGTCAGACCCAGCTCTCCAGTCGTTCCAATAATATATCATGAACAACAGTGTCAAATGCTACACTAAGATCCAACAGAACCAGCACTGTGGTTCTACCACAGTCTGTATTTATGCGGATGTCATTGAAAACTTTGACGAGGGCAGTCTCAGTGCTGTGGTGAGCACGGAAACCAGACTGAAAAACATCAAAACGGTTTGTCATTGTTAGGAAGGTATTTAATTGGTGAAACACAGCTTTTTCAATAATCTTACTGATGAATGGAAGATTAGAGATTGGCCTGTAGTTCTGCATTGACGTGTTGTCCAGATTCTTCTTCTTTAGTAGTGGTTTAATAACTGCTGTTTTTAAAGCCTTGGGTAAGACACCTGATAGCAGGGATGACTTCACTATTTCAGCAAGATCAGACCCAATGACAGGAAGAACTTTCTTTAGAAAAGCTGTGGGTACGATATCAAGACAGCAGGAGGAGGAGCTTAATTGGATAATGATTTTTTTCAAGGTTTTTTTTTTGTTTAATTCATGGAATACAGACATTTTCTCCACATTGTTGTTGATTGGGGATGGCACTGGTTGTGGGTTCGGTAATGAGGTACAGATTAACCGTCTAATCGTTATAATCTTTTCAGTGAAAAGGCTGGCAAATTCATTGCAAGCCCTGGTAGAGTTTAGTTCAGGGGTTACTGTCACTGGAGGATTAGTTAGTCTTTCCACTGTTGCAAAAAGAGTTCGTGCATTTTTAATGTTTCTGTTGATTATTTCAGAAAAGAACGATTCCCTAGCATCTTTTATAGGTAGCTGATATCTATTCAGTCTCTCTTTGTAGATACGTGGCATTAGAGACCCCATTGACCATAGTCAAATGCTTGCCAGGGGCCAGAACGGGTGACATCAAATCCTACCTGAAACTGCTGGCTAAAGATAAGCGTAAATACGGTAAGATTGTTATTCACGCTGGCGGTAATGACACCTGGTTACGCCAATCAGAGGTCACAAAAATTAGTGTTGCTTCGGTGTGTAAGTTTGCCAAAACAATGTCAGACTCTGTAATCTTTTCTGGTCCCCTGCCTAATCGGACCAGTGACGACATGTTAAGGCGCATGCTGTCATTCCATAAATGGTTGTCTGGGTGGTGTCCTGCAAATGATGTGGGCTACATTGATAACTGGCAAACATTTTGGGGAAAGCCTGTTCTGATCCGGAGAGACGGCATCCATCCCACTTTGGATGGAGCAGCTCTTCTTTCTAGGAATATGGCCGAATTTATTAGTCCTCCAAAACACTGACAACCCAGGGTCCAGACCAGGAACCAGAGTCGTAGTTTAACCCTCCTCTCTGTTGCTTCTGTACTGTTACCCACCCATTACCCTATAGAAACAGTGTCTTGCCCACGACCAAAATTAAATGGATTAAAAGTTAAGCCAACAAAAGCAAATTATGGAAATCTCTTAAAGATAAATACGACTTTGACTGAACAAAAAAAATCTATTAAATGTGGTTTATTAAACATAAGATCTCTCTCCTCAAAGACTTTGTTAGTAAATGACTTGATTTGTGATAATCATATTGATTTGCTTTGTCTCACAGAAAACTGGTTGCAGCAGGAGGAATATGTCAGTATAAATGAGTCAACTCCTTCCAGTCATTAAAATTTTCACATTCCTAGAAATACTGGGCGAGGAGGAGGAGTTACAACCATTTTTCGTTCTGATTTATTCATTAGTCCCAGACCAATTGATAGCTACAGTTCTTTTGAACATCTAACCCTTAATTTTCCTCATCCAAGATGCAAAACATTAAGACCATTATTTTTGTGGTTTTGTATCGTCCACCAGGCCCTTACTCTCAATTCTTGGATTAGATCTCACATTTCACTTCAATATTCATGTGGATACTGAAAGTGATAGCCTAAATGCAGCCTTTAATGCTATTTTAGACTCAATTGGCTTTACTCAAAAAGTACAGGGATCGACTCACTCGGGTAAACACACATTGAACCTTGTACTGACATACTGTATTGAGTGTGAGGAAATAACGGTCCACCCACATAACCCGGTCCTGTCTGACCACTTCTTGATAACTTTTGAATTTACTTTAACTGACCATCTTAAATCTGAAACAAAATTTCATTATAGTAGAGCTTTATCAGACAATGCTGTAACAATTTTTAAAGAATCTGTTCCATTCTTACTTTCCTCAGTGTCTCAGGGTAACACAGTGGATGGCAGCAATTCTATCTCTAACCCTTCAGAAATTGATGGTCTGGTTCACAGCGTTACTTCCTCGTGGCGTTTGAAGCAGAATACTAGGAAGTTGGAGAGAAAATGGCGCTCTACACATCTAGAGGATTCCTATTTAACCTGGAATAACAGTCTACTGCTGTATAAAAAGACCCTTCGACAAGCTAGAACAGCATATTTTTCATCATTAATAGAGGCGAATGAAAACAATCCTAGGTTTCTTTTTAGTACAGTTGTCAAACTTACACAGAGTCATAGCTCTGTTGAACCAACTATTCCCCCAGCTCTTAGCAGTGCTGATTTTATGGGATTCTTCATAAATAAAATGTATTCTATTAAAAATAAAATAATTGGCATTCTCCCAAACATGATTACTTCTTCCTCAGTAAATGAGGCAGCATCGGAAAGAACTGTAGAACCTCATTTGTGCTAAGGCTGTTTTTATTCAGTCAAGCTTTCAGAATTATCAAAAATATTAGCCTAATCTAAACCTTCAACCAAATCCCAACCAAATTATTTAAGGAAGTGTTCCATTTGGTTCCTGGCCCCACTTTGGATATGATGAATCTATCTTTAGTAAACGGATACGTACCACAAGAATTTAAAATAGCCGTAATTAAACCTTTACTCAAGAAACCTTCCCTTGATCAAGATGACTTAGTGAATTACAGACCTATATCTAACCTTCCTTTCTTATCCAAAATCCTTGAGAAAATTGTTGCTAATCAAGTTTGTGAGCATCTAAACAGTAACGAGCTGTTAGAAGAGTTTCAGTCAGGTTTTAGAGCTCGTCACAGCACCGAAACAGCCGTGGTGAAGGTTACTAATGATATTCTCATGGCCTCAGATAATGGACTGGTGTCTGTTCTGGTTTTGTTAGATCTCAGTGCTGCTTTTAACACAGTCGATCATAATATTCTCTTAGAAAGGCTTAAACGTGTTGCAGGGATCAAAGGAACAGCACTAGGCTGGTTTAAATCATATTTGTCTGACAGATTCCAGCTTGTTCATCTAAATGATAAATCTTCTTCACTCTCAAGGGTTACTTGTGGAGTTCCACAGGGTTCTGTGCTTGGACCAATTCTTTTCACCATATATATGCTCCCAATTGGTAGAATCATTAGACAGCATGGGATAAATTTCCACAGCTTCGGCGTTATTTTTGACCAAGACTTGACATTTAAATCCCATATTAAAAAGGTTTCTAGGATTTCCTTCTTTTACCTCCGGAATATTGCTAAAATTAGAAACATCCTGTCCAGGAGTGATGCTGAGAAACTAGCCCATGCGTTTGTTACCTCAAGGCTGGACTACTGTAATTCTTTACCATCAGGTAGTCCACAAAATGCCATTAAAAGCCTTCAGTTGATCCAAAATGCGGCAGCAAGAGTTCTGATGAATATTAAAAAGAGAGATCACATTTCTCCTGCTTTAGCTTCCCCTCATTGGCTCCCTGTTAAATCCAGGATAGAATTTCCTTTCCTTTTTGATAAAGAGTGGCTAAAGTCATCCTGAGCTAGCTCTGTAGTTATGCTGCCATAGGCTTAGACTGCTGGAGGACAGACTTACCCATTTTCTTCACTCTGCTACTTCCTTTTCTACTACTACTCTACAGTTGTATTACAGTACATTCTGTTATTTCGATTGTTAACTTTGTGTTCTCTGAGTGTTTTTCTCTCCATAGAAGATATACCTGGTCTGGTATCCTGCTTGGCTGCAATGCCCTGTTGGACGGGGGGCACTCACTAGGATGATGCTCCCAGTAACTGAACATCCACTGTGTCCTGTTATCAACTTTTTACTTTCTTTAACATAGAAAGTACTCTTATATCAGATCTTCTGTTCCTTCTGTGTCTCTGCTCTGTCTTCTCAAACCCCCAGACGGTCGTGGCACATGGCCGCTCCTACTGAGCCTGGTTCTGTTGGAGGTTTCTTCCTGTTAAAGGGGAGTTTTTCCTCTCCACCGTCGCTACATGCTTGCTCAGTATGAGGGATTGCTGAAGGATTGCTGTGTTTCGAAAGTCTGCATCAACGGGGCCCAACCTCACGCCAATGACTGACGCAATCTGCTGGGATTCCTTAAATAGGAAACTTTTTAACTGATTGGAATGTTTGTATAAATGTATTAGATGACTTCTTTTTAAGTGCCTTGAGATGACATCTGTTGTGAATTGGCACTATATAAATAAAATGAATTGAAAAATTGAATAGATATCACAGTGAACCTGGAGTTGAGTTCTCCTCCATTCTCTCTCGGCTCTTTGACACTCCCTTTTTTCACTACGTACCAGTGGATTACTTGCCCATGGAGACTTCTTTCTACCTGAGACTACTTTCACTTTAGTTGGAGCAAAGGAATCAGTGATGTCTGAGATTTTCGCAAGGAAATTATCTACCAGCTTGTTTACTGAGTTTGAGCTGGGAGATGAGGGGGATGCAGTTGAAGGGTAAATACGTTTAAAAGTTTCAACTGAGCTGTCCCCTAGAAAACGCTTTTTTATAGTGGTCTTACTGTGGCTGGATAATTTAGCAGAGACAGTACTTTCAAAGAAAATACAAAAATGGTCAGAAAATGCAACATTAATTAGCGAGATTTTGGATACATTTAAAACTTTGCTGATAATTAAGTCCAGAGTGTGTCCTTGGTTGTGTGTTGGTTGTTTGACATGCTGGGTCAGGCCGAAGTTGTGGAGAGTATCATCTAATGTTTTTGCTTGTCTATCTTGGGGGTTGTCGGTATGGATGTTAAAATCCCCCACAATGATTAATTGGTCATAGTCGATACATATTACAGAAGGAAGGTCATTGAAATCAATAAAGAAGTTAGAGTTAAGTTTTGGGGGTTTATATAAACTTAGAAATAAAGCTTTGTTAGGCTCGTTGATCTGGGTGGCTACAGTAGGTATTCAGAAAAATCTAATGTGACCAGGATTACCTTTTAAAGTTTATTGAGTTGTGAAAAATGATGGCTACACCTCTACCTCGTCTGTGTTTTCTGCTCTCGCTTAAGAAATTGTAATTTGGAGGAGTAGATTCTATCAATGCAGTTGTTTCAGTGTTTACATCTAGCCAGGTTTCTGATTTTTTTAAAAAGGGGAGTGTAAATTATGAAGTCATTGATAAGAAAAGACTTCCCGGCTAGAGATCTAATATTTAATAAAGCTAACTTAATTATTGTGATGATGGGCAGCTGAACCTTCTGACAGGTTATCAATTTGAGATTTTGTTTAATTTGAGAGCGTGTGGTTAACGGTTTGTTTCCTGCTGCTGATAAGCACTGGAATGCTAAACTTAGGGATGCCGGGCAAGTTCTGGGAGATGGTAGGGGTAGATTTACTGCCCGGTTCCCTCAAATATCAAATATTTGTAGTAATCAGTGGGGGAAAGCTCCCAAGCTTATTGACACTAGTCCCAAGGGTTTGGTGTAGTCTAAGTTATGGTATTAATTGTGTCCCAAATTTGATTTGCTCATTCAGTCTGTCTGTAAAGTTTCTAAATGGTGACTCATTTGATGTGGCTGAGTCACAGGAAGATGAAGAGGGGAGCAGGTGTTTTGCTTTCTGATTTTGATGAGAGAATGTTTGCTGCCAACAGTCTCACTTCGGCCTTGTTAAGATAACGTTGGCTTGCTTTGAACAGGTTTGTACTTCCAAATACTTTGAAGTTGTTAATAAATGTGAAAGACTTCTCAGCTGATTATTTTTTCAAACCATTTATGGAGCATGCGGAGTTTGCTAAATCTTTCATCTTTCCCTTCAGGGCTGGTCCACTGATAAATTCAATTCAATTCAATTCAAATTCAAAAATACTTTATTGATCCCAAAGGGAAATTAAGTGTTGGTATAGCTCATATAATCAATTCTTTAAGGAGTTGTTGTAGATAATGATGGCTGTGGGCAGGAAGGATTTCCTGTAGCGGTCTGTATTGCAGCGAAACTGAAGAAGCCTCCGACTGAAGATGCTCTGTTGTTGTGTGACTGTCTCATGAAGAGGATGCTCAGGGTTGTCCATAATTTTTTTGATTTTATGAAGAATCCTTCTTTGCATTATCATCTCCAGATTTTCCACAGTTGTCCCAAGAACAGAACCAGCCTTCTTTATCAGGTTGTTGAGCCTTTTTAAATCCCTGGCTCTGATGCTGCTACCCCAACAGATGACGGCTGAAGAGATTACACTCTCCACAACAGACTTGTAGAAGATCTGCAGCATCTTGCTGCAAACCTTGAAGGACCTAAGCTTCCTCGAGAAGTACAGTCTGCTCTGTCCCTTCTTGTAGACGGCTTCACTGTTGCGCCTCCAGTCCAGTCTGTTGTCAAGGTGAACTCCGAGGTATTTATACTCCTCAACCACCTCCACTTCTTCTCCCATGATGGAAACAGTGTTTGACTTGTCCCTGTTTCTTCTGAAATCTACAATCATCTCCTTTGTTTTGTTCACATTCAAGGTGAGACGATTGTTTCCACACCATGTCACAAAGCGGTCCACCAACTCTCTGTATTCAGCTTCTTGTCCATCTCTGATACACCCGACAATTGCAGAGTCATCTGAGTATTTCTGCAGATGACAGGTCTCTGATTTGTACTGGAAGTCTGAGGTGTACAGAGTAAAAAGGAATGGTGAGAGTACGGTCCCCTGTGGTGCTCCTGTGCTGCTGACCACCTGGTTTGACACACAATTCTTCAGTCTCACAAATTGTGGTCTGTTGGTCAGGTAGTCATTGATCCAGGCGATTGTTGAGGGCTCCACCTGTGTCTTCAGGAGTTTCTGACAAAGCAAATCAGGCTGAATTGTGTTAAATGCACTAGAGAAATCAAAGAACATGATCCTCACAGTGCTGCCTGCTTTGTCCAGATGACAGTGGGTTGGTTGAAGTAGGTGGATGATGGCATCTTCAACTCCAACTCCACAGCGATAAGCAAACTGCAGTGGGTCCTGATACGTTCTTGTTTGCTTACTCAGGGGTGCCAACAGGAGTCTCTCCAGGACCTTCATGATGTGGGATGTCAGGGCAACGGGTCTATAGTCATTGATGACTGATGGGTGAGTTCTTTTGGGTACTGGAACAAGGCAGGATGTCTTCCACAACACTGGAACCTTCTCCTGAGTTAAGCTAAGGTTGAAGAGGTGCTGCAGAATCCCACAGAGCTGCTCTGCACAGGCCTTCAGGACTCTGGGGCTGACACCATCTGGACCTGCAGCCTTGTTCCGGTTCATTTTCTCCAGCTGCCTCTTCACCTGACTTTTGGAGACAGACAAGTGGGAGGGGGAGGCAAAGGGGGTAGCAGCATTTCCTGACTTGATTGAAGTCAAACTTGTGGAATTAGAAGAGTCCATGGCTGAGGTGAAGGATAAAACATCCGAGGTGTAACAGGAAAGCTGTTGATCAGAGGATAGTGGGATGTCTGTTTGGCTGGGAACAGGAGAGGGGGATGCTGAGGTAGTTCCAGAACTGAACCTGTTGAAGAATATGTTCAGTTCATTGGCTCTGTCCAGACTTCCATCTATCCAATCTTTCCTGTCCTTAAAACCTGTGATCTTTCTCATTCCTGACCAGACATCTCTGATATTGTTCCTCTGTAGTTTGTTCTCCAGCTTCTTCCTGTATGCCTCCTTGCTGTCTCTGATCTTGACCTTAAGTTGCTTCTGTATACTCCTCAGTAATTCCCTGTCTCCCTCCCTGAAGGCTCTTTTTTTCTTGTTTAGCAGCTCCTTCAGGTCACTGGTGATCCAGGGTTTGTTATTAGGGAAGCATCTCACTGTTCTGGTGGGGATGATGTTGTCCACACAGAAGTTTATATAGTCAGTCACACACTCAGTCATGTCATTGATGTCCTCTCCATGTGCTTGGCAAAGAGTCATCCAGTCTGTGGTTGCAAAACAATCTTGCAGGGCTTCTTCAGCTTCCTGTGACCATTTTCTCACAGTTCGTTTTGTCACAGGTTGCCTTTGAACAAGTGGTTTATATTCTGAACAGAGAAAAACAAGATTGTGATCTGATTGTCCCAGAGGAGGTCTTGGTTTGGACGTGTATGAATCCTTTACATTTGCATAAAACAAATCCAAGGTCCTATTTTCTCTTGTAGAGCAGCTGACAAATTGTTGAAATGTTGGAAGTGTAGTAGAGAGCGAGGCATGATTAAAATCACCAGATATTGCCACAAATGCATTGGGGTGCTGTGTCTGTAGCTTAGCAACAATGGAACTGATGACATCACATGCATTGTCGGCAACGGCTGAAGGTGGAATGTAAACAACTGCCAAAATTACACTGGTGAACTCTCTTGGCAAATAATATGGACGAAAACTCACTGCCAAGAGTTCGAGATCTGGGCTGCAGAGACGACACTTCACAGTAACATGTCCTGGATGACACCATCTGTTATTTACAAGCACTGCTACTCCACCACCTTTCCTTTTTCTGCTCGTCTTCAGATCTCTGTCTGCTCGTACAGTCAGGAAGCCTGGCAGACAGACGTTGGAGTCGGGGATATGATCCAGCAGCCACGTCTCCGTAAAACACATAACACTGCATTCACGGTACTCTGGCTGAGTCCTTGTAAGGGCTTGGAGTTCATCCATCTTGTTAGCCAGTGATCTTACGTTACCCATTATGATCGATGGAAGAGATGGCTTGAACTTCCTCTTTCTCTGTCTCCTTTTCGCTCCTGCTCTGCATCCACGTCTCCTCCTTATCAACTCATCGGGGATTTGTGGTTTCAGTTGAGGTATTATTTCAGCTTTTGCGATGTTAATCAGCTGCTCTCGGCTGTAAACCACATTGTTGCCATGGTTACGCATCATAACAAATTGTCAAAAAGGGAAAAATTTACAGCAAAAATCCTTCCAGCTTCACAACACCAAAAACTAGAAAGTGTACAGGTTAAAAAAATGCAATCTTCTTTAAGAAAAAAGAGGAACCAATGTACAAAAAAAACAAAACTTAATATGTAGCCAACAGAGCCACTCCAACATGCAGCCACCCAGAGCAGCGCAATTCTAGAATAAAGATGTTAATGTTAAGTCTGTCAAGTCTCTGTAGGAGATCAGAAAAGTCTGTCTTCAGAATCTCTGATTGTCTCATCGCGAGATCTGATTATCCAGCATGGATAACAAGCTTTTCCAATGTAGGGTGTTGGTCCAAGATTTTCTGGATTTTTTCTGATATTTCTCTCACTGTATTTTTGTAGCAGCTATAAACTCTGGTGTTCTTGCTACAAAAAGCCTCAATTCCATTAATTGATCCGTCTTGTATGATAACAATCTTTGCTGGGGGGGCTCTTACTTTATGTGTCCGCTTAATGCGGCTGGGTTTCTCCTGGTGGCTTTGACTCAACCACCTCCACTTCTTCTCCCATGATGGAAATACTGTTTGACTTACCCCTGTTTCATCTGAAGTCTAAAATCAACTCCTTTGTTTTGTTCACATTCAAGGTAAGACGATTGTTTCCACACCATGTCACATGGTGTTCAGAGTGAAAAGGAATGGTGAGACTACAGTCCAATGTGGTGCTCCTGACAACCTGGTTTGACACACAATCCTTCAGTCTCACAAACTGTGGTCTGTTTGTCAGTTAGTCGATCCAGGCGATTGTTGAGGGCTCCACCTACATCTTTAGGAGTTTCTGGCATAGCAAATCAGGCTGAATTGTATTAAATACACTGGAGAAATCAGAACAGGTGAAGCTGTAAAATATTACTTACCTGGCCTGCTAGGAGGAGAATGAGCGCGACTGAGCATCAGGTGCTGAAGAGCTGTAGGCCACTGCCCTTAGGTTGCCCATCAAGTCTGTGAATATATAACATGTAATGTTAGTTTTCACATAACACAACAACAGCTGGTTTTAGACAGACAAACAGTCGGGTACATTACAAACAGTGACGTTTGTTTTAGCAGTGTATACGCTAATAAATCACATACACCATATCTGACATGCAGCAGTACATGTCTGTGAAAAGGGGAAGGTAAATTGCACTTTATACAGGGACAATGCAGTATAGCAACTAGACGTACCATATTCTGTGGCGCTCATTTTCTCCTCCATTGACTCCACCAAGGGCAGGAGGATGGACTCAGCTGTAGAAACACCGGCTTGGTTTGATATGACCCCTTCCATTTGTTCCGCAGCTTGAACGATGACCACAAAGCTAGAAAACATTGGGTCTCAACGGGTCGGACTAACTCTTATTCCTAGCCTCCATTGTTATGAATGAAAATGCCTTGTTTGTTTTGTCTCCCTATGCTAAGCTTTTGTAATCCAGCCCCCAGACTTTGGCTGTATTCCCATTGTGGGCGTTGTAGAAACCGGTTCTTCAAAAAACAATCTAGCCCAGCTGCGAGTTGGTGCTTGGCTAAGAACTGGATTGGAACCGAAAAACATGTGGAAAACCAAAGAACTAGTTCTAAGACAGGCTCTGGCACCGAACCAGCTCTGGAACCAGCTCAGTGGAAAAGGCCCCATATAGAGCCTATCCTGTAGGTAGAAAAATTAGATTTAGGGATGAAGAACTTATCACACAACTGAGAGAATGATGCCAATTGATTGTTAATATATAGATCTGAAAAGGTAGCTATGCCATTCCTTTTCAAGGTGGTAAACACCCCTTCTAACTGACCTAATTTGAGACAGATAGGACCTGATAAAGAAACGTTTCAAATTTGATAAACTTTTCTGATTGAAGAATTTTAATTGAATTTTTTTAAGTAAAACTAAGTCCCACCTGTTGGTTTATCGGTAGGTTGTTAAAAAGCAAGAGAGAAAGTAGGTCTGCTTGTCTCACTTCACAGAACATTGGGAAAGCTGTAGATTTATATCCATTTGTGAGAATATGGGACTGTGACCGTACATATAATTTCTTATTCCAGTCAATAAAGGTGTCTCTAAAACAGAATTTTGTCAGTGAAAACAACAAATATAGCCATTTAATCTTATCAAATGCTTTGTGGGTGTCTAAAGACAGAATTGCTGCATCTTCATTAGCACTATGATCAACATAAGACATTGAGAATTGTATGCACATTACAAGATAAGTATGTAACAGGTATAATACCTGTTTGATCAGGGTGTATAATTTCAGTGATCTGTTTTCCTAGTCTTGTCGCCGAAACTTTAGTGATGATTCTTACATCCTAGTTTAGTAGTGCAATTGGGCAATAGCTTCCCGGTCCTTTTTCATCATTGCCCTTCCTCTGCGTGATGCTGATGTTACCCTCTTTAAAAAAGGGGGGGGTTTCCAGGTATCAAAAATCATTCTAACAAGTAGTGGAATTAGGTCTTTTTGAAAAGCTTTACAACACTAACCCCTACTTTCCACTGCATGCGCTCCGCTCCGCAATATACCGGATACTTATGTCCATGCGCTTTGGTTCTGTCCACCTGTTAAGAAATTTTGGTGTCAGATATGCGAGGACTTATCAAAGTGTCTGAAATGTAACATTCCACCATCTCTCTCAGTTTGCTTGGTAGGAAATTTAAATTTTGTCACCAAGGACACAAAGTCAGTTCTAATGGTTCACATTGCCTTATGCATTGCTAAAACTATCCTCCTCAACTGGAAAAATAAAAAGGCTCTTAATATTAATCAGTATCGAAATCTCTTGTTGGACCACATTGGTCTTGAGACGGCCTCTGGCTCCATATCTGATCAATCTCTCTGGGCTCCTTTGATTGGCTTCATCACCTAGTAGGGGTGGGGGGCACTTGGTTTTGTCGTCTCGGATATTGTTGCTGATGTGGGGGTTCTTGGGGTTGGGGGCGTCTAGGGGGGGATCCCTGTAGGTGGGATCACTGGGCGGTTGGGGCGCTGGACCTCGTGGCCCCAACCTGGGGTTGGGCTTTGGTGGCTTTAGGTGGTAACTCCTGACGGCTGCATGCGGTGCCTTAGGGGGGTTGCACTGACAGACATTGGTTACTGGCCTGGTGGCCGTGCTGTGCCTGAGTAGGTTCTGGGGTGGGCCTGGGGGTTAGGCGCTCTGGGGCGCCGCGCCCCCTAGCTGTGGTCCTGGCTGGGAGTCAGCCGGCGTGGGGTCTCTGTTGCCGGTGCCGGCCCCGACCCCCACAGGCCGGCAACTCTTTTTTTCTCTGGGCCGATTGTCATCGCCGGTCCCTGAATGGCGTCTCGCCTTATTTGCTAGTTGGGGTGCCTGGCTGCTGGTCGCGGTGGCTTGGTGGCATTTCTGGGCCTGATCAGTCTTTTTTCGCACTGGACTTAGCTCCTGGGTCTTGGTCTTTGTGCGCTGCGGTGCGCTGGGGTTTGGCGGACTGGTTGGGACACCTCTTTTAGGGGTGCCACGTTTGGGATTGTTGGGTGGTGCCTGCTCGGTGGCCCGGCGCGGATACGGATCCAGCGTCTCTGCTCGTTCGATCACCTGTTCTATGCGCACCGTGTGTGGTCGGTTCATTGGCGGGTTGGACCGGCCCTGGCCTTTGTTGGATGCCTGGCCGCGGCCCCTGCGGTGGCAGGGGCCCCTCGTTGGCCGGTCCCTTGTCAGGTCCCTGCTGGCGGGTGGGGCGCCCCTGGGCCCGGCTCTCCCGGTCCATGGACCAAGCCGTCCTGGCGCAGCCGGTTGCCGGCAGGGCCTGTGGCCTCGTCACTGCTGCCCCACGGGCCCCTGCATCGTAGCCGCTGGACGTTCCCCTGGGGTTCTCCTCTGCTCCTCTCTTGGGGATGCGGTCGGCCACGCCCTGGTCTGCCTGCTCCGATCTCCATGTCTGCATCGATTCATTCCTTCCTTCCCAGATTGATGCCTGCTCACACCAGCTATCGAACACTCTTATGGAGAAACCTTATATGTACCAGCATGCTCACACACACACACACACACACACATAGGTGTGGGGTCTCCGGTGTTTACAGATATATTCTCGGGCTGAGGGTATCATTACTAGATTTTGATTAATCTGTACCATGAGTTTTTCTGTGACATTCTTGTTGTATTTTTAAAACCATTTTTGTGTGATGTGGTTGTGTAGTTCTTAGTTCACGATCTTAGGTTTGTTTTGTCGATGTTCCTTTTTCGTGTTTTGTTTTGTTTTTTCCTCTCTCTCTGCCGTCCTGTGGCTATGGAGGCAGACTTCGATGTTTTCATGTGTTTTCTTTGTTCCCTTTCCTCTCTTGTATTTTCAACTCACCCTCTCTCTTGACTTTATGTTTCCTACCTCTCTTCTTCATCTTCTTTTTTTCTTCCCCTTAATTTTCCATCTCCGTGTCCATAACATCAGGAAATAAAACCCCCAGCAATTCATAATAAAGATCTTTTACACATATATATCAAGTAGCTACAAAAGCTGTAGTGCTCCGCTTGTGAAAGCAATCTGTTGGGCTTCTACTTGGGACTCAGACACCAATTCTGAGCTCCACACTGCCAAACAGGACACGTAAATATATATATATATATATAAATATATATATATATATATATATATATATATATATTGGACAACATATGTATAAATATACGCGGGTTTATATTAATATAGCTATGCATAAAAAAAATTCTAGTCAGTCTTTATTGATTTATTTTGAAAAACACCCGGAAATGTGGTTGTTCTATATCATGTTGGTGCTTAGTGATTTGTGAAGATTGACTGCAGACTTGCTTCGGCGTCCGGCAAAAATAGAATTGATCCTATTTTTGCCCGATGGCGAAACGGCGGTCGGCGCCTTTCGGTGGCAGCAGTGAAAACGCCCTCACTCACTATGAAGGGAGCGTTTTTGCTGAGGAGTGCGTGGCGGAGCGGATGCAGTGGAAACTGGGGGTAAGGCCAAACCCATCTGGGCCAGTCGCCTTGCCCAAAGGAAAAGCCTTGAGAGAGGCTGAAAACTCGGTTTCTGTCAAATATGCATCCAACCTGTCCCTGAAGGAATGATTGAGTTGTGGGAGGGATAATTAACTGAAAAATTCATCCAGATCTTCCTGCTTATCTGTTGATTTAGATGTATAAATTTCAGAACTCTCAAAAGCATTCATTAATGTTTTCTAAGTCAATGAGCAGACAACCAGATTTTGGCCTTATCTTATAAATAGCTCGCTTTGTCCGTTTACTTTTTCACAGACCAACTAATAACTTGTGTATCTTCTAACTCAAAGTGCTTTTGTTTCAACTTTAACAGTAAAGTGCAAAATGGAGTTTTGTTCGAATTTTAATTTGAGAATCTTATTATAGTGTAGTGTAATTCCTCCAGGTACCAACAGACACAAGTGGCTTTCTCAACTTATGGATTTATTGAACCCAGCTTGGTCAGGATCATAAACACACCGGGAAAACTAAAAGCACAGAACAAACAATTAGCTTAAAGAAAGAAATTTGACCGATAAAACTATTTTGACAAAGACAACATACAAAACAATACCTCGTTGGTTGAGTAGCAAGAGAGGAATCAGTTTTAGTCTTCTTCTTGTTTATCTTATTTTTCTTAGACTTAACTTAGTGACCACGCTTTAGTCATGCATCTTTCTTTCTCTTGAGAAATTGGTTCTTCTGAAGAAATTAACCTTTACTCTGCATACAAAGCTCACTCTTATAATATAGCGCCCCCTAGTAGCACTCAAAGGTAATAATAATAAAGATACAGAAAATGTGGCAGTAACATGTAGTATATTATAGTATGTTTAGACGAAAGATTTTTGTTTGTTTTGCTGCTTCAAGTTTCTAGATATTTCAGTCTTTTACCTTTTTGGGTTTCTTTATTAAAGATTCATACAAGTTTATCTGTCCTCTAATGTACGCTTTAAACGACTCCCATAAGACTGAATCACTCACTGCTTAATTATTACATTTTAAGAATTGAAAAATATGGGATGACATATGTTTAACAAAGTCTCGGTCAGCAAGTAAGAGTGGATTGAACCGCCAGTGATAAGTTTGTTTTGGGAGTGAGATTTTCATACTTATGAATACTAGACTATGATCTGAAATGATTACATTGCGTTATTTGGAAATATTGATGCAAGCCAATAGTTTGGAGTCTAACAGGAAATAGTCAATCCAAGTATAAGATTTATGTATAGCCTATGTGAATAATAATAGTCTCGAGCTGTTGAATGCTTAATCCTCCAGACATCTATAAGGCCCTTCGATTGAATCAAACTTTTAATGATGTGGACACTTGAAATCTAGCGGGGTGGAGCGGTAGAAGGCCTGTCCAGGTAAGGACCTAAATAACAGTTAAAATCCCCACTGATAATCAGATTTAAATTGTCCTCAGGGATTTTATCAAAAACCTTATGAAAAAACTTAAGATCATGTGTGTTTAGCATGTATATATTGACCAAAGTAACGGGAAGAGAATTAATGAGACTAACTATGATAAACAGGATGCCGATGATACACAACTATATTTATCCATAAATCCTGATGAACCCAGTCAGTCAGTAACTTACAGGCAAGTCTGGAAGACATAAAAACAAGGATGACCCTAAACTTTTTGGTTTTAAATTCTGACAAGACAGAAGTTGCTGTCTTTGGACCAGAAGATCTAAAACAGAAACTGATTAGTCAATCACTTAATCTGGAGGGCATTAAATTGGCCCCCAGTAATAACGTAAAGAACATGGGCGTTATTTTTGACAAAGACTTGACATTTAAATCCCATATTAAACAGGTTTCTAGGATTTCTTTCTTTCACCTCCGGTATATTGCTAAAATTAGAAACATCCTGTCCAGGAGTGATGCTGAGAAACTAGTCCATGCATTTGTTACCTCAATGCTGGACTACTGTAATTCTTTACTATCAGGTAGTCCACAAAATGCCATTAATAGCCTTCAGTTGATCCAAAATGCGGCAGCAAGAGTTCTGATGAATATTAAAAAGAGAGATCACATTTCTCCTGTTTTAACTTCCCTTCATTGGCTCCCTGTTAAATCCAGAATAGAATTTAAGATTCTTCTTCTTACATACAAAGCCCTTAATAATCAAGCTCCATCATACATCAGATATCTAATTGTTCCATATGTTCCTAACAGAGCACTTCGCTCTCAGACTGCAGGTTTACTTGTAGTTCCTAGGATTTCTAAAAGTAGAATGGGAGGCAGATCTTTGAGTTATCAGGCTCCTCTCCTGTGGAACCAGCTCCCAGCTTTAGTCCGTGAGGCAGACACTCTGTTTACTTCTAAGGTCAGGCTTAAAACGTTTTGTTTTGATAAAGTTTATAGTTAGAGTGGCGGAGGTCATCCTGAGCTAGCTCTGTAGTTATGCTGCTATAGGCTTAGGCTGCTGGAGGACAGACTTACCCATTTTCTTCACTCTGCTACTTCCTTTTCTCCTACTACTCTCCAGTTGTATTACAGTTCATTCTGCTATTTCGACTGTTAACTTTGTGTTCTCTCAGTGTTTTTCTTTCCATAGAAGATATACCTGGTCTTGAATCCTGCTTGGCTGCAATGCCCTGTTGGACGGGGGGCATCGACTGGGAGGGTGCTCCCAGTGGCTGAACATCCACTGTGTCCTGTTATCAACTTTTTACTTTCTGTAACATAGAAAGTTCTCTTATATCAGATCTTCTGTTCCTTCTGTGTCTCTGCTCTGTCTTCTCAAACCCCCAGACGGTCGTGGCAGATGGCCGCTCCTACTGAGCCTGGTTCTGTTGGAGGTTTCTTCCTGTTAAAGGGGAGTTTTTCCTCTCCACCGTCGCTACATGCTTGCTCAGTATGAGGGATTGCTGAAGGATTGCTGTGGTTGGAAAGTCTGCCCAACCTCACGCCAATGACTGACGCAACATGCTGGGATTCCTTAAATAGGAAACTTTTTAACTGATTTGAATGTTTGTATAAATGTATTGAAATGACTTCTTGTTAAGTGTCTTGAGATGACATCTGTTTTGAATTGGCGCTATATAAATAAACTGAATCGAAACTGAATGATAAACCTGCCATTTGGATCAATGGTGAATAAGCTAAATTGAAATGGTATACAGTGCAAATCAAGCTTTTTACGGAAGGTTCCCCTGCTCAAGTTATCACTTTTCCAGGGCCATCTGAAGTTTGCCATTGACCATCTGGATGATCCAGAGGAGGCATGGGAGAAAGTCAGGTGGTCAGATGAGACCAAAATATAACTTTTTGGTCTAAACTTCACTTGCTGTTTCTGGAGGATAAGGACAGATGAGTTGCATCCCAAAAACATCATCCCTACTCTGAAGCATGGGGGTGGAAATATCATGCTTGGGGGGTGCTTTTCTGTAAAGGGGACAAGACAACTGCACTGTATTAAGGAGAGGATGGATGGGGCCATGTATTGTGAGATTTTAAGCAACAACCTCCTTCCCTCAGTCAGATCATTGAAGATGGGTTGTGGCTGGGTCTTCCAACATGACAATGACCCAAAGCACACAGCCAGGATAACCAAGGAGTGGCTCCTTAAGAAGCATATCAAGGTTCTGGAGTGGCCGAGCCAGTCTCCAGACCTAAATCCAATAGAAAATCTTTGCAAGGACCTGAAACTCTGTGTTTCTCAGCGACAGCCCCAAAACCTGACAGATCTAGAGATCTGTTTGGAGGAGTGGGCCAAAATCCAAATCAAAATAAATTCTTTAATAATCATACAATGTGATTTCCTGAATTTAAAAAATGCTTTCTCTCACGGTGGAAATGCACCTACATTGTGAATTTCAGACCCCTCCACAATTTCTAATTGAGAGAACTTGCAAAATCGCAGGGTGTTCAAATACTTAAGTTCCTCACTGTATTGCTACGGAAAAGAATAGCCACCCCCCTAGCCTTAGAGGTGAAGGGAGCATGATAAACCTGGGAGGTCCAGCTTGCTCTGAGCCTACTCTGCTGTGTAGATTTAACATTAGTTTCTTGCAGAAATATATGATCAGCTCTTAAGGACTTAAGGTGTGAAAATACCTTGCCCCATTTGATTGAATGGCCCAAACCTTTAACATTCCAGGTGATTAAAGAAAGTGATTCCGTCACATGACTCATCTACGTTTTATCTAGATCAGCTGTCCCATCTGTCTGACCAATCCACGTCTGTACTTCAGTTCAAGCCTCCAATTAACATTTTGTCTGGCAGCCGACAAACAACAAAAATAAGACAAGAAAAAAAAAACTCCACCTTAGAACCTGTGGAAAGTCGATAAAAACTCTTGGAACTTCACCCCTCCGCTCCCCCCAGCTCCTTACCAACAGCTTCCGTAGTTGAAGCAAGGTACGCCTCATCCTCATCCAACCGAGGTTGTCTTAGCTAACCAAAGAACATATTCCCCTGCTCCTCAAAGCAGAATTAATCAAATTCAAAATGTTCAATCAATTTAAGTCAGAAGTGTCAAACTCAAGGCCCGCCATAGCCGTTTATGTGGCCCTCTAAACTCTAGAGCAGAGGACATCAGGACCCACTGTCCTACATGTTTTAGGTGTTTCCCTGCTGCCACACACCTGACTTCAATAAATGGGTGATTAATGGGCTCCTGCAGCACTTGATGGAATGCAGCAGGTAATGCTATCATTTGATTGGGTGTGCTGGACCAGACACATCTAAAATATGAAGAACTGTGGGACCTGAGAACCAGGTTTGAGAAACACTGCTCTAGAGGACCATATAAATTGTGCACCTAATTACCATTTTATCACTCAAATCAAATCATTGTTTATTTGAATAGTCCTAAATTACATCATTGTGAAAAGATGTTCAGTATTATTTCATTTTAAGAATTACTTGTCGAATGCAGAGACAGATGCTTATCATTTTAATAATTTGTTAAAGATACAACAGGCCCTTTAAGGACATTCATGAACTTGATGTGGCCCAAATTGGAAATGGGTTTGACACCCCTGATGTAAGTCAATCCGGAATCATCAAACGTCCTGTTACCCCATAGTCACAAATGTATAAAGTTAGCCGGGTAGCACAAGTCACTTTTGAATGTTATGTTCAAGAAAGCTCTTTACATCTCCAAGGTCAGGAAAAATCTTTACCGCTGAAAGTGAAGTTACATCTTGCAGGAAAGTGCACAGAATGGTGGATTTCCTTCTCCCTCAACACTTGTAGCACCTCCCAAAGCTTTGTCGTTGTTCTATCACTTAAACAGTGTAATCTGAGAAGATGAAGGCTTTGCTCTCAGCGTGCGGTGATTTCTGTTGATGGCAATAGGTTTCTCACAACTACCAGAACCCAGGAGCTTCAGGATGAGGGTTGAGACGATTTCTGTCGTCCTTCCACCTTCCTTGCCTTCTGGTACACCAATGAGTTTGATATTATTTCGCCTGGAGCAGCCCTCCAAAGACAGTTTTGCAAGCAGAAGTTTGTTATCCTAATGCAGGTTAGTGATAGCGCTCTCCATGGAGCTGATTTGGCCATCACGATTCACCTGTTGTGGCCTGAACGTACAGTGTCACAATTTCCTCCTGCTCCTGCTTAAAAGTTGAGAATTTCTGCACAATTGCACCAAGTGGTCAGGGGTGTGAACACTAATCTGTCTGACAGTCTTCAGATTTTTCTGTCACCGCTTTAAAAATGGTCAAATACGGAAAATATGCGGTTAACGCTTAGTGGTGATCTTTACTAGAGATCGAAGCCATCCATGTGTAACATGTTATTACTTGTTCCTATGCTACATGTTCCACTACCAGAACTTCATGGTATGCGTGTCTCTCTCCTTATTGAAGCGACACGTCACCTTTCCTCTGGTTCCTCCACTGGTCCTGCCTCCCCCTCCGCGATTCATTGATGAAGGTCCCACTTACACGGATTGCTGCATCTTGAATTCCTGTCTTCGAGGATGAGGTTTTCAGTATTGGGTGGACTGGGAGGGATACGGCCCCGAAGAGCGTTCCTGGGAGCCCGCCAAGAGCATAATTAACAAATCCCTCATCACTGATTTCCATCATCGACACCCAGGACGCCCAGCCTCTTCAGGAGCCGGGCCTAGGAAGTGTTGGGGGCTCTGTCAGGGATTCATCAGCTCCAACTATTTCCACCTGTGCTCATTTGCAATCCTCTCCGTCATTAGCCAATACATCATATTTAAGAAACCAGTACTCACCTTCTCCTCGTTCTGAAATCTGGTCCACCAGCCCTTAACTCCACCCTAGTCCTTCTCGATGTCCAACCAGAAGTCCAAGTCTTCAGATCTGTCCTCAGCCTATCCCAGTTTGCCTCATCTCCAAATCCAAACCTGCCTCAGTCCTCTCCTGAGTCTAGGTTGTGCTTTTGAGAGTGTGTTTCTTAATAAAACTGCAGAAACTACTCCTGTCATCTGTGTAGTTTCCAATAGGATGTCAGAACCTTCTAACACCTTAGCAGCACTACAGGCCCTGCGAGATAAAGTTGCCATCCTCAGGAGAACCACAGAATGCCAGGACGCCAAGCTTGAGACCTTAACCAAGACACACGTTCTTCTGGCCAGCTATGTATAGAGCGCCGGGCTTCGGTTCTGCATGCCTGAGAAATGGAAAAGCAAGGGTGGTAAGCCTGATAGCCTACTTGCTGCTCTGGAAGTGCAATGCAGTGGTATGCAGTGACCACACACGCTTCACCGCCGAACTTCGGAACTCCTTCGTTCTGCCATCAAGCGACGTTGAAGTTTGGGTTCAGCTACTCCGTCTGGGTCAAAATCACCACCCAGTCCACAAGTATACCACCCAGTCCACAAGTATGCCACAGACTTCCACATCCTCGTTGTCAAACTCAGCTGGGGAGACTCGGCTCTGCGGTCCATATTGCTCGAGGGCTTGGATGATTACATCCATGAAGAAATGTTGGGAAAAGATTCACCCCAGTCCCTTGATCGCCGGATCTTGCGCCGAGCTGGGTCGACGCAGCGCTTTTTACCACCACGTCAGTGCCTCTTCCCTCCACCCACCGAGACCTCCACTGCTGCCACCTACTGGGAGTCCTTGACCCCGGAAGAGCTGCAGCTGGGAAGCCTGTCTCAGGGGGACAGATAACGGCGCCATCATGTGGGGCTCCTCGCTTACTGCGGGGGAAAAGAACATCTTTGCCTGAACTGCTCTGTATGGCCGTGAAACAAGAAGGCCAGGTGACGCTGAGGGGAGCATCACTTGGCCCTAGCTGATCCTCACCATTCGTCATTATAGTTCATCTCAACGAAGGTGTTCTCCTAGCATCGAGCGGCTTCTCTTCCGCCTCACCGCAGCTACGACATTGCCATAAATCTCCTGCATGGCTCCAAGCCCCCCCGTGGCCAACTCTACCCACTATCATTGACCGAGAACAGGCAAATGGAGGTCTACGTTAGAGAGGCTCTGGAACAAGACTTCATCCAACCCTCTTCCTCCCCTGCCACCGCTGGTTTCTTCTTCGTCAAAAAGAATGACAGCACCCTCAGACCATGTATCGATTACCGGGGTCTCAACCAGATTTCCATTAAGGACCATCACCCGGCACTCAAGCCCCACCAAAACACTTAAATTCCTAGGTCGTGATCCAAGTCCTCCACCCAGAGACCGGCAAGCTATCGTCATCCACTTCCCGTACCATCTCTTTCATGGTCTCACGTTGGAGTGGACTCACATCACTGGCCTCCCCAAAGCCAACGGCATGACCACCATTGCCACCTTCGTGGACAGGTTCTCTTAAGGCCGTTCACCTGGTTGCCCTGCCTGGCCAACCCACAGCCAAACTTCTTCTCCTACATGTGGTCCGTCTTCATGGTTTTCCTCGTGACATTGTTTCTGATCGGGGACCACAGTTTACCACCAAGTTCTGGAAAGCTTTCTGTTTTCTCATCGGCGCCACCCACAGCCTGTCATCTGCCTTCCACTCTGAATGTAACGGTCAGACTGAGTGCGCGAATCAACTGGTGTGTAAATAGCTACGTCCCTTCTCTTCCTCACTCCCTGAGTCCTGGACCCAGCACCTGCTTTGAGCGGAACTCGCCATCAACTTTCATATCTCTTCAGCCACCGGATTCTCCCTTTTCGAAACCTTTTACGGATTCCAGCCACCCATCCTTTCGCACCAAGAGGTTGAGATTAATGTCCCGGCAGTTCACCAACTCATCCGTTGCGCCAGAGGAGCCTGGAGTCGGGCTAAAGCTTCCATCTCTCGCACAAATACCGATTATCAGAAACAGAAGAAATCTTCGAGTCGGCCCAATCTGACTACAAGCCCGGAGACATGGTCTGGCTTTCAACAAAACATCTGGAACTCGACACGGACAGCAGGAAACTCTCACCCAGGTACATCGGTCCCTATCCTGTTGTTCGTCAGATCAACGACGTCACCTACTGTCTCAGCCTTCCTACCCCCCTTAAGTTCCATCCAGTGTTCCACAGCTCCTTATTGAAGTGACACGTCACCTCTCCTCTGGCTCCTCCACTGGTCTTGCCTCCCTCTCCGTGATTCATTGATGAAGGTCCTACTTACACGGTTCGCCGCATCTTGAATTCCCGTCTTTGAGGACAAGGTTTTCAGTATTGGGTGGACTGGGAGGGATACCGCACTGAAGGGAGGACGCCAAGAACATAATTGACAAATCCCTCATCACTGATTTCCATCATCGACACCCAGGACGCCCAGGTCCTTCAGGAGCCGGGCCTAGAAAGGGTTGGGGGCTTTGTCAGGGATTCATCAGCTCCAACTATTTCCACCTGTGCTCATTTGCAATCCTCTCCGTCATTAGCCAATAAATCATATTTAAGAATCTCGTCTGCCAGCCCTGAACTCCACCCTAGTCCTTCTCGATGTCCAACCAGAAGTCCTAGTCTTCAGATCTGTCCTCAACCTATCCCAGTTTGCCTCATCTCCAAATCCAAGCCTGCCTCAGTCCTCTCCTGAGTCTAGGTTCTGCTTTTGAGTGTGTTTCCTAATAAAACTACAGAAACTACTCCTGTCATCTGTGTAGTTTCTAACAGGATGTCAGAACCTTCTAACACCTCAGCAGAACTAGAGGCTCTGCGAGATGAAGTTGACGTCCTCAGGAGCACCACAGAACGCCAGGACGCCAAGCTTGAGACCCTTACCAAGGCACACGTCCTTGAATACATCTTGAATTCCCGTCTTCGAGGACGAGGTTTTCAGTATTGGCTGGACTGGGAGGGATACAGCCCCGAAGGGAGCCCGCCAAGAACATAAATGACATAGTTGCCCTGAACTCCACCCTAGTCCTTCTCGACGTCCAACCAAAAGTCCAAGTCTTCAGACCCAGCCTGTCCCAGTCTGCCTCATCTCCAAATTCAAGCCTGCCTCAGTCCTTTCCTGAGTCTAGGTTCTGCTTTTGAGTGTGTTCCTTAATAAAACTACAGAAACTACTCCTGTCATCTGCGTAGTTTTTGACACCACTACACTGGGCCAGCCCAACAGGGCCATTTTCAGGGCAAATTTATGGACCAACCGAATATCAGCCTTGGGGTATGTACTCAGAACTGGCCTGGTAGAGGGGGGGGGGGGCTGTGGTAAACTCATGCTGATTGGTTATAACAAGATAGGGAAATGAGATCAGCAGACATCGCCAAACATCCAGCTTTGTAAAATTGGAAGAGTTGGTGGTGACAGTGTGGGCAACTTAGCAAAGTTGTTGCTAATTTAACGACTTTTCAGATCCCCAAACGACTTTTTTCCAAAAAGCGCCTAGCGACAAATCTAGCGACATTTTTGACCACCATTAGCTACTTTCTGTGAAACTATGTTGTAGATATTCCCTGCAGATTAAAGACCCATCTTGCTCTATGTCCAGACTGTTTACAGATGCACAGAATGGAAATTATCTGAGCATCTGCATGAGGTATAATCACACTACATCGACAGACCAATCATAAACCTTTCTAGGTTCATTTCACCCACTCACAAAAGAAGTTGCTTAGATTTGAAAAGAATTTCAAAAGTAAAAACGAAATCTGCAAGTATATAAGACCGATCTTTCTTCAATAGATCTTTCTTCTACACTCAAACAACGTTCTTCCCGTCAGTCCCTTCAACGTCTGGATAAATGACCCTGAAGTTCCAATAGTGGAAATGCGCCTTTGGTTGACATTTTAGCTTGAATCGGGTAGGCCATCAAACATACCATATAAACTCAGCAAAAAAAGATACGTCCCTTTTTCAGGACTGTATATTTCAACAATAATGTTGTAAAAATCCAAACAACTTTACAGATCTTCATTATAAAGGGTTTAAACAATATTTTCCATGCATGTTCAATTAACCATAATCAATTAATTAACATGCACCTGTTGAATGGTCGTTAAGACCTTAACAGCTTACAGAAAGTAGGCATTTAAGATCACAGTTCTAAAAACGCAGGAAACTAAAGAGACTTGTCTACAGACTGTGAAAAACATCCAAAGAAAGATGCCCAGGGTCCCTGCTCATCTTTGTGAACGTGCATGAGGCATGCTGCAGGGAGGCATGCTGCAGGGAGGCATGAGGACTGCTGATGTGGCTAGGGCAATAAATTGCCATGTCTGCACTGTGAGACGTCTAAGACAGCGCTACAGATAGACAGGAAGGACAGCTGATCATCCTCACAGTGGAAGACCACGTGTAACAACACCTGCACAGGATCGGCACATCCAAATATCACACCTGCGTGACAGGTACAGGATGGCCACAACTGCCCGAGTCACACCAGGAACACACAATCCCTCCATCAGTTCTCAGACTGTCCGCAATAGGCTGAGAGAGGCTGGACTGAGGGCTTGTAGGCCTGTTGTAAGACAGGTCCTTACCAGACATCACCAGCAACAACGCCGCCTATGGGCACAAACCCACCTTCGCTGGACCAGACAGGAGAGGCAAAAAGTGCTCTTCACTGATGAGTCAGGGTTTTGTCTCACCAGGGGTGAGGGACGGTTTCGTGTTTATCGTCGAAGGAATGAGCGTTACACCGAGGCCTGTACCCTGGAGCGGGATCGATTTGGAGGTGGGGGGTCCGTCATGGTCTGGGGCGGTATATCACATCACCATCGGACTGAGCTTGTTGTCATTGCAGGCAATCTCAATGCCTTGCGGTACAGGGAAGACATCCTCCTCCCTCATGTGGTACCCTTTATGCATGCTCATCCGGACATGATCCTCCAGCAGGACAATGCCACCAGCCATACTGCTCGTTCTGTGTGTGAGTTTCTGCATGACAGCAATGTCAGTGTTCTGCCATTGCCAGCGAAGAGCCCGGATCTCAATCCCATTGAGCACGTCTGGGACCTGTTGGATTGCAGGGTGAGGGCTAGGGCCATTCCCCTCAGAAATGTCCAGGAATTTGCAAGTGCCTTGGTGGAAGAGTCAAAATCATCAAAATTAATTGAAATAAACACTTGAAATCTATTATTCTTAGTTTTGATTGTATATTTTTTAATTTTTTAACTGGATTGGTAAAAACTGTTTAATTTTAGATAAACTTATTAATATGAACCTTTATTTTCCACCTCTTGGAAAGCAAAACTGCCACAGACACTGCAAGGCAACCCAATCCACTATGTTAGACTAGGCTCACTGGACGGGACACTAAACAGAACTGTATCCGTACCGGATGTATGCCAACGTAACATACACTGCACAAATAAAGGGAACACTAAAATAGCACACCATAGATCTGAATAAATTATCTATGCTTATTAAATACTTTGTTCTTTACATAGTTGAATGTGCTGACGACAAGTTATCAGCCCATGTAAGTCTGGATTTGGAGTCACACAAAAAAAAAGGGGAAAAACACACTAAAGGCTGATCCAGCTTTGATGTAATGTCCTTAAAACAAGTCAAAATGAGGCTCAGTAGTGTGTGTGTGTGGCCTCCACATGCCTGTATATCTTCCCTACAATGCCTGAGCATGCTCCTGATGAGGTGGTAGATGGTCTCCTGAGGGATCTCCTCCCAGACCTGGACTACACCATCTGCTAACTCCTGGACAGTCTGTGGTGCAACGTGGTGTTGGTGGATGGAGTGA
The DNA here is from genome assembly GCA_963556495.2 of Valencia hispanica. Taxonomy (NCBI): domain Eukaryota; kingdom Metazoa; phylum Chordata; class Actinopteri; order Cyprinodontiformes; family Valenciidae; genus Valencia; species Valencia hispanica. The sequence goes on from OY747717.1 coordinate 40,796,869, forward strand.
GACATGATGTCCCAGATGTGCTCAGTTGGATTCAGGTCTGGGGAACAGGCAGGCCAGTCTATAGCATCAATGCCTTCCTCTTGCAGGAACTGCTGACACACTCCAGCTAAATGAGGTCTAGCAATCTTGCATTAGGAGGAACCCAGGGCCAACTGCACCAGCATATGGCCTCACAAGGTGTTCAACGATCTCATCTCAGTACCGGCAGTCAGGCTGCCTCTGGCGAGCACATGGAGGGCTGTGCGCGCCCCCAAAGAAATGCCACCCCACGACATTACTGACCCACTGTCAAACCGGTCATTCTGGAGGATGTTGCAGGCAGAACGTTCTCCACGGCTTCTCCAGACTACGTCACGTGCTCAGTGCATTCCACAGGGCGTCAGGGATGAGTTTGCCAATCTTGGTGTTCTCTAGCAAATACCAAAGGTCCTCCACGGTGTTGGGCTGTAAGCACAACCCCCACCTGCGGATGTCGGGCCCTCATAGCACTCTCATGGGAGTCTGTTTCTGACCGTTTGAGCAGACACATGCACATTTGTGGCCTGCTGGAGGTCATTTTGCAGGACTTTGGCAGTGGTCCTCCCGTTCCTCCTTGCACAAAGGCGGCGGTAGCGGTCCTGCTGCTGGGTTGTTACCATAGACTGTATATAGAGGTTGTTACCCTCCTACAGCCTCCTCGACGTTTCCTGGTAGTGCCTCCATGCTCTAGACAATACGCTGACAGACAAAGCAAACATTATTGCCACAGCTCGCATTGATGTGCCATCCTGGATGAGCTGCACTACCTGAGCCACTTGTGTGGGTTGTAGATTCTGTCTCATGCTGCTACTAGAGAGAAAGCACCGCTAGCTTTCAAAAGTGACCAAAACATCAGCCAGAAAGCATAGGAACTGAGATGTGGTCTGTAGTCACCACCTGCAGAACCACTCCTTTATTGGGGGTGTATTGTTACCTGTTGTCTATTTCATTTGCACAACAGTATGTGAAATTGATAGGCCATCTGTGTTGCTTCCTAAGTGGACAGTTTGATGTCACAGAATTGTGATTGACTTGGAAGTTATATTGTGTTAAGTCTTCCCTTTATTTTTTGAGCAGTGTACTTCTGATTTGCCTTAACCAGTATAAAATTCAATTCAGTTTATTTTCGATTCAATTTAGTTTATTTATATAGCGCCAATTCACAACAGATGTCATCTCAAGTCACTTAACAAGTTTAACCTGTTTAATATGGGATTTAAATGTCAAGTCTTTCTCAAAAATAACGCAGAGGTTCTTTACGTTATTACTGGGGGCCAATTTAATGCCATCCAGATTAAGTGATTGACTAATCAGTTTCTGTTTTAGAACTTCGGGTCCAAAGACAGCAACTTCTGTCTTGTCAGAATTTAAAAGCAAAACGTTTAGGGTCATCCATGTTTTTATGTCTTACAGACATGCCTGTAATCTACCTAACTAACTGGGTTCATCAGGATTTATGGATAAATATAGTTGTGTATCATCGGCATAGCTGTGGAAATTTATCCCATGCTGTCCAATGATTCTACCAATTGGGAGCATATAAATGGTGAAAAGAATTGGTCCAAGCACAGAACCCTGTGGAACTCCACAAGTAACCCTTGAGAGTGAAGAAGATTTATCCTTTAGATGAACAAGCTGGAATCTGTCAGACAAATATGATTTAAACCAGTTTAGGGCTGTTCCTTTGATCCCTGCAACATGTTCAAGCCTTTCTAAGAGAATATTATGATTGACTGTGTCTAAAGCAGCACTGACATCTAACAAAACCAGAACAGACACAAGTCCATTATCTGAGGCCATGAGAATATCATTAGTAACCTACACCAGTGCTGTTTCAGGGCTATGATGAGCTCTAAAACCTGACTGAAACTCTTCAAACAGCTCGTTACTGTTTAGATGCTCACAGACTTGATTAGCAACAATTTTCTCAAGGACTTTGGATAAGAAAGGAAGGTTAGATATAGGTCTGTAATTCACGAAGTCATCTTGATTAAGGGAAGGTTTCTTGAGTAAAGGTTTAATTACAGCTATTTTAAATTCCTGTGGTACGTATCCGTATTTCTAAGGATAGATTCATCATATCCAAAATGGGGCCAGGAACCAAATGGAACACGTCCTTAAATAATTTAGTTGGGATTGGGTCCAACATACAAGTTGATGGTTTAGATGAGGCTAAAATTTTTGATAATTCCGAAAGCTCGACTGAATCAAAACAGCCTAAGCACAAATGAGGTTCTACAGTTCTTTCCGATAATGCCTCATTTACTGAGGGAGAAGTAATCATGTTTGGGAGGATGCCAATTATTTTATTTTTAATAGAATTAATTTTATTTATGAAGAATCCCATTAAAGCATCACTGCTTAGAGCTGGGGGAATAGTTGGCTCAACAGATCTATGACTGCAAGTTTGGCAACTGTACTAAAAAGAAACCTAGGATTGTTCTTATTTGCCTCTATTAATGATGAAAAATATGCTGTTCTAGCTTGTCGAAGGGCCTTTTTTAATACAGCAGTAGACTGTTATTCCAGGTTAAATAGGAATCCTCTAGGCGTGTAGAGCGCCATTTTCTCTCCAACTTCCTAGTATTCTGCTTTAAAGTATGCAACTCTGCGTTAAACCAAGGAGTCAGCCACTTTCTTTTTTAAGGGGGCTACACTATCTAATGCCAAACGCAATGAGGAAGTAACGCTGTGAACCAGACCATCAATTTCTGAAGGGTTAGAGATAGAATTGCTGCCATCCAGTGTTACCCTGAGACACTGAGGAAAGTAAGAATGGAATACATTCTTTAAAAATTCTTACAGCATTGTTTGATAAAGCTCTACTATAATGAAATTTTGTTTCAGATTTAAGATGGTCAGTTAAAGTAAATTCAAAAGTTATCAAGAAGTGGTCAGACAGGACCGGGTTATGTGGGTGGACTGTTATTTCCTCACACTCAATACCGTATGTCAGTACAGGGTCCAAAGTGTGTTTACCCGAGTGGGTCGATCCCTGTACTTTTTGAGTAAAGCCAATTTAGTCTAAAATAGCATTAAAGGCTGCATTTAGGCTATCACTTTCAGTATCCACATGAATATTGAAGTCCCCCACTATAATGACGCTATTAGTATTTAATACTAAATCAGATAAAAAATGTGAGATCTGATCCAAGAATTGAGAGTAAGGGCCTGGTGGACGATACAAAACCACAAACAAAAATGGTCTTAATGTTTTGCAACTTGGATGAGGAAAATTAAGGGTTAGATGTTCAAAAGAACCTTAGCTATCAATTGGTCTGGGACTAATTAGTAAATCAGAACGGAAAATGGTTGCAAGTCCTCCTCCTCGTCAAGTACTTCTAGGAATGTGAAAATTTAAATGACTGGAAGGAGTTTACTCATTTATACTGACAAAATCCTCCTGCTGCAACCAGGTTTCTGTGAGACAAAGGAAATCAATGTGATTACCACAAATCAAGTCATTTACTAACAAAGTTTTTGAGGAGAGTGATCTTCTGTTTAATAAACCACATTTAATAGATTTTTCTGTTCAGTCAAAGTTGTATTTATCTTTATGAGATTTCCATAATTTGCTTTTGTTGGCTTAACTTTTAATCCATTTAATTTTGGCCGTGGGCAAGACACTGTTTCTATAGGGTAATGGGTGGGTAACTACAGAAGCAGCAAAGAGGTGGGTTAAACTACGACTCTGCTTCCTGGTCTGGACCCTGGGTTGTCAGTGTTTTGGAGGACTAATAAATTCCGCCATATTCCTAGAAAGAAGAGCTGCTCCATCCAAAGTGGGATGGATGCCGTCTCTCCGAATCAGACCAGGTTTTCCCCAAAAAGTTCGCCAGTTTTCAATGTAGCCCAAATCGTTTGCAGGACACCACCTAGACAACCATTGATGGAATGACAGCATGCGGCTAAACATGTCGTCACTGGTCCGATCAGGCAGGGGACCAGAAAAGATTAGAGTCTGACATTGTTTAGCAAACTTACACACAAAGCAACACTAATTTTAGTGACCTCCGATTGGCTTAATCGGGTGTCATTATAGCCAGCGTGAATAACAATCTTACTGTATTTACGCTTATCTTTAGCCAGCAGTTTCAGGTAGGATTTGATGTCGCCCGTTCTGGTCCCTGGCAAACATTTGACTATGGTCAATGGTGTCTCTAATGCCACGTTTCTGACTATGGAGCTGCCAATTACCAGGGTCGGTTTCTCAGCGGGTGTGTCGCTGAGCGGGGAAAATCTGTTAGAAACGCGGAACGGTTGGTGGTGGCCCGGGGGCTGGGTCTAAGAACTATGCTTCCTACGTACCGTCACCCAGCCGGCCTGAGGTCCCGGCTGCGCGGACTCTACCAGAGGACGGCTAGGGGGTTCTATCCTTGTTGGCTCCGCGCTGGCTAATGGGCTTCGGCTATCTACTGCAGCCCGGAGCTGTGCTTCTAATTCTGATACCCTCGCCTCCAAAGCTTCAAAAATATTACATTTATTACAGTTACCATTATCACTAAAGGAGGCAGGGAAGTAACTAAACATCTGACAGAGAGAGCAAGAGAGAAGAGAAGAGTTAGAGACAGGAGAGAGAAGAGTAGCCATAGCCGCAATGAAGCTAAGCTAACTGAGCTAGCGAGACCTTACCACCCCAAGAAAAGCTGTGTGAAACACAAGGAGTTCCCAAAACGTAAAGTACACCACCACAAAACGTGTGTTTTAGTGTGCTTGTGTTTTAAAATAACTTAGCATAAGGCCTCAGCACAGAGAAAACAAGATCAATTCAAGAGTCTGAACAATTTGAGAACAGGAAATGACGCAATACGGCTTACCCTGTCACAGGTTCAGTGAATATGCTTAAAAGGGATAGGGAGAATGTAAACTGTAGGGCAGAGGGAGACCCCGATGAAATGAGACAAAAATAAATAAATACATGACAAGAGGCAACACAGAAAAAGTATTTTTTATTCTTGAACTGTTCTTACAAGCAGTCCAACACGCAACTTTCTATCTCAAAAACAAAAGAATGATTGAAATAAAATAAACTTTAGAATATTCACTGAATATCATCAGTCAGATAGTTTCTTTTTAACCTTAATTCGAATAACCCAAAAGCAGTAGTATTTGTGTTTGTGGCGTGTGAAAACATAGTTTCAGATCGGTGTAAACTGGAGGATTTTCTACAGTAAGCCTCGGCCGTCAGATCCAACATGTGGAGGAGAGACATGGCATCCCGGCTCCCCATGCACACAATAAATATGACCCAAAAAAAGCACAGAGTCTGGTGTCTGAACAAAAATAATCATCTGGAACTTGCAGGTACAATATTTCTAATAAGTCTTTATGTGCAAGATTCAAGCTGAAGTCATCACCACAAACAATTATACTCACATCAACATCCCCAACCTCCCCTCAAGTTCATTTTGTTTTCTACATTAAATCTTTTAAATAAACCTAGAGCGTTTTGTCATTTCATATACACATATATTTATATATACTTTTTTTCCTATATGCTGTCTTTTTTTATTTTTTATTTTTTTGTCGATCGTGTCCGAGCAAGAGAATCTGAGTGTGACAAAGAAAGTAAAAACGTCAACTGGATGAGGATACGAGGCGTTGAGGCTCAGGTATGTTTCCCGAACTCACATGACTTACATAGTGTGGAGGAGTAAAGAAAAAGAAAAACTTTCAGGAACAAGTACACAGAACTGGGTGGTGTGTGCTCAAAATCCTTCACAGCAACCTGAACACACACACACACGCAGACACACAAACACCAGTGGAATAAACGTTTGGTCACAGTTTTGTACCCTTCCAACAAAACCTCCCCCTGAAAGTTTATGTGAGAGAGTTTTCATTCACTTTGGCCGCTCATGCGTCCGTGATGAGAAGCTAATGTTTAGCTTCCGGTTAGCTCCACTCGTTCATTTGTAAAAAAGAAAAAGCTATTTGGCACATTTAACAACTGGTAAGTAACACATTGGGCTAAAAAGGTGCAATAACAGAACTTTCAATGAAGACAATAAAAACATTTTTCATTTATAAAAATAAAAGACACCTTAAGAGGTGGCAAAATCTCTACAACATAAGATTTCCCCCTGACAAAAAAAGGCTATCAAAAAAAAAGCCATTTACCCAAATCAACCCTTTTTCTACTGAAGCTCTTGCATTACAGCTCTGCAACTCCTGAACACCACGAACGAGGACACTATACTGCATAAAAAAATAAAAACCCTGAAATTACAAAAGAATCTCCTTCTGGAACACTGCGATTGTGTGACACCCCCGTCCCGTAAACGTCCCGGTGCTGGGAATCTTCCAGCCTCATCTGAACTGGGTCATAAAAAAACAAAACCTCACTAATTAACGGGAAATATATAGACAGCTGATGTTTTTGATTTAAACATGAAATGATTTAAAGCGGACTAAATGAGCTGAATTTTAGCTTAATCTTTCTCACCTTTGCTCCAAATATGGCAACAATAATGTTAAATTGAACAGCTGCAGATGCAAGCTGACTGTTGGTTTTAAAACAGCACGCAGTATTTGAGAAAGAAAAGACTCCCTGTGCTTTGTATATAGACATGCAGCTGATGCATAACAAATGAGAAAAATCTGAGGAAACTAAGTGAAACATCTTAAAAATATGGTTTTTAATTTGATATAAAGGATTGAAATTACAAACAAATAGGAAAAAATCTAAATCTGGTTTAGTCCCAGTTGGACCTGAGTAAAGGCTCTGTTTTAATCCTCCATTTGGTTGCAAAACCACACTTCTCAGGACATTTGCAACAAACTGAACGTATTTAAAGCAGCATAATGTTCATGTTACTGACAACTTCTACACTACAGTGTTATCACTAGTGTGATTTAGCAGAGTAGTTGGTGGTGCTTTCAATTACTGGGGGGGGGGGGGGGGGGACTTTTGGCCATAAGATTTGGTCCAAACGGAACAATATTCCTCATCTAAACAAAACTTGAGACCCTGCTGTGTTGGAGACTCTTATTTTGTAGTGACAATGGAGGTAGAACTTTGGTGGCCTTGTGTTGACAAAATTGGCGAATAAAGACGTCTTGTTGGGCTAGCCGTCAGCACTGAAGAAGCTCGCGTCACTTTTATGTTTATGTAGAAGCATTTTAGGAACTCTTTAAAAAAGTAACTGCAAAGCTGCTAGCGGTCAATGATGCTAAAGGTGGTATTAGTAGGAGCTAAAGGTGCTAACAATACCAAACCATATTAGAGGCTAATGCTGGTAAAGTTAGCATTATTAGCACAATTAGCAGTTAATGCTTTCTACAGATGCTAAACTGAATGGCTATTTCAGTTTTCTTTGTATAGCTTGGACTGTGGTACTTTTTTGTAAATCAAATACTTGGACTGAGCCTGTACATGATAATTCTAAACTCAGATTCTTTGAAACAATGTTATTTATGAAAAAGCTTTAATCTTTTTGTGAAAACCTAAAAACGGAACAATTTTTTTTTTCATTAGGATCAACTTCAACCTAGACTAGCATAAAAAGCGCAACAGAGCCTCATCAAAACATGGTACTAATATGTTCTAAACCGATTACAAATTCCATAAAACACAGTTTGTGATTTGTGAAACCTTTACACTATTAGGGAAAAACAAAAAAGGAATTTGTAGTTTTACCAAAAATATTGCTAAAAATCTTGAACCCAATATTATGAATATATTTGTGAGCTGCATATGTTGTTATAGGTAGGTGTACCAGATTTGGACTTTTGTTTGGATATTTTATGGTTTAGGTCAGAGAGCAAAAGCTAGAAAATTAAAGACCAGGGTTGTGTGTATAATTTCTTCTCAGCTTCAGCTCCTCCTTGTCTCGTCCACCTTGTGCTCACTCTGACAACAAACACTAGCTGAACCTGTAAACCCACCAGAATGTGTGTGTCTGTGTGATGGCATCGTCTGACACCAGCCCAGCAGAGTAAAGCAGCGCTGACACCTGACAGAGAGCATTCTTGACTTTTCCACCTCCCATCCACTCTGCAGAAAAGAGAAAGAGTAGTCCCGTCCTCCTATGCAGAAAGCCTTCCGAGGTTTTTGGACAGGCAGACGGAGAGGTCCTCCAACAATGCAAACACACTGGACTAAAACATTGGAGATGCACAGAGAAAGGGTTGCTTATATACACTGAATATGCCCCGCTCTGCTGCTGCCCCGTCCTTCTGCAAGCCTATATAGATTATAGTCCATGGTTACCCATCCTCAGGTACGTTGGTCTTCACAGTTCCCATGGCAACCCGTTGCTGTTTGACAGCCAATGGAATCTCGGTCACCATGGAAACTGGCTTCAAGGGAGCCAATCTGAAAAGAGTCTGTGGTCGTGTTGTTTTTCAGGACTGGAATGATAAATCGCTGCCAACAAACACCCCAGTGAGGGTCCGGAGAGAGGCGGAGGCTCCTCCCGGCCACTCAGGTGACTCAAGTAAAATATCCGTGTTGGCACTTTGCACACTTCAGTAACTGAAAGGGAGTGAGAAGAGGGAGGGGTGGCAGGATACAGTTGAGCAGCAGATTTTGTTGTCTTTTCTTAATGTTTGTTTGTTTTTACATTCCCGCAGTAGCCCCACCCCTTCTGCATCGCCTTCGAAATAGGAGCGCGAGGAGGAAATCTCTCTGATTGGGCCTCCGGCTCTATCTGATGTTTAAATGAGGACTTCTTCTTGCAATAGTCTTTCAGGTTGTCCAAGAGATCCAGTCCAAGCGAGAGGGTGGGGATGGAGGGATGAAGGAGATTCGGGATAGATAGAGGACCGGGTCAACAGTCCTCGTCACATCCATGCAGAGGTTCTGTGTTCACCAGAGTCTCTCTCCTCCAGTCTGCCCCGTCTCTCCATGACTGGCAGATTCCCGTGAATGAAAAATAAAAGAAATCAGTAAACCTCCTCGGATGGTCGTCATGTCGGTGTGCAGTGTGGGTAAGGGGCTGGTGAGTCCATGCACACACTGCGAGGCGTTGTGGTGAAGTTGGGGCTGATGTCCTGCAGAGATGATGCGCAGTGTATGTGTGTGTCTACATGTTTGTGTGTGTGTGTGTGTGTACATATAGAAATCGGTGTGCTTCTTTTATTCACAGGCCGTTGCTGTTGCGGTGTGTGAGAGGAGGTTTGGATAGCTCCACCACGCCGGCCCGGCCTTTCCCGATCACTTTGGGTGCGCGGCGCAGCAGCTTCTGTGCTTCTGTGAACGCCTCGTTCAGCTCTTTCTTCCACTGCACAAACTCGGGATCGCTCTGAGAATGCAAAGGAAACAAGATCAGCCGACGGCCTCGTTGGAGCTCTACCAGCCAGAATCAACAGAACAAGGAAGCATCCCACCTCACACTGCAGAACAAACTGCTTCCCTCCTTTGATGCGCAGCAGAATGCACTTCTTGTCTTTAACCTGCGTCTCTTCCACCGTCACAATCTGCTCCATCGTCAGCAGGTTTTGCTGTGAACAAAGTTGACCAATCACACATGAGGTAACATTAAGTAGGGAAGCAATTTTCTCAGGCCTGCACTGATCTTTAGTGACAGAATTTATAGTGCTGGTATCTGCTGATCTCAAACCAATCTAACAGAAGTCAACATAGGGACTCATTAACCTTCCATGGTTGAAATGAAACAGGAAGATTTTAATAAACCAGGGAAGGTTTTATATTGAATCAGTGCCACCATGTTGCAGTGCTTTGCAAGCCTCAAGTTTTAGTGGAATATCATTACTATTATTATTCTGAAATGATAGGCCAATACAAAGCAGCACATACTGGAGTACATGACTGTAATAAGCAGAGAAAGGGGACAACTAGCAGCTAGAGCTTCCTAACAGGAAACCAGACATTCACACTAAATGTTGGTGGTGTAACACATAGCTGATCAACAAATGTCTCTCTGTAATCTTTCAGGGGGAAAAAAAACTCCAGTTATTTATTTTCAGTCAACAGGTTTCATAATTTAATAACTGTATACTTTAAAATGCAGTCAAACCCCAAACTATTCACATAAGATTTAAGTTTAAACTGACGTTTTAATTTTAACACACACATCTTGAATCTGATAGAGAACCTGTAGAGGGAGCTAAAAATGAGGGTGATGGTAAAGAGGTCTTTCAATGTCAAACACTTGGAGCTCATCACCAAAGCTACATTTTCAGAATACCAGAGATAACATGTAAAAGGCTGTTCAGCAAATATAAGAAGAGTCTGACTGTTGTAGCGCCAATAAACATGTTACACTGGTTATTCAGAAAGGCATACATGCGTTTTATTTACATAAAATGTTTTCAGGTGTAAAAAAAATTAATTACTTTTTTTATATCCATTTTCCTTTTCAATTGCTTTATTATCTTTTAAGAGACGCCAACCTATTAGAAATAAACTTTTTGCTGGAATAAAAATATTTTTAAATCTGCCAGGAATAATTTTGGATTTTACTATACTGTAAATTTTTTGGTCTCCAAATGTTTTTGGTAACAAACAAGGTTTCTACATATGTTTTATGTCAAAATACAAAATTTAAAACACAAAAGCTCAGGGAGGGGTGAAGGGATGGAAGGAAGATTTAGTCAAAAGGAACATGGATTGAGGTCTGAATATACCAATCCTTTTCCATTCTCTGGTTTGTTTTTCCTCACTTATCCAGACCTGGAAAATTGTCTATTCGAATTCCGATTCTTCCAGGCAGCGTAGGAACCCTAAACACAGAGGCTGGAAGACTGAACTACACATGTGGCAGCGTTTTATTGCTCTGAGACTAGGATGGTCAAAATGATTGATTCTTTAATATACTCGATACTAAAAAGATTAATTATTCAAAGTTAGGCATTTGTGTCAAAAACTGACAGAAACTGACCCATCTATATTTGTCCAAATTGTTGCACTTCAGTAACCAATGCTCCAATAACAGACATTCAGCCCCTCCCTTTCCCAATGAGCTGCTGAAGGTTTTAAACTCTGTTAACCTGGTGAGTAGATCCAGAGAGAAACACATGAGACCCTGTTTAGTCGACAAGGCAAACACAAAATAATTGTTCAGATGTGTTCTTAATTTTGATGTTTGTGGTTTTGATATTAACTACCTTACTGTTATTGTTTTATCCTGATGAATTTGTCGTATTTATAATGTGTCGGGGAGATTATCCTACATGTTGACATGTTTTGTCCTGCTTTTACTTGGTTGTACAGCGCTTCGTGATTTTCTCATCTGTAAAAGGCTCTTTCTAAATACATTTTACTTACTTACTAGGTACACTTTCCCCTCTAAGACAGACAGATGGGGAAAAATACAAACCCTCAAAGAGTCCACATACTAGCTGCACTAACGCTGCAACACTGGTGTTTTAGAGCAACTTAAAAAGGTCAGTAAAGCTCCTGTATCTTCAACAGTGAAGTAGTAAACTTACTGGATGACATAAGCTAACGCTATCTGGTTAAACATTAGCTTCAAGGACACGAACAGCCAAGCCATGGTGCTCTGTTGGCCTGAGCTCCCACGTCGAGATGTGCAGAGAAGTTCTGAATCCCACAATGCCCTGTTCTGCTGTGGAGCAACTAAACTCTGAAAATGTTAATCAGCTGAAGGCTCAGTCAGTACTTAAAGTGGAACTGAACCCCATGAAAAATCATAACCCTGCCCCTAGACAACATTTGAAAATGTCTACCATGTGGGCAGTGCCAAGAGGCACGGAGGGGCTTGGCCAAGTGTGGAGGATGAGTGGAGGGGGGAACGTGGGGGTGTGGTCAGGAGGACAGTGATACATCACTTAATCACTGAAATATGGACAGGGACCGAAGCGACGTTTATAAGCAAAAAAAAGTTGTTTTGGGGTTGAGTTACTCTTTAATAGTGAAGCAACAAAACAATAATCCTTTATTGTCCCACAAAGGGGAAATTTGTCTGCAACACCAGCACTCTGTTACTCCTCCTGTTTTGTAGTAAAGGCATTGGAGGCTAAGGTGGCCAATAATAACAGGTTATGGAGGAGTCAGATTGAAGCTGACAATTAGAGCAGAAAAAGGTATGAATCTGTAACATCCATTCCTGCTGCTGGAGTTAATCACTGAAGAAAATATTCAGAAAAATTACCAGAAAAATAAAACAGAACTAGTACAGAGTGGCTGCTGAATACATCTGAATGGACCAGATGCTTGTTTACACAGTATAAAGTGTTTTAAAGAGGCTATATGCAACTTTTCCCCCAAAATAAACGTAACAATAGCCTTTTTATTTGACCATTTATGACTCATACATCTTCTGATGAGCATACTGACATCTTGTCAGCTCACAGTGGGTGCACCTATAAGCCTGTATCCAATTTTTTTCTATTTTCTGTCGGGTCCGATTTTCCCGCGCTGTCTGCGGATGTGTCGTCAAGCGCGTTCATGTTAAATGTTTCAGATCACTCTGCCACCACCGCTAGTCAGCACACACAAGCAGTTCAATGGATTGTGCGAATACACAGAAGAGACCAAGGACAACTTTGACACCAACAGTAACTCAACATAAGACTAAGAAAGTTAAACCCCTGACAAGTGCCAAAAAAAGATAGAAGATTGAGCGCGACCGGCGCGACCGGCGCGACCGGCGCACCAGCGCGCGCTGCGAGAGCAAGCAGAAAGGAAGAACAGTTCCGTTTTTGGCCACATGGGGTCAGTCGCGAGTTTAAATATCAGAAAATTGCATTTAGCCCCTTTAATGCTCTAGATCCAAGTTTGTTTTGAAACAGAATTTATTTTAGAATGATCCTTTGTCCCTCACTATAAAAATTATTCATATCAACAGCAAATTGACAAATGGAAGCCCACACTAACCATAAGCAGTTATACATTTAAAATATCTGCCTGAAATAAAACATTATGAAATAAATATGTACATGAAAAAATGAATGAATAAATAATGAAAATGTGAAAAATATGCATATAACATTCCATGCTAATTAGTATGAAATATTTTTCAATTTCCTTTCAAATCGTTTATTAATAAAAAAAATTTAACTTTACACTTTTTCTTGATGTTTTCTCGATGAGCATCAACCAATGGGCATGCAGATCCAACCCACTGACTGTGAATGGCAGATGAACCCATTAAGCTGAAAATTGCAATTATGAAATAAATAAGCCACTGGGAAAAACCCCATTATGAAACAGAAGCTAATTTTGTGAAAATTACATTTTGGAATAAAAACTGATTAAATTAAATAAAAATGGCTAAAAAGATCATCTCTATTAGGAAAACGATTAGAATTAAATTATATTCTATATTATTAAATCCATTTTAAAGGATAAAGAAAAATATTTGATACTAATGAGCTTTGAATTCTCTAGGATTACATTTTTCCCAAATTTCCATGTCACAATATTTGTCTATAATTTATTATTATTTATCAGTTCTATTCCTTAGTATCAAGTTAGAAATGTTCACATTGTGACAGACCTATTATGAGGGCTACTTTACTTCAACTCTCCTTTCTCTTCCAACTTGTTGGTGATGACACCACAGGTTGAGAACGCCTGCAGGCTAAAGACGTCAGGGCCCGTAAACAAACGTAACAGGACAGAGAGCAGTGTGAGCTCCTGTGCAGCACTAAGGGAAGGCTGGAAACATCTACTGCTAAGTGGGAAGCAGGGAGGGGAACCACAGCTCTCGACATGTTGCAGACAGCCGAGACACTCACCCTGTCTTTTAGCGTTTTTAAAGGTTTTAGCCACTTCTCCTTTATAGGTGAGATGGGACAAACGGGCAGAAAGACAAACGATATTCTCACACACAGAGAGACAAAACAGCCCGACTCCAAAACAGACAGACGGTGTGAACATGAATAGTGACATGACTGCACACTCACCCGTGACTCGCCCTCTCCCCTCCACTCCACTCGGTTGGGGAACAGATAGAAGTATCGGCGCTGCCACTGGGTGAGGAATGGGTTCCCCAGCTTCAGCATGTAGCCGTGCATTATACAGTCCTTCCCGAAAGCATAATCTGCACGCACCCACACACACACACACACACACACTTAGAACGTGACAGAATTAGTCAAAATATTAAGACTGCTTCCTAGGCTGGTCTCTTTACCCTCCTCGTGGCCGAGCTGCTTGTTCTTGGCCCTCTTGCGAGCCTCTATCTTGTCGGTGTCTAAGTTGACCGCCTCGTAGACAGTCTCGGCCACCTCCTGCTGCCAGCGCTCCGATATGACCAGAGGGAAGTTTTTGTACAGCTCCTGGTCGCTGTCCAGCAGCTGCAGGGGAGACAGAAAGAAGACAGAGCAGCATAGTTAGCAGCAATGTCACCCTGAAGGCAGGACAAAAGACAAAGACCAGGGATTCTTCCTGATGCTCGTCTCTCCCGGGCCAACCGCTTCATCAGTGCAGACTTCAGACTCAGAATACAGCTGCTTTAACACCTAGCTTGGTTTTCCAACAGCTAAGTAATGAACTTTTTAGATATGCTTGGTTGGCCTGTCGGAAAAACAACACCGGAAAACACATTTATTAGTGTCATTACCTTTTACTGTCGGATGGTGCATTTTTTATAATGTAAAAGTACATCATAGTAAAGTATTTATTCAGTATGTAATTATGAAGCTGGACTACTTTCCTTGGCCACTAGACAGAAATATGTTTATGTTATCTGACACATCTACAGTTTGAGGTAAAAGGCTTCATATCAACTACTGTGGCTGCCCATCCAGGGTGCCCCTCTACCTGGGGGCAGCACCTTCCTATCAGCTGTCCTCAGAAAGTCTTTTCTATTTGCTTGTTTGCGTGTCCAGTCAGTAGCAGATGGACGCCTCCTAGTGTTAGGAGAAAAAAAAAGCAGCGAACTTAGAATAGATAATGGCTGTGAAGTCCGATTCATAGCTTCCCACTTAGTGCATAATAAAAGGACTATTTTACTATGTTTTTAAAAATGACATTTGACATACTTTGAAATACTTAAAATAATCCCACCTAAACTGGATTATACTACCCAGAACAAAAACTGTTAAAACACAATTTGAGATTCATGAAGCTTTTATTCTATTAGTGAAAACACAAAATAGAGCAGCTGTTTCTTTTAGTTTCATTAGAACCACCTCAGATAGAGAGAAGACGAAAATGGGCAAACATGAGCTGAGTTATTACCGATTAATAGCTGATTGTTCTTTGTTCTATTTGTGAAATACAGTGTGCTTCCTAGATTGGCTGCTTTACAAACGCCAGCCAAGTGTGTCAGGTAGCATTGGACTTAGATATTCCCGCTTCTCAAACTGCAGCCCCCACCCCCAATATTTGGCATATTGGCTACAAAGAAAAAAATCCACCAATAGGTGGGGATCCACTGTATTTCTGAATTTATTACTACCAAATGTATGAAGGGATGTGTACAGTGTAATCCCTTTGCAGGACTGTGTGTGTAGATTTTAGTCAGATAACCTTGAGTGTGTTATTTTCTGATTTCTAGCTACAGACCTTGGTTTAACCTAAAGCTGTTTCAGTGCTACATAAAACCTGTTTAGACTCAGTGTTTCCTTATGATCACACACAACTTTTCAGCATAAACAAACCTCGCCAAACGACTAACACGTGGAATAAAGTATTTCAACTTAAAATCTTGAGTCAAAATAATTTGTCTCCTCAAAGTCAGAACAGGTTTAGAGTATTGCTTTAAACTGACTATTTTGGTTTCAAGTTTCACGATTACCAGCTTACTAATAAACTCCTTCAGACACCTTCTAATTCTGATTCTGATCTTGATCTTGATCAGACCTTAATTGTAGCAGTGCCTTTTCTACCTGGCTGCTTCAGGTAAAACCAGGGGTTTCTGATTATGAAATGTAAAAGCTGTGTCCGGTGATGGATCCTCAAAGTCCTGTCGGCAGCTGCAGTGTACGATAAGAGGATTATAAATGTAGCATGTGGATGCTCCAGGAGTTGTTTTACCTTGATGCCCTTGGTGTCCTCCTCATCAAACGAGCCGATGTCAAAAGCATCTGCAGCGTTCACCTCTCCCCTGGGCGGGATTAAAGGAGGGGGGTACTGCAGTGGGGAGAACAGAGAGCGCACTGTCAGGTGATGGAGGGGGGTGAACAGAACACAAACACAGGCTAGGAAAGAAACAGAAAACAAAAGTAACAAGGCCACAATTCTGTAGTGCTGCGGTAACCGTAGCAACAGAAGCTGCTTTGGACTTATTCAATTCAGTTTATTTATATAGCGCCAATTCACAACAGATGTCATCTCAAGGCACTTAAGAAGTCATTTCAATACATTTATACAAACATTCCAATCAGTTAAAAAGTTTCCCATTTAAGGAATCCCAGCAGATTGCGTCAGTCATTGGCGTGAGGTTGGGCAGACTTTCCAACCACAGCAATCCTTCAGCAATCCCTCATACTGAGCAAGCATGTAGCGACGGTGGAGAGGAAAAACTCCCCTTTAACAGGAAGAAACCTCCAACAGAACCAGGCTCAGTAGGAGCGGCCATCTGCCACGACCGTCTGGGGGTTTGAGAAGACAGAGCAGAAACACAGTAGGAACAGAAGATCTGATATAAGAGAACTTTCTATGTTACAGAAAGTAAAAAGTTGATAACATGACACGGTGGAATCACTTATGGACCTCAGTGCACAGTGGGTTTAATGTTGTAGCTGTGTTTAATTAAACGCACAGCTACAAGGTATGATCAGGGCCATGCCGTCCTCACTGCTTATTAATAAAAAACGTCACGGTAACTATTAAAGGATTCACATTTTGTTGGCTTTCAGAGCTTGGGTAGTTTCTTGGGTAGTCTAGACCACAGGTTCCCAACCTTTTTTCATTGAGGACCCCTTTGCCTGTGTCCAAGACAAGCCCCCAAACACCAACTAGAACCTGCATAAAAGTAATTAATTACAAAAAACAGCTGCAGTTCTTATTTGTTTTGTTTTACACTGTAGGCTATAAGAGACAATTTTCTTTTTGTCTTTTGGATTTTATGAATGTAATTTTTTATAATTATAATTTTGGTAACCTCACACCCTCGGCACAGACAATATTCTACAACCACTGGGAACCACTGGTATATACATACATTATGTTTGGACAAAATACCTAGAATCATAAAGTACACCTAGATTTGGTGGAAGTAGAATAGAATAAAAATATCCTCAGAGTAGTAAAGTGACAGGTAATTGAAGCATTTAGATTCACACAAGAAGAATATTATATGCACATTAAGGACAAAACTAAACTTCTGTGCAGTTATTAAAAATAAAAATGGAATACTCAGGTTTGAGGAATGTGCAACTGAACAGGATCATTAAAAACATATTTACATATGTCCAAGTGCATTTGGGCATTAGAAAACATATACAAAAAGTGAAAAATATAAGCTGTGCAAACAGAGGTGCGCAAAAAAACAGTAGCAAAAATGTTACTTGAACTGAGAAAAACAGTGCGAATTAAAGCAGAGATGTAAACATTAATTTAGCTTTTTGGGTGCGGTGACTGTTATAGTCTAACAGCTGCTGGGAGGAAGGACCCATAAACTGAACCATAGTTTCAATAATCAAAGGAAACAAACCAAAAGGAGAAAAAGTGATGAAGCTCACTCACCTTCTGCAGGTACACCTGCTGCCAGTCGATACCTTTGAAAAACTGATGCTCTTTCACCTCTAGTGCTCTGCATGAGACACAGGAACAGATGGAGTTGTTATATTCCCTTTCAACAAAAGGTGGCAGTGTTGTCCATGTCACTCATCTATGACATTATGCTGATGTTAAACAACAGCATTGACTTCACCCGTCAGATCCCTCAGTCTACCACTACTCATCTACAGTATCTCACTATTATATATTTCCATGAGAAACACTGAAGATATGACACTTTGCTACAATGCTAAGCAGTAACAGCTTGTACAAAAGTGGTAATTTGATGCCCCCTCAAAATAATTTAACACAGGCGTTAATGTCTAAATGGCAACAAAAGTGGAAACATCATGCTTTGGGGGGGCTTTTCTGCTAAGGGGACAGGACGACTGCTCTGTATTAAGGAGAGGATGAATGGGGACATGTATTGTGAGATTTTGAGCAACAACCTCCTTCCCTCAGTCAGAGCATTGAAGATGGGTCGTGGCTGGGTCTTCCAACATGACAATGACCCGAAGAACACAGCTAGAATAACCAAGGAATGGCTCTGTAAGAAGCATATCAAGGTTCTGGAGTGGCCTAGCCAGTCTCCAGAACCTAAATCCACATTACTCTTTGGAGGGAGCTAAAACTCCATGTTGCCCAGCGACAGCCCTGAAACCTGACAGATCTAGAGAAGATCTGTGTGGAGGAGTGGGCCAAAATCCCTGTTGCAGTGTGTGCAAACCTGGTCAAGAACTACAGGAAACGTTTGACCTCTGGAATTGCAAACAAAGGCTTCTGTACCAAATATTAACACTGATTTTCTCAGGTGTTCAAATACCTTTGTACAGCAATAAATAAATAAACTTTCTAAAAATCAGACAATGTGATTTCCTGAATAAATAAAAATGCTGTCTTTCACAGTGGAAATGCACCTACAATGTGAATTCCAGACGCCTCAATAATTTCAAAGTGGAAGAACTTGCAAAATGTGTTCTAATACTTATGTTCCTCACTGTATCTTGGTCTTATCAGACCACAGGTTGATTCAGTGCGTGGCGTACGGTCTGAATCCTGACATGCTGATCACCCCCCTTTTCACCCTCTGCTGGGAGCACTCGTGTGCCTATTTTCAAAAGACAACTTATGGATATAACGCTGAGCTCTGCTCTTTTGGTTGAGCATGGTGAGGCCTATTCGGAGTGGAACCTGTCCTGTTAAACGGCCGTATGATCTTGGCCACTGTGCTGAAGCTCAGTTTCAGGGTGTTATCAGCCGTCTGATAGCCTCGGCCACCTTAATGTAGAGCAGCAGTTCTTTCTTTCTGATCCTCACCAAATCTTTGCCATGAGGTGCTATGTTGACCTCCCAGTGACCATTATTATAGACAATGAGAGAGACCGCACCAAACTTAATGCATCTGCTCCCCATTCACACATGAGACCTGGTAATACTAACAAGCCACATGACAAAGGGGAGGGAACATGGCACAGTGTGAACATTTTCACTTAGGGGTGTAAAATCCCTTTTTTGAGATACCGTACATCACCCTCTGATTCAATTCAATTCAAAAATACTTTATTGATCCCAGAGCGAAATTAGGAAATTCAAGTCCTAATGAGTTACAAAGTTGAGCTTTGTAACTCAGACCTCATTAAGTCCTAATGAGCCCAATCTTACAAAACCTTACTGGTAAACTGTTCCGTCCACATATTGATGCTGATCTGGACATAGATGTCATGTGTGTTTTTGTCATACCCTCGGCCCTGGCAACCGAGCCGCTTGGACACGTCTCTTTGCAGCAAGCCTTCCAGGAGATCTTTGAGCTCTGGGGTGAACGAGTCTGGTAGCTCTACATTCTGCAAGGAACAGAAAGAACATCTTTTACCCTTTTTTTCAAGAAAAAACATCAAGCAATCTCCTCCCAAAGAGAACTGACAGTGTTCTTGAATGAAACCTTACCATATATACAGTTAAAACCAGATATTTGCATACACTATGTACAGACATCCAACCTTTTTTTCCACTGCCTGACACTAAATCAGACTAAATTTCTCCTTTTATAGGTCACTTGGGATTAGCAACATTATTTCTATTTGCTAAATGCCAGAAAAATGACTTACTTTCTATAGCATTGCTTTTTTACTTTCTTCAAATGCAAAAATTGACATTTCCTTGGTATTCCTGAACTGCCTTTTAAACTCCATGAAGTTGGTGAACCGTTTTAAGTTTTTTTTTCTCAAGCCTCTCATGAAAGTTCACTAGGACTAAGTTGTGGCCCATTCCTCCAGGCAGGACTGCTGTAACTGGGCCAGGTTTGTAGGTCTCCCTGTTATCACACTTTTTTCAGATCTGCCCACAAATTGTCTTTGCGACTCAGCTCAGGGCTTTGAGAAGGACACTCCAAAACATTGTTGTCTTTTAGCAACTTTGTAACTCATTTAGTGGAACTTTTAGGTTTATTATCTATTTAAAAGATCTATATAAGCCAAAGGTTTAACTTCCTGGCAGATGTTCTGAGATGATCTCAGGGACACACGTCTCCTTAAGTAATGGTACGATGGTTGGACATTCCAAGGCTTGTAACTGAACAGATGAATGTGGTACCTTCAGGCATCCGGAGACAGGACCCGAAAAATGAACCTGACTTGTTGAGATTTCTGAATCTATTTATGATTTCATTTGATTTTTTCCATGTTGTCACATAAAAACAGTATGCATGAGGTGTTGCCTTTACGCCATTACAGTGGTGCTCCCATTACATCATCTTCTAGGATTTCCCAAATGGTTTAAAACACCAATCTAAGTGTATATAAACCTCTGATTTAGTATTCTCAAAAACAATCTCTTTCTAGAATTTCAGTAATTCTGACTGACTTAAAAAAACAAGAAACATTTAGTTTAATTTGATGTCAGTGACAAAAAAGCATAAGTCTGTTTTTATTTTGTGACTGGTTTCAACTCAAACAGTTGTGGTTGTGTTTCACAGATTTCTGTCAAAATCTTTCTTCATCCCCACTTGGAGAATTAGACAGGTGTTGCAGCAGAGTTAATCCTTCAGGCAGCATTACTGTGGATTATAGAGATGTAACAGTGGATTCCTAAAATCAAATGCTAAAATGTGATTATTGTGGAGCTTAAGCTGAATCTTACTTCTAAGAAGGACATTTATTTGGGTTGCAGTTGACAGGTATGCAATCTTTTTAGATTCTATTTTAAAGGCGATTGAACAGGTCGTTAAGCAGAGATCGACTGATGCAAGTTGACCCCCCAACTCCCAACCCCACTTATTCATGTTGGTACTTGCAGGGTCTGTGAAATATACCGATGTGGACAAATGTATTGCTGTATACACTACCTGCTTTCTGAAACAATGCTTCGCTTCTTCTATGAAATGAATTAAAAACTAATTTTATCTTTATTGTGTTTGTTAAAAATCTGTGATAGAATAAAAAAATACAACCCTAGTGAAAATAAAGGTAACTTGTAACTGGGTTTTTTTTTTTTAAGAGATGTAAAAGTAGATGATTAAAGTAGAATGGACAGATGTGTTGGTACCCTAAAAAGAGAGATTAATTCTTGATAACATTCATGCTTCAAACCAAATCTTTAGCCTTAAATAGTCTCAAAGATTCTTTAAGCTGCTCATAAATCATTAATATAGTGAACAAACATGCTACTAGATAGTGTGGTATTACTGTGTACACCACATTGAGTACAGATTAGCAATGGCCAGTTCCCAACAACCAGGTTCCTTTCAGATCAAACCAATCACCTTTTGAACCATAATGGGGTCCCAGGAAGAAGACTAGAATATCCTTTAGGCTTATGAGAAAACTGGAGCCTTTTGCTTGGTCACACCAGCTCCATGATAACAGAGGAGAAATGAAGCTTTAAGAACAGAACACTAGATAAAACATGGAGAGGCTTGGGTTTGTTTTGGTGCTTCTTTGCTGTATAAGGGGGAACCTTTCATCTCTGCAGGGAACAATAAAATCTCAACACTAGCATAGCATCCAAAACTAAGTTCCAGAGTCCGAAAGCTCAGCCTCAGTCACAGCCCATGGGTCCTCTAAAACAGTGGTCCCCAACTTTGTTTTCGCCACGGACCGGAGGATAAATGCAGCAAAAGAAAAAAGAAAAAATCGGCCATAAATACGGGGTTAATTTTAAATATAATAATAAATGTAAATCCAATGTGTTCTTGTAACTTTATTAGTGTTTCCATAACATTGCACCAACAACATAACGTGAACGACATCATGTCTGCCCCTAAACGCTCTCTGGTCACTATGGTAACGTTTAAAGGCATGTTTATGTGGAGACACCACCCTTCAAACCTGGTTCAACGTGAGCAGCTTCTCGTGAAGAGTGAGGTAAACTACCTGTTAACAAATGTCTCACACTGAAGCATAGAGATGGCTTTGTTGGCAGTGACTGCTGGAAAAGGTCCAGCCACAAAATATTACCTAAAGGGTTTAATCTTTTCAGTGCAAACCATTTTCATTTGTCTGATTATATAAAATAATTACATTAATCAATTAAAAGCTAGGTCTGATTTGTATCGCAAATCACATAAACAATAATACTTGCTATATTTTCGA
Source organism: Valencia hispanica (assembly GCA_963556495.2). Taxonomy (NCBI): domain Eukaryota; kingdom Metazoa; phylum Chordata; class Actinopteri; order Cyprinodontiformes; family Valenciidae; genus Valencia; species Valencia hispanica. Next base: position 40,819,069 of record OY747717.1, read on the forward strand.
GGTTTAGCTGTGTTGTTTTTGTTCATTACCGAAGCGTACATGGAAACTATATGTAGTGACCACTCCTACTGACCACTAAAAGCCTTTCACACTAGAGTCACCTTCTCCCAGTCAGCATGCACACATTCACAAGGCGATATGCATATCTGTAGCCAACTTGGGGGTAATCGTCTTGCCTAAAGGCACATCGACATGTGACAAGGTAGTAAACTGGAATTGAAGCAACAGCTTTAACCACAACACAATCACTCCTCATTTGAGAAAATCAGCCTCAACATCTCCGTTTATATCAAAGATACAAAGAAATATGTAACGGTAGTCCCACAAACAAAAAAAATGCATCAAGATGCGTCACTTATTTTCTTTCTGTATTCCTCCGAACTGCGACCTGGTTGTGAGGAGCCAGACTGTCTCTATCACCCTACAGCATCTCTGCCGCAGCTTGTTTGCCTGCTGCAGACATCTTTTATCTGCAGTTTCATGGAGATGTTTCAGAAAGCAGAGGTGCCAGGGGCAGGGACCTGCTCCATCCATCTCCTCCTGGCTCAGTCTTCCCAGGTGTCTGCTTCCTCCTTGTTTATGCAACGAGGTCATTCATCATGTTTAATAAAAACAAAGACCTGAAGTGTTGTATTTCTAGAGCATTTCAGGCTGAATTGCGGTCTTTCACACAGTTACTGGCGGCCGTCTCTCTTACAAACAGAAACACCCAGACTAGGATTAGAGGATAAAACAGATTAAGTGGCTGGATTCAAACACTAATCTGGATTTATTGAGATAGGAAAGATCAGACTCTCTCTGTTTAGAGATCTTGCTCTTCTAAACAGGAAAGGGGGGGCACTTTCTATTCTGACAAGTCACACGCACAAAGGGACAGAGACTTGGAAAGTTGCACTTTGGATGCACAACCGCTGGTGCTGGCAGAGCTGCTGTAATGCTTCGAAACAGGTGGGCGAGAGCACATATGTCACTGCGTGGGCTCAATGGGTGTAATTCATCCTGAATGTGACCCATGACATCAAAAAGGCTCGGCAGCATGTTCCTCAGAGAGGCTACACTTACACAGGGATTGTTCTGAGTGCGATACTGGATTGTTTCTTTAAATCCTGGAGGGTTGAAACATTTCTTTCAGTGAATCTGATCAGTTTTTTCACAATTCTTTTAAACTGGTCCTGGAAAGCCGTCTTCTGGCATCTGCATCATGTTTGAAATAACCAGAACAACACCAGCATTAGAAGTAAGTCTATTGCTTCTATAAACTCCTGCAGGATATCCAGCCAGCAGACCATTACTATGGTTTTGGACACAAACACATTTTAGATTCCCCTCTGAGAAAGATTAATCTAAAATCAATCACACATTTGAATCATTGTACAAGAGGGCTCATATGAGAATGTAAAACGAGCATGGGGAGCAACTAATTCTCAGCTCCATTTGCCTCAATAGTCAAGGGGCGGGAAATGACGTCACATTGGAAGTGAATGAGTTCCAGCTGCAGCAGAAGTTGGGTTTGGAATATAGTTTGTTGCAGAAGGAAAAGTCATCTGCAGAATTTCTTGTATGGATGCCGGTTAGGTTGGGAGAAGTATCTGAACATCTCCAAGAACACCTCAGACCTGAATGGCACTTGTTGCCTTGTGTTTACACCTGTTCATACAGCATACAGTGGGGCAAAAAAAGTATTTAGTCAGTCACCAATTGTGAAAGTTCTCCCACTTAAAAAGATGAGAGAGGACTGTAATTTTCAGAATAGGTATATCTCAACTATGAGAGAAAAAATGAAAAAAATGAAAATCCAGAAAAATCGCATGGTCTGATTTTTAAAGAATTTATTTGCAAATTATGGTGGAAAATAAGTATTTGGTAAATAACAAAGTTCATGTCAATACTTTGTTATATACCCTTTGTTGACAATGATAGAGGTAAAACCTTTTCTGTAAGTTTTCAACAGGTTTTTAAACAATGTAGCTGGAATTTTGGCCCATTCCTCCATGCAGAACTCCTCTAGAGCAGTAATGTTTTGGGGCTGTCGCTGGGCAACATGGACTTTCAACTCCCTCCAAAGATTTTCCATGGGGTTGAGATCTGGAGACTGGCTAGACCACTCCAGGAACTTGAAATGCTTCTTACAAAGCCACTCCTTCGTTACCCGGGCGATGTGTTTGGGATCATTGTCAGGCTGAAAGACCCAGCCACGTTTCATCTTCAATGCCCTTGCTGATGGAAGGAGGTTTTCACTCAAAATCTCACAATACATGGCCCCATTCATTCTTTCCTTTTCCTTCCGTCCTTGTTCTTCGCAGAAAACACCCCCAAAGCATGATGCTTTCACCCCCTTGCTTCACAGTAGGTATGGTGTTCTTTGGATCAACTCAGCATTCTTTCTCCTCCAAACATGACAAGTGGAGTTTTTACCAAAAAGTTCTATATTGGTTTTATCTGACCATATGACATTTTCCCAATCCTCTTCTGGATCATCCAAATGGTCTCTAGAAAACTTCAGAAGGGCCTGGACAGGAGTGACAGACGTGTATCCCCCTGGCTGCATAGTGTGTTACTGATGGTAGGCTTTGTTACTTTGGTCCCAGCTCTCTGCAGGTCATTCACTAAGTCCCCCCGTGTGGTTCTGGGATTTTTGCTCACCGTTCTTTTGATCATTTTGACCCCACGGGGTGAGATCTTGCGTGGAGCCCCAGATTGAGGGAGATTATCAGTGGAATTTGATTTAATACAATAATAATACTAATAATACTACTAATAATAATTTGACTAAATACATTTTTGCCGTACTGTCTATAAACCTTAGCCTTATTCTGGCCACTGACATTTCTTTGGATTATTGCATTAAAGAACTACAAATTTTATATGTTGATATACGTAGAATTTTTTTGTTGTTTGTCATTTTGACTGACAAGGTCAAAAAAATCCGGTCATAACCTATTTTTACCCACAAACTTTTAAAATGATGTCATATTTAGTAGTGTTTAATTTTCATTCATTACAATTGATATTCAATCTGAACAAACTGAACAGAGAATCCACATCGTGCCATCACACATCGAGCAGATGAATAGGCTACACGCATTAATTACTAACATTTACCTGCTGTGGCCTGAACGCTCTGCATGGAGCTGAACTGCGCTCCCTTCTTGTGAGTAATGGACGCTGAATCCACGCTCTGTTGCCACACTGAAGACTGGAATTACTAGTTTTGAAATCAGGGAACATTTCTCCAATTGAAGTGATCAGAATTCAGAAAGCTTCTGAACGGGGGCTTTCCTGATCCCTTCAGCAGGAGGAAATCCCGCAGCATACACTCCATATGCATCAGCGGTTAAGGTGCAGCGTTCTTTGTCACAGACGCAGAAGCTATCTGAAAAACCTAAACCTAAATATAGCTCCTTTGGAGTCTGCTCGCTTCAGTTGTTCACAAATATCCATAAAAACTGTGTGCATTTGGAATTAGACAAGGCAGAGTAAAGACTCATAACCTTCTGTGTTTATAGCATGTTTACAAAGAGAAGGCTTTACTGTATAATGAGGGTGCAGCTGCAGGGATGTGTCTTACCATGGTCAGCGTCATGCGGTCTATCTCATGTTTGTCTTTGGTCTTGTGCTGTCTGAAGGGGCTGTGCCTGAAGAAGACAGAGAGGAGACCCTGATAACACAGGTGAAGATGAGTGGAAACGGAGGAAGGAGTTGAAACAAAAGGAAAGTGAGAAGATGGTAAGGGTGAACTAAACAGCTGCACACATACACACACATCAATTCTGGTTCTGTTCAAAACAAGTCATGCTCCAACCCCCTTAGTTAAAATTTCAAACTGTGCTCATAAAACATAAAAATAAAATAAAAATCAGAAATGGTAGTTTGAACTGACCCATATTTGACAAACTTCTATTAGGATGTGGAGGATGAGACTTTTCATATCCTCAAAGAAAATTTAATTCTTAACCACAAACCCTTTTCTATTACACACACTGACCGTTCCTATTGTTTTGCTGACTAATAATCGGATGCATTTGAATTATTGAAATCAACTTCAACAGATACATTTACATTTTTGCACAGACACAAAATGATCCAACTAACTTTACTGCATAGCTAAAGCTGTAAAAGTCCAGCTGGAATCACCATCAATGTAACCAGTAGAATGATTGCTATAAAAGAGGGACCAAATCATTGTCTTCTTTGTGTTGCCAATGGATACGTCAAAAGAAAAGAGTGGAGTAATCATTGCTTAGCATTGAAAAGGCCTCACACTGAAGGAAACTGCTGCCAAGAATATTATGTAAAAACAGAACCATTTTCTGGATTAATGAGATCTTCAAGGTGAGAGGTTTGGTCAGGAGAGTCAGAAGTGTGTCAGAGATTTGAGCTGCAACCACTGCAGCACGGCTGGTTGGTATAAATGTATCTGCATGCCACTTCCATCCAACAAGATAATGAAAGACAAACTTTAGTTCTGCAGGAAGTACAGAATCCTGCTGCAAAGCAATTTTACTGAAGAATCTGATTGTTTAGAAATTTGGAAAACCCTTTGTCTGTAAAAGAAAAAGCAAACGGTGAGAGCCACCATGAGTCCTGAGCTGATTCTCGTTCAAAAGAAGGCCTCCATTCAATTCTGCCAAAGTACCATAAATACAGGCAGGGTGGGATCAAAATGGTCTCCAAGAGCAACTTCTTCCAACAATCCAGGTACCATTATGATCTAGGTATTTTACTGTGTCACAAGGCTCAAGAACACTGACATTTTGGACCCATGATCCAAGAAGTTCTCTATTTTAACCCCACTGAGAACCTTTGAACACCTGTTCAAAAGGCAGGTGGAGAAACAAAAGGCCTCAAACTGTGGTTAACTCCCGGCACCAAGACCACATTTTCAGCCAGGATCTGGTCCAGAGGTTCACATGCATCATGTCAAAGAAATGTTATGATACCTTAAATATTAACTCTGTGCAGGAATGTTTGTTTGTTATGAAAGCATTTGAAACTTCTCTAAATCAACATAAGTGTTCTTCAGTAAAGTATACACAAAATAATTATCCAAACCAACTTGTCCCTATGTGAACAAGCTGCTATCAGGGGTGGCAGCAGCTGGCAGCGAGTCTTTTACATCACTGAGGAATATTGGTTCAATCTTCTTTGCAAAATTCTTTTAAATTCAGCCACATTGGAGGGTTTTCGAGAATGAATACAGGATAGAGGACCTTAACTGGATTTAAGTCCAGACTTTAACTAGGCCACTTCAAGACCTTAACTTTTGAGAGGGCAACTTGCTTGTATACTTTGGATCATCATCCCTATTCTATAATCTAAGTTCACTTTAGCTTCAAGTCCAACACTGATGGGTAGATTCCTCACCTACAGCAAGTCATCCAGATCCTGAAGAAGCAAAGGAGCCCCAGGTCATCACACTACCACCACCATGCTTGACTATGGTATGATGCTTATTTTCTGAAATGCTGAGTTAGCTTCATATCAGATGTAGCAGGATGCTCACCCCACTTCTGTCTCATCAGTCCACAGAATATTTTATCCAAAGTCTTTGGGATCCTCAAGATGTTTTTTTTGGTAAATGTGAGATGGGTCTTTGTGTTCTCTCTGGTCTTTGAACTGACCCATGGAGGTCATTATTGCCCAGTCTGTCTCTTATTGTACAAACACACACTAGAGCTGGACGATATGGACCAAAAGTTATATCTCGATATTTCGCCTGAGAGGCAAAAAAGATGAAATCAATAGAGAATATAGTGTTGTTGTTTTTTTTTTAGCACTTTGTAGAAAAATAAGCAGCGCATGTTTAGTATGCATCGAACATTCCTTGCCAACTGCCATTTAACAGACATTTATGGCTTAAAGTTTTATTTTTTGTGTTTTGTGGTTATAGGTTTTAAATGTCCTACATTGTTGAACTCACCATACATTTTGAACGTTCCTTGAACGCACCACAGGTGTGCGATGCAGCGTAGTACAAGCTTCTGCCTTTCTAGACGTTGTGGAGGGTTCTGAAAATTCGAGACGGGAGGTCTTAAAAGGATTAAAACAGAAGTGGCGGTACCGAGTACCGCTCCGTACCGGCCCACTTAAAGCAGTGCTAACCACTTCAACACTCCCTTGTGGCTTCGTCTGTCTCCATGCTGACGGAGGGGCGGGACGGCAGAAAACTAACTGGTCTATTTATATCGATATAAACGATATTGGGTCATTCTTGTATTGTATATGAAAAAATTTCAATATTTTAACGTCCAGCCCCATCACACACTAACAATTACTGTGGCCACCAATATCGGAAATGCTTCAGATGATGTTCTGGGTTCTTTTGTAAACTTTTGGATGAGTTTAAGTAATTTTGGTAGTGCAGCCACACCTAGAAAGGTTCCATGTTTTCTCCATTGGTGGATAACGGTTCTCAATGGAGACCAGAGGTCGTGCTAGACATTTCTGTTGTCATTTTGACCGAGGGGGTAAAATTAAATTGGGTCATAATTTCTTTTTACCTGTCAACTTTTTTTAAATAATAACATTCAATAGTATTTATTTTTTTACACATTTTAACTAATATTTAATCCAAACAATTTTAACAGAGGACTACATATAAAAAATGAAATTAAACAATTGGACTTAAAATACGAATAGTTGACCTGCTGTGGCCTGGTCTCACAACTTCCTCCTGCTCCACATGGAACTGTAATCCCCCCCCTTTGCGCGTAATGTAAGAGCAGGATTGCTGCAGAGGGTATTGTCATGAGATTTTGGATTTATACCTTTCACAAATGATTTCTCATGGGGGTTTAGCTGTTCTGGAAGCTGAATCCGCTCTCCACTGCCACACTGGAGACTGGAATTAAGTGCCACTTTAGCCAGAGTTTTGAAATCAGAGAACATTTCTCCAATTGAAGTGATCAGAAGTTGGAAGGACTAAATCTCCTGACACACAAGCTATCACTTCAGCGGGAGGAAATCTTGCAGATGCACTGATGGTTGGCATGACACAGGGCTCTTTGGAGCAACGGGCTCTTTGGAGCAATGGGCTCCTAAGCCTCAGTAACTCTTCAACACGCTCTCAGGTCCTGGTTAGCGAGATGCATCAAGTTCAGGGTCTGGGTCTAAGGGGCTGTTTACACAACAATGTTGTCGTTTTTGTTTGAATACGCACGACAGGGCGCGCAATGGAAAACGATGTAGTACATATGCCCGGCCTTTAGATGGCAGTGTGCCCCGTGTATGCAGTGTTCCAAGTTTTCCCCCTCACAACCCGGAAAAGAAAAATTTCATGATAACTGACAATGGCGGTCTTCTTGTAGTTCTCCGCTTAAATAAAGGCATATTGATTATTTGACGCACGTACTGTATGCGTTTCTCCTTGGCGATCGCATAGAAGCCTGATGATCTCTAAGTTTGCTTACAGAGACCAAATTACTTCAGAAGCTGCATCAGGAGTAACAGCATACCTGGTTCCACTATTGTTGTTTTTCTGTAGAAAGGCTGAGTGCGCAAGTCCAACATGTCCGTAGGTGGCTGGCAGTGACGTCATCGTTTTCAAAAGTCTCCGGCTTGCGTTTACATGACAACGAATCACCCAGGGTTTTCAGAACTTTTCACTTTGGAAGCCATTTTCAAAAAGCTGCGTTTTCGACCCCCCTTTCGACCTGTACGCACGGAGTACAGTTACCTGTACTCCGTGCGTACAGGTATTTGCGCCAAGTGCTCAGAGGTGTGAATACTAATGTCAAAATTATCAATGGCCTTCAGATTTTTCTGTCACCGTTTAGAAAAACAGTCTGTTAACAAGAACAGATGGAGAGCAAAAGCATTTGAAATGGCTTAATAAACCTTTATAGACTGATTAATCTCAGTGACTTTGCTTCTTATCTGTTGAAAATCTTTTAATTGGGGCATGTTGTGTTGATTTCTGAGAGCTTTTAGCCTACATCATGCTAACAGGCAGGTTTTATTTAAGAATTTTTGGATTCTAAAAGTTTGGCCTCGTGTGGCTGGTGAAAGCTAATTTAGTGAGTTTAAGATTTAACAAAGGGGCCCATTGCTGATTTTTCCCCATGGGTCCACATTGGTTTGAGTATCCATGTCCGATATTAAAATTTGTATGATAATATGAAACATTTAAAGGGAACAAAAACTAACAATAGCCTAAAATGGGGCAGATGATTCTCCTCAGTACTATACATATTCAAAACCTCTTAGTAATGACTTTATATTGTATATTCATATCCAAGGGGAAATAAGAGTCCTCTAACTAAAAAGTATATTTTCCCTCAGACTGGAAACATCCAGCCAGCTTCTCTCTCTCTTTGTCACACACATACTCTTCCTCTTTAAAACATGTGGATCCAAACATCAATGGAAAGAAACCTCACTCACTCACTCACTCACACACACACACACACACACACTTTACCTAGAATTTGGCCTGCTGGGACCAGACCTCTGGCATTTATACACTCCAGATCAAACACACGCAAACAGTTGCTTTCATACACAAACAAGATCAAACACACACCAAACAGAAGCCGGGCGGGTGAATGAAAGAAACTCAGAGAGAAGGGGAAGTGAGCAGATTCAAGGAGGCCTGCACAGAGTGCCAGAAGAGGCACGGAAGAGGAGGAAGATGGGAGCAGCGAGGAAAGTTGAAGCATTTACCCTCTGAGGAGTTTGAAGAGCATGCAGCCTAAAGAGAACCAGTCTGCGCTGCTGTCGTAGGCCGTTCCCTTCTGAAGGACCTCTGGGGCCATGTAGCCATGAGTCCCACTGTGGCAAACAAACAACAACTTTGAGTTACACACAAGGGATTTATAGTGCAAGAGAACAGAACAGGACTTGGTAAGGAGGAGAGTGGGGAAATTTGACAGGATGGAAAACAACATTTCTAACAAACTGGTTTGAAAGGAAACTATTAAACCTCCTGAATTGCTTTTACAACAAGAAAAAGGACAAGTCTATGGAAATGAGACGCAACTTCAACTGAATTTAACGGTATAGACGCCAGGTGTCCAACTTACTAATATTTCTTATAAAGCGGATTGTTCCTTTTTTGCCAGTAGAATTAAATAGATACTTTAGTGGCACAACACAAAAACAACTCTTCCTAAAAATGCTGCATTCTAAATTTCAGCAGATTACAAGCACCCTTTCTAATGGGTCTGATAAATAAACACAGATTCAAACAGCTGCTGTTAGAGAAAGATCCTTTTTATGCTGACTGAGATTTCTTAACTTCAGCTTGTATTTTAAAAACAACACTGCAAACCAGAGGTACACGCACTGTTCCAAGAAGCATTTACAGACAGCCGCTGATATTCAAACAGCCAGCAGTGTTTAGAAATGCAGCTTAAAGCAGTGCAGTGAGCAACCTTCACTGTGTGTTGGCCCATTTTAAAAAAGCAGTTCAGAGACACTGAATTCAAATTTCCCTTGTTAATCCAAATCTTTATTTATGTGTTATTTCTCTTAAATAAAGTAGAATAAAAGCAAGTATTTGCCCCTTTACAGCATAGAAACAAGAACAGGGAGAGGTCAAAGGTCAAGTAATGAAAAATCTGCATATTTCTTCTCATTTATTCACTGCATCAAACCATAAAACCCACACTTCTTTGTTTAGGTTACACATTCCTATTTATGTTATTTGATGCCTTTTGTTTTGAGTAAAAAAAAAAAATCTGATAAATATCAGGGACAGATTGATGCATAAATGGGGATAATATGTTCCTTTTATGTTGGATTAAGAAAGAAAACCTCAATAAAAGAACCTCCACCTGATTTTTTCCTTTTATATTTAATTACTGCTCTATGTAGATCAGCTAGAACTCAGAGATCAGTATTGGCCAATAAAAAACCTGACCGGTCCGTCTCTAAAGAATAGTCACATCTTTGATGCTCTTTGCGCCGTGAAACGAGTAGTCAGAATTTTAAAACCATCAAAGCAACAAACCATCTCTTATCTGCCTTCTTCCTCCTGAGAAGTAAAAACTGTTAGGATGAGAGGTTTGCACTTACACGCTAGCATGGGGCTTCTTTTTGGAGAAGTCGCAGGCCAGGCCGAGGTCCGAGATCCGAACGTGACCGTGTTCGTCCAGGAGGATATTAGCTGGCTGATGGAGGACACACAACCAGAGATTACAGTTTCTCCCACAGGAGCTTCACTTTTTGAGCAGATACAGATAACAGACGAAGGCCTCCTGTCCTGCTTTTCCTCTGTGACTCTCACTTACTCTTTTCACTTTCCAACACTCAGTGTTAAAGTAACATTTGGGTTGCAATCGACTGTTTATGGAAACCCTAAAAATGTTCCCTGAACTCCTGCAAAATATAGCTATTATTATGGCAACCCGTCCAAACAGGAGAATCAGAGGTAAAACAGGGATAGGCTGAAAACAAGGATTTTGCTGTGGAAGCACGTGATTAAAGCTCATTGTTCTGCTCTACACAGATAGTTTATATTAGTAGTAGGTAGGGGAGCTCACCAACAGCCAGTTCTTATTCATCTACTTTCTTTTTTCTATTAATGTATTTTAGGTAAGACAAAAAGCATCAAGTCATCAATCATGGTTGATTCCTTCATCCAGTAAAATGATTTTGAAGATAGATCAGGCACCCAGAATAGCTGGAAATAAAAGGATACAAAGTCTCTTAACTTTTTTCAATTATTAAAATATCAGACTGGCAGTAAAGGGCAAACCGAAGGCCCCGTGTCAGTAGGGTGTCAGCCTGCTTGCTGATCCCACACGTTTTATTGGGGAACGATGGCAGGGGCCCGCCAGAACACACAAGAATCTCTCCTCGTGGGTCGTTTATGACTATACAAAATTTAGATTTAATATTGTAAAATGCTAGGACGCCACTGTCCAATACCTGAGTCTAAACACCAGGTGCAGACGCATCAGCCCGCTGTACGTTTCACCTCCCCGCCTATCTCCCAATAGGACCATCCAGCCTCATGTAATACAACTGTAAAACTGCCTCAGTATTCCACAGTGTCTGAATGCATGTATGAGGCCTCTCTGCTGACCTTAAGCTACTGCTTTGACTTTGTTGGGACGGATTAGAAACCACTCGATGACACCATCACTCTAATTATGATGCCACCACTTCTGGCCTCTTGTGCCATTGTAGATCAGCCAGCTCTTTGCAGTTTAGATCATCTACATACTCATCATTGGTCTGTGAAATATATTCAGGTCAGATCACTCCTTCTGGGTGCTTTCATTTGTCTTTGTACATTATTTGCACTTTTCTATTATTAAAATATAGGAGAGGATTCTAGTATTAGATTTCTTTTAGGTATTATTCCAAAATGTATCATGAGGCAGTTGCTGTATTAACACATTCAGACATACTGAGACCTGGGGCCTCATGTATAAAATGTTGAGCAGTATACTTTAAAAAAAAAATCGACTTTAGCTTAGCAAAAACAGTTTGCTATCATAAAGAAATATTCAGATTTATAAAACCCTGTGTACAGAGTACTTGGACAAAGAAACAAGAAGACTGAATGTGTCTCAGACCTTTGATCCCTGATCAAGTTGGAACAAAGGCTTTACCCAAAACTGTCAGGAATATTGTTTACTGTGCTGATAAAAAGCCACAAACACCTTTAGATGTCATGCAGGACTCTGTTCAAGGTTGTGTGGCTGCTTCAAGATGAACATTAATGAGGAACTTGAAAAAAAAAGGGCTGTATGTCTGATTGAAAATTGTAAGCAGGCTGCCAAAAAGTTGTGTGCATACAACATGCTAAACAGCAGAATCATCTGAAAAATGCCCCAAAAACATCAGAAGTTCTGCCAGAGTACCACAACTGTACCCAAGACCACTTTTTTGAAAAGATTGTCAGCTATAAGGATTCGGGAATACAGGATCAACACGTTACCTTCAGGTCTCTGTAGACCACAAAGCGGTTGTGCATGTGCTCCAGACCCAGGATGATTTCAGCAGCGTAGAACCGCATCTCTTTCTCACTAAACACACCGTGCTGAGAGAGGTGGTAGTGCAGGTCACCCCCTGAGGACACAGAAAGAGATACAGTGTACTGGAATATAAACAGACTTCAGGTTTATAGAGATAAAGTATAGTGTAATATTGTAAAAACAACATGCTTCTTGAGTTTAATCTGAAAGATCAGGATCTTTGTGGAAGAGAGGAATGACCTGATACGCCAAAGTCAGATTAAGTGATCCAATCAGCGAACAAGGCCAGGGTTTAATCTAGGATGATGAGGCCTACCGTTCATGAGGTCCAGGATGAAGCAAAGCTTGTCGGGAGTGTGAAAGGCGTATGTCATACACACAATGAATGGGCAGTCCTAGAAGGAAAGGAAGAGACAAATGTTCATCATTATGAATAGCAAGTGTAAACCAGATATCAGGTGCCTGCCTACTTAAAGATCATAAAATGGATTAGTGTTCAGATTGAAATCCATCCAACAAGAGGGCCTAGCAGGAGATAGTGAGGAGAGCCAAGAAGGTCATTGGAGTGCCCCTTCCCTCTGTGCAGGATCAGCTCCAGAGCTGCTGTGACAGAATCCTTCAGGAGACATATCACCCCTTCTTTAACCTTTTTGAACGCTTCAGTCAACAACTACACCATTAAAAATCTGAACCAGCAGACTGATACACAGGTTCTGCTTCCAGCTGATAAAATTCTGAACTGCTGTTAGACTAAGGCTGTGTTCACATTGCAGGGCTTAATGCTCAATTCCGATTTTTTGAAAAAATTCGGGGGTTTTTGCAAGGCCGTTAACATTTCCAATTAAATGCGACCTTTTGTGGTTTTGTGAAATGACCCAGAATTGACCCGCATGCGCAGAAGAGTGCTCAACGGTCAACGACGTCACTTGTTGTTTGCAGAAGTCGTTACACATGGATGTTGACAGTGGAGCTCATTTAGCCTTATTAAAGTTATTTTCACAACGGAGCAAGCACAATTTCAATCTTCTCGTTTTAAGGAGAAAAATAAAAAGGAGGAGAGCAAGGTTTGTGGCCATGGCATTTTGTGGAGCAGTGGTAGCAACGCTGGTACAGAGAAACGTGTGGGTTCGGAGTCGCAGCCAGGAGGGGTGGGCTACTCATGTGAGTGGCTTCACTTATACAGAATTCATCAGGAACTTCCGAAAGTCCAGATCCACTTTTGATTATGTTTGTGAGCGCCTTCAATTTACTCTGTCACGGGAAGAGACATATCAATGACGTATTAATGACGTGCGGGTCGGATACATGCGACCTGGCCGTTCAGACTGAAGTCGCATTTCAAAAGATCGGATACGTATCCAATTTTGGATGGTGGCCTGGGTCGCATTTGAAAAGAATGGATCTGTCATTCAGACTGTCATGAAAAGATCAGATACAGGTTGCTTAGGGGCAAAAAAAAAAAATCGGAATTGGGTTGTTTCAGCCTGCAGTGTGAACGTAGCCTATGTATTTATTTGTTCAAACATATTTCACTCTAACCTGTTTCAGATTCCAGTGAATTCTGCTGTGCTGTATGCTTTTCATATACATGCAAAATGAATTGATTTCATTTTTCTGATAAATGTAAATGTCACTAAACCAACCTGAACATTTCTCCAGCTGATTGGCTACAAAAATCTGCATATCTGGGAATTTGAGCGTCTCATTAAGAATTCCTTTTAATGCAAATCTAGATAGAAATTTAAGGCATGCACCATTGCAGCAGCATGTTGGCTAAATCCAGCCATGGAGTGATTTCATTCAGGAATCTCAGAATGTTAGATCTTTGATCTAAATTAATTTCATGATGATCCCACTATCATTGTTCAGATTCACCATGGTGATGATCCTGTGTACAGACAGAGGGTGGATTAACCCACTCAGTGGACTTCTAAAAAACATTTCTCCATAGGTAGCTTATTAAAACAATGGGGAGTTAATCAAAAATGGCCACACGAGGGCTCAGTTCATCAGAGACGAGGTCATGAATTCACAGTGAGATCATGTTTTATACACAGAGGTAGGCAGAGTAGCCAGAAATTATACTCAAGTGTAAGTAGCACTAATTAAATATATTTTTACTTAAGTAAAAGTAAAAAGGTATTATGAAAAAAGGCTGCTCAAGGACTGACTAACTGGTGATGTCATCAGAAGGAGAAACAATTTTATGTGAAAATTCTGGTATATTAAAGACTAAAGTGAAAAACAAAATTATAGAAATAAATTAGTGAATAAATTATATCAGCGTTAAGTATTTCTAGTGACTCAAGTAAAAGTAAAAAGTACACTGTAGTAAAACTACTCCTAAAAGTAACTATTAGCGCCACTATTTAAGCTTGGTGATAAAAAAATAAAATAAAATAAAAACGTTTGGAATGATCAAATCTCAGTAACCCACTCTGATAGTGTGACCAGCCCATTATAATGTATTTAATTCAATTCAGAGTGTCTGATGAAGGTTTTTTAGTAAAAGAAAAATCCAAATCAACTACAGTTCAATTCAACTCTACATTATTTTAAAATTATGACCCTAACATGATTGACCGTGTCACTTTAACAATGTTAAGTTTTTGGGCTAAAAGACATGATGAACAACGTAAGCGCAGTGGAACACCAAACGGCTCCTTGGGAGGAAGTCAGCTGTTTCATCCGTCACTGTAAATATTAGGAGGATAAAATAGCATACAGCCGGCTGCTGGAAAGCTCAGATTTCTATATTGACAGAGTGCATTTTACAATTCAAGGATTACAGTTGCTTACATGACTATTATTATAGTATCAAGTAACAATCATGATGGATCACTCTTCTTAATATTATCAAGCTTGATTAATCATTGCATTTGACAACAGTAGCTGGAGCAACAGCGCTGCATATAGAACTTACTGTCTTAGACTTTTGCCGGAAGTCTCATCAAGGCAGAGGCTTCTTGAGTTTAACTTCGGATGGTTTGTGACTAGACTGTTTAACCATTGTAAATTAAAGTGTCCACAACCACCAGTGCAAGACGTGAGAGACAGCTGTGCCTAATTGTTTCGTCTGATTTTCGAACCAGGAAAGTTCAGAAGGAGATCAGAGCAGTTCACTACATGAAGTGAGTGGAGTCAGAGATGTAGATGTTCTAAACTCTAAACACAGAGCAACCTGTGATCAAACCTGACCCAAATGAACTCTGTTTGGTTTGAGTTAGCTGTGCAAAATTTGTTCTTGGCATTTCAAAACAACTAAAGCCTAAGTAAAAGCCATGCTGTACCAGTTCTGACAGCTGGCCTCAAGACTCACCCCTGTGCTGACTAATGACAGCATAATTCTCTCGTTGAGCGCCAGAGTCTCGCCCTGCTTCATTTTGATCCTCTTCTTGTCCAAGCACTTCATGGCGTACCTGAAGTCAAAAAAAAGGTTGCAGACATTACAACAAACCGCCCTCCGCCACCACGCAGGACGATGTGGCCAGCTTTCTAAGGGTGGTTAGCATTGTGCTTTGCTTACATCTTCCCCGTGTCGGCCTTTCTGCAGCCGTACACCTCCCCGAAGCCTCCCCTGCCGATGATCCGATGCACGCTAAAGTCATTCATGGTCAACTGGGGGAGAACAGAGGAGAGGGTCTTCAATGAGGACAAGTTTTTACTCTAAATTGTTTGTATTTGGCACCAGGAACAGTCATCTGAGACTGTAATCCTGGGCTCTAAACTGAAAACCAAACCACATTCTACATTGATCAGTTCTTTGCTGCTGTAGTGTGAAAATGACCAGAAAAAACTGGTAAATGGCCTGTACTTGTATAGAACTTTAACTAGGCCTGAAGACCCCAAAGCGCTTCACACTACATTCAGTCATTCACCCAGTCACACACACAGACACTGGCACCACCAGTAGTAAAGGTGGGTGAAGTGTCCTGCCCAAGGACGCAACGACTGAGACGGGCGGAGGCAGACAAAGTGCACGCCCTTCACGCTAAAACTAGACCTCTGGCATGGCCGCATCAGTCAGAGAACCCCAGCCTTGTAGACTTTATCACTGATGCGGCACCTCACACGATTTCTCCTCTCTATTTCAATCAGTGTCTGAGCGCCTGTCAGCAATGAGAAAACTATTTGCGACGTACTTTGAAGATGATTATCGCTCTTTTGCGTGGGTTCGAGATCGGTTTGTGTGCACTGCAAACGAGCTGTCAATTTAGGTTGACCAACTGTCCTCTTTTCCCCGGACATGCCGACTGTTCATGTGCTGTCCGGGGCATTCGCGGGAGGATTTATAGACTGATGAAAATGTCCGGGTTTTTATTGTTTTCATTGGACCATACTTAAACTGACTGGTGTGATGCATGCAGTATGACAGCCTCTCTCTCATGTGACGTCCTCCCGAGCTGGTTCTGATCCGTTTATTGACACCACAGACAGCAAGCTGTGCGCAGCGCTGCTCTGCGCCGAGTTGCACCGCACCACGTTATCCTGCATTGCGCAACGCAATTGCGCAGCGCCGAGTTACTACCGTTTACAAAAAGTCAAAGCACAAGCTTCATGCACGAACCACAAAAGATATACTGTCAAGTCGCAACAAATGGGTGATGGAGTAGTGCACCATTCACATTAACTGGCATGTGTGTTTCTGTGTGACAAAAGTGGCAAATATCCCAAAAATCACATGGACACAAAAACTATAAAAAGCCTGAGCAAAGTGAGAGTTCATCTATAAACTGACTGTGGAGGATGAAGATGCAAACTAAACAGAGTAAGCACTTTTTTGTTTTTGAGTCTGCAGCTGTTTACTTTTATTATAGTGAAAAGAAAATAATACTTGTTTTCTCAGAAGATTATTTCAGATTTTTCTTCAGTTTTTGTCCAGTGCAATTTACAAAGTAAATTAATATTGTAGCTGGTAACTTTTTTTAATTCAGAAGAGTAACTATTTCTATTATAATTTATTTCCAAAGATTATAAAATAATTTTTCTACTTGTGAAAGCCTTTTTGAAGTTTGTTATTCAACTAATCTTCTCTAACCACATTGAGAATGCACACTTTAAATATGTTAAAATCAAAAGTCTTGGCCAAGTCCTGAAAGTGTTTCGGTACTGTCCCAGATGTCCTATTTTTTGGAAATCTAAATATGGTCACTCTATTGATATGCAGGACCAGCTTATTGAGCTGAAGAGTGACAGTAGACTGAAGGAACTCTTTAGCTCCTGCCCTCTTTCGTCATTCTGGGCAGCATTGATGCAGGAATATCCTCAACTCTGTGACGTCGCCTTGAAGATTCTCCTTCCTTTCACGTCAACATATTTGTGAGGCAGGATTCTCATAAATGACTGCACTCAAAACAAAATACTGCAATCGTGCACAAATCCAGGATGAATTGAGGCTGTTTATCAAACATTGAGCCAAGAATTGGCACTAGGGCCCCAACTGCGATGAACCAGCTTTGGGGGGGCCCAGCTTGCAAAAGGCTGAGAACCCCTGGTTTAAAGGACGAACTCCTACCACCTGAGCCACAATCCCCCACCAGAAAAAATACTTGTACATTAGTTGGAAGTTAATAAATTGATACCATCTCCACTCTTGTTATACTCCACAGAACAACTGACATGATTATAGAGTTACAGTTCTTTAGTTTCTGCACCACAGAGCTCAGATGAGCTAAAACAAATATCCACAGTAAATGTATAATAAAACACATAGTTAGAACTTTAACATACAATTACAATTATTGGAATTTGATGTTGTTGACACGATTTAGACCATCACTGTCCTATGGCAGGAAATATCAGACATGATTTGTCCACCTGTGCTATGCATTTGTATTCTGTCCCCTTTAGTCAAACACCTTGTATGAATACAAAATGAAGTTAAATGGCTAGAATAACAAACTAAACACGGTGGTGGCAGCAAAATGCAGTGGAGATGGGTTTTCTTTTAGATCAGACAGGGAAGCTGGTCAGAGTTAGTTGCCTAAACATGCAAGGAACAATGAGTGTTTCAGTCTGTAGTAGCAAACCACACAAAGACATTACCACATAACACTTGTACACAGTACTGGCCCAGGGGGCATGAATAAATTCAGATTTTGTGTCAAAAATGTTGAATAGAAATTATTTTCCTTCCACTTCACAATTATGTTCTACTTTGTGTTCATCTATCACCTGAAATCAAAATAAAATCCACTGCAATCTGTGATTGTAACATGACAAAATGTGGATAAGTTCAATGGGTATATTCCTGTACATTCCTAATTATCAAATTCTCATCTTTGATCAATCTACACGTGTAAAGCGGGGATCACAATGTTGTACTCACATGAATGTTGAGTTCCACATTCTTCCACTGGCAAAACCGAGTAAACTTGTCACTAAGGAAAGAACAGAAAGAGGGTAAAAATGTGATTCCACAAGCAGCGAAAGGCATCACTGCATTTTTTCCCATCCCTTCCAGCTCACCTTTCTATGAACTTCTGGAAGATGTTCCCTCTCAAGCTGTCACAGATCTCCACTATGTATGGCTGCAGCAGGGGACACACAAAGAAGGTCAGCTCACACCTTCTTGGATGCTTTGTCAAAAGAATTTTTGTTTTTACAATGTAGGTAAATGCCACTTCTGTGCATCATCAGCTCTTCACTTCTAGCTTTCATAAATTAGCTCATAAAACAACAAAACATTGTTACATTTTCAAGCATCTGTTTTAATAACTGGCTTTGGTAAACAGTAAGCAGTTCGAGCTGAATGTAAGATGTAAATATTGAGTAATAATGCAGAAAAAATTGGCAGGTCCGTGATATACATTTGAGTTAAAATTAGTCACGGGGGATAATTGAGTAAACAGACCAATATCCAGGCTGTAGGCTAAAAGAGGAATTGGATTGGATTTACCAAGATGCAAGCCAAGTCTGGCTAGCTCCAGACTTATTCTGCTTGGCCTTTCATCCACTAATGCTTTAAAACCTTAATAAGTAAGAGTGAAAACTCAAAATATTGCTGGGTAAAAATGAAGCAATAAAATAGGAGACTATCTGCTCTAATAGCACTAATACAGTGCAGAAAGTTTCTCGGGTTGGCAGAGGAGGAGAAACAAAGAGGGGTTCTGTTAACACCTAACAACCCTTACACTTAACAGCAATTAAGACCTTTTAGGAAAACTAACTGGACGAAACGGAAAGCTGGTCTTTGAAAAGGAAAGTTGACGCAGGTGAAAGGAACGTGCTTACATGGAAGCCAGTGTCTCTTTCAAAGCAATTTATTGATCATGCTTCTAAACTCAGATTTCCAACTCAAGCCCATGTCCTTCAAAGCTGTGGTACTGTCAGGTAAAGTAAAGATCAAGCTTCTAAGCCAAAAAGACAAGCTACGAGACTTGTCCATCAGTCCAGGAGGATTGGCGTTCCATTTGACCGTCTTTCTGTCGGGTTATGCTTTTACAGTCTTTCAGCTACTGGCGGGGTTGCAGATTGGAAAGGTGGTTAGCATTGGTGCCTCTAGCACTGGTAAAAAGTCAGCAGTTTCCCCTGCACCCTCTCTGTGTAGAGTCACCACCTTCAGCCAACAGTCCAACGACACGCATCTTAGGTTCATTGGCCACTCTAGAGTCTGTGGGTAGCTGTTCTACATTTCCCTCTGTGACCGTGTCATGTAGCCGTGACCTGTTCATGGGGTATCCCACCTCTCAGCCACTTGCTGCAGGGATGAACTTCAACTATTACCCAGAGCAGCTGAGGAACAATGAAGATTCTTTCCACATAGTTTTTCATTATGAATCACAATCAGAGAGACCTCTTTTTGAGTTTCTTTATTCGTGATTTTTTTCTGTGTATATTAACGGAAGCCGTGTTTTGATTTTATACTTATTTTATGTTTTAAAGCTACTTAGTCCTAGCCTCTCATCTTGGCCAGGACATCCGTGTAAGAGAGATTTTCTAACCTCAATGAATTTTCTTCCTGCATAAATAAAAATTTAATAAATATTATAAAAACTTTATATCCTTTTAATTCAATTCAGTTCAAAAATACTTTATTAATCCCAAAGGGAAATTAAATGTTGCTGTAAAGCTGTGGGCAGGAAGGATCTCCGGTAGCAGTCAGTCCTGCAACGAATCTGAAGAGGCCTCTGACTGAAGACTGTTGCTGTACACCAGTCACATGACTGTCTCAGAGCTAGAAGGAATAATTGCGCAAACAGCAATGCCTTAACCAAAAAGAATGATGAACAAAAGTCTAGAAAAAGAACCAATCAGAACCAGCGTAACAGAGCTGCTCCAACATGCTGCCACCATGAGCAGCGCAATTCTTGAAAGAACCATCTCTGGGGGACAAGTAAAGTCAATTGAATTTGAAAAATGCATTATGCAACATGGTGAACTGTCCCACAGCATACCATAGCTTCCACCGTGTTTACAGATATAGGTATCAACACTTGCCATCAAGCCTTCTTTCCCAACCTGCTTCGTACTTTGTTAACAGTCTGAATCAAAAGCTTCACATGTATTACTGTTTGCCGCTGGGTGTGTCCACTGTTATTATTTTTGAACAGTTTGTTTGTTTTAAGGGACTTTCCACTCACTTGCTCAATTACTTCCGTAGTGTTAGGTGTAAAAACAGTCACATGTGCTGGAAGTGTGTTTTACCTGGAAGAGAGTTGGGGGGACTTGTTTCTTTGCCAGATGACTCTGCACATGGTCCACTGCCTTCTTGGAAAATGGCTGCAAATAAAGCAAAGGGTCATTAAAGATGCAGTTTAAAAATTAGTTTCAGTTCTGCTCCCTCTGTGCGAGGAAGCATGTCCCCTGGGTTAACATACTTCTACTGTTGCTGCAGGCAACCTCCAACAGAGGTAGCTGTGAGTGCGTGGGCTGTTTTTTATAACCCCCACCCCACCCCAACTTCTTACATCATTACAATTGTTGACCAACGAATATAGACTAAAAACATTGTAAGGCTGAGAGCTGTATGGTATATCTGATCTCAGCAAACAATGACCAATTGCACAGTTTTCTCAAAAATCTCATAGATTTAACTAAAGTTTGTGGTTGTAGCATACTAAGTGAAAAAGTTCAAGTCGTATGAATACTTTTGCGAGATGCTGTACAGTTTATGCCCCTCATGTCTTAAAGTTTTGTTGACTAATCTAAATACATGAAATTAAAAAAACTCTGTGATCAGAGCAGCAGAGCTGTGAAAGGACACACTCGTTCTGAACTGGGATCAGCCAACCGAGTGGCTGGAAGCCTCTGCAATAGCACATCCTGACTCTATTCAGCTGCAGCTACTATCTCAGAGCCGCAGCACACAGGGGAAAATGAAGCAGCAGCTGGATTTGGGTTTAAGATATTCTTCCTAACACCACCTACATTTAGGCTAATTCCTGAGAAATCTACAGTCAATAAAAATGGGGTAAACTTGACGGATGGCGGACTGACTGCAGCGTCCTGTTTAATCTGGTTTTAGTGCTTCGAGTAGCAACATCAGCATAACCTTCCTGCATCTTTTAATTGTTTGGCTTAGCTGACAAGATCGGCTTGTAAGTACTTCCACAACTGCTTTCTGACAAGGACACTTGCAAAATCGACTTGTTCCTCAAGTTGAAAATGAAATTCTTCATGCAGCTGAATAAATGATGCTGTGCAAACAACTAAAGTTGCATTCTATAAAACAAGCAACATATTTAGTCTAAAATAGTAGCTAATTTATCAGTGAAAATATTCAAATAAATAATTCAAACAAACCTCCAAGAGACCTGTGGTCCTACTTAATGCAACTAGAAGGGTAAAAGACACCTAAGCATCTACATAGTAAAGTCATGTTGACGAGCACAATAAAGGTTACTATGATAAAAAAAAAAAAAAAAATCAAATTAAAATAATATACTTTGTACTTTGTGTACCATTTTACATAACCACGTTTAGCCGCCTGGGCAAAGCAAAAACATGAATGACAAGTCCGAACCTTAACCGATTGGAAAAGCTCATGGTCTGCGATACAGACGGTAAAACAAAGCTAATTCATGTTTTTACATTTTAGAATAACTGAACAAAGATGTTAGAAAACTGCTTGGTTGATGTCATTAAACTGGGCCGCAAAATTCACGGTTATCAGCTGACCTAAACAAGCTGGAACAGAAAATCAATCCAACTCGACATGAAGTTCAGCTTCTTTGTTTTGCAATTTCTTTGTACATCATGATTTAAATGGATAAAAATCACCCACGGACAAAGAAAAAACGAAAAAAACATCCACATTACGGGTAGGGCTGTAAAGTCCTAGTCGACTGGTCGACTTATTGGTCGATGCGTTCCGAGTCATGTCAAAGACATCGGCAGTGTGGCAGAATTTGGTTGATTACAGCCCTATTTATTTTGTTTCATTTTATTGCTAATAATAACGAACATATGGTTCCCTTTTATTATTGTGCAGAATTATTTCTGTTTACCGGATTTGGTCGGGTTTTTAATTTTTTTTATTTTATTGCCTAATGCGCAATTGCGCCGTGCCCACAGTCTTTGTTTTGAGCCCAATGCACAGCTTTATTCCGTTTGTACTTGTCTTGATCAGACATGTTTAATAAAGATCATATTCCCTGAATTGCCTTGCCGTTTAGTATAATTGCAGTAATCGTGGCATATTATATTGCGCAGATGCACGTAATGCAAAATGCTGTCAGACCCAAACCTTTACTTTACTTGTATTAGGTTGCAGAAAAACACCTGAGCTACATGTTGAGAAGAATTTGAGGCATGTGGATAATTCAGCCATACAAAGCACAGAAAAGTGGGACACTTAGAGGACCAAGAAATGGACAGAAACAAACTAAATTTACAAGTAACAATCAACACTGTGACCAAGCAACGGTCCAGAAAGAAATCTGGATCTTTCAAAAAGACAATGATTTTTATGCTCCATCACATACATCCAAGTCCTCCTCTGCATAGATAGCCAGTAAAGGCATTAAAGATGAAAAGCCTCTGACATGGCCACCTCCCTCACCTGACCCCAACTGAGAACTAGTGGGCAGTTCTTAAACAGGAGATTTACAGTGAAGAAAAAACAGTCAACCTCTGAACAGAGTCTGGGAGGCTGTGGTTTCTGCTGCACAAACAATTGATCATCAACAGATCAAGAAACTGAGACTCCATGAATGGAGGCTGATCTCTTTTATTGAAAAGAAGTGGGGTTATATTGGTCACTGATTTTATTTTTCTAAATACCAGAAATATTAGAAAGTTGAGTAGTTTGTTGATACAGTAATTTCACATGAGCATCCCTCATGGGCATACATCATCAGACTCATACACAAGCTCCAACAAACAGGCCAGGAACACTTTCTCTGTTGGAGCTGTGGTATTTCTCAACTAAAAAAAATCTATCTCATCTTCAGAATCCACTTCGGAATCTGTTGAAAATCCCTCATCCAGCTTTGTGTTTACAGAAGCAAACAAATCCACTTGTAATGGCAATCTTTGTGTCAGCCCGCGTTTATATTCGCTCTGGTCATCCTTAGGATCTGAGGAATGTCCTATTGTGTTTTGGTTCAATCCTACATTGGAAATTCATAATATCTGCAATATAATGATATTGTATAAGAAATGTGCAAAGTTTAAAAGATGATTTACTTTATGTAAA
This sequence comes from Valencia hispanica, assembly GCA_963556495.2. Taxonomy (NCBI): domain Eukaryota; kingdom Metazoa; phylum Chordata; class Actinopteri; order Cyprinodontiformes; family Valenciidae; genus Valencia; species Valencia hispanica. Next base: position 40,842,631 of record OY747717.1, read on the forward strand.
CAGTACAGCAGAGGAGTGACTTGACAAATCTTGATGAAGATTCTCAGATAAACTCAGATCAAAATGAATGAGGTCAGCCAAAGTTCCACTTCCACTAAACTCAATCTTAGCTGTTTGGGCAAAAGCTAAAAAATCCCTAAACCATGCAGTTTGCATGCTATAGATGAAGCTCACCTCTACTAGTTTGTTAAGTGGTAGTGTATGTAGATTTGAAATACACACAGATCCAAAGTAGTGGAAAAATCCCTTTGTGACTAAATCCTTAACGGCTCTCAACTGCTACTGGTATGATGGTGTAGGCTGTACTGCACGTGCAAAATTAGTGGGACTAACTGGTAGGACGAGATATAGCATTGCTCTCTCTGCCTGTGACAGGTGATGCAGTAGTTCTGCAGGTCCCAGCATGATTTTGTTTGTCTTTAAATCACTAAACGGTCTTTCTCCATCTTATTTGTCTGAATTGCTCCACCTGTATCACCCCTCCCGTGCACTAAGGTCTGCCAATCAGCTTCTTCTGCAGGTCCCAAAGGCACGTTCTAGACTCCGTGGCCAAAGAGCCTTTGCTGTTGTTGCTCCGAGACTTTGGAATGACCTTCCCCTTGAGGTCAAACAATCCTCTTCTATAAATGTTTTTAAAACTCGCCTGAAGACACACTATTTTAGCTTGGCTTTTCATCAGCCTTAACATCCTCTAATTTATGATGGCTGCTTAGAAATGGGTGTCTTTCATAACTCCTAGTGCATTATTAAAGGGTTTTAGGCATTTTCTATCTTGTTATTAATTGAATGGTTTTATATTATTATTGATAGGATCTTTTCTCTTTATTTTATTATCTCCTTTTATCTATTTTATCGTTTTTTACCCCCTTTTTTTACTCTTTTACGTATCTGTATGTATGTGTAGGTATATACACATTCTTATATTTATTTATATTTCTGCATTTATTTCCTACTGTACAGCACTTTGGCTGACTGTACATGTCATATAAATAAAATGGTATGGTATGTATGGTATGATGTGTCACTGAGACATAAAAACAGACGTTTAGTCTCAGCTTCCTAACTGAGCGTAACAACCAGGTCATATGGTTTTTAGCACAACTTTCCTTAAAATGATTGTTTGCGAATTATTGGAACCCATGCAGTGTTCCCTCAAATGTTTTGCTGTAGCCAAATAGAGAATAAATGAACACCATCTGAGAACAAATTAGATCATGAAAATACAAAATACAGATTACTTGATCATTTTTACAAAATACGACTGTAAAAATTTACATTTTTACAATAGTAAAAATGGACATGCTTCCAAGAACCAGATCACTTGACCAGCACCTTAGGTGACAACACCAAAGGAATGTGTCCTGGCTCTAATAAGACTCAAAGGTGTACCTAAGAGTGGATTTTATCACCATAAAACAAATTTTATTGATGGTAGCTTTCAAAGCAAGATCTATGATTTAAAAATATATTAGCAGCAACATGGACACTGATCAGAGTATTGATGAATCTTTAATGTAGAGCATTTGACTAAAGGAGCTGAATGACATCCACAATGATTATTTGTTTCACACCAAACAGATATATTATAGAAACGATTTATTTTCTGCTTTAGCTTGAGATATATAATCGATGATGACACAATCAGCAGGATGCTGTGGGAGCCGCCTGATCATCAGCAGGTGTCTGCTCTGTGTGCACCTGCATGTACTTGACCCCAAGTGCACAAGTGACGCAGTGTCTGACTAAGAGGTGTATCCTCACATGTGAACAGGACAGCAGCTCCTTCATGATGTAGACGTCATAAATCTGCCGGCTGCGGCTCAGGCGCTCCTCCTCAGAGTCCAGCTTCTCGTACTCCTTGATCTGGAACAGAAACTTGGACTCACGGGGCTTCCTGGGAGGGCTAAATGTGACTGAACTGGATTACGGGGCCTAAAGCCGTGCGCACACAAACAATTCCAACTTACCTCTTCGTAGAACTTGAGTTGAGGCACAGCCTCGTCAATCTCGTTCATACAGAAGTCCTTAAACAGCAGGAAGCCTGTGAGACACAGAAACACAAACTGGTGAGAAAACAACATGTTTACTAATACAACTGATTAAATAGTTTTAAATATTATTATTATATTGACATTCCCATAGACATATCTTTAGCAGCTTAAACTGATTACTGTTCAAGGGCCCTGTTGAGACCCAGTAAAAATCCTTTGTCTTTGCTGGTTCAGTTCCAAGTGGACAGCTTTCAGCATGAATGCTCACAACTGGCAGCAAAATCCTTCCCGACTGACCACATCTAAGCTGCCTTAAGCTATGCCCGATCAGAGTTGCTATCCAAAGCAATTCATATAGAGTATTAATAACATAGTGTTTCCTTGAAACACCACATTTTACTTTGGTATTTAAACCGAGCTACTGTTGTATCCCACGGTTACACTACCAAGTTAAAATATCATTATGTGTTTAACATGTAAAAAAAAGATTGCAGAGAACAACCAGGGCTGGGCTTCTATGCACATTAAGACCAGCTACAAAGGAGTAAGAGTTAGAAACTAGTGTTTGGATACATGCCTATGATACTTTTACAATCAGAGTCTAACCAAACCAAACCAGAGTTGGTTCAAGCCTCACTTCCTCAACACTGAGACTACTTCATAAAAATCTACATTTTTATCGGACGGACGGACGGACGGATGGATGGATATTTCCATGGATGGATGGATAGATGGATGGATAGATACATATTTCCATGGATGGATAGATAACAAATAATTAACTGATTTTATGGACAACATGGACAATGGGACAGGAAGTAAAGTCTGAAAATCCAAATGTTTCCATAATGAAGATTTTTGCCTCATATTCATCCAGAGCATGAAGACAATTGAACCAGATCCTACACTCTCACAGATTGTGCAGGAACCAATAAATCCCATCCCAAAATGTTTGTCAATACCGCAGCTCCCATAAGAATTACATGGATACTAATATATACACAGGATGAATCTTCTTTGTGAGCATAAAGAGCAGCGCTCCAGAATCTGTGAACAATGCTGCAAACAAGGAAGAGACAAAGGAAGGATGCAGCCTGTTTCTGTCACTGGCCCCCATGTTATGTTTAATGTCAGTACAGACAACCGCTGCATTCAGTGTCATTAGCATTTAGTATTCCAGAATTAAATCAATTGTTGTCTGTACTGTTTCCGTTTTATTTCCCCACACTCCATAGTTAGATTTTGGGAAATAAACAGAAATATTTTAGACATACTTATAACTCTAGCGTTTCTAAAAAGTACACGAGAATGTATTTTTATATTCAACCATCTGAAAATCCATCTTAAATGCTGCATGAGTCAAAACCATTCCTCACATTCTCCAACAAACAGACCTGAAATAACTCCAAGATATTAACGTAATTTTCGGACTATAAGCTGCTACGTTTTTCACACGGTTTGGACCCTGCGTCTTATACAACGATTCGGTTAATTTATAGAATTTTACTGGCTAACGGCCTCCAGGGGGCACTATAGCAGGAAGTGCAAAAGTGAGACATAAATGTGGGGAACGATAATGCGCCGAAGAAGACACTACCGGTAGTTTTCATGCACACACCCTCATCATGGGAAACACACAGAGAAATGCATATGATGGAGCTTTTAAGTTAAGGGCAATCGAGCTGGCCGTCAAAGAAGGAAATAGAGCTACTGCACATAAGCTTGACATCAATGAATCGATGGTGAGACGTTTGAGAAGGGAGCGGGAAGAACTTAGTCAGTGACAACAAAAGCTATCAGAGGACATGTGCGCAAGAGGAAGATGAAGATAGCGACCAATGACTTTTCTAGTAGGCTAAAGTATGTTTTATTTTCTAACCAGACATGTTACTGTTGTGTTGATTCTGTACTGCCTATTTTCAGGCAGGGTCTGAAAAAAAAAGCTACTTTTAAATTAAAAACAAACAGAAAACCCTTTGTGTACCATCTTTCTGTGTAAATATCTCATGTTATCTCATGAAAATGTGCGGTTTGTATTCAGGTGCTCTCAATAGTCCGAAACAGCTGTGGTTCTCTTTATAGTGCTGGTCTTAAAATCAGATTGATTCTAAGGCAATAAAGATACGATTTGGCTAAAAACGACGGCGTCTCCAACTTGCTAACAAAGGACACCGCATGGTTTAACACCCACAGTCGGTGAAATACTATGAGGAGCTTAAGAGGTGAAGGGAATAAAAACTCTCCCATGTTGCCTACAGAGATGAGACCTACTGTTGCCATGGTAATTGCTTCTGTGTCTATGGGCAATGTGTGAACAATGGTGTGAAGACAGAGATTAGATGTTCAAATGATCATGGTGCTCTCCGGGAGGCCTGGTTGGATATTACGGCCAGTCATCGAACAGCTTTCTAAAACCTGCACGAGAGATGTTCTATAGCTCCCTGGGTGGTCATAATAAAGATGCACATCAAAGCTAGAGAAATAAAACAAGAGGAAAAAACTGAGAGGCTTAATGAACTGAGAGGCACACTGTAATATGTTGCAGCTTTTATGTAGCAGGACAATGTTCTCCCTGCATCCAAAAAATTAAATCCACCAGCCTAAGGATCCATGAAGGAAAGATGGAGGTAGGTGATGCAGAGTGTGTGACCACCTGGAGCATCTAGGTGGCGATCAAGACAATGTCCAGAAGCAAAGGCCATGTCTTTCACTTTCCCAACACACACCGTGTTATAGTGTAACCTCTACTCAAACTGCATCCATCCGCGTTTTTGATACAAGTTACATTACTACATGGAAAATATACAAGGTATTGTAGAGTCATAGAAAACCATCAGACTCCAACGGTCACGACACGCATGATGCAGATTCTGTTTAAATATTTTTATTTAAAAGGTTGTGTTCTAAATAAGAGCTTAGAGCTCAGCCCATAAGGTCACTGATTCTCTGGCCTCATTTGGAGACATTGCTAGAAGACCAGCATAGTTTGAGTTAAACACTGGAGGGAGGGAACATGAACAAGTTCTTAACTGGTTTGGCAAAGGAACGGTTTGCTTTCCATAACCCGAAAACCAAGTCGGAGCCATATCATTCTAAACGTCTCGTCTATTCAGTGGCTTATCCTCCCCATTTTATTGTGTGTTTTTAATGGCAAATGGTAGAGCATGGAGACTGTTTACTTAAACAAATCATATTTATCCCAGCATGCCAGCTAGAGCTGGGTAGAGATTCAAATTTAAATAATCGATTCGCTTCTGATTCTCAAGAGTTAGAATCAATTACCATGATGGGATCCAATCGGTTCCAATTTGAAAATGATACGGGTCAGTGCTATTAAAAATGTTTTTCTGAGCTGTTACCTAAATTACATGATTGTAATTCAATGACGCAACACTAGATGGGGTTACAGTTCACGGGGGAAGATGGGAGCCAGTCAGTTAGAAATATTGTGTTGACGTTTGGTGTTTTAATTGTTTCTCATTTGACAAATCAAGAACTAAGCGAAATGCCGGGGTTTAAACATGCCGTTCACAACATTTTATTAGCAGCTGTTCTGTGAAATCCCAGCTGTAGCTCCTGGCGAAATCGGTTCTTTCTTCTGGTCCAGCAACAAACTGCCAAGGTCAGCAGCTATTTTTCCAGAGCCCACGTTTGCATGGTGGAAACAAGAAGAACAAGCAGAAGAATAGGCAGCATGACCAGTTTAGCAGTGCAACCAGTTGGACTGAAAAAAACTTCAAATGGAACCCAAAATCAGAAAGATGTGAAAGAAAACAGAAAAGTACCATCTGAATGAATCAAAAGGCTCCATGGCGATAAAAGAAGATCTACAGTGAACTATGAGTACTGAAACAATTAGAAGATACCCAGGTGAAGTCAAGCTATTAGCAAGAAGTCCCCAGAGAGTCCCATGGTTTTATAGAGCAGCCAGCCCAATCTCTGAACATAAATCCAATACAAACCTGTGGAGTGGCATCGAACCACGCGCTTTCAGATCAAAACCCAAGAAATGGAGATTTCCTATGGAATGCAACATTAATAAAAACCACAACCAATTAGAACATAACCAGACAAGAGACAACTGGCCAAAATGAACACAGCAAACATGGAGACGAAACCAGCAAGGGTTATTCAGCAGGAGAATGAGCCAAGCACAGGAAATAATAATCGCACAACATCAGCTGAAAGGGGGAAAAGATGTTTATGTTCTGCACTCCAGGCTGATACCATCCAACACTTTGTGTCTTTACAGCTGCAATGTATTTTTCCGTGTTGCAACTTTCCAGAAAAATCCAGACCTCATCTCAACAGAACCGTCACTGTGGTATAATGATAAGATTTACAGAAAACAACACCTGCAATACTTGATAAACAACCTAGTGAATAAAAAATCAGGCCATAGTTCTTTAACATTTTCAGAAACTAACACGTTCATACAGAAGGTCTAAAGGCGTTATAGCTGCTCAACAGCCAAGGGTTGGACGCATTTTAACAAGTTGCATCTAGAATTTGGCTGAGTGCTATTGAAGGACATGGCACACACCCTATGCTGCCATTTATCCAAGATTATGTCCTCTAATTTAAGACAAGATATGATTTGGTGCTTTGAAATGAAAAACTTTGAGACTCAAAGGTGTATCTTTAATCTTAGCTGTAGCCACCACCCCCCCCTCTCCTCCCCTCCCCTCCCCTCCCCTGTGTTCTTGTACTCAGTCCCCTGTGGTTTCATCCGATTATAAGCAGGTATTAGTAAAAGTAGACTGCTAATGGGATTCAATTGTTGACACCAATCCTGATCGAGACGGTGACTTTACCTTTCCCATATATGTGACTCCTCAAAGGACATAAATTATCATCTTTTAAGGAAACAAGCGTTTAGATGTGCCTGTTTTTTTATCCGGTAGGTAGTTGAAAAACTCCCTTCTACCCTGATAATTGGCTTTTTAAATTAAATCAATTCAAAAGCACTTCATTCATCCCAAAGGGAAATTAACTGTCGTAACTCATATCAACGGATTATCTTCAAAAAAGTCCATGTGGATGGTGATGCTCTTGACAGAAAGGATCTCCAGCAGCAGTCAGTCTTGTAACGAATCTGAGGAGGCCTCTGACTGAAAATTGTTGCTGTATGACAGTCTCATGACTGTCATGACACGCCAGCAGCTCAGTATCCAGGCAGCTGAGATGATATTTCACAGTACAATGTCCTGGATGACACCATCAGTTGTCAACAAGCACTGCTAATCCACCTCATTTGCTTTTGCCACTTCTCTTTAACTCAGTCTGGTCGTATGGTTAGAAAGCTGGGTAGAGAGAGACGCTTGAGTCGCAGATATGATCCTTGCCCATTGTGATCGATGGAAGGGATGGTTTGAACTTCCTTCTCCTCTCTCTGTTCTGCATCCACGAAGCCTCCTTTCCAACTCTTCTAGGATTTGGGGTCATAGTTCAGGTATTATTTGAGATTCGGAGATGCTAATCAGGTGCTCCTGGATGTAAAATTAATACCTTGTTGCCACAGTTATGCACCATAACAGTTAATAAGCAGGAGCAAGAGGGAACTTTCCAAACATGCAACACCTCCACCAAAAAATAATGAAATAAAGTCAAGAAAAAGAACCAATCAGAACTAGCATAACTGAGCAGCTCCTACATACCCCAACTATGAGCGGCAACCCAAAGATGACTTTTATTGATGATTCATGGAATGTACTCCCTTTCCCAAGAAGCTAAGGACCCAGATGAATTGTAGGGTATGTAAATAAATTGCAAACAGCTGCTAAGTCTTGAAAATCCAACACTATGGAGCGGTAGTAATCAAAAAGGGATCAAGTGTTACAGGAGGTTACCAGAGAATCAGTCAAAAAACACAGTGAAAAAAATGACCAGACTCATGTTAGAGACACAATACTCATCATTCCTCAATACTTGATTGAATGTGATGGTGGTCACATCTTGGGTATGTATGAAGCTGTGTTGTCATAAGACTAATGTCTCAGTACTCTAGTATTGGGACCAAAAGGTAAGAACACGCATGCTGGGCAGTTGTACAAGCAACCTACCTCACACAATCTGAACCAGAAAGTCATCGGTTAGCAGCTCAGGGATCACAGAAACATCATGCAACTGTATGAGAGCTTTATTTGCCGTTTCTCAATGACTGTTTGGTACTCCACTAAACGCCTGGAGTACACTGTTCTACCCATGGTGCCACCTGTTGTGCCCACCGTTCCAAGTTCCAGATATGACAACGAGGGGTGTGCCGATTTACCATAAATCAATTAATTGCAATGTGAAATGTACAAAATGAATAGCAATTCAAAACAGTTTAAAAAAATAGATTTTTTTGTAGAATTCAATGAGAAAAACATACATCCGGCATGCCGCAAGGACATTTTTAGGGGACTTGCCGGCGGACACATCATGGCTGCAGCTGGTGTTTGAGCCATGCAGTGTGAAATTTACAAAATACATCAGCAAATATTATGCAATTTCGTTGCAAAAGTAGCGTCTTTGTTGGTTATATTATGTTAGCAGCAACATCTTTTCCCCGCTTTTTTGGTGCTGTCCGGGGCGTCCTCCCCAAGGGCAGCGCAGCTCATGTTTACCAGACATCAGCCCAAGTGTAGCTTTAAGTATGAAACACGAAGGAAATGTCCTTCATTCCATCCCGGTGGCGACTAATGTGTGGCGGAGAGCAGCATACTCATAGCTGCCAGATTAGTTTCTGTGTATGGCAGTTGGCAAACATCGCATTGACGCAGACACTATGAAAACATTGTGCAAAGTTAGAATTCTGTGATAAATTGACAGCAGAAAGAAACAAAGACTGGAGTGTCTTTAAGTGTCTTCGGGAGAATGTTACTTTTTATTTTCTATTACTTGGAATAGAAAAATAATACTTATTTTTCTCAGAATACAATTACAGATTATTGTGTAATTTTTGTCCTGTATGATTTAACTGGAAGCTATTACTGTTATAGGTTTATTATCTAATACAGAACATGAATTATTTCTATTTAGATTTTAAAGTCATTTCTGTAATGGTTGAGTAGTAAAAGCTGATCTGAAGTTTATTGAATTTTTATATTTAACACCATAGAGCAGGGGTACTTTAAATATGTTCAAATTAAAAGTCTTCTTTAAGTAAACAGAATATGATTGATGTGTTTAAGGAATGGACCAAGCTTCCTCTTTTATGGAAATCAAAATAGGGTCACCCTATATTATATTTAAATTGCCAACATATTTCCTTTAGCTTTTATTGAAAATATGAACTTGATATGATTATGAAGCATATTTTGGACATGTGTTGGTTTTATTTATGGTCTGACGTGAACAAAAGACAGGACATCAATTGGTTTGGATAATTCAATTAATGCAAACTGAATGGATTTAAGAGTAGATAGTGGTCATTGAAGGAAGGAAGAAAAAACCCTAAATGGGGAAAAACATGCAACAAAAATAATCGTTTTATAAATCGAATCATAGCCCTCGAATTTTAATTGAATCGAAATAGTGAGGCACCCAAGATGGAACACCCCTAATGACTACTGTAAATCCAACATTTACATACTTATCGGTCAGCATGAGGACCAAATAACATCCAAATCAGAGCATTCCTTCAGTCAGCGAGTGGAAATAAACTACATTTAGGAATTCAGTCAGATTCTGCTGGTTTAACCATCATTCTAGACATAAAATGAGCTTTTCCATGACACAACAGAGGTGGAAAAAGATGAGATGACTGCCGCTTAAAGACAAATAGAAAGCCAAACACAAACCGCAGATATCCTCTTTAACATGTGACATCTAACAACTTTAAGTTCAGAAGAGCTGAACTGTATTTATAGCAAGATTAGGAGGGTTGTCATAGCAAACCTGGCTCGATTTAAATAAAGACCACACTTTTCAGAGTATTATAGGTAATAAAAGAGATTAAAAACATACATCACCTGCCTTCGACTGCAGCATCGAAGGCAGCATCTTAGAAGGAAGCGTCCACTGTACACCGCGTCGCCAGCCAGCTTGTCGCCTCGAGTCAACAGGTCATTTATTTTATTGTTGCAAAGCCATATAACCCAAATCAGTTATTTCAACCGCAGATAAACGTTTGTAGATGTTTCTAAGTAATGTATAACAGGATAATTAAACTTTTCATGTTGATCTTAAATAGGCTTAAGTTGTCAAATTTAAATAACTGTAAAATGTCTTTGATTTCTTCATCCAATTACTCAATTGTCAGAATAATCACCAGATTTCTCGATCACTAAAATAAGCAACCGCTGCAGCCCTAAATTAAAGTAACACATTTCAATCAGCAAACAAAGGAAATTAAAAGGTAAAAATCTTAGTTTTTTTACCCTGTTGCGTGGGGCAATATTTTTAGAGATGATAAACGTGTCTGGTGTAATCTAGTTTCATTTTCTCATATTAATTTAACATTTAAGTAAAAAAATTCAACAGCAAACAGAATCTGTGGCAAAGTTTGACTTTTCATTTTTAAGTGTCAATGTTTACATATCAATTTGAAAGTAGGGGAAGTGGACTGTCTTTATATCACTTTTTTACTGTCGTGCAAAGCTGGAAAACATGTAAAGGTGTCCTCTGTTTGACTTTAGTCTGCTTACTGATTCGGTTACAGACATGTTGAGACCAGAAGCTTTTTGTTGCGGATTCCACGCCTACTATCGCCCATTCTCATGTCTTCCCTTCGTCTTTATCTCTTTTCCAGATGTGACGCGTCATTTCCCCTTTGCTCCTGCAGCAACACTTGGGCTCATCTAAATAAACGACCTAAAGTGCATCCGCAAAGTACACGGCTGTGCAGAATCGGTGCCTCGCCGACCTCCTGGCACACAGCTTTTCAGCAGCAAGGACTGAATGTGCACCAGAAGCATTAATAGAGGGGGAAAAACAGGCCTTCTTACATCACCAAGGCTCAAGGATTAACCCTAATCTGTGAACACTTCAACACTACCCAGCTAATTCAACAAATAGCCTCTTCCAGAGAAGTCTCTCTCACACACACACACATTTGCTCACCCCTGGTTGAAATCAGACATGGCATCCTGTGAGCTCGGTCTCATTAGTGGGATCAACCTGAACGATCTAAAAATACCAGGTTAGCTAGCTGAGACTGCCTCTGTGTTCCGTCACCTGAAAACAGAATCCAGCAGTCCTACGTGCGCCCAACAGCCTACTGCTGCCTAACAGCACTGCACCATAGGAGAGGTACCCACCACCACCAGAAACTCTCCCATTTAGAAATTCAGACCAAGCAAAAACACGACATGTGGCTCCCTTAACGATAGGCATAGGCTGGTTACTGGTACTGAAGTAACACGTGAAACTCATCCATGTGCTTATCTTTAGTAGAATTGATTACTGCAACAGTGTCTTTAAAAAGACTTCTAAATACTTTTTACTAGTTTATAAATCATTGAACGGCTTAGCACCAAAATACATTAAAGATCTGTTGCATTCAGCATTTAGTTTTTATGTTCCTCTAATCTGGAACAAACTTCCATAAAATTGCAAAACTGCTGAAACACAGATACCGCCCAGAGGTCGCGATAAATGTTTTTGTTGTCCGTCATTTTGAGTGACGGTGTCCAAAAAACCTGGTCATAATCCACTTTTTCTTGACAATTGTTTTTAAACTGTTTTTAAATAAACATTTTCAATAGTATTTATTTTATTAATTTGAAATAATACTCAATCCAAATAAGCTGAACAGAGAACTACACATAAAAAAAGAAATTGCACTTAAAATACGAACAGTTAATCGGTTGTGGCCTGAACGCACAGATTCACAAGTTCTTCCTGCTTCGCATGGAACTGAATGAAGGCTCAAAAACCTGATAAGGAAGGCCGATTCTGTTCTGGGGATGTCTGTGGAACCGCTGGAGATGATGATGCAAAGAAGGATTCTTTATAAAACCAAGAAAATTATTCACAACTAGGGCTGGACGATATGGACTAAAAGTTAGATCTCGATATTTTTCAGCTGAAATCCGATTTCCGATATATGTCTAGATATTTTTCTTCCCATAAAGTATTGACAAATAAGCAATTCAGAATCTAAGCTACATGTCTCTAATGTCACAGAGGCACTTATATTGACATACAGCTGTAGATGTACATTAGAAACAACTATCACATGAACAGGATGAAATACAGAAAACATTTGAAGTTTCCTACAAGAAACTCTGCTAGAAACCATCATCAGCTGATAAAAAACAATAAGAAACTTTCTTGACACAATCTGCCATTCTATTGGTGAGACACAGAATGGCACTATTAAGTCACAATTCAAAACTAAAAAGGAGCTACAAGCTGCAATTAGTTTGTTAAAATCGAGTAAATCACCAGGTATTGACGGGTACCCTTCGGAATGGTACAAGGTTTATCAGAAGGAGCTAGTACCCTTGCTTCAGTCTTGCTTTAACTGGACTCTCAGCGAAGGTGCCCCCCATCACGGAAGTAAGCGATTATAACTGTTCTACCTAAAGGAGGCAAAGATAAAGCAGACTACATATAAAACTGAAATCGGCATAAAGTTTTCACAGACTACAAGTTATTTGCATAACATTTTTGCAAAAGATTAGAGGCTTTAATACCAGATCTGACTAAAGACCAAACTGGATTTATTAAAGGACGCTAAACACACGACAATATAAAAGTAACCCTTAGTATTCTAGACAACACCCAGAAAAGTGGTACAACTACAATCCTGGTTTGTTTGGATGTCTAAAAAGCAATTGATAGTGTTAGTTGACTATTTTTGTATGACGTATTAAAGAAATTTCGCTTCAGTGAAAAGGTTATCTAATGTATTAAAACTATTTATCAAGTATCCACAGCTAGGATCGGAGAAAATGGAAGTCTGTCCAATACAATTCAGTTGGACAGGGGGTCAAGACAGGGATACACACTCTCTTTGCTTTGCATGTTGAGCCTTTAATACCGGTAATAAGGCAGAGTGAGAACCTGCAGGGTGTCACTGTAGGAGGGAACAAACATATCATTGGCCTCTTTGCAGGTGGCATTATTTTTCTAGAAAAACTGGATCCTTGTTTTCCATACCTAATCTCTATTCTGTAAAAATGTAATCATTCAGGATATAAACTGCATATATCAAAAACACCAATTCTTATTTTAAAATACTCTCCATCCTAGCAAATAAGAGATGCAAGAACTTGACATGAAAGAGTGGAAACTTAAATTATATTGGCTAAAAAAATTCAGCGGTCAGTGTGAAATGAATAGCGGTCTGCGGGAGGAAAGGGGGACTTAAGAAGAACAACAAATGTTGTGGAGCACTAGCCTTTTATCATAGTATTGAACCCCACTATCATTTTAAAGATCTATAAAACTTTGATACATAAATTTATTCTTCGGACTGCAGATTTAATAGCCACCCAACAAAAATGTATACCCTGGGATAGGAGGATTTTCTAGATTCATTTGGAATAGTAAAAAAAACAAAACATTTACAACACTTCAAATAGCTCAAATCAACGTGGGGATGGCTCTGCCTAACCTTTCAGAGTATCTCTATCCAGCCCAACTCAGCCATCTGGTCTACATGACTATATTTATTCATAAATCCTGATGAATCCAGTCAGTTCGGTACAGTACAGGCATGTCTGGAAGACATAAAAACCTGGATGACTCTAAACTTTCTGCTTTTAAACTCTGAAGTTGCCGTCTTTGGACCAGAATCAATGAAAAAGAAACTGCTTAGTCAATCACTACATCTGGATGCTATTAAATTGGCCTCCAGTAATAACATAAAGAACCTTGGTCTTATTTTTGACCGAGAAATGACATTCAAATCCCATATTAAACAGGTTTCTAGGATTTCCTTCTTTCACCTCCAGAATATTGCTAAAATTAGAAACATCCTGTCCAGGAGTGATGCTGAGAAACTAGTCCATGCATTTGTTACCTCAAGGGATGACTACTGTAATCCTTTAGTATCAGGAAGTCCACAAAATGTAATTAAAAGCCTTCAATGGATCCAAAATGTTGCAGCAAGAGTTCTGATGAATCTCAAAAGAGAGATCACATTGGTCCTGTTTAAGCTTCCCTTCATTGGCTTCCTGTTAAAACCAGAATAGAATTGAAGATCCTCTTTGTTACATATATAAAGCCCTGATTGTTCCACATGTTCCGAACAGAGCACTTCGCTCTCAGACTGCAGGTTTACTTGTAGTTCCTAGGAATTTTAAAAGTAGAATGGGAGGCAGATCTTTGAATCATCAGACTCCTCTACTGTGGAACCAGCTCCCAGATTTGTCTGTGAGGCAGACACTCTGTCTACTTTTAAGAGCAGGCTTAAAGCTTTCCTTTTATAAGGAAATACTAAGGATATACTGGCAAAAAAATGTCTTGGATTATGAAATCCCAAATACTTGTCCAGTGATGTACCTTAGGAACACTGGGAAGGTAATATTGAAGGAAGATCAGTATCTGACAAAAGTACTACTCACAGCAGGCAAAACAGCAGTCACATGAAACTGACTCAAAATGTAAGCTCCAAAACAAGAGTAATGGTTAGGAATTGTTCAGCAAATCAATGATATGGAGAAACTGACACACCTGCTGAGGCTCCAAGGGAATATATTTGAAAAGAGCTGGGAAAAATAGAATGATTATGAGATATAACACTAACTAGACAAATGCTAAATGGAACAACGGAATGAACCATAGAACACTTCCAGACAACCTGTTAGTGTAGTTATAATTTGTTAAACTAAATTGTGCCTTGTTTTGCTGTACTGTCACGCTTATGCGTATGTGAAAAATCAATAAAAAAATTAAGTAAAAAATAAATAATTAAAAGAAATGGGTACTATCAAATTGTTTATAAAAATTAATCGGGATGTTTAGTCAACCTCTCATAATAAAGAAACTCTTATTGATGTTTGTCAACCTAAAAATTTGTCAACGTATTTTTTCTCTGTTGTTTTCATCAATAATTGTTTTGCTAACGTTTTAAACCCTGATTAATTGGCAGGATTATTATGTACTGCTCAGCAGAATAAGAACACTAGTTAATGTACGTGGAACAGATATAGGCCAATCAGATATTGGCACGTATCATTTTCAGAGCAGTATGCGTCTGTGAAGACTCTCGGCTGTTTGCGGTGACAGATTTATAGCTAACAGCTTTTGTAATATTCATAATCATCATCACTTATAGTCTCATGTTAATACATCCCAGAAAAAAATTATACAACTTGAAGCCTATAATAAATTATGTTCTAATAAACGGCATGCTGCCTTAGTGATTTTCATGTAGCATACATAAAACAATAAGGAGTAATGGAATTGTGTTGGAATACGGCAACTGATGTGGTTTTTACTGTAAGAGCTTCATAATTCTAATGTAATAGTTTACTCGAAGAGGAACGCTTGTTAGTTGATCTTTAAGCATGATGGTTATTATCTTGTAGATTTCAAATATAACTGTTTTGCCATAGTGTGTGCAACCATTTAAAATTGGGGCCCCTGAGCTTCAGAAGACTCCTTTCTGATAAAAGTGGTCTTTTTAACAATCACAACAGAATTTGAAAAAGATTTTCCTGATAAGAGAGAATATTTGTGCAGTTGGACTTAAGTCCAACTCACAATGTTAACAAAAATGATCAAGATTAACTCTATATATTAATATGCCGAGATTAACTGTTTAACTTTAATATGCCGATTTCCCAACAGCCTAAATCATAATGGTTAATATTCTAAATAAAAATAAAAGCACAAAGAAACCAAAGGATTGACACAAAATGAACCCAAAGCACTTAGAAGCAGATCAGGTATCCAAAATGAAATTGAAGTAACAAAGAACCTGTAGTAAACTGTCTCTGCCTACAGAAGATGAACCCTGTGAACAATAAGATCAAGATCAAGTTCCTCATGGATGGAACAACTCTGAGATCCTTGCCTGCATGCTGCTGTTCAGCTCACATTAACAGAATCAGGCTGTGTTTCTATGACAATAACCAAATGTGACAGGCTAGCTTTCTCTTTACACTGCATAGGTTAGAGGACGGGTAAAGGACACCCAACCAGCTCTATCCTCACATAAGTTCAAACATGTCAAAGACCTGTTGCATACAGTGGTAAAGACTTCCAGTGTCCTGTAGAGGTGTTTTAAATCTAAAGCAGATGAGATGATGTAGGGCTGAGGCTTGAGTCGGCTAGGCTCGGAGCGAGCATACAGTTTCCCTGAACTGTCTAGACGATGTTTGATTGGAATAAATAAGAATCAGTTCTTCCTTTAAAAGTGCTGAGGGGCAAAACTGAACATGCTCAGTAACTC
Source organism: Valencia hispanica (assembly GCA_963556495.2). NCBI lineage: Eukaryota > Metazoa > Chordata > Actinopteri > Cyprinodontiformes > Valenciidae > Valencia > Valencia hispanica. The sequence continues at coordinate 40,858,951 of OY747717.1, forward strand.
CGATTTTTATACTCAAGGGCTTGGATTCCTGGTGAAAACCATGTGACAGGAAATGCCTCCAATTGAGGCATTTTAAAGCAACAACCAACAAGCCAGTTTGTTGGGCTTGTGTAAGGCTAAATCCCATTTCCCATGGTTACCTGGACACCAACCACTTCTCCACAGCCTATTGCTTAAATTTCCCCTAGCTCATTCAGGTAGTAGCTCAAGTATTTCCCAGAGAAAATGGGCACTACTCAGATCACATTCCCTTTCACAAAAACATCCTGACCTAATACATAACAGAAATCCTGCAGCATGGTTTTTTTGAGGAGAAGGAACATTAAACCAACAGTAATACATAAAACTAGACTTCATGTTGGTTGTGTTTTGGTTCTTCCGACTGTTTCAACAGAAACGTGACAACAATACAACACATTGTGTACCATTACACCCCTAAAAACAATGCAAATTAAGTTTGCACTATATGCTGTTTATCATACTGACTTTTTAAAGCCAACCTTGTGTGTTATCGTCATTTTCTGTTCCATGGCAGAATGTGGGAACTGTTCCACTGCCTGGAACAAACTAACCTGCTGCTAAAGACAATGCTTGGAGAAACTGAAGCTGAGAAAGTCATATTTATCACACAGACCGTAGGACAACTCTGTAAATACAACTTTTCCTTACAATGTGTTCTTCATTTTCATTCCAAGGTGACAAAACAGCTCCGTTTCGTTTGGACCGAATATGGGAAAAGACAAAAAAAAAGAGAAAAGGATGGTGTGAGTCAGGGGACGAGTTGACTGTGCTGCATTATACATACGCTGACCTTTATAGGGTCGCACAGAGCCACCATTTCTCTGTCTGGGGTGTGTTTGTGTGTGCGTGAACTACACAGTATGACACATACTCATCAGGATTCAGCAAACAATGTTAAGTATTCTACTGACTGTGCTGTTCAATGATAGTCTAGTGTTAGCAGAAACCATGTATCAGTAGCTAGCATGTAAATCAAAGGTCTTACAATGTAAGTTGTGATTTTAGTTCTTAGACTGGGGTGAGGGGGGCGCCTGCTTTCTTTTCATATTCCAATAACAAGCTGAGCTCTGGAGCAGAGGACAGATTGGGTTTACATACAGCTGGAATTTAAAGGCAATCTTGAAGAATCTTTGAGAGATTACAGAATTTCGTGTATATAGGGATGATCTCAAACTGCTGAAGATGCACAGAAATCGGTGTGCAAGGATGGATAAACAGGAGCAGACATATAGTAGGGATTGAAGCCAAAACAAAAACACCACCTATATATGATCCCTTTGTCTTGCCAATCTAGGTTCCTTGGACAATAAAAATGGATTACTGACCTGCAATTTTGCCCAAAATACAAAAATAGACTGCAATGTGGTTTTTTGCTCAGACAGTAACAAGGCTCAGAGGAAATGTGTTTGATTCGGCAGTCCAACTGGTCCAAGTACCATCCTTCAAAGCAGACCTCCAATTATTCTGCCCCGGGGATACATGTGCAGTGGACTTAGTTCCTGTGCGAATAATTTGTGGTATAGCCTCTACTAAGAAGGTAAAATGTGATTTATTTGCAAGATTTCTAAGCTCTTCCATGTTTGTCAGTGTCATTTCTTTGAAAGCGGTATCAGAGTATCACAGCCGTTCAATCCAGGCTTTAACATCCAGGTCCTGACTGATTCAGTTACAAGTGGACAGCTTTAAGTAAGACCGATTCCACCTCTGCTCTAAATGAACAGATCTCAGTTACAAATAAACACAATCGTTGAAAACAGTGGGCTCATTTTGTGGATTAACAAAAATGTATTTTTAATATGTAACCAAACAGACTAGATGAAAGATGTTAAGGCAAATAAAAAGATTTCTGATACAACTAGGCATCGCTGCACAGGCACTAATGATTTTATCCTGTAAAACTCCCCCAGAGTAAGACACCCAGCAGCTTCATGGCCCAAGATGGATGGAAGAGCCAAGTCGAAACCAGAACAAGAAGCTTTGTAATATCAAGTATACTTTTTCCACTTACTAAAGACAGACTGTTTAGAATCGTTAAATGAAATAATCCAAAATGAATTAAATTTCACTGGAGTTGAAAGAAAAGCTTATCCAAAATATTTCTCTCCAACTCATGCAACAAATATGGCACAACGAGACACCTTTAAACACCTTAAGTTACAACTTAAGTCAAGGTAAGTTACACCACCAGTCAAAACCATGCAGGAAAAATCAAAAAACACTCATTTGAAAAATCATTTCAGTTATTTTTTTTTATATCAAAAAGATAAACTGCGCTTCCAATCCACATCCAAAGGTGGATGAATAAAAAACATAAGCTATAGCCTGCCCTTTTCTTTGTGTCAATAGGCGATTTTTTTTCAATGGACAAGTCACATGCTATTATTCACATGTGGGGTACCCATTTTAGGGTCCCTCCTATTTAATATCTACGTGCCCTCGCTAGCTTAGATGATAAGTAAAACGATTAGTTGGCATAACTATGCAGATAATACACGACTCTACGTTACAATGTCACCTGGTGACTATGAACCCATTCAAACGGATTCCGATTCAGTTAATACAGCTAGAAACTACGGATCAGGTCTAAAATGTGGGTGTGATGATGAACTCAGACCTGAACTTTCACAGACAAAAAGACAATTACAAAGTCAGCCATCTATCACCTGAAGAACATTTGCAGGATTAAAGGACTAATGTCCTAGCAAGATCGAGAAAAACTCATCCACTGAAAAACACTGATTACTGCAACAATGTTTTTACAGGTCTGCCTAAAAAGTCAATCAGACAGCTGCATATGATCCAGAAACCTGCTGCTCACGTCCTAACTAGAACCAGGAAAGTAGAGCACATCACCCCAGTTCTAAAGTCCTTACACTGGCTCCCTGTAGCTCAGAGAATAGACTTCTAAATACTCAATCATTCAATGGCTCAGCGCCAAAACACATTATAGATCTGTTGTCGTATCAACCTTACAAACCGGTCAGGTCTTCTGGTTCAAGTCTGCTCTGCATCCTCAGAATCACATTCAGTTTCTACGCTCCCCTAATCTGCTTTAAACTTAACACATCACAAAATAACATTTTAAGCAGAAGAAACTTTTCTAAGTCCGTTTTTTCAATATAATACCAATACTTACAATAGGTAATGAATAAATAAATCTTATAACAAGGTAAAAAGTACTTCCAGTGATTTATGGTGTTTACTATATATTCGCTTGACCTCAAAATGCAACAACAAGCTCAGACAGACAGAAGATTGCATTAGAAAAACAAAGCTTGTGTAGAAACGGTGGTTTCCTTTAAGAAACTGTAGTCTGTGGATTTTTGTTAAAACATGTTTGTTCTTCATTCTGTGAAGTTACTCACAGTAGGTAGAGTAAGTAAGAGTGGCTATACTTCATAATACTATTACTCAAGTAAAAGTAAAAAGTAGGACATAGCAAAACTACTCTTACAAGGCAAAACTTTTATAGTATGCTTTCAACGGGCAATTCAAGGTGCTTTATATCGTTAGGGGATCAAATAAAAGTAGCAATAAAATCATAAAACAACATTAGAGACATGTCACGTTGGAACATTTTTTCTAAAAAGTTACTCAAGTAAATGTGAGTGAGTAAATGTAAATAGTTACTACCCACCTCTGCTTTGAATTGCCTTGTTGCTAAAAATGTGCTATACACAAAAAGTTGCTTTGCCTATTTCAAACATTCATGATTGTGTGTTCATGTGTTTTCCCTGCAGCCAACCAGAATGAGCTAACCTTAGGCAGGTATTACCGTCTACCAGAAGCTCCTAACTTTATCGTCACTGCACTGTTTGACTCCGCAAGTCTTGAACAAATTGACACACGGATGTTTAATCTTGGAACTACTAGAACTGTTTGTAAAAGCTGCTTGATGCACGCATCCTGTACCAAATCCAGCACCTTATCTCAGCATGAAACTACATTTTGTTTTACATTTACTATTTAAAAAACAAAACAAAAATAACAATAGCCTGAGAGGAGAAAGCACGGCCCAGCACACCGCATGATTGATACATGTGCTTTACAACCTAATTAGCCGAGTGGATAAGTTACAGATCAGCAGCATATGGGGAGCATCTCTGGAAAGAACTGAAGCCTGCATGTTAAAGCAGCAGCACCGCTTATGTGCTCAGTACAACTTGTGCAGGATGTTGCTGCCAATCTCCGACGTCTGGGTGAAACTGACGCATCTAACAGATGGTGTGGCCTTTAAAGTGTCGGCAAGTTTCAGATTCTAAACAAGAACGATTAACACAAAGCAGTTGGCTTAGTAATCGGACAGTTGTAGGTTCAATTCCAGCTTCCTCCCATCACATGTCGATGTACCCCTGGGCAAGGCACTTAACCCCAGGTTGCCTACCGATCTGTGTATCGGTGTATGAATGTGTGCGCCTATTTGAGTGCGAATGGCTGAGTGTAAAGCGCTTTGAGTGGTCAGTATGGCTAGAAAGGCGCTATATAAGTTCAGCCCATTTAAAAGCACAGTGGCATTGTTCAAAATCCAGTTCAACCTGAAAAGACAACATGGAAAGGAAAAGAGTAGCAGGAGGAATGAGCACCGGATCCACATCAGAACACCTGGTGTTTCCAGAACATCACAGATCTCCTCCCAAACACTACAGGCTTCACACTACTGCTTTAACATATGCATCAGTGTTCCTGAAGAGTCCCACTGCCGTGTAAAGGTGATATTTGTGAGTGTGAAAAAGAGTGAAAACTTTGCTTGCAAGGTGAAAAAAAAATCCAGGCTCACACCACAAGATTTTTAAACACAGCGGCCTTCAAGAGACCAAAAGAAAAAAATACAATTATAAATCACAAAATACAGAGTGAAATTTCTAGTTTTCCCAACAGATTTTACACCATTCCAGGGACATCTGAGAAACATTTAACAACTTCCCCTCATTCATTAAATGCATCACAGCTAAGAAATCCGTTCATTTTTGTTACAACCACATAAACCATATGCAAATGCTTTGATGTGCTTTTTTAGAGTTTAATAAAAATCAGATAAATAAAATTCATTTTTCCAATTTAAATTAAAGATGACGGATTTATGCTTTGAAGCCCAAATGGGAATACTCCTGTACTGTAATTCTTTCATATTCTGTTTTATTTAACCCAAATACTTCTAAAGAATGAGCAGCATATTTTTTCTCTTTTGGTGTGTTTTGGTGGAATATGAGGAGATTTGAATTGGCAGGTCAGAGAGAAACCAGCATGGGCCAGGAAAAGTCTGCTCACTGCAACCTTACTCCAGGTTCAATTCTATAAAACTGACCTCTACGATCTGGATCGGGTGGTCCAACATTTAACAAGTGTTCGCTTAAACATAATGATGCTTTTATTTTGTTTGTAAAATTTCCAAAACATACCCGGCGTCCTGCTTTTCCCGTCCAATTCATACCAAATTTTAAAAAGGATCTAAAAACACTGAGGAGCCCATTTTTGATTTTTGTGTGTGAAGTTATCTGTGGGGTTCTGTCATAAAAATCAAAAACCAAAATGGCCAACAAGTTTGAAAAGAATCAAGGTTATGATATCACACTATCAAAAAGAAAGGTACAAATATATATATTTAACTTTTTAGAGAATAATGAAATAATAAAAATCAGCATTTTTTTTTCTACTGAATTTTCTTCTTTTTTAAGAAACTAATCAACTTGCGTACTTCTCAAGTTTGTGTGAAAAAAGCCAGAGAATGTTTTTAACATGTCCAACAGAACATCCTTTAGAATTTAGCGACTTTAAAAATTTTAGAGAAGTAACGAGTTGGGAGGAGTAGGAGTCAGCAGATCTGTTACAGTGAACAAAACACAGGGAGGGTTCTCAAGATTTTTTAAAATACTTCCCAAAGGCAAATTTAAGCAACCTGAAAGCAATTTCAACACAAACATTTAAGATCTTATAAACTTTAGAGTGGTGGTAAACTGGTAAGTACACTCTGTGGGGTTTCACATAAGATTAACCTGAAGATTGACTTCCTTATCTGGAAAAGCAGATGTTTCTGTTACGTGAGGAACCAGATTTTTTTTTTGTGACAATAAAATCAGTAGTCACATTTTACCATATCGGCCCAACAGGTTAAACTGGTAGGCTCACACCTATATTAAGAACCAATGTTTATTTCCATCTTTTGCGCTTTGTGTGTGTTTCAGAAAGGGGAGGGGGTTGGTCATGCGGCATTTGTTAAGTCATGTGACAATGATAGCAGAGGTTGGGCGATATGGCGTTATAAAAAAATAAAATAAAAAAATAACAATGTAAAAAAAAAAAATCTTATTTTTTTACACTAAATCTGATTTTAATCCATTTTTTCTCCCTTCTCTTAAAAATAAATTGAAAATAACAGAAAATATTTCCAAAAGCTTGCTTTTATTTCAAATAATCCCTTGTTTGATAAGAAGTCCAGCTGAAGAAGTGATAGCTGGCGGGTCAAGAAACGACTCGTTCTGAGCCTTTGCTTGATTACGCACAAGCGGGTGAGCATTTCAGTTCCATGCGGAGCAGGAGGAAGTTGTGAGATTGCATTCAGGCCACACCAGGTGAACGGTTCCTATTTTAAGTGCAATTGTTTAATTTAATCCTTTATAGCTTATCAAATCTGTTCAGCTTGTTTGAATTGAATATTAAAGTGATTTAAATAAACACTATTGAATATGTTATAATAAAAAATAAATAAAAAAGAGATTATGACCGGATTCTTTGACCCCGTCGGTCAAATCATCTAACACGGCCTTTGCTTTACAGATATATTAATAGTCGATAACTATCCAATGTTGAAGCGTAACATTGTGATATTACTCTTGTATAAATACTGATGGTGAATCCCAAATGGACTGAAATGGATTCATTGTATTTAGATTTGAATAGGAATCTAACTGTTTGTGATTGGACTGCAACAAGCCCGAATGAACGGAACGAATGTCGACTCGCGGGAATCGTTCATCGATGGCCATAAATTGGAACCTTCTGTCTAGTAATGTGCCTGAGGTGAGGTTTGATGGGAAATGTATAGATTAACAGAATTGAATTGATGTGCTTTCATCAAAGCCGTCTCTCTGTAATACAACAGTTTGCGGGACTGGAACAATGTAGTTGATTTGTGGTAAACACTTTGACTAGATGAAGGGTATCAAATACAGGCCTGTAGATATTAAAGCTTTTAAAACCGCGCTAAGCACATCCCTGCATGGTGAATTGAGGTGAAGTCGATCTCATACCACAGCTGTAGGGGGAGTGGAAGTACACTCTGCGGGGTTATTTTTGCAAACAGCCAACACTTAACTGCTGTAGAGCTACAACTGTTAAATTCGACAAGTCACACCGGCTGCTATCAGATCCTTTGGTATAGAGATGGAGTGAATCATGATGGATGAATAAAGGGGCAGGTGGCACAGGCAGTGTGTCGACATCAAAATCAAAGCCTGCGGGAGCTGTGATGCTTTCTGGGAAAGGCAGACCATGAGAGGGTTCCTCTTTTAGCATGGTCTCCTTTTACAACCCCCCAAACAGCCCCCTGCCCCTCCTTTCTCATCACCTATTTTATTTCTCCTTTAATCAATTTCATTTCTCTCCATCGACTCGCAAAATGCAGCAGTTCTGGCACGGTTACCACAGCAACCCCAGTTGCTAAGCAACCCACAACTCTCCATCACCGTTCCAGAAGTCTGACAGATTGAGAGGGAGAATGCCCAAGCAAAAGTGAGAGAAAAAGAAAGGGGGGGGGGATATTAGGAGAGAATAGAAACAGAGAAAGTGAATAAAAATGAAGGAGCTGCATGGCGGAGAGGCGGGAATGATGAAATCCAAAACAACTTGTGAATGACCCCTTCTTCACATGAATTCCCTTCCCTGCCTCCAGAGTTCACAGTCAGTTTTTATGGGTTTCGTTTTAGCCGGCATAACTCCCACCAACAAATCCCAAATATTCCAGCAACAACCAAGGACTGCAGGTCCAATTACACACACAGACACGATCCTAACCCAGGAGTATAGTAGCCTACAGCTCTCAAGTCTCACCTTCTTGTAGTGTAAACATACCTCTTATTAAAATCTACATTTAGCAATAAATCAGCAGTTTAGATTACCGTTTTTTCCCCTTTGAGATACACAAGACTAGCAAATCACTGAAGATCTCATCTAAAGAAAAAAAATGAGCTTTTTAATGCGTTTTTAATTTGGTTTCTATGATGCTGCAGATTAAAATAGGACTAATGAAAGCTCTGAGACAAAAACAAAACAGAAGTATTAAACAGAGCAGGGCACATTAGTGAACTGGCCACAGCTGTGAAATCAATCATCCCTGCAGAAAGCTAGAATTTACTGGTATACTACAGCGGAAACTGCTCCCAGTTCTCAACGTTACCATGGTAAAATACTTCCAACAGTTGGTTCACCTCATTACTAGCCTGTACATATCCTAAAACTATGCGTATATTAGGAGAGTGTTGGGAGTGTACCGACATTTGGTGAAGCTGCCAAAATATTAATGACTGAACTGCTCCAACATGCACTCTGTTCTGCTTCAAACCCTTTTAACAAAAGTTAGCGATGTACGAAGTGGTGACCAGTATGATGAATTCATAGCATACAGATTAGAGATGTCCATATACTGTAGGGTATAGGCATAGGCTGTGGGGATTAGCCCGGGGTGGTTGGGGCGCATGTCGGCCATTGGCTGTCCATGGACCCCGCAGCCTGGCTATGGCAGCAAAGGGGGCTCCTGTCAGCCCACTGAGGGGGGGGGGGCACCCTCAGGTCTGCGTGTCCATGGCTGGATCAACCCTGGCTTAGCCCATGGGGCTCCGGTGCTCTTGGGGTCCTTTGGATATCTATGGCTCTGATGTCCTTCGTGTCTACGTCGATTTCTGGGAGGCGGATCGATGGCTCCTCACACCAGCTATTGAACACTCGCATGGAGAAACCTTATATGCACCAGCTCATAATGTGATTTTCTGGATTTTTTTAATGCCGTCTCTCACAACATCCCAATTAGTTTGAAGTTTTAGTTAGTTTCCTATTTAAGGAATCCCAGCAGATTGCATCTAGTCCTTGACTTGAGGTTGCATCCTGCTGATGCAGACTTCCAACCACAGCAATCCCTCATACTGAGCAAGCATGTAGCGACAGTGGTGAGGAAAAACTCCCTTTTAACAGGAAGAAACCTCCAACAGAACCAGGCTCAGTACGACCGGCCATCTGCCACGACGGTCTGGGGGTTTGAGAAAACAGAGCAGAGACACAGAAAGAACAGAAGATCTAATGTAAGAGTACTTTCTATGTTAGAGAAAGTGAAAAGTTGATAACATGGCACGGGGATGTTCAACTGCCAAGACCATCAAGACCACAAATAAAATGTCTAGTAGCATTGTGTCCAAGCATTTCAGCGTCCCAAGCTGGTTTTTCTTTCGAATATTGTAGATATGCATTAAGGAAAAATCTGGAAATAAACACATTTTCCACAAATAACTTGGACTTATGTTGCAAAGGCGGGGGTCCACTGTATGTTTGAAAACGGTGAGTTAAAATAGCACACTACAAGGTCTACACAAGAATTAAAATATCTCAATTAACTCAATCACCAATGATGTTTACCAATGTATTTGTTTTTGTTAACGTATTTTTTTTCCTGTAACAGGAGTTTTGGCAGGTCTTATATTTCTGAACGAGCTTTAGTCTTTAAAAAGGTACAGTGTGTAATAGTTTTACTTTTTTACTTTCAAATTGTGTGTACCCTGTTCACCAAGTTGTCCTTTTTCATGAATATTTCTCACCAACGACTATTATACATATTCCAATTATCTTGAAATTTGACATTTTTATATACATAAACTGTGGTCAACCCTCCATAGTCATGCGCCATACTAGGGACATACAAGATGTAGGCTAATGCTCCGTGTTTCTCGTGCTCTCTTGAAAAACACAGATCTTCGAGAAGTTGTAGTGGTTTTCCTTCTCGCTCTAAACGTTGTGTGGGGGATGGAGCCGGTTCTCTCTGTGTGTGGGAAATTCTGCTCCTTCCTCTTGGGTAGCTTGCCCTGCTTCAACTGTATGAGACACAGATCTGTCATTCTGTTCTCTACCTTGCTGTCCTTGCGTATGGGCTTCCATAGCTGCAATACCTACTCTGAAATGCATGGCAATAAAAAGTCAAATTCTTTTACACACTAGACCTTTAATAGATCGCAGAATATTCCCACTCAACGCTTTTATGTAGACAAAACCTACAGAAACAGTGGTTTTCCAGCTTCTTTAATGTCATTAAAATGAATGACTAGTTTTCCAGCCAGTCTCGCAGTGCTACGGAGGACCAATCCTTTTAAGAATAATCTAATTATCCAATAATAGGCTCGTAACTATTTGTCCAGTTAAATCCAGGTGTTAGTCATAACCCAATCGGAACCCTAATACAGATAGTCTATTAAAGAAAGGACACAATGCCTGACCTGATCTTCATACAAGCCCCCAACTTAACAAAACAGAATCCACTCAGAACAAAATACTAACGAACAGCCCAACTCTTCACCCAACATCCCAGGTGAACATCTGCACTGATGTTCTTATCTATTTGATATCACATGAAAAAAAGGTTTTACAGTGACCTTATTTTCCAAATTATGTGCTGATGGATGCACTTGGAAATGCAAAGTAATTTTTTTATGTGACTTTGGGGGCCCATAAAAATGATAGGTCCAATCCTAAGAACACCTTGATAAGTCTAAAGAGTTGATTCCTCAGACATCATCTGCCCCTTCAAGTCATGAAAGAATTGTTCAAACGCTCAACTAAACATCCAGAATTATACTAATCAACCTGGCCACGAACTTACAAACAGGTTATAGAGTGCTGGATTCTTATAAGGCTGCCTTAAGGAAGAGGTAGAAAATAGTCCAAATATCATTTGTTGGATGTTTACAGTTGTTCGGATGGGTCATTGTAGATGCAGATTTAATGATCAGCGGGCTCATTACTGCGCGTGTCTGTTACGTTATGCGTAGACACATCTTACGATGGCGTAAAACAATAAAGGGTTTCAGATTAGAATTAGACTGTGTACACAACAATAAAGGCTTGTAGATGTAAAACCATGACCAGAAAAACAAAAGCAGACTCTGAAGAACATTGTACTGCTCCATTTTAAACGCACGCAGCCATGTTTGTTTACACCGCAAGTCTGCTGCTACTTCTTCTTCTACAGCCATTTCTGGTATGTGAGATAGTTCTGTGCAGTCAAAATGATTTATTCCGATTAAACGTGTGAAGGATGCAAACGCTTGTCATAATTGGAAACATTTTTTCAGGGCCCATGTACACAGTCAAATTCTAATCTGAACTATGATCAGATCAAAGACATTTTGCACAGGTAAACGTACCTAATGATACAGGTTAAGGTCCTCCACAAACAAAGGATCTATGTGTGAGTGCTCTTTGAGTTCAGTGCTTGCATAATTGGTAGGCTTCCATAGAGTTACTGCCCTTTGATGCCTTACAAAAGGAGATACTGTTGACGACGAAGTTGGAGGAACGTAAATTAAAGCGATATTTGGAAGTCTCAGCTAACTGAGGAGGTCAGCAACTGTGAAACTAGCAAGATGTGCTGAGATCTCCGTTTTCTGCAGCACTGAGGGTCATATGAGCTGATTGTAGTAAAAAGAGGGGGAGCCTTTCTGCACTGCAGATTTTCACTTCAGCCCTGCTATCCACACAGATACTAAACATATGAATTGACTGGATTTCTCATATGTTTCACGTTGTTGTTCTTCTAAATGCAGTAACATGATAAATCAGTTTCATGCATGTGAGTGCATGGAAATTATTTGAGTCATTTTAGTTTGGGAAGCAGAAGTTTAGGTTTGTTTGTCATGTTTGAGCTGAAAAACAAGCTGCCATTCTCCACTGTTCCAGAAGGTCTTATTAGAAAATGCATGAACAGACATCTCATGCCAGAGAAACATGCAAAACAACACATTTAAATATCGAATATGTAAAACAGACACAGCTCCAAAACTGTTTCCTAAAGCCAGGAAGCTTATTGCAACACAGCTGAAAACACTTCAGCATTCTTTAAGCTCAGTTATTGGGAGAATTGGAGAATTGGGAATACAGTAACTTGACCTGAGAGATTTTGTTGCTAATTTTTGGTCTCATTTCCGGTCGATTACAATGCCTTTTTAAAGAATAACAGTACTTTACTGTTTCCCCAACTTCCAGTTAAGAAAGTGGTCAGTCTTCGTAGTAAAATGAACTCAGATTTCCATCATGCTGCCAGCAATTCCAAGTGAGCTATTTTTGCCGTTCTCCATTTAGCCTTCCTGTTATCTGCTGAAGTCCCACTCTCTGCTTGACCAGAAAGGTCTCCACAGAAAATCTTTTTTCAAATCCAAGAGTTTCTTACTAGGAAAACAAGAAGAGAATTTAATCAAAATGGAATCCATCACATAACGCAGATTTCAGAATTAGCTTATTTCTGTGAGAAGGGGAAGATGTAGAGTAGTTTCTGACTTATTTTACCATTTGCAGCGCCCTGTGCCTCTCATTACCTGGTTAGGTGGGGGTCGGCTCGGCACTTATCACTTTAAGATATATCAATCTAAGATAAGGCATTTTTGTTTTACAAAAGAAAGATTTATTCTATCTTTAAATGTAAAATACGTGAGATTCTTTTTTTTCATTTTTTACAAAAAAAATCTAAAGATGCTCTGCTGAACCTCAGCACTTTGTTATATATGTAGAAGTTGATCAGTGGTTGAATGTGGAACTCTATGGTCATTGATCTGTTGATTACCTTTTCATTCACTCTATGTTACGAAATATGGCTAAAATGAAAAAAGTGGAAGTCAAAAATATTTTTTTAAAGTGGAACTTGGAAAAAAAATAGACTTGATATGGCACTATTTCTTCCTATTTTGTGCTTCCTTTGACATCATTTCAAACACTAACTTCATTTAAAAAAACCTCACCGATACTGAAAACAGCTAAGAGCTAACAGAGTCTTCCTTCTGTAGTAACAACTTACACACAGAGGACTGTGCCTATAATAGCAATGTAACATAATACTCTAAGGGTATGGAGGAAAATTCTCTATAAATGTGAGACTTTTATTTTGAAGGTGTTGGGCGACAGCAATGACCAAAACACAGACCTCCACCACCAATGGGAGTACTATCCAATTTCAGATTCAACAGGAAAGAACTTCGTGTGACATCATCACCCCTAAATAAGCCAGCTCCGCCCCACCCTCACTCTCACTACCCGTTATCTACAGCTAACAAAGGGGGGAAAACTTCAGTGCGCACACATCCAACTTCGCTGGCGAGGTTTGGAGCTTCTTGGATCCAGAAGACACTACAGCCTGCCTATCGATCAGATGAACTGTACTCGGCTGATAAAATAAGCCCTGAACCTGACTTGTTCAAAGTCTGCCGAAGGAATCTCTGACTTACAGATTCCACCCTTCCTGACCCGCTGCGGAACTGCCTGCTACGGGAGCCGATAGCTGAATGAGCCGAGGACACGCTGCCGCAGGACCCCCGCGGGTCACACAGAGGTGGACGGGCTGACGCCAGTGAGCTGAGGACCCGTGGAAAGGGACCGTCCGTGGCCCCAAGGAGAAGAAGCTGCTAAGCTGAGGAGACAACCCGACGTCTGAGCCAGCAGTGGCTAGCTAGCCACGGAACCCCGAGGCCTCACTGCTAGCCATGAACACATGCAGTTGTTACCCCAACTGCGAACGGTTGGTTTCTTCCTCTTATGGCTGGAGTTTCCCTCGCCATCCATCTTCAACAGAGAATTAAGAATTGTTCAACAGAAAGTTGTTCTGGGCAGAGGTAAATTAGCTTAGGAACACAATCTTAAGGATTGTTTTTGTCTATTTCACTGTGTTATTGCTACATTTGTAGGATTCAATTCTTCAGATTGCTTGGGTAGAACAGGCTGGTCGGCCTGTGGTATGAACAGTTTTTTAAAGCTTTATGACCGACTTGAATGATTGGAGTTTTCCCTTATTCTTTGGTGCTAAGCTAAAGCAGAGTAGCTATGAGCTCCTAGCAGACCACCAGGGCTTCATAAACAATAAAGATTGCTACCTAAGGTATTCAACATAAAAATCGGCTTTAAAACGGATAGTTTAAATACCAAAAACTAATCGTATAAGTCGTTTTTGAAATCGCCTTCTTAGTATGTCGAAATACAAAATTAGATCAATCTCTGCGATGACGATCCATAAAATAGAATCAATTCTCCAAAGCGGTATTGATTTCTAATTCAGCAAATGATTTAATAAAACATCACTTCCTCCAAAAAAAAATTTTTGTCTTCACTTCTGCTTGCATTGTGAATTGGTGGTTGTAACACAAACCAAAAGGTGCTAATTGCTCTAAAACGAATTACAATTAGTTTAAACCAAGTTGTCTTCACTCCCAAAACTCTTCAATACAAGCCTTGGTCTTTAAGCATAAATATTCATACTGAACTGTGATATCGCTATCAATATATTGGTTATTGTTTCTACTTTGCATATTTTTCCATTTTATGGTTTTACTTTTGGTAGTTAGCTTTATTATTCCTTCTTCCTTTTTCTTAGTAGTTTAGTTGGGTGTTACTAGCTTAGTGAGTTTGTTGATTAAAGCATTTTAACTGAAGGTTGAATTTTTTTGTAATTAACTGTTGTATTTTGGAAAGTTGTTTGTCATAGTTCCACATATGTAGTAACATGCTGTTCAAAGAACGCCAAGATCTTATTCCTTCATCTATTGTTTAATTATCTCAGTCTTATCATGCAGGTAATCATAAATATTACCTGAGACTGAACTATTTGGCTATTAATTATTCCTGGATCCCAGATGGTGCCCCACACTTGGAAATTTGATATAAAATTATAAATCTTATGAATAATTGCCCTAAGCAATTTTTCATAGCCAAAACCTACCTATTTGTGTCATAACAAAGGAGACTGACAACAGAAAAAGGATGTAGCATGCAGATGTGCCTATTTCAATGCACATGTAAGTAGCATTGTTCTACACAGAGTGAGAACAAGAGTCAGAATATCGGCCATGCTTGTTACGTCTGTCAAACGCAAAGATCAAATGTTTAAACAGAGGTTAAAAAACAGCAGAGGCATATTAGCTTTAGGACATATATAAAGGTCTGATCTGAAAAAAAAAAAAAACAGAAAAAAGAAAAATTGGATATGGGTCACATATGAGCCAACGAGTTGAATAGGGGTGTTCTCATGATTCGATTCGATTTCAATAATGGGAGCTTCGATTATTCGATTCTTAGGATTTTTGGTTCGATTTGATCACTGGTGCCACGATTCTTCGATTATTTACATTTTTTATGCTTTTTTTCCTTACAAGATTGATTTTGTGTTTGTCGGTGTCTACATTTGTAAATAGCCTATCAATTAACTCAGTTCCTCTAAAATTACACGCAATAAGTAGATAAGTTTTGGGGGGTTTTTTACATTCAAGAACTTTTTAAAAGACAATTTATATTTGATTTGATTTGATTTTGCACTACTTAACTTTGGATCAGGTCTACTTGCACGAGATTCCCCTCTATTGTTGGAAAACACTGAAAACAGTCAAGCTTTTGATTTAACGAGTTAATTTATTCAAGTAAACAAGATTTGTACCTCCATCAAATTTATTTAATGGAAACTTAATGATCTGGGAGACGAATAGGATATCTTAACAAAAAAAAGCTGCCATGCAGAACAAAAGTGCATTCCTCAAAATTAAGTAATTCAGCTTATTCAGTCTGGAATATACAGTGGCTTGCAAAAGTATTCGGCCCCCTTGAACTTTTCCACATTTTGTCACATTACAGCCACAAACATGAATCAATTTTATTGGAATTCCGCGTGAAAGACCAATACAAAGTGGTGTACACGTGAGAAGTGGAACGAAAATCATACATGATTCCAAACATGTTTTACAAATAAATAATTGAAAAGTGGGATGTGCGTAATTATTCAGCCCCCTGAGTGAATACTTTGTAGAACCACCTTTTGCTGCAATTACAGCTGCCAGTCTTTTAGGGTATGTCTCTACCATCTTTGCACATCTAGAGACTGAAATTCTTGCCCATTCTTCTTTGCAAAACAGCTCCAGCTCAGTCAGATTAGATGGAGAGCGTTTGAGAACAGCAGTTTTCCGATATTGCCTCAGATTCCCGATTGGATTTAGATCTGGACTTTGACTGGGCCATGCTAACACATGGATATGTTTTGTTTTAAACGATTCCATTGTTGCCCTGGCTTTATGTTTAGGGTCGTTGTCCTGCTGGAAGGTGAACCTCCGCCCCAGTCTCAAGTCTTTTGCAGACTCCAAGAGATTTTCTTCCAAGATTGCCCTGTATTTGGCTCCATCCATCTTCCCATCAACTCTGACCAGCTTCCCTGTCCCTGCTGAAGAGAAGCACCCCCAGAGCATGATGCTGCCACCACCATATTTAACAGTGGGGATGGTGTGTTCAGAGTGATGTGCAGTGTTAGTTTTCCGCTACACATAGCATTTTCCATTTTGGCCAAAAATTTCCATTTTGGTCTCATCTGACCAGAGCACCTTCTTCCACATGTTTGCTGTGTCCCCCACATGGATTGTGGCAAACTGCAAACGGGACTTATTGTTTTTCTTATAACAATGGCTTTCTTCTTGCCACTCTTCCATAAAGGCAAACTTTGTGCAGTGCACAACTAGTAGTTGTCCTATGGACAGATTCCCCCACCTGAGCCGTAGATCTCTGCAGCTCGTCCAGAGTCACCATGGGCCTCTTGGCTGCATTTCTGATCAGCGCTCTCCTTGTTCGGCCTGTGAGTTTAGGTGGACGGCCTTGTCTTGGTAGCTTTACAGTTGTGCCATACTCCTTCCATTTCTGAATGATTGCTTGAACAGTGCTCCGTGGGATGTTCAAGGCTTGGGAAATCTTTTTGTAGCCTAAGCCTGCTTTAAATTTCTCAATAACTTTATCCCTGACCTGTCGGGTGTGTTCTTTGGACTTCATGGTGTTGTTGCTTCCAACATTCTCTTAGACAACCTCTGAGGCCGTCACAGGGCAGCTGTATTTGTTCTGAGATTAGATTACACACAGGTGCACTCTATTTAGTCATTAGCACTCATCAGGCAATGTCTATGGGCAACTGACTGCACTCAGACCAAAGGGGGCTGAATAATTACGCACACCCCACTTTTCAGTTATTTATTTGTAAAAAATGTTTGGAATCATGTATGATTTTCGTTCCACTTCTCACGTGTACACCACTTTGTATTGGTGTTTCATGTGAAATTCCAATAAAATTGATTCATGTTTGTGGCTGTAATGTGACAAAATGTGGAAAAGTTCAAGGGGGCCCAAATACTTTTGCAAGCCACCGTAGATAACAAACCCTGCTTATTTGAAGGTAATAAATTGCCTACTTCTGAAAAAAAGTGCATAACTCAAATTAACTTATTCAGTCTGGAGCTTCAGTACAGGGAGCTGAACACAACACAAACACGGGAGAGCAGAGTGACACTCACACTCATCTTACATCAACGTGACTCACCAACTTCCACCCGTTGTTGTCCGTCACGAGCACAAAATGCGCTGTTACAGTAACAAAGGATTTGGTGGCAACCGATGTCCACGCATCACATGTAAGCGCTATCCTGGTTTGCAAATGGCATAGGATTTGTTAATTGTCTTGTTTGCTTTCTCATAAAATCCAAAGAACTTCCACACACTTGCAGTCAACCCCGGTACCGAGAGAATCAGCCGCTCTTTGGAGACTGTTGCCATTTTGCTAAGAGACTTAGCTCTGTTTGTGGTCCCACTCACTAAACAGTCCGGGCGTCGCGCGCATTAAGACCCCGGTTACGCGTTTCTTTTTTTTTGTTCCGGTTTCACAACAAAGCTTCAACGTTATTCATTTATTTATTTATTTTAAGCATCGACGTTAATTAATCGATGTATAATCATCACGTAAAGCATTGCGATGCATCGCCACATTGATTAATTGCACCCACCTGTAGAGTTGAATGTGGGCCACTAGGGTGAACATAGCTTAGCAGTCACCTTTGCAGCTTAAAAACCTCAAAACCCAATCCTTGGGTGGTAAAAACCTTTATATCTAAAACCACATGGAAACAAACTCTGAATGATGAAAGGACTTCGACTGTTCTGAACAAGAACAGAATATGGAAATTCAATCTGAATGTGACTATGTCAGTGGATTGTGTTTTAATGAATTGTGAATGATTTGAATTAAAATTGTACCCTTTGAACTAAATATGAATTTGCCTCGTTTGGCTTGTAGAGTGACGGGGTTGACATTTGTTTGGTGCGAGTGAATAAAAACAGAATCTAATTGAATTGCATGTGTTGTCCCATTCTGACTGATGCATAATCCTGTCAGGATCTTGGAACTTTTCTGTTATTGATTGAACTCAAACCTATTTTGGACAAAGTATCCCCAAGTGCTATGATGTTATTAAAAGAAATCCATCTTGGATGCATGTCCAGACCAAACAGGAGAGGATGGAGGAGATGAAACTGAACACGACAGACAGAAATTAAATGAGTGTTAAGCCTGACCAAGAGAGAGAGGAGCTGAAGACGAAGATAGAGCCAGGGACAATTAACACAGCCTATTCTCATGGGGTAGCGGTTGGGAAGAGTAAGTAAACCTAGCACAAGCCTGCAGGGTGGCTGTGGTCCCCTGGTACGCCACAAGTGCTGGCACACAGCCGCTCAGCTCTGAATAGGAACCGGCAGAAGAAGAAGAGCCGGAGGGGCAGTGCCTGCACCGGGCTGGCCAGAGAAAGCAGAAAACAAGATGCCATGCCAACTGAGCCATCAGAACAACCAACCAACATAAAGCTCTCTAACAACAACAGCATTATAGTTTCAAAGACAGCCTCTCTGGTGACACCAAAAATGATTGCTTAAGATAGACTGATCGAACCCCAAATGTTCAAATACCTGCTGATGCTTCTCAATACAGCCCCTTTAGTAAAATAACTTATATTGATGCTTTTGGTGAAAATATTCATAGAGCTGCATGTATAAACGAAATGCACAGCCAGCTCTAACTCTGCAAGGTTACTGCACATTTATGGCTTACAACAAAAATCCTAAAAGTATCAGATTGATTCATTTTCACATTATTTTTCTTGTCATCAATAGAGCTGCTCTCAAATGTGAAAATAACTTTGTGCTCTGATTGTTGAGGATCTTTACAACAGACTCCATTAAAAGGAGTACACCTTTCTCTGTTAATGAGACACTAGCTAACTTCCTAACTTCCCATCCTGAATAGTTGTATCGCAGCAGTGGCCATTTAATCTTCTGGTTTTCTCCATCAACTCTCCAATGTCTCAGATAAAGGCCATCTGAGCAAACAGTCTGTTCTCTCTGCAACAGGCAGTCTGCCCAGAGAAACCAAACACCTTTACATCTACTGATGGAAATTAAATCACATGACAGGTTCTCATTTCCCATTCTGCTACATTCTGGCCGTCGGTTTAAACTTCCTCTCTGAATTTCAACCAAACTACAATATGTATTCACAGTGCCCTCTCACTCTATTGGGACCTCGGCTAAAGATATGCACATTTTTCTTAAATAATTCATTTTTCTTTAATAAAAAATGTGGTTGTTATTTTACCTCAGGGTGCCAGATCATCCTGGGCGGATCATTGGAATGTGACAATACATCCTCAGGTATATTGTATCATTGTTTTTCCTTTTTATTTTAAACTGTTTTCATAATTGGGGTTGTTGAGGGGGGCTCTTTCATTTTTGTAATTGTGTTATCTGTTGGTTATCACAGTGTAATACCAGATGCAACTATATGTTTTTTTGTGAAAAAACAGATTTTTATTTCATAAAAACTGTTATTTCCTATCCTGGGTGATGATTTTTTTTCCTACTGAATAAATAAATTCAGATGAGGTCAGGTTTGTATTTCTTAATTCTCAGTGTGAAACCAAGCTACTGCAAGGATGCTTATTTTTAACGCTTTTAGAAATCTTCACCAGGTGCACCATTAATGTGGAAGGTGTTTATTTAAAATGTTAATGAGAAACTGAAATTATTAACATAGAAGTCAATAAAACATAGGATGAATGGAACCCTCCTCACTGTTTGCAATTTTAATGTATTACAGAATGAAATGCTGCAAATGTTTAGATTGGACATTTTAGGATCTAAGTTGTCATAATTAGGGCTGTAAAAATTAACGCGTTGAAGCAGGTCGATTATTTTTTTAACGCAATTAACGCATGCACAGAATGACCTGCCCCATTTATCCCACAACTCAACCCGCGCTACTTTCAGTGCTTGCTCATCACAAACAGCATGGCAGAGCCAAACTGCGTTTGTGGTTCCATGTAAACGTCTCTTCTCAGACGCAAACCGAAGGGTAGGGATTATCGGTTCACGTCGCTCCTTGCTCCGCTGCGTGTGTATTCTGTAGAAAGAGACGCGACTGTGTCTTGTGCTGTGGGTCACTTTGATTAAAACAACAAACGAGCATTCTATCGACTCGCCCCTTTCTAGGCAAGCTATCTTTGGTAGCAAACAATCAGAGGAGGCGATTGGAACGAGCAGATGATTAAAAAAAGCAACAATCTGCAGCGATCACTTCACATCAAGCCTTGGCTAACAAACAAGCTAACCAACACTGCAGCTCCAAGTAATAACACCGGGAACTAGGGAGTTATGTAAAGGTTCGGTGTCACACCATTTGCGCAAACAATGGTTGCTGTAGCTCATACTATTTAATTTTTCAAGGAGCAATGTGTAGATCCTGATGGCTGTGGGCAGGAAGGATCTCCTGTAGCAGTATGTGTTGCAGCAAAACTGAAAAGCCTCTGACTGAAGACACTCTGTTGTTGTAGGATATAGTCCCATTAAGAGGATGCTCAGGGTTGTGCAAAATTAACAAGAAACGGTCAGCTTTACATTCAGGAAATGTTAACCAGTTAGTCTGCCTTAGCAACTGGCTAAAAGATAAATAGCTTAAAAGGGTCATGTGTAAATGTGATAGTGGAATTCAAAACAAAAGTTCCATGCATCTTTCTTGTATTTCATTAAGAAAAATAGCAAAAGCTTCCGGTTGTGTCCTTTACTTATACCAAAAATTGTACTATTTCAGTCCTACTCAGGAATGTTAATTAATCGTGATTAATCATGATTAATTCACAGCTACCCTGTGATTAATTAGATTAGAATTTTTAATCGTTTGACAGCCCTAGTCATAATGAGAGAAGTGGTCATAGCCTGGACACAGAGGGGAAAGGGGACTGAATGATGCTGATGTTGCGAGAGCTCCTCCTATAAGTGTGGAAAGCGATATTTTTGACTTACCAATTTTCTGGTTGAAAATTTTGTCAAAAGTGAGTTCATCCCTCTCCTCCAGGTACTTCTGCATCACACTGCGAATGCTGTGAAAACAGGGAGGGTTGGAAAGAGATGCAGAATAATTATTAATGTACATGATCAAAGCCAGCTTAACCATCCATGTGTCTCATGAACTCCGTCCTCCTCCAGTTTCCTCAGAGATCCTGACCCAGGTTTGAAACTCGCCCTGCCGCCCTTCCCCTGACAGGGAGGAACTGCTGGGAGGGAACAGGGACACATGGGAGGCTACTGGAGGGGGACCTGGTGAGATACAAGCTTTCCTGGGACTGGGTGTTAATGAGAATAAGCCCAAGGAGAATTAATCAATTAAGGCCCATTAACACTTTATCAGTACCCTACACATAGAAGAGGAAAGGAAGAGCAACAAACATAGCGGCAGGCTATTTGATTAAGCGAATGGTTCTGAAACTTTTCATGACTAACTGCCTTAGATAATATAACTGCGGAATCATAAGCCCATCCTTCCCTCCAAGATAAACTGACCAAATCTGTTGACCAAACCCTGCATTGTTGGAAATGCAAAATGTTGAATCTTTGAAATGCAGTTTTGCCAAATTCCACTCCGCCTTATACTTCTGTCAGTCTGCTCATAATTCAGTAACTTCAGGGCTTTTTGACAGTCTCCATTTTCAACAATTTTCAGATTGGTTCAGATTGTAATCTGCTCATATTTCTGAATAATTGATGTTTTTAGTTTTACATTACAGCTTACCTTACAACATAATTGACTGGCTAATTTACTTTTCAATAGAGGACATCATCAGATTACCAGTTTGAGAAGCAGAGCAGTAAACATGTTTTTACTATTGAATTACAAGGCTGGTACTTCAGAGCTAAAAAACAAAAAAACAAAACAAGTTTTCCAAGAACCACCACAATGCTAGACATTTTAAAACGGTTATGAAACAAGACTTGTCGTGAGCTTCATACAGTGCGAACTGGAGAAAAGGACAGTTATAAAAAAATTCACCTCCCTCAGAGTTGTCATGACAGTAAACTTGACCTATGAAACCTAAAAGATTTTTTTTGTACCAGGTTGTAAACATGTTTATTTCTGCTGTGAAGTTACCGTTTTTAACATGGGAGTCAATGGGAACTTGTTCCTTTCTGGACCCAGCCCCCAGTGTATGAGAGGGGAATTTGTGTCACTTTTGGCCAGCAGAGTTGGTCCCTTTGTTTTCCTTAGATAGAAAACTTTTAAACAGATTGAAATGTATGTATGACTGAATTGCACTTCACTTTTTTGGTCAAATGCCTTGAGATGAATTGTGATGTTGACAAATGGAGCTATATTAAAAAAATTGAACAAACATATCATGCTGGTCATCCATAGTTATAGAAACATGTCACCATAACTGGCTGTTTTCTGACACACGAGGACTAGAGCGTTCTGTGCTCCAAACGAGAGCAGTCACTGAGGGTCACACAGGTCTGAATATGAATGAGATGTATAAGAAAGTAGCAGGAAAGGTGGCTCCCTTTAAAGGATTTGGTTTTGATTACAGGTGAGGTGAAAAATCTGGAAACACCTTTGATCTTTGAATAAGGTCAGCTGGTAGGTCAGAGGTCGACAACCTTTTTTGTCAGGAGCTGGTGTTATGGATTTTCTTTTATATTCCGTTTCATTTTTTTGTCTGTGGAATTTTATCTAACATCAACTGTTATATCAATTTATTTACAGTCATATGGCAGCCTTCTGAACAGACATGAAAACGACAGGGTTGAAAAAGGTGAGGAGGATACAACCCTTGAAGGGTGTCCGGGGGCATGCTCCGAATTTTATTTTATTTTTTAAATCAAGGAGAGTTACAGGCCTGGATATATTAAAGAATCTATACTTGCGGTGGACAATATAGAGAAAATTTAAAGAAAAAAATCATTAATCAATAGATAATTGACAACTTTTTAAATAAAAAATAAAAAAAGTATAGTATATATTATAACTGCTGCACTGGCCATTTCATGCTATTTGTTAATGACCTGCATTTAAGAACTTAGTCAATAATTTCAATTAAACTCTTAGTTCAAAAGACCTGACTGCAGGGCTGTACACCAACTTTTATAGTTTATAGCACTGGTGCTACAAAGGTTGCTGATTTTGTAGCACAGACAAAAAAGTTGTAGCAACACCACAAAATGTATTTTAAGAACCAACTGTAGTGTATCTAACAATAGAAATGCATACAGTTAATGCACAATAATCAGAAATATTTTTAAATGGGTTTATTTCAGTGAACATGCTAACACGTAAGCTTTACTTATGGTAGGTTGGATGTATTTAATACCTAGGTTAGTGCATGTACATTGAGAATTCTGACCAGTTTAGGTCATAATGCAATACATAGAATAGAAATTCCCTTAATTGTCTCAGACTGGGGAAATTCAAGCGTAATTCAAATTCAAATATACTTTATTGATCCCAAAGGGAAATTAAGTGTTGGTATAGCTCATATAATTAATTATTTAAGGAGTTGTTTAAGGAGTTGTGGGCAGGAAGGATTTCCTGTAGCGGTCTGTATTGCAGCGAAACTGAAGAAGCCTCCGACTGAAGAAGCCTCCGACTGAACAGGGCAAAATTACAACACGAAAATACTTTGAAGCTGTTAAAAATAACACTCTGATTCAAGAAATGTGCAACTGAGCAAGATCATTTACAAATATTTACAAAATATGTGCATTAAAGAACAGGCTATTTACAAAATTTGAAAATAAAAAAACTGAAAAAAAGAGATGCGTAATAATGGACAACACTCAGCATCCTCTTTGTGAGACTTTCAGCAACAGTGTCTTCAGTCAGAAGCTTCTTCAGTTTCGCTGTAACCCAGATTGCTACAGGAGATCCTTCCTACCAACAGCCTTCAGTGTTTACAATTTGAATTGGTTATAAGAAAAACAATTAAACCAAAAAAATTACATGTATTCAATTCAAATGGTAATTTATTTTTTATATTGCAATAGGTGTTTTTGTTTTCATGGATGTAATAGGTAAATTGGCTTACAGCACATATGCACACATCACCGGGGCTAATTTATATACTGCCTGCAGCTCCCTGGTGGCTTATGTCCACTTCATAATTGCACACTGTGAAGAACGCATGATATGGAAGTTTAGAGGGTCGCAAGCATGGCCACTGTTCTTAATATTTAATCAAAAACTTCTGGGGAACATGGACCTTCTTCTTTTTGGCAGGTCTGCTGCTGTCCTGTCCCTCCCTCATCTGCCATGGCACTGGTTGCAAAACTTGCTGCAAAAGATTTGTTGGCTACATGTTTAAACTGTATAATCACATTCCTCCTTATATACAGGCCTATTATATCTGCAATGGACATATATAAAGGCTAAAATACACACGCACACGCGCACCGCTACCTCATCTTTCTCTTGATCGATAGATTTGCTAAGAAAAAACACCTCGCCATTTATTTTCCAATCTTTGTTTCCACTTAGACTTCGGCTCAGTGAAAGTAACGTTACGCCTAACGGTTCACATTTGCCAAAAGCTGGCAGGTCCACTGACACTCACACACACAGTTTACCTTTTTAAGCGCCAATCGCAGCAGCGAGTGGCGAACGTTGTCGAAGAGGCGGGGATGTTACGCTATAGGTTGGGTAGACTCATTTATCCGCTTTTCTACAATGATTGGCTGAAACTGCTTCACCACGCTGCTGCGACATGAGTACCGCATGTGCACATTCGCCACAGAACTCACATGTCTGCAGCTTTTTGCGAAGTTTAGAGGGGCGGGTCGTACCAGCGTATTTAGATGTCAAAATGCGTACAGGTTGGCAGGTCTGTAACACAGTTTTTTGGGAGCAGTGATGGTTATACAATCTACCAGCTAGCATAATAATAAATGTTACTCACCAACTGCATGGCTCTGTCCACGGGTGCCATGTTTGGAAAATAACTCATTGCACAGACTATTTTTTTCCATCGCACGTGCAACACTCACCCTGGAGTGACCTCAGTAAATACTGACCAGGGCTGTACATTCATAACACTGGTGCTACAGAGGTTGATGGCTTTGTAGCACAGAGTAAAAAGTTGCAACATGAACATAAAGTGTAAATTACTACCTTTAAAAACCAAATGTAATGCAGTTTAACACACCTAAACAATAAAAATTAACCTAATGCATCAAAAATGAATGTATAGAATTACATATACTGAAACATTTCATTTCAATTAAGAGCAAAAACAGGGTTCTCTCAGTATTTTTGATATATAATGTATATACAATACACAGATATGTGTATTGTATATACATTATATGCTCTGTCTCACAAGTATAACGTGTTTCCTACCAAACATGTAGCTCTTCAGATCTTTGCTACTTTTCAGGTAATATCAATTTCAGAAATCGTTCACCAAGACTGGTCGCGTGCGAAAAGCAACTTTTGCTCAAGTCTGCCAGTGGGTCCTGACAGATTGGAGCAGTGTGAAAAAATCCAGCAACAACAACGGCTTTCGAAAGGCTGGAGTGCTGCTTGATGAAGAGGACAGCACAAGCTCAAGGGTGAATGTTTTTGAAGACAACAGTGACATTGAGAATGACAACAAAAGAAAGAGAGAGAAAGTGCTTCTGAGGCTTTTCAATTCACACACTGAAGAAGACTTCAGTGGTTTTAGTGATGAAGAGGAAGATGAAGACAAGTGACTTTTCTGGTAGGTTAAAGTAGGCTATGTTTTATTTTATATCCAGACATTTTACCGTTGCATTGGTGCAGTGTTTTATTTTCTATTAACCAGATATATTACCGTACTGTCAGGTTGTGTCAGAGCGGCTGTAGTTCAGTGGTAGAGTGGTTGGCTTGCGACCGTGGGTTCGATTCCTGCTACCGCCTGCTACATATCGTTGTGTCCTTGGGCAAGACACTTCACCTAACCGCCTAGTGATGATGGCCAGAGGGGCCGATGGCGTGATATGGCAGCCTAGCTTCTGTCAGTCTGCCTCGGAACAGGTGTGGCTATAATCATAGCTTGCTTCCACCACTGTGTGAGAGTGAATGAATAATGGAGTTGTAAAGCGCTTTGAGGGTCTTGAAAAGCGCTATAGAAATGCAAGCCATTATTATCATGTTACGACATTGGAAATTATTTTGCATTTCCGAGTAGTTTGACAAAAGCGTTTGCTGTGTCTACAGTGATGATGAAATTCTTTATTGGCATAAAACATTGGAATTTTAAGAATCTTAGTATTCTAATGATATATATTTATGTACATACAAAAGATGGCACAAAAAATACACATAACTAATAACGCTAATCCGTTAGCTGCTTGCAGCATTTTGCAAAAACAAACACTTTTCTATTCACGAAGATACATTTATAAAAATGCCAAAGCACCTTTCTGTATGAAGTTTTTTTATTATGTTCCGATAAGTTGATTCTTGCTGTTTAGGTTTTTGTTTTTTACATAAAAGCTGACATCCAAGCTGGAAGTGCACTTCATCTAAACAAAAATGGGGATTTGAGTCTTACACTTGAACACCAGACAAATTTAAGTCTCAAATCTTGACTTGAATGAAGATTGGATTCAGACTCAAGATCTGAGAACAGAGCTCTGAACCATCTTTATCTGAAGCCATCGGGGCTGAAG
Organism: Valencia hispanica; assembly: GCA_963556495.2. Classification (NCBI taxonomy): domain Eukaryota; kingdom Metazoa; phylum Chordata; class Actinopteri; order Cyprinodontiformes; family Valenciidae; genus Valencia; species Valencia hispanica. Next base: position 40,886,005 of record OY747717.1, read on the forward strand.
AGAAGCTGTTAGGTAAGCCACAGACTACAGCTCAGGAAGTCTTGTGTGAAAGGGTAAGTTTGATTTATCACGTGGGACTTGGGCTAATAACGGTTTATAACAACCTGTTCATGTCAGCTGTAGATTCCTAATAAGACAGCACTTCATCGGGAACACATGAATGATGGTTAATATGTCACTTAAGCGGTAATGACAGAAGCTTAACCTTTGGCTAAACTTGCATTGGAAGTAGTCTCAACTTAGAAATGCAAGTTACACATTGGAATAATTTGATTCAGATCCAGCATGAGGTGCAACCGGAAAAGCATATGACTGAAACCAGATTCATTCTCCAGCATGGGATCGACACCAAACAATCCGTCAATGCAGGAAAACTCAGACATAAATACAAAAATTTAAAAGAAAAAAAAAGAAAAAACAAACACACACAATGGAGCGTTGTGAGTCACGGATGGCTCTCACTCGAGTCTGGGCCTTAACATTATTAAAGCAGTGTGGGTTCATCTTGACAGAAAGGCGAACAAAAGGCAGCAGACATCAAAAAGAGCCTTGAAACGTTCTTCAAGAAGTCTCTGTGACTATTTCCAAAGACTACTGTGAGAAAAAACAAGAACACGTTCCAAAAGCAATTCACAGTGGGTTTGAAAAAAAAAAACCCAAGTTGTTATTTAAACCACTCTTCACTGCCGCCGCCAGGAATCAGCTTTACAATCTGTCCATTGGTTTCAATAAAAACCTCCTACTTTGGTGATACAAAGTGAAATATGGGCGGCTCAAGACGTTTGAGCAGACCTTTTATTTCAACACTACAACAAGGCAAAGGTTTGACTTCCTCATGCCAAAACCTATGAGACAGAAGCCCCCAGCTAATAACGCTGATTAGGCAAATGGGTGTAACCTGTTTGGTGAACACTACATGCAACATTTCAGCTTCAGCCACAGCTGCTGAAATGAGAACTGAGGAAGTAAACACTTCCTCTTCAGACAAGGCCTTCTTGCCCCACTGAATGATTAGTAGATGACTAGATTATTTGCTTAAAACCAACCCTGCATACCACGGAGACTAACATTTTCTGTAAGAATTTGAGCATTATGGGATATTAAAACATATCAAAACCACAGCAGATTGCACAGCAGAGACACTAACCTGCATTCTGGAACAGACAGATTCTGGGAAAAAAAACTGAAAATGAATAGGTCTATTAGAGTAATAAATCGTGCATCAGAGCATTTGGGCCAAAGGCCATGCAGATAACCAGTCTCCAACTGTTAACATATTGACACTCCTCTGTTCAAAGGGCTGAACGGTCATTTTCTGTACATTATCAACAGTGTTTAAGCCGAGCAAAGCTCAGCTGGAGACAACAGCAGCCTTAAATCGACATTAGCTTATGGGGGCAGATGACCGCAACAGAGAGGGGGAAAACAAAGAAGCTCCTGCTGGTTTGAGTGACAGAATGGCTGCCGGCACACGGCGATAAATAAGGCTGCGTCGCCCACAGCGGACTGACATGATGTTGAGAATTTATGAGAGGTGGGCAGGCGACAAGTGCATGGCTGTGGCATTGGTTCTGGTGTTCATTCGCTGCATTCAGCCTTCGTTGTCAGAGAGCTTAAACAATCAGGGACAATGTGCAGAGCTGAGCCTAATAAACCCAGCTTCATTGGCTGTCATTGTCCCACACGCAAGAACTTCTCTACATACTGAACGCCGTCAATCAGCCAAGCGATGTTAGCCAATATTTTTACTGTAGCAAACAAATTATCATTTTCTGTGGTGTTTATGTTTCGAGACCTTAATGTTTTAATTAAGCCTTTTATCAACACATATTGATGTAAACAAGCAGCAAGTGGTCTCCTGAAGGAAACAAGGGACTTTCAGCAAGCTCCTAAACTCAGTCTTTTGTCTACAAATCTAACAGGAACAGGCAGAGAATGATTATTCTCAATCACTTATTATAATAAGAACCATAAATATCATCAGGTAGAGTTGATCATTGTAACAATACTTTTTTTTTTGAAAATATTATAATTATTATAATTATAATTCTCGGTATAATTGTCCACCCCATGTGTGAGCATCTAATGCATAGGAACTCCACCCAACAGGCTGAATAGCCAAGTGAAAAAAAGCTCATTCTTGAAACTTTGAATATATCAAACACAAAAATATTGCATTCTAAACAATTCTTTGCTATGTAATTATTCAAAATTCAATTCAATTCAAAAATACTTTATTGATCCCAGAGGGAAATTAAGTGTTGGTATAGCTCATATGATCAATTCTTTAAGGAGTTGTTGTAGATAATGATGGCTGTGGGCAGGAAGGATTTCCTGTAGCGGTCTGTATTGCAGCGAAACTGAAGAAGCCTCCGACTGAAGATGCTCTGTTGTTGTGTGACTGTCTCATGAAGAGGATGCTCAGGGTTGTCCATAATTTTTTTGATTTTATGAAGAATCCTTCTTTGCATTATCATCTCCAGATTTTCCACAGTTGTCCCAAGAACAGAACCAGCCTTCTTTATCAGGTTGTTGAGCCTTTTTAAATCCCTGGCTCTGATGCTGCTACCCCAACAGATGACGGCTGAAGAGATTACACTCTCCACAACAGACTTGTAGAAGATCTGCAGCATCTTGCTGCAAACCTTGAAGGACCTAAGCTTCCTCAAGAAGTACAGTCTGCTCTGTCCCTTCTTGTAGACGGCTTCACTGTTGCGCCTCCAGTCCAGTCTGTTGTCAAGGTGTACTCCGAGGTATTTATACTCCTCAACCACCTCCACTTCTTCTCCCATGATGGAAACAGTGTTTGACTTGTCCCTGTTTCTTCTGAAATCTACAATCATCTCCTTTGTTTTGTTCACATTCAAGGTGAGACGATTGTTTCCACACCATGTCACAAAGCGGTCCACCAACTCTCTGTATTCAGCTTCTTGTCCATCTCTGATACACCCGACAATTGTAGAGTCATCTGAGTATTTCTGCAGATGACAGGTCTCTGATTTGTACTGGAAGTCTGAGGTGTACAGAGAGAAAAGGAATGGTGAGAGTACGGTCCCCTGTGGTGCTCCTGTGCTGCTGACCACCTGGTTTGACACACAATTCTTCAGTCTCACAAATTGTGGTCTGTTGGTCAGGTAGTCATTGATCCAGGCAATTGTTGAGGGCTCCACCTGTGTCTTCAGGAGTTTCTGACAAAGCAAATCAGGCTGAATTGTGTTAAATGCACTAGAGAAATCAAAGAACATGATCCTCACAGTGCTGCCTGCTTTGTCCAGATGACAGTGGGTTGGTTGAAGTTGGTTGAAGTTGTCATATCAGTGTATTGCATACACTGATATGACAACATATTTGTGACAGCGTTTAGCACCAATATCTATATTTATAGTTTTATTATTTACTTAAAGCTGCAGTTCAGAGTATTTGAGGGAGAGAGATTTTTTAATCCGACCTACCAAGGCCCCTCCTAAAACATTTAAGGGCACATCGACATGCGACAGGCGGAAGCTGGGATCAAACCTACAACCCTTAAACTACAACCCAACTACTCTACCTTGAGAGCCTTTCTGTTGTCCTTTTCTTTATAAAGCAATAAGCATAACATATTAGCCAATTAGTAGGAATACCTGCTCTGTTAACCAGCCTGCACGCCGCCTCTTCACAGACATTTTGGTTGTGGCTTGTTAACTAGAATTTCTTAACAGCTGCTGTGTGACTCTCTTTTTATTTGAAGTGGAAGTTATGTTGCGCTACATGACCAGTCAGACTGAAACAGAGTCTTACTGCCATTTCCAAGAAAGGATCAAATTATAACAGGGCTCACATTTTAGTCAGGCATCAACATCTTGGGTGTTTCTCAATGCCAAGGAACCTCTCCTTGATGCCTTGGTCCCACCCCGGTTGCCTAGGAGATACGTCATCAAGCACCGCCAAGGCGTGTTCCAATATTCATGTGCTACCGAGGCGTCTGTCCTTCATTTGTCTGCCGTTTAGCTAACCGACCAAGGATACATGGGAGGTTCCTTGATGCCTTCTCTGTCAAAAAATTCCCTGGATACAGCGCGGTATTTTTGAAAAGGTTGGCGGATCAGGCAGCTACTTTACGAGCGAATTTCCAATTTAAATGAAAGTCAAGTAATTCTAGCTATCAGAAAATGTTTTTTAGATCCAAAGTAGTCATCTGCTTAGGTGTTAGGGTTAGCTAAGCTACGTAGTAGCATAGTAGCTACTCTACTATGCTACTACAATGGACGGGACGTAAACAGAGCGCGTAGGCAAAAAGCGGGCTCTGGGCAGCCGTGGTCACGTGAGGTAAGTCTGTTCCATTTAACAGTTTTCTTTGACCAAGGAAGGACAGTGTACTCGTAAGCAAGGCGCCTCGCCTACCAAGGCATTGGTTCCTTGACATTGAGAAACGCCTCTTGTGTTGTCGACTAGCACAACTGGAGTTGCTAAAACTTTCGCAAAACACTTTAAGGTGAGAATAAGGAACCATTTCCATGTGTCGTGTCAAAGTGATGCGACGAGGGTTTGACTACCTTGCTTAGCAACTGGCTAAGCAAGGTAGTCATAGCCCTGCAGCAGCTTACTTGATTAAGGGCAAGCCTGCTTTGCAAAGAAAAGAACAGTAGAGGCATTCTTCAAAGGCAGACGACTTGTGTAGTGCATCAATCCTGCCCCCCCACCACCAATAAAAGCTCACATCTGTGCGGGATATGGAGTCTCTAGTTGTGGTTTATAAATGGCACTCAGAGCTCAGAGAGGGTTCGTCTTTCCGAATTAATGACAGAAAGGTTTTCTAGAAGAGGCTCCTGCGTGTATTCCTGAGAGAACGTACTTCCGTACCTTAACTTCATAATTTCCAAAAGACTCCCAACATTTCTAAATTCAATATGTTCTATAAAAGACATAGGTTGAAGCTAATATAGACTAGAAAAGCACTGATTCTTAGACCATGAAAACATACCTTTAGCAGCTGGAGTCACACTGATATTATTAGTTCAGTAGTTATTCATGAAAATCACATTTCAGTAATTGCGGTTTTCGGATCACCCAAATTTCTAATCACTTGATTCTGGTCCCATTGTAGAAATTTCCTAAAAGTTTAATCAAAATCTACCAATAACTATTTGAGTTATGTTGCAAACTAACAGACAAACCCTGGCCAAAAAATTCTTACAGTTTCAGCATGAAGGAAACAGTCCAACTGGCCACTCTTCAGTCAGTGTTGACAGAGGTCAAAATCTGCTGGTCACCAGTCACTTTGTCAGACCATCTGTCTCTCTTTTTAATGGACCCAAACATTTCCAAAAAGTACAGGTGCAATGATAAAGCCAGGTGACAAAAATGAGACAGGAGCGTTCAATCAGAACCGTTCAAATGAGGTATATGGTATCTCAGTCTTAGTCATTTGAACAAGACACGCACAGTCCACATTCCTTGAGGAGGAGAGAATGGCCCTTGAGCACAAGCAGAAATGTGAGAATCAGAAGCCAGTTGTGGTGTTTCTAACAATTGTTCATTTCTGGTCTGTCATATCTGTCATGGTTTCTTTTTTTCTACCAGGTGCCTAAATGCTGACGGACACAAAAAAAACAGGCAGACTCAAGAACGACTTCCTTTCTTGCATGAAATAAAAATAGTCTCAAACATGGATAAAAGATGTAAAGCTCAGTGTGCCCACCTTCATAGCAATAGTTTTGTCTCATTACCAGAGGAAGTTGCAGTTCATGGACCGTCACTGTAGTTCAGGAAATCTTTGCTTTGACAAGAAATATTGGGGTTGTCTTGTTTCAAGCCATGGGGTCTCGTTTCACCGCTACAGATATTTTACAAAGACATGGTGACAACATAAATACCATCAACCACTAGTGTACCATTTTATCCATTTATGACCATTTGTCAGTTGGAAAAAATATTTTATTAGCAGGCGTTTAAAAGTTGTATTTAGTGTAAACTCCTTAGAGATCAACTCAAGGCGACACTACAATATTTGGGGTAGTGTAAGGTGGCTCTTTTAGCACTAACAGCAGCTCCCGATGTCTTAAGGACAGTTTTCTCGAGTTGACAAAAGCAATGTAAATTAACCTTTAAGTAAAACACTAACTGATCAACAAGAAAATGAGATTCTCAGCTACTTCCATTTACCACCATCAAAGAGAGTACTCACCTTCTGCAACATGACAAACACTTGAGATCCTTGTTAGGTTAGAACAACTATCTGTGGGCTCTAAGGTATATTATAGGTGCTGAAGTTAGTGGTTCTCTTTCTCAGTGTTAAAAGTTTTGAAGAGTTCACTAGGTCCAAACACCCTTAAAAGTTGCAACACTGCTGAAAGAATGAAACATCTAAAACTTTAAGAGAACCAGTTGCTTTTCCACTGATGCAGAGCCTAGTGGGTGCAGCGTCATAACGTCGTATAAAGCATTCCAACTGCATACGTCCACATTGGAGAAAAAAAAAAAAAAAAAACAGGAAGCAGAGAGAGAGCCATCAATGGAGAATTTTATTGTGCCCTCACAAGTGTTGCAGTTGTGCTTCCACCCTTTGCTGGATTTGCAAAGATGTGTAAATAACATGTTCTCAGAGCACCGTCAATGGTTGATTACAAGGGTCAGAGAGCAGCAAATATGTTTGCAGAGAAAAGTAAATATGCAACGTCACTGCAGCGTCACCATGTGGGCGGGGCAGAAAGCGGTTCTCAGCAGGCACCAGCTCTGGCTGAGCAAGGGGTTGGTGCCTGGTGAAGCACCGGTTCTGAACTAACAAACAGATGCTTTGGTGGTGGAAAACCAAAGAACCAGTTCCAAGTCAGGCTCTGGTCTTGAACTAGCACAGGAACCAGCTCGGTGGAAAAAGGCTGTTAGAAAGACTTGTTATGGCCAGTGGCAGTTCTAGAACAAATTTACCAGGGGGGCCAGGGGGGACAGAGAACAAAAAGGAAAAAAAAAAAAAACAGCCAATATTTCATCATTTATGATAAGAATTGATTGATTTAGTAGTATATCTTCTTTACAGGTGCCATAACAGGAAGAATGACTAGTGCTACAGGGGCACCGGCCCCTGTTAGCCTCTGTCTAAACCCACCCATGGGTTAGGCCCCCATGAAGTCAAATGTGTTATTGGAAACAGCTGAAAGTCTTGCATTTGTTACTTAAATATTTGTTATTTAGACTGATCAGCCATAATACATGCATTCATTTTTCCAAGCTTTCCTGCTAAGTTTCCACCTGCAAACCGTTTTCAGTGATATAATCTTAAATTATTATAAAGATTTGCCAAACAGTTACTTTATGTATTCAGTAGAAACCACAAGAACGGTGCAATTTGTAAATATTTTCTTACATCTTTCAAACATTTTCCGACCCAGTTGCCGTAAGATTTTGACAAGTGTGATTAAAAACATGAAACCTCGAGTGGAAATTGTAACCTGTATTGAATAAAAATAAATAAAATAAAAAATCAGCTGCAGTTTTGTAGGAATCTCTAGTCAGGCTCAGAAGCTATTTTCTTGTAATAGGAGGAAAAGTTAATGTCGTGTTACATTTGTCTTCAGGTAGAACTACTGTTATGAAAAGTAATTACTGTAATAATTGTGCAGTTCTTTGTAGAATGTTCATTTAAGGCAGTAGAACCATGGACTGTATCCAAGAAGGATGGAGCCGCCATGTCGTCACCTATAGGTTTCTGAAGAGCTGAACTGAATCCCAGTGGGCGTTTCCCACGACCGCCATCTTGTCTGTATCACGCGTCTCATAATTTCCAGAAAATACAAAAAAAATGGCAAAGCTGTGGAGCTGAGAATGGGGCTGTGAGGGTAGAGGCGAATGATTGACATCCATCAAACTATGAGCCGATGTAGCTACGAGCTAACTAAGCTAACGGAGGGTAGCTGGAACTTCTAGCCAGAAACCTGCGACTGAACGACTCTGCTATCTCTCTGCCTTCCATACTTTTGTCAAAATTCGCTAAGCCTTGCTGCTCCATAACTTTCCCTAAAACTATGTGACTTTTAATTTAAGTTTTAATAATCAATATGGAAAGTGAAGAAGAAAATTTGCCCCTTGAGTAGAACACTAAATGTCAAATCAAACAGATGAGCATGTTTATGACATCTAAACATATACTGAGCCATTTAACTAAACTCAGCAAAAAAAGAAACGTCCCTTTTTCAGGACTGTGTATTTCAACAATAATGTTGGAAAAATCCAAATAACTTTACAGATCTTCATTGTAAAGGGTATAAACAATGTTTTCCATGCATGTTCAATTAACCATAATCAATTAATTAACATGCACCTGTGGAATGGTCGTTAAGACCTTAACAGCTTACAGAAAGTAGGCATTTAAGGTCACAGTTCTAAAAACGCAGGAAACTAAAGAGACTTGTCTACCGACTGTGAAAAACATCCAAAGAAAGATGCCCAGGGTCCCTGATCATCTGCGTGAACGTGCATTAGGCATGCTGCAGGGAGGAATGAGGTCTGCTGATGTGGCTAGGGCAATAAATTGCCTTGTCCGCACTGTGAGACGCCTAAGACAGCGCTACAGGGAGACAGGAAGGACAGCTGATCATCCTCGCAGTGGAAGACCAAGTGTAACAACACCTGCACAGGATTGGTACATCCAAATATCACACCTGCGTGACAGGTACAGGATGGCCACAACAACTGCCTGAGTCACACCAGGAACACACAATCCCTCCATCAGTGCTCAGACTGTCCGCAATAGGCTGAGACAGGCTGGACTGAGGGCTTGTAGGCCTGTTGTAAGGCAGGTCGTTACCAGACATCACCAGCAACAACGCTGCCTATGGGCACAAACCCACCTTCGCTGGACCAGACAGGATTGGCAAATAGTGCTCTTCACTGATGAGTCACGGTTTTGTCTCACTAGGGGTGATGGAAGGATTCGTGTTTATCGTCAAAGGAATGAGCGTTACACCGAGGCCTGTACCCTGGAGCGGGATCGATTTGGAGGTGGGGGGGTCCGTCATGGTCTGGGGCGGTATATCACATCACCATCGGACTGAGCTTGTTGTCATTGCAGGCAATCTCAATGCCTTGCGGTACAGGGAAGACATCCTCCTCCCTCATGTCGTACCCTTTATCCATGCTCATCCGGACATGATCCTCCAGCAGGACAATGCCACCAGCCATACTGCTCGTTCTGTGCGTGAGTTTCTGCATGACAGCAATGTCAGTGTTCTGCCATGGCCAGCGAAGAGCCCAGATCTCAATCCCATTGAGCACGTCTGGGACCTGTTGGATCGCAGGGTGAGGGCTAGGGCCATTCCCCCCAGAAATGTCCAGGAACTTGCAAGGGCCTTGGTGGAAGAGAGGAGTAACATCTCACAGCAAGAACTGACAAATCTGGTCCAGTCCATGAGGAGGAGATGCACTGCAGTACTTCAAGCAGCTGGTGGCCACACCAGATACTGACTGGTACTTTTGATTTTGAGCCTCCCTTCATTCAAGGACACATTATTCTATTTCTGTTAGTCACATGTCTGTGAAACATTTTTTGTTTATGTCTTATGGTGTTGACTCTTTTAGTGTTCATACAAATATTTACACACATTAAGTTTACTGTAAGTAAAAACAGTTGAAAGTCAGAGGACGTTTCTTTTTTTTGCTGAGTTTATTTTGTTAACAGGGCCTGCTTACAAAGAAGCAAACCGGTTGGTGACAGTCTGAAAGCATAGTTCTTATCAACAGTCTTTGGCCTTATTTACTGATTTTGGAGTGGTCTTAAGCAATGAGGGTGGGTGACAATCTTAATCACAAGTTAATACAGATCCAGTTCCAGCAAATGAACACATTCCTGCTCCTCCAAAGTTAAAGCATGAGTAACATGATTAAAGCAATCCACAGTAAAAGAGAGAAAAGGGAAGACCAGGAAAGAAAGGTGGCTTAAATAATGAAATTTACATGGGAAAGATTTATAAATACGTTGTATTTTTTTGTTTTTGTGTTTGTTTCGTGTGAAACACCAACGTGTTTACTTTCACAAATTTACAACACTAGTAAACAGGTTGTCATAGTCAAGGACTGAGGATCTATGAGAACAGGCAGATGGAAACTCATTCCCAGGCAACTTTAAATATATTTATGGCAGTCATCCAAAGATCTTCCAGGAAATAAAGACATTTTAAGAGAATCCTTTCGCCTAGACATTTTTTTGAAAATCTCTGGCTCATCCTATGCTTTTATAGGGACGGCATGCTGAAAAGCAGACTGGATCTAAGACAACAGTGCATTTTTCTTCTGACTCCATGTGAAAACCCCCGTTTAGCACACTTAAGATTAGGATGGGCTCACATTGTCAAAAAAATATCAAAAAGTAAGCCAAAATTTTCGCCACTGTCTCCTGGGAGCCCTTTACTGAAATACACTGCAGCTATTCAGAAAAAAAACCAGCACTTAGGCAGTGGAAGACCCCTTTAAAACAAATTGGCCCAAAAATAGATCTCAACCCGCCCCCCCCGCACACATGCCGAAAATGTGAGCCTTTTCAAAGTTCATCAAGATCTAATAATGCCATTTTATCACATCTAAAAGCCATCTTCTGTCTGTCTTGAGGCCTTAACTTTTTCAATTCAATTTAAACATCCTTTATTGATCCCAAAGGGACATTAAATGTTGTTGCAACTCATGTCAAAGTATCTTCAAAGAGCCGTTGTGGATGGGGATGTTGTGGACAGGAAGTATCTCCAGTAGCAGTCAGTTTTGCAAAGACTCTGAGGAACCCTCTGAGTGAAGATACTGTTGCTGTTTAACAGTCTCATGACTGTCAAGACAAGCCAACAGCTCAATTCACAGCAACATCTCCTGGATGACACCATCAGTCGTTGGTAAGCACTGCTAAGAGGAGCACCTCATTTGCTTTTGCTGCTCCTCTTTTTAAATCTATCTGGCCGTAAGGTTAGAAAGCCAAAGAGGGGGAATCTATCCTTCCAATATGGTGGATGGAAGAGATAGTTTGAACTTTCTCCTTCTCTCACTCTGTGGTCTTGCTCTGCATCCATGAAGCCTCCTTTTCAACTCCTCTGGGAGTTCAGGTATTATTTGAGCTTTTGAGATGATAATCAGTGACGCGATTTTAGAGAAAACACAGATGCTGTGAGAAACCTCGACAGGAGACTTGTAGACAGACTGATGTCAGCTCTTTGTTGTTTACTCTGTTATCTTATCTAAATAATTTTAGTGTTCAATTCTTTATTTCTGTCCATCTAATGTTAACCACTGTAAAAAAAAAAAACCATGTTACACTATGTCTGAATGAGCTCTACTAATAAAGTCTGATTGATTGTTCAGGTTGATTCCAGGGAATACACACGAAAACAGAGGTTTAAAGTAATGCTAAGCCTGTTAATTGATAACATAAGATGCTAAAGTATGTTTAAAATGTCAGAGCTGTGATAATTTGGTTTATGATAACAAATCAGTAAACCCCTGTTAATACAGTGACTGCTCTCTCACACAATGGGCCGCTGCTTCTGCGCTGGTTCAGAGCTTTTGTGACCTAAAAATCCATCTGTATGTCGACTTCAAGTTTCAAAGGTTGTACCTGAACAAAAACAGGTCATCCTCCAACCTTCCCCCATCTACACAACTTCCAGTGTTGCTGTCATAATCTCACCTCTCCGTCAGAGGACTTAGCCCTGGCTTGCCGGGAATGTGGCAGCGCCACGCTATCTCCAGGGCACCGCAGACGACTGCAACGTGCCACCACCATAAGCATTAGTCTAAAAGCCTACATCATACATGGTCAAAGGCCGCGCCTAAAGCATACATACATCAAGGTTTACCAGCTTGCACCCGTTTCTATAGTTTGTCATGTTCTGCTATTTACAGGAAGCAGTGTTCCAGGTGAAGTCTGTGCACCGTCAGTCTGCTCTCACTCCTGTTCATCATCTGTGATCTTTTACAGAACAAATCAGAGTAATTCCTCTGAAGCACTTAAAAGTGCAACAAGCTTCGGGGTGACACTGCACAGAGAGAAAACATAATGTAACCATATCATTCTAATATAATGGACACATTACTGGATTACGTTTTCATGTTAATGTGAGCCTTTTGGAGCACTGGTTTACTCTACAGCTGTAATAATAATGCTTCTATTAGTCCATTAGTAGATGCATTTATCTGGGCAGCTTCAATATCATCATGTGTAACAACTAATGGAGCTCATTTATAGTGTGCAACCTCAAAGGCTGTGCTTTTATCTTTGATATAAAAAACCCTATGTAGGTTTGGCTTTCACCTCTAAACTGTTTCAGGTACCCCCCCGGGTACCTGAAGGGTTTCCCCTTCTCTACACTGGATTCTACCATTTCCTCATTTTACTCCACATCTTTGATTTGATGAGAGGTTGACCGTTTTAAGTACAAACTGTGATTGATGTGAACTCCTTGCCCCCTCTGCACTGTTATGCAACAGACAGGTAGCTGAACCTTAATAAATAAATAAAAATCATGTTCATACAGTGAAGCTTTCATTTTTCATCCTGATCCAGATTATTCAACTTTTCATAAACAATTTCTCATTGAAACACACATGCAGCGCCTCTTATTCTATCAACAGCAAACAAATGTACAGCGAAGAAGCTGCATGCACCAACTACAACACAAACTGCTCATTACCAGTAAAAAGTACACTTACAAAACTCTAATGCTGTGTTGAAAAAATGATCCATTTTCTGATTCTAAATAAATTCTGATAAAAATTCCTAAAGATCGATTTGTACGTCCAAAGATCGATTTAACTTTGTCTGTCCTTACAGCTAAAGTAGGAAAGAAAGGGTCCATATATGGACATTTTGAGGCCTAATCCAGTTTTCCCCAAGTGAACTTTAACCCCACCCACTGTCGGGTCATTAAATTCAGGCACACCTGCTAGGTGTGAAGAAATGTAAACAATATGGCGTCGGACACTAGCGGCACCGTTAGCCTAGGGGTGGCTTTGATAACGCCTGCGCTAGGCGGAGTTCTGCCACCATTTTGGGTTCAGAACTGACAAAGAGAAAGATGAGCTGAATTCCAAGCCCTGCTAAATGAAGGTGAAGTATTGTGGAATTACGATCAACTTCAGGAGGCACGTGTTGCGACTTGAACAAGATCTCACGTCCGAGTAATTCTCCATGTTCTCTCAAAGTAACTGAGGCGATTGCGGGCTTCATTTGCAAGGATGTGCGCCCATATTTGGTTGTTGACAACAAAACATGGGGCAATTTTCATTAGCTGTTTCAGGTGGCGAATCAGAGTAGCGGAAACACACTATGTGTCTTGCAAACGTCTTTCTTGAAGAAGTCATCCTAAACGTACATGTCATAATCAATTCTAAATCTTCAGAATCAGAATCAAGTCTTGAACTTTGAAGTCAATACCCAGCTCTACAAAATTCCTAATGATTCAAAACTACTTTTGGTGCTGCTTGATTAGTCGTTGAGATTAAGGCTGTAATTTATATCGATCTGACTAGAGATGCAGGGAGAAACCAGCTGGTGACCAGACGCAGCCCATTTTCAGCTCGACTGGCCCTGACCAGACAGCTAGGCTCCAACAGGTCACACTGACCAGAACGACTTTGGGATTGGAAGTTGTTTCTGTGGGAAGCAAACTCAGATTTAGCTGCGTCCAGTATTGGTGAGGTGTTTAAAACTCAGATCAGTTCAGCCGACACTAGGGATACTGAACATATTCCAGCAAAGTTGCTCTCATTTATCTTTTTAAGCTCCCAACCACTGTTTGCAAAAGAACATGCTGGATTAGGACATGTTGATAGTCTCCTGATAATCTCACTGTTCAGCAATGAGGAGACAGAAAATCAAACTTGCTTAACATATAGTTCACCCTCTGATCATTTTTTTTAAATTATGTTGGTTAAACCTTTTCCCTGTGGCAAACCATGCTCTGTGAAAGAATAGCCCGGATTCCTTAGATCAAATTCAAAAATACTTTATTGATCCCAGAGGGAAATTAAGTGTTGGTATAGCTCATAGAATTAATTATTTAAGGAGTTGTTATAGATGATGATGGCTGTGGGCAGGAAGGATTTCCTGTAGCGGTCTGTGTTGCAGCGAAACTGAAGAAGCCTCCGACTGAAGACGCTCTGTTGGATGGCATTAAATTGGCCCCCAGTAATAACGTAAAGAACCTCGGCGTTATTTTTGACCGAGACTTGACATTTAAATCCCATATTAAACAGGTTTCTAGGATTTCTTTTTTCACCTCCAGAATATTGCTAAAATTAGAAACATCCTGTCCAGGAGTGATGCTGAGAAACTAGTCCATGCATTTGTTACCTCAACGCTGGACTACTGTAATTTGTTACAATCAGGAAGTCCACAAAATGCCATTAAAAGCCTTCAGTTGATACAAAATGCGGCAGCAAGAGTTCTGATGAATATTAAAAAGAAAGATCACATTTCTCCTGTTTTAGCTTCCCTTCATTGGCTCCCTGTTAAATCCAGAATAGAATTTAAGATCCTTCTTCTTACATACAAAGCCCTTAATAATCAAGCTCCATCATACATCAGAGATCTAATTGTTCCATATGTTCCTAACAGAGCCCTTCACTCTCAGACTGCAGGTTTACTTGTAGTTCCTAGGACTTCAAAAAGTAGAATGGGAGGCAGATCTTTTAGTTATCAGACTCCTCTCCTGTGGAACCAGCTCCCAACTTTAGTACGTGAGGCAGACACTCTGTTTACTTTTAAGGCCAGGCTTAAAACTTTCCTTTTTGATAAAGCTTGTAGTTAGAGTGGCTTAGGTCATCCTGAGCTATCTCTGTAGTTATGCTGCTATAGGCTTAGACTGCTGGAGGACAGACTTACCAATTTTCTTCACTCTGCTACATCCTTTTCTCCTACGACTCTCCAGTTGTATTACAGTACATTCTGTTATTTCGACTGTTAACTTTGTTTTCTCTCAGTGTTTTTCTCTCCATAGAAGATATACCTGGTCTGGTATCCTGCTTGGCTGCAACGCCCTGTTGGACGGGGGGCATCGACTGGGATGATGCTCCCAGTAACTAAACATCCACTGTGTCCTGTCATCCACAGACGGTCGTGGCAGATGGCCGCTCCTACTGAGCCTGGTTCTGTTGGAGGTTTCTTCCTGTTAAAGGGGAGTTTTTCCTCTCCACCGTCGCTACATGCTTGCTCAGTATGAGGGATTGCTGAAGGATTGCTGAGGTTGGAAAGTCTGCATCAACCAGGCCCAACCTCACACCAATGACTGACGCAATCTGCTGGGATTCCTTAAATAGGAAACTTTTTAACCGATTGGAATGTTTGTATAAATGTTTTGAAATGACTTCTTGTTAAGTGCCTTGAGATGACATCTGTTGTGAATTAGCGCTATATAAATAAACTGAATTGAATTGTTGTTGTATGACAGTCTCATGAAGAGGATGCTCAGGGTTGTCCATAATTTTTTTGATTTTTTGAAGAATCCTTCTTTGCATCATCATCTCCAGATGTTCCACAGTTGTCCCAAGAACAGAACCAGCCTTCTTTATCAGGTGGTTTAGCCTATCTAAATCCCTGGCTCTGATGCTGCTACCCCAACAGATGACGGGTGAAGAGATTACACTCTCCACAACAGACGTGTAGAAGATCTGCAGCATCTTGCTGCAAACCTTGAAGGACCTAAGCTTCCTCAAGAAGTACAGTCTGCTCTTTCCCTTCTTATAGACGGCTTCACTGTTCAGTCTCCAGTCCAGTCTGTTGTCAAGGTGAACTCCAAGGTATTTATACTGCTCAACCACCTCCACTTCTTCTCCCATGATGGAAACAGTGTTTGACTTATCCCTGTTTCTTCTGAAACCTACAATCATCTCCTTTGTTTTGTTCACATTCAAGGTGAGACGATTGTTTCCACACCATGTCACAAAGCGGTCCACCAGCTCTCTGTATTCAGCTCCTTGTCCATCTCTGATACACCCGACAATTGCAGAGTCATCTGAGTATTTCTGCAGATGACAGGTCTCTGATTTGTACTGGAAGTCTGAGGTGTACAGAGTGAAAAGGAATGGTGAGAGTACGGTCCCCTGTGGTGCTCCTGTGCTGCTGACCACCTGGTTTGACACACAATTTTTCACTCTCACAAATTGTGGTCTGTTTGTCAGGTAGTCATTGATCCAGGCTATTGTTGAGGGCTCCACCTGTGTCTTCAAGAGTTTCTGACAAAGTAAATCAGGCTGAATTGTGTTAAATGCACTGGAGAAATCAAAGAACATGATCCCCACAGTGCTGCCTGCTTTGTCCAGATGACAGTGGGTTGGTTGAAGCAGGTGGATGATGGCATCTTCAACTCCAACTCCACAGCGATAAGCAAACTGCAGTGGGTCCTCATACGTTCTTGTTTGCTTACTCAGGGGTGCCAACAGGAGTCTCTCCAGGACCTTCATGATGTGGGATGTCAGGGCAACAGGTCTACAGTCATTGATGACTGATGGGTGAGTTCTCTTTGGTACTGGAACAAGGCAGGATGTCTTCCACAACACTGGAACCTTCTCCTGAGTTAGGCTAAGGTTGAAGAGGTGCTGCAGAATCCCACAGAGCTGCTCTGCACAGGCCTTCAGGACTCTGGGGCTGACACCATCTGGACCTGCAGCCTTGTTCCGGTTCAGTTTCTCCAGCTGCCTCTTCACCTGACGTTTGGAGACAGAAAGGTGGGAGAGGGAGGCAAAGGGGGTAGCAGCATTTCCTGACTTGGTTGACGTCAAACTTGTGGAATCAGAAGAGTCCATGGCTGAGGTGAAGGATAAAACATCCGAGGTGTAACATGGAAGCTGTTGATCAGAGGAGAGTGGGATGTCTGTTTGGCTGGGAACAGGAGAGGAGGATGCTAAGCTAGTTCCTGCACTGAACCTGTTGAAGAATGTGTTCAGTTCATTGGCTCTGTCCAGACTTCCATCTATCCAATCATTCCTGTCCTTAAAGCCGGTGATCTTTCTCATTCCTGACCAGACATCTCTGATATTGTTCCTCTGTAGTTTGTTCTCCAGCTTCTTCCTGTATGCCTCCTTGCTGTCTCTGATCTTGACCTTAAGTTGCTTCTGTATACTCCTCAGGAATTCCCTGTCTCCCTCCCTAAAGGCTCCTTTTTTCTTATTTAGTAGTTCCTTCAGGTCACTGGTGATCCAGGGTTTGTTATTAGGGAAGCATCTCACTGTTCTGGTGAGGATGATGTTGTCCACATAGAAGTTTATATAGTCAGTCACACACTCAGTCATGGCATTGATGTCCTCTCCATGTGCTTGGCAAAGAGTCATCCAGTCTGTGGTTGCAAAACAACCCTGCAGGGCTTCTTCAGCTTCCTGTGACCATTTTCTCACAATTTTCTTTGCAACATGTTGCCTCTGAACAAGTGGTTTATATTCTGAACAGAGAAAAACAAGATGATGATCTGATTGTCCCAGAGGAGGTCTTGGTTTGGACATGTATGCCTCCTTTACATTTGCACAAAACAAATCCAAGGTCCTGTTTTCTCTTGTAGAGCAGCTGACAAACTGTTGAAATGTTGGAAGTGTAGTAGAGAGCGAGGCACGATTAAAATCACCAGATATTGCCACAAATGCATTGGGGTGCTGTGTCTGTAGCTTAGCAACAACGGAACAGATGAAGTCACGTGCATTGCCGGCAACGGCTGAAGGTGGAATGTAAACAACTGCCAAAATTACACTGGTGAACTCTCTTGGTAAATAATATGGACGAAAACCTACTGCCAAGAGTTCGACATCTGGGCTGCAGAGACGACACTTCACAGTAACATGTCCTGGGTGACACCATCTGTTGTTGACAAGAACTGCTACTCCACCACCTTTTCTTTTCCTGCTCGTTTTCAGATCTCTGTCTGCTCGTA
Source organism: Valencia hispanica (assembly GCA_963556495.2). Lineage (NCBI taxonomy): Eukaryota > Metazoa > Chordata > Actinopteri > Cyprinodontiformes > Valenciidae > Valencia > Valencia hispanica. Next base: position 40,903,872 of record OY747717.1, read on the forward strand.
CAGTCAGGAAGCCTGGCAGAGAGACGTTGGAGTCGGGGATATGATCCAGCAACCACATCTCAGTAAAACACATAACACTGCATTGCCGGTACTCTGGCTGAGTCCTTGTAAGGGCTTGGAGTTCATTCATCTTGTTAGCCAGTGATCTTACGTTGCCCATTATGATCGATAGAAGAGATGGCTTGAACTTCCTCTTTCTCTGTCTCCTTTTCACTCCTGCTCTGCATCCACGTCTCCTCCTTATCAACTCATCAGGGATTTGTGGCTTCAGTTGAGGTATTATTTCAGCTTTTGCGATGTTAATCAGCTGCTCCCGGCTGTAAACCACATTGTTGCCATGGTTACGCATCATAACAAGTTGTCAAAAAGTGAAACATTTACAACAAAAATCCTTCCAGCTTCACAGCACCAAAAACTAGAAAGTACACAGGTCAAAAAAATGCAATCTTCCTCAAGAAAAAAAGAGGAACCAATTTACAAAAAAACTAAACTAATATGTAGCCAACAGAGCCACTCCAACATGCAGCCACCCAGAGCAGCGCAATTCTAGAATAGAAAATCATTTGCACTGCAAATAAAGTTTTGCATGCCACGGACACGTAAACAGTCTGCAACTGTTAGAAGAACTTAAGAGACACAGCTCAGTGAGAGGGTGAGGCTGACAACAATCAGAGCAGACCAACAACAGACACCAGGAGTTGATCTTTGTCAATACAGATTATTTAAAGATGTCTTTATCAGGAAATGATATTTGGGAAAGGATCAGATTTTGCCTAGTGTCATCAGTCTATGCTTATTCGATCTGACCAGAAATTACCAATTAACAGCACATAATACTTGATAACATTGGACTATGTTCCAACACTACATAGACCTATAGTGATTCAACGAGATCAATCTCAGAATCAGGAAGTTTTCATTTGTTTTGTTCTATATTGTCAATCTAGAAATGCTGGTGGAAGGATAAGCCATCTGACAGCAGATGAATTCCAGTTTCCTCTCAGCTTCCCTCTGTGAACAGGTCCGAGCAGACTCAAGAAGTACAGAGTAGAACAGGAATGTCAGAGAGTACAGTCGGATGGCTGCGCGTCAGAACTCTGTAGTCCTGTGATCCAGCTGAGACCCCTTTATCACATTATGGCGGCACGCTGTTAGTGACCATCAGGTTTTTTCTGAACACAAAAGAACAAACCCTGAGTGGCTTCCTAACCTGACCCCGTTTTCTTAGTGAAAAGGCTTACTATTTGGGGTTTTAACTGATCGGCTTTAAAATCGGTCATGGATTGTGTTCAGCGGGGAGGGGTCTCTAAAGTTATCAAAAAAATTACTTTTTGTGCATGATAAAGGGGCCGGGGCCAGGCCTCAAACTTTGACTAAACGCCAACAATATAAAAGGTTGTTATATCCCCTATTCAGAAAGTCCCAAAGGCATTAAAATTGGCTGTGGTGGATAGCCATCAGGTCCCTGACGAATCAGAATAGCTGAAATCACTTAGCCCCCGCCCCCTGATAACAGGAAGTGGAATGTTTAGCTTTGAAAGGTCCATATTTTACACCCTTGACCTAATCAACATGAAACTGTGCACAGTGACTGTAAACACTTTGGTGTAAATCTGTCCCGTACTGAGAAGCTATAAAAGAGGTTGGGGCCAAACGTTCACCTCTAATTTCCAGAAAAATCCTCTTATCTGGACCATAATCAACATGATATATACTAGTCCAACCCCTGAAACCTATGCTAATATCTGGTGGGTGTGGTTTAATTCCTCCACAGCGCCCGATAGAATCAATAAAACAACCAGCCCCAAACCATATTTTACCCAAGGATTATGAAATTCTGTACACCTATGTAGTGTCTGAGGACCTAAAAAAAAAGTCTCTTGAAACCGTGGTCCAAACCCCATGGGAAGTCGGCCATTTTGACTTTGGATCACCAACCCCCCACGATATATCGTGCATCAATAGTTTTGGCATTTACTGGACTGGTTTCATTTTACTTTTTTTCCAGTAGCAGAGTACCAGAACATTTGCCAGTATGCTGAAAGCTAACAGAAATGTAGATTTTCTGTGATTTTGCAAATATTCTATAGTGACAACTTGTGGCCTAGTCGTGGCTCTGCAAGTGTCCCTGTAAAATGGTCAACCCATGCAAATCTGAAACTGCAGTCTGGTAGAAATATGTACACCCAGAGAAGTTACAGTCCCAGTTACTATGGCAACATCTCTCTCTATTAACAATGGTTCTGTATACCACATCAGGCCAGAAATAAAAGCTTTTCACTGTATTCTTTATGACTCGACAAAAAATCAGTGTAGCAGGAGGATGCTCGCTTTAATGGGCTATCTGACCATAGAAACCTTTAACCTTACGCAAGCTAATATACAGAGTAAAAAAAGAATACATAGCATAAACCCAAACCAGAAACCCCAAGGGAGGACGGAAAAGCACATCTACTAGATTGCAAAGCAGCCGTTAATGATTTCTGAAACAAATGGCATTAGCAACGTAAAACTAAAAGAAACAATGTGTGTGGGGATCTGAATGACTCATCTATGCTCAGCTGCTGCTAATACGAGCTACATGTACATCTTCAAAACAAACTATGAAGTTTTGTCTGAATTAAGGGAAGTGAATCTGTTGAACTTTAAGATTAACAGCAAATACTTAACTAGTCTTCAATATTTAATTTGTAATTATAGAAACACCTTTAAACATGTTCAGATATGAAAAAATACATATTCATCTGTGTGTATTTAAGTGTCTGAATCAGTGCCGGTAAGTTAAATAGCCCACACTGAAAGTGACTGTTGGCTTTAAAGAAAGTAAAGAAATAATGAAGGCTTAGATAACTAGTCTGCACACAGCTACCTAAAGCCTGAAGATGGTACTCTAACATTTACAAGCCTCCCACAAAAAGCTACTGTCTCAATAACCAAATAGCAGCCACATCCTGTTTTACAGAGTTGCATGCTACGGCCCAAAACCCGAGCGCTCTGAAGCGGCTGACAACCTGCTGCAGCAAAGCAGCGCACCTCTCTGGAAACAGTTAAAGAGAAGAGACAAAAACGGTGTCCGTTCAATCAGAATGGGGGCTTTAGTCTTTTCTGCCGGCCTACTAACAGTGGGTGCTTGCTAACAGCATGGGGTAGTGGAACGGGATTGGGGGGGTGTTAACGTCAAGAGCGGCAATATCCTGGTAGCGCAGCTGCACCAGCATCACAGGCGGCACCCGGCAGCGGCTACTGGAAAAGTTTGAAACTAACTACATCGTACAGCCATCAGTCAAACAAGCCCGGGAGCGAATGACAGCTATGAGAGGGTACGCTGTGGAGCACAATACATGGAAAGGACGTTCCCACTGCTTTCTATTTGCCTCTGACTCAACAAGCTGGTTTGAAGCCCACACAGATTTTTCAGTCAGGCTAACACTAGATTAACCTCATGGATAGATCAATCAGCAAGAGATCTGAATTGGCTAATCTTCCATAAATCACTAGGGTCAACAACAACAAAAAACCTCTATTTATTAAATAAGAACTCTATGATCTATCAACCAACCACCAGCATGAACTTTTTAAGATTCACATAAAAACACCTCAGATTATTGTTAGGAACGGATCTAGGTCAATTCACTTCATCAATTGCTGCGCCCATTTTGTACCCACGCAATGCCACTTCCTACTTTGAGCCCTTTGTAAAAAAGATTTTAATCTCAACAGGATCATTCCTTTTAAAATAAAAGTTAAATAGAAATGTTAAAAAAATCAATTTAGTAGACATACAATCAACCTAAACCATTGCACATCACTGTATTTTTTTTGTATTGAGGTATTTTAGTCACAAATTGTCATAAGCATGTTTAGACCGCAAAGATCATTTACTTGTTTTCATACACAATTATTATTTTCTTATTTTCAGAAGGAATCAAAAACTGCAACCATTACCAAATAGAGATGCACAATATATTGGCATTAGAAGGAGAATCAGCCCAAGTTAACCATTTTTAACATATCCGTATCGGCCCTATAAGTATGTAGATAATGTCTACATATTAACCCATGTAGATGTTAATAACAGATATTTATTTCCATCTTGTTGCCCTTGGCAATATGACAGTGATAGTCATGAAGTGCGGGATTATGGGGCAGCAGTGTGGTCATTTTTCCCCCCCCCGGATGTCAAGAGTGTAGGTAAATATATACATTACATATAATATCGGTAAGTATTGTTATTGGCCATAGCAGAAATATTAGTATCAGCTAGGGCTGGATGATAATTCAATAACAATATTTATCGATCGATAGACATGTTAGAAACAAAAGGGTTGATAAAAAATTTGGTTTAAAAAAAAAAGTTGCCATTTCTTTTTCATTATAGCCCATTAGGTAGCTTAATACTACAGTCATTATTTACTCTAAACCAATCACAAACGCAGACCCAGGCAGCTCCATCACAGAGCCCTCGTTTTTCTCAAACCACAAAAAAACAGCAAAAGATGTCACAGCAAGGAGCGGCGGAGGAAACTGTTCCTCAAAAAAGTTTCAATAGTTCAACAGCAGGTAAATGCGCCCTGTTCTGAACCGATCTTTGACGCACATCAACACTAAACGTAATAATAATGAACAAAATTAAATACAGGAAATACTACAGTCTGCAAAGTTGCCGTTGTTGCTGTGAAGTTTGCACAAACAGGCGGAACACACCGGGGCCGCGATGCTAACATCACCTGCTGCTTTTAAAATGTCCACCCGGTTCTCCACCTCGTCCTCAGAAGCTAAACCACTTTCAAAAAATACAAATGGGGGTGAAAAAGACCTGCTGTTTTCAGCACTCAGTCACAGGACTGGGCTCCAGTGTTTAAGGTGCCGTCTACACTCAGCTACTGGTGAGTAGCTGGTTAGATTTAGCAGCTGAACTCAATTAGAATCAACTTTATTGACCCGGTTTTTACACACAAACTAAACCAAAGGTCTGAGCCAGTAATATAATAAAGTGTCATAAAAAGTTTAAAAGATATTTAAAAAGCATCAAGATAAGCCTTCAATATTAGTAACACAATTTTTCAAAAATTATAAAGGTTAATAACATTACTTTTCTTTTAGGGATGTGAACAAATATTGATACGCTGATATATCATATTTTATGTCACGATGTTTCATTATTCAAAAGCAATGTATCGATTATTATTTCCTTTTTTTTTTATGGAACCATTAATGATGACAGTAATTTTTGTAGTAAAATTAAAAGTATTACTGTTAGTTGGTGGCTGTTTTAAACTTTTTCATTCCAGTGGATCAACTAGATCTAGTAATAAAACTGGATGTGTTAGTTCATTAAAGAATAGCATAAATGACCAGGGATACACTTAAAATATTTTCTACATTTTTTGATAGTAATCAATGGAACTATTCCCTTTATCGACACACTCTATGTCGTCCAGCCCTAGTGAATTAGAATCATCTTTATTGGCTGGTTTTTAAACTTAACCAAATGTCTGAGCAATTAATATAATTACGTGTCATAAAACGTTTTAATGATTTATTAAAGGATCAGGATAAACCCTCAATTTAAATTGCTAACATAATCTAAAAAAATTAAGTAAGAACATTAGTCTTTACTTTAGGTTTGGCAGTATTTACTGATGTCACTCAGGTCTCTTCATTTTTTTGTTTCTTACAAACTTTAAGCTACTGTAAAAATAAAAAAAGGTTTAAATATAGGGCTGAATATAATTCTTATAATTAGTTCATTAAAGAATAGCATAAAATGACCAGGGGTGCACTTAAAATTTTCTACATTTTGATAGTTATCAATAATTATCTGTCGATCAATATGCTCTTTTTTATATCATCTAGCAATATTGGCCCAAAATTTTTAATTAAATGCAAAGAACCTGCAGCAAATTTCGCTGTACTTCTGTGCCCTTTATTTTTTAGAAAGAAATTGGTCCAAATTGAAAAACAGATATCTGTATCAGCCAGGAAAAGCCTGCTCTGTGGATAGTTTTTTCTTTTTTGTAAACAAGGCAATGCTAGTGTAGTGGTTGTTCCCTTTATTTGTTGTCTAATTGCAGGACGCCAGAGCTGCATCATGGTTTGCAGAAAACTGAACAGACAAAAAGAAGCAGCCTTGTTTTTTTTGTTTTTCTTTAAGCAAGCATGTACAGTAGAGACAGGTTCGACAGTAACAGCACGCCTCCTTCCTGCTTTGCTGCCAAATATGCTTCACAAAGAATCCATGTTAATTGCAAACAGACACAATCACTTAACATCATAAGGCCTTACTGATGAGCTTACCTGGGCTCAGGGAGGATGATTTTCTTACTGGCACGGGCCGCAGGAGTAGATTTGCTCTTCTCCATCGCCATCAAATAGCTGACATCGGCGAGTACCGCTTCGAGGTCCGCCATTTTTCGACCCCTTTGGACGAGCAAATTAGATAAAATAGCAGGCTTTCTGATGTGCTTTTTTTAAAAGAAAACTATTTAGAGAATTAGAAGAAAAAAAAAACGTTTCCTCCAGCGCAGAGGATCGACATCAAGGGCCGAGGTGCGATGACAGGGGGTTGGTAAAGGGAGGGGGTCCGGAGGAAGCGGAATCGTGTTGCTGTCTGCGGATGCTAACCTCAAGCAAACATCATTAAGACATAAAAAGGAAATTCATTGGGGGGGGGGCATTAAGGTGGGCCGATCGGGTTTTTAAAAAAAAAACTAAGTGGATCCGCTCGATCGCCGTCCTTGCAATCCCATTCGGCGCAAAACTGCAGCCGGAATCGCGCTGTGCGAGCGCGGGGAGAAAAAGGTGCTAAAATAAGCAAGAACAGGCTCGTTTTTTGTGTGAGCGCTTCCTGGCTTTACGGGGCTGCCGTGATGTGCAGCGTTAGTGGACAGCTGTCAAATTCTGCACGTCTCTTGGGACTTCCTTGCTGAAAAATGTGCCCAAACGATCGGTTTGTCTCCAGGTCCACATGGGTTTCGATTAGGGCTTTTTCCTTCAAATGTAAACAAATGTGCTTAGGGGGCAAAAAAAATCGAGTTTCAGTGAAATGGCAGGCGGAGTCTGCAGTCAGATCGGATATGGGACTGGATTGTTTTTGGCCTCGATAGCAGCAGAGGGTCTGCCTCACAGCAAACAAACAGGAACACGTGTGGCTCGTTTTGCTCCAACCATCACATTTAGGGGGGGGGGGGGTTACTGAAGACGACCCTCCAGGACAGGTTCGATGTGGCGATCCGTTGTTCTAGTCTCAAAATGTTAGGATCCTTTAAGCGAGTTTTGGCACAAATGAGCCCATGCGATCGGAAGATGAAATAATACGGATTCCGTTCAATCCCCTCTGCTGTCTGTGTGGTTATTTGTTGTTGTTTTTTTCCTTTTCTGCTCCGTCCTTTTTTCGCTCGGCTTCCTTCCTGTTGCAGCTGAAAAGCTCCGTATGGGGCGGCAGCAATCACGCCGAAAATACAGTTGGAAAAGACGTGGATAAACACCTTGAGCGGTTTAGCTCTTAATCCAGAGCGGCCACGGTGTGATTAACTAATCACAAACCAAATCCACGCGTCCCGGAGCTAACCTGCTGTAGCCTCCTGCTGGTGTCGATTTTCGGGTTCGCCTGCTAGTTAGCCAACATGCTAGCTAGCGAAAAAAAAGAAAGCTGCTAGCCAGAAGGCTAAATTACCAGTGAGCGAACTGCTGGGTTTCGACAGCTGCATTAAAATGCCCGTAAAGCCACTTGTCAACACGGTTAGTACAAGCTGGCTGACTAACAGCGGCGCTGTTCCGTCCCCATGCGATGCAGCAGTTTACCTAAAAAGCTAACGGCTGCTCTTGCTTCCGTCTCCCTGTTATTGGGGAAGTCTCGCTGCACTTCCGAGAAACAGTCCAGAAACTCGAGGAGAAAAAGCTCAGTAAAGACGACCAGTATAGTCCATGGCTTCTTGTTGAATTATCCGGGGCTGCAGAGGATGGATGGAGGGAGAGCAGCTCGGCTGGCCAGCGGTGGTTTCACTTAACTGGGAGCCGAGGTTATTGACCGTTAAGGCGGGTGATTGTTGGGGGGGGTACGGTTATATTTCCCCCACACCGAAAAGAAAACAAAACAAATACTACGCTCCTATTTTTGATGTGTTCCGCCACGGAAAAGTACAAAATGCTAAAAACCAGCAGAAACGAACAGGTCGTGGTTTTCCGCGCCAGCCAGCCCCGTGCGGCTCCTGTCCGTGATGGGGGAGCCCTGTCTCTCACGCTGCCTGCCTGTGAGGACGCGGAGCGCTAACCCCGTCCCTCCGCTGTCCCGGCGACGGATGCCAGTACACAGAGCCCGCTCCTTTCGGTCACGCGTGTCGTTTCCCAGCAAGAATATGGCACATGTCCGCTTAAAGAGCCCCCTCGTTGTATATTTCTATAGTTGTTTTTTTTTTTTTTTTTTTTTTGCTAACACGGTAGCGTCTCTGCTTGACTCTCGGTCCGACTTCCTCTCCCACTGAGGCGGAGAGAGGCTCGTAAAACATGGAGCGGCGTGTTCTGTGGCAGGAGCCGGAGCTCAGATTGCGTTTGTGTTTCAGCCAGCCTCCTTTTTAGTGAATGCCCAATACATGCTCGTCGACTGAAATTTGACGGATACACATATGAGGTGACAATGCACGTAGGCTACTAGCCGTGAAGTCGTTGTTTACCTTATATATCAGATTAGCCAATAAGCCGCAGTCATTTGTAACATTTAATATCACAGCGCTACAATTTATCGGTCAGGTTGACGCATGGGGATTTATGCGATGTTGAGGTAGAAATGCAGTGCCCTTCCCTGGCCTGCCGTGGTAATGCTCCTGTAAATGAATCCTAACACGGTTATTGGCATTATTGCGTAGTTGACGAGAATTTTTTACTGAAAAAATCAGTACACTGTAGCTGCAATTGCAATTCTTTTTGGGTGTATGTCCCTGACACTTCGAAGCTAAACGTGCTGCCTGATCAGATTGAATGAATGGAGACCATCTATGAACTGTCATTTCCAAGTCTTGCCACATCTTCTCAGCTAGATTCGCTGGACTTTCCACACATGAATATGCTTTGGTCTCAGGGTTGTTGTCCTACTGGAAGATGGACTTCTGTCTCAGCCTTGGATAATCTGTCCTACAGGATTTCTGCTGAGGAAAAGCATCCCCAGAGCATGTTGTTATGGCTGCCACCACCGTGTTTAACCATTGGGGTGGCGTGATCAGGGCGATGTGCTGGGCTAGTTGTACACCACACATAGTGTTTTGCTTGTAGGCTTAAAACTTCAATTTTGGTCTTATCTGACCAGAGCAACACATGTTTATTGTATCTTATACATTGGATGTGGCAAAGTGGCAAACCTCTTGGCTTTATTTTGGCCACGCCTCCAAAAAGGCTAGATCAGTAGAGGACACATCTAGTACTTTTCCTGTCCACAGATTGTCCCATCTGAACCGTGGAGCTCCTTCATAGCTACAATGGGCCTTTTGGCTGCTTCTCTGATTATTGCCACCAGTATCTATCCATGTCATAATTTGCAGATGCGCCATCCTTTGGTGGAGACCCCAGGTGGACGTGGGGAAAGGTCCCTCCCCTTCCATGAAGTTGTACCCCCAAAAACATAATTGTACACATATATATATATTTTAATAATATAGCATGGCCCAATAAAAGTACAATACAAATTACAAATGCGAAAAATGTGTTGGTTTTTTTGTATAAAGATTATGATTTCGAAATGCACATTTCCATATATCCATATTGTTAATGCCCTGTTAGTATAAATTAGCGTTAAAATTTGCACATTTTTATTTTGGCAGTGGCCCTGAAAAGCAAACCACATCAACAAATCACTAAAGGCAGCTTTATTCTGTACATTTCTCCTCACCAGCCGCTGTGGGTCTTTCGCTCTGAGGCACTGGGCTCCTCCACAGGAGCGCTCTCTCACAGCGGGGGATAAAGGAAACAGCGGCTTGGCTTCGGATTTAAAGCTTCAAGTGAGCAGCAGACTGAAGTTAACCGCTGAGAATGAGTTTAAAAGAAAAATTAGCAGAGGTTTATTTTTTCTTAAAACATCTACATCGGCTCCAGGGGTCGCATCAACTGAATATTTTCTGTATTTGACAGTTTTTTTTAGAATGTGACGGATAGATCTGTAGGCTGTAAGTCAATTTGATATATTAGTTTTCATATCCCTGACCACTTGGTGCAGACACACAGAAAAATCAATAATAAAAAAAGAGTTTCCCATGAGAGCATCTTATCATCTTCTCATGGGATCTCACTATGATGCCCGTGAGCTGACAGCGCGTTGAAGAGTTATGGAGGCTTTGGAGCGCGCTCCGAAGACCTCGGTGTTGCCAAGCACCGACGCAGAAGGGGTACATGATCTGGGATTTCCTCCCGATGAAGCGATAGCTTGCAGGTCAGGAATCTGCTCGTTCGGAGAGTCTTTCCAACTTCTGATCACTTCAATTGCAGAAATGTTCCCTGATTTCAAAGCCTTGACTGAAGTGGCGCTTGTAATTCAGTCACCAGTAAGGCAGCGGAGCGCAGATTCAGCCTTTAGAGCATCATCAACCCCCCCCACCCCAAGAGAAGTCATCAATGAGTGATGGTCAGTCCCAGGCAAAAGTCCAAAACCTCATGATAATAACCTCTTCCGATTTCAGGCCCGTGCGAAGTGAAGATGTTTTGAGTGCTATCGTTTAATTTCATTGTTTATATGTAGTTCCTGGGGCCACAATCAGGGATTTTTGTCTCTGTGGAATTTTTTTTACATGGATTCAACAGTTTGATGTATGATAGCACAATGTGGATTCTCTGTTCAGCTCATTTGGATTGAATATTAAGTCAAATAAAAAAAATTAAAACATACTATTATAAATAGTATGTGTATATATATATATTTATTTTTTATATATATTTATATATATAGTATAAATAATATGTTGCCATTTTAAAAATTGATGGGTAAACATGGATTATGACAGGATTTTCTTCACTCTGTCCATCAAAATGACCTGATTCAGCACCATGAAAAGCTAAATGAAACCACACTAAAATTGGTTTTAGGTTGTAAATTTGACAGATATTCATCCCGGTTCAAAAGAGAGTTTTCAATGTTTCACCAAGTTGTGACACCGTTCCAGTGGGTCTGATCATCTCATTGTGTTGCTGCTGATCACAGTGGGTCATTTAGTGACAAACCACAAAATAAAATCAGCAGCTTTCACTCCATGTTCCCTGGTCACTCCCAGATGATTCTACTAGACTATACAGATAACTTTTCAGATGTAATTTTATGTGGATGGAACATTGTAAATGATTAATTTCTCCCAAATCATGTGACTTGGTCACATATCATTTTCACATTTTATTTTTTTAGTATGTGTTCTCTCTCTTTATTGTAAAAAGATTGGAGATATGTAGTACTGTACCTTTAGGCTTCACATCTGTCCACACCTGACCTATGCAATTGTTCCTCTGCTAGTAAAAGTAGCCATGTTATTTCCATGTTTGATGATGGATTTTTCTTGAAAGAATTTTCATCAATAATTATAGAATTTTATTTTGAGCTTAGGTTTTTCTAAAGTTACTTTGATGGCCTATTGTCGGAATTAGAGAAGGGTGCAAAGAAATGTTAGATGTGGTCATAAAGGCCACAATGCCAGCTTCCACCTGATATCATTGTTGATATTGCTGGTTGTAGGCAAGGCAAGGCAAGGCAAGGCAAGGCAATTTTATTTGTATAGCACACTTTCAACAGCAGGGTAATTCAAGGTGCTTTACATGATTTGGTGATTTAAAAAAACAAACATAAAAGAAACACACATTACACATGATACACAATAAAGCAAGAGAAAAATAAAAAAAGCAAGAGAGCATGAACACATTTCATACATATGACATCAAGCATTTACTCAAAGGCAATTCTAAACAGATGGGTTTTTGGTCTCGATTTAAAGCAGTTCAGAGTTTCAGCAGCTCTACACTCGTCAGGAAGTCTGTTCCAGATAAGGGGAGCATAGAAACTGAAAGCTGCTTCTCCATGTTTAGTTCTGAGTCTAGGGATGTTTAGTAGGCTAGAGTTGGAGGACCTGAGTGGTCTTGGTGGTTGGTACCATGACAACAGGTCTTCAACATATTTTGGTGCTAAGCCGTGTAATGATTTATAAACTAGTAAAAGTATTTTAAAGTATATTCTCTGAGCTACAGGGAGCCAGTGTAAGGACTTTAGAACTGGGGTGATGTGCTCTACTTTCCTGGTTCTAGTGAGGACGCGAGCGGTAGGTTTCTGGATCAGCTGCAGCTGTCTGATTGAGTTTTTAGGCAGACCTGTGAAGATGCTGTTGCAGTAATCAATCCGACTAAAGATAAACGTATGGATGAGTTTTTCTAGGTCGTGTTGCAAAACCAGTCCTTTAAACCTAGAGATGTTCTTCAGGTGATAGAACGCTGACCTTGTCATTGCCTTTATGTGACCCTGGAGGTTCAGGTCTGAGTCAATTACTACACCTAGGTTTCGAACCTGATCAGTAGTTTCTAGCTGTATTAATTGAAGCTGTGTGCTGACTCTTGGTCGTTCCTCCTTGGGTCCAAAAATAATCACTTCAGTTTTGTTTCTATTCAGCTGGAGAAAGTTATGGCACATCCATCCATTTATTTGGTCAATGCATTGATTTAGGGTTTGAATGGGTTCAGAGTCACCTGGTGACATTGTAATGTAGAGCTGAGTGTCATCTGCGTAGTTATGGTAGCTAATGTTATTGGTTGCTATAATCTTGCCTAGTGGGAGCATGTAGACACTAAATAAGAGGGGCCCCAGGATGGAGCCCTGGGGCACCCCACATGTGATTTCTGTTCGTTCTGATGAAAAGTTTCCTATTGAAACATAGAAGTCCCTGTTCTTTAGGTAAGACTCGAACCAGCCAAGTACTGTACCAGAGAGTCCGACCCAGTTCTCCAGTCGTTCCAATAAAATATCATGATCAACAGTGTCAAATGCTGCACTGAGGTCCAACAGAACCAGCACTGTGGTTCTTCCACAGTCTGTATTTATGCGGATGTCATTAAATACTTTGACGAGGACAGTCTCGGTGCTGTGGTGAGCGCGGAAACCAGACTGAAAAGCATCAAAACGGTTTGTCATTGTTATGAAGCCATTTAACTGCTGAAACACAGCTTTTTCAATAATCTTACTGATGAATGGGAGATTTGAGATTGGCCTAATGTTCTGCATTAACGTGTTGTCCAGATTTTTCTTCTTTAGCAGTGGTTTAATAACTGCTGTTTTTAAAGCCTGAGGGAAGACACCTGATAGCAGTGATGAGTTCACTATTTGAACAAGATAAGGTTGTACATAGAAAACAAACGCTATATACAGGTAGAATATGGACTATTACAGAACAATGCTATAGCTATTACTATGTAACATTCCATATCATTATTTAATATACTGAAGGCCCACCCTTCAAGGAAAGTTGCAAAGGAGCAGGAGAGAGCAATTTTTTTTTCATGTCCCTGTCAAAAATTACTCTGAAATTTTACCGTTTATTGCCCCCCCACAAAAAAAAGAAAAAAAAGAAAAAAAAGAAAAAAGAACTGGGCTTTCCACCCCTGGTTGCCATCCATCTTTCCATTTTCCGGTGATGGATCAAACAGTTATCTGTGAGTTGATCAAAGCTTGGGAAATTGTTGTAGAACCTAACCCTGTATTAGTTTGAATGGCTGACACTGTGTTGGGGCTGAAGATGTCTGCTTAAATGTTTGTAACATTGTTCTGTTGGAATAAGTGGACCCCAGGAAGAATAGTCTTTACTCTGGTGAAGACAAATGGGGATCCTTAAATAAACAAATGTCTACAGTTAAATCTCTCCAAAGGATATTCCAGAAGTCTTGTCATTTAGGTTTTTTTCTCCTGGCAACCCTTCTCAACAAGCATGTAATGCAGTGTATTACATCAGTATGGTATGATTTATCGAAATACTATAAACACCACCATATACTCTGATGCACCAAAATAAAAAAGTGACTCTTTCTTTTATCAAAATTCAAGGCTCAAGTGTCTCCCCTCTCCCCAGAGGGATAGAATGTGGCTCAGTGGGAACAGTAGCCGTCTTAAAATCAGAACGTTGTGGGTTCATTTCCAGCTTCCACCTGCCAGATGTCTGTGTCCCCCTGGGCAAAGTAACCCCATGTCACCTACCGATTGGTGCATGAATGTGTAAAGTGCTTTGAGTGGTTAATGACTAGAAAAGCTCTATTAACATCCAGTCTATTTATGCTAATGTACTGACAACTCCCCTAGGTCTGAGGTCTTTATTTTGACCAGTTTGTGTAAATGACCACCTTCTTCTGACAGGATTGTGCTGGGTGTATGAATCTTCTGATGAAATTAATAAAAGTTCGGATGTTTTTTCTACACATTTCATACCTTTATGCTCTGCTTCATTTAACCTTCCACTTTGCAACGATGAGACCTTCAGAGATCAATCAGTCTTCTGACACTTTAACCCAAGGCTGATATTTCTCATTACCACCATGTTAATTAGAGTGTCATTTTGGCTGGAAACACAGCTGAATGCTGGACACAGCCAAGTGTAATCCAAAAACAGTCTTATAAATCGATCAAATCTACATGACGGTAGTCTGGAAGTATACTCTGTGGGGGAAAATTAAATAAAACCTAAACATGCTTATGCAATTCATAGAAACACTTTGGAATGGGATATTCTGAGATAAATATTTTAACCTGCAAATGTGTTCAGCTATGTTTGTATATGGAATTAAATGTTATAAGGTGATGAAATTCATATGAAGTCAAATGGTTTGTTTTAATCTACCGTGGTTTGACAAATGACACTGAAATAGAGCAGAAGCTTCTCTTTAAAAAAGTGTTCCTCACTTTTAGGAGCTTTGAGTAAAGACTTGTACTAAATTGTTAGATATCCATAGAGAAAGTCAAATCCTTTTGTTATTTGACAGGAGTCATGGTTAGAAGATGTATGTTAAGTAAGAAGATCTAGGAAACCTTTGTTATGTTAATCTGTTGGATTGTAAAACCTGCAAAAATAATAAAAACACAACTGTTATCTTAAAGAAACATTAAGCTTGGTTTCAGCACTAACAGGACTGGATAGCATTTAGTATCTAAGCCATTTGTTTGTTGAGGATCTGAGAAGCTGAATATTTATACTGGGGCAAAATAGTATTTGGCAGCCACCGATTGTGCAAGTTGGCCCACTTAAAAAGATTAGAGAGGTCTATAATTTTCATCATAGGTACACTTCAAATGTGAGAGACAGAATGTAAAAAAATCCAAGAAATCACATTGTATGATTTTTAAAGAATTTATTTCGGTAATTGTGCACACAGAATTTAGCACCAACAAACAAGCAATAATTTTGGCCCATCTTTAAGAAGATCTTCTGTCCTCCAGTTGTTACCTGTATTAATAGCACCTGTTTGAACTCGTTATCTGTATAAAAGACACCTGTCCACACCTTCAAACAGTCAGACTGCAACCTCCACCATGGCCATGACCAGAGTGTCCAAGGACACCAGAGACCAGATTGTACACCTGCACAAGACTGAGATGAGTCAACCTATAATAGGCAAGCAGCTTGATGAGAGGAGATCAACTGTTGGAACAATTGGAATAAATACAAGATCACTGCTAATCTCCATGGATCTAGGGCTCCGTGCAGGATCTCACCTCGTGAGGTACACATGATCTTGAGAATGGTAAGGAAACAGCCAGAACTGCACGGGGGGAACTGGTCAATGACCTGAAGAGAGCTGGGACCACAGTAACAAAGGTTAATTATTAGTAACACACTACGTTGTCATGTAGTCAGATGAGACAAAAAAAGAAGTCTTTGGTATAAATACCACTTGCCGTGTTTGGAGCTGGAAGAATGCTGATTCACTTCCCAAGAACACCCACTGTGAAGCATGGAAGTGGAAACATTATGTTTTGGGGCTGCTTTTCTGCAAAGGGGGACAGGACGACTGATCCATACTAAGGAAATAATGAATGGTGCCATGTAGTCTTGAGATTTTGGACAAAATCCTCATTCCATCAGGCAGAGCATTGAAGATGAAACGTGGCTGGATCTTTCAGCATGACAATGATGCCAAACACACTGCCTGGGCAATGAAGGAGTGGCTACATTAAAAGCATTTCAAGGTTCTGGAGTGGCCTAGCCTGTCTCCAGACCTCATCCAATAGAGAATCTGTGAAGGGAGTTGAAAGTCTGTTTTCCAGCGACAGCTCCAAAACATCACAGCTGTAGAAAAGATCTGTATGGAAGAATGAGCCAAAATACCAGCTACAGTGTGTGCAATCCTGGTGAAGACCTACGGGAAACCTTTTACCTCTGTCATTGCCAACCAAGGTTACATTATAAGTACACTCAACAAAAATATAAACGCAACACCTTTGTTTCTGCTCCCATTCTTCATGAGATGGACTTAAAGATCTAAAATTAATTCCAGATACACAATATTACCATTTCTCTCAAACATTGTTCACAAATCAGTCTAAATGTGTGATAGTGAGCACTTCTCCTTTGCTGAGATAATCCATCCCACCTCACAGGTGTGCCACATCAGGATGCTGATCTGACATCATGATTAGTGCAAAGGTGTACCTTATACTGCCCACAATAAAAGGCCACCCTGGAATGTGCAGTTTTTTGCTTTATTGGGGGTCTGGGGACTCAGAACTGGTCAGTATCTGGTGTGACCACCATTTGCCTCATGCAGTGCAACACATCTTCTTCGCATAGAGTTTATCAGATTGTCAATTGTGGCCTGTGGAATGTTGGTCCACTCCTCTTCAATGGCTGTGCAAAGTTGTTGGATTTTAGTGGGAACTGGTACACGCTGTCATATACGCCGGTCAAGCACATCCCAAACATGCTCAATGGGTGACATGTCCGGTGAGTATGCTGGCCATGCAAGAACTGGGACATTTTCAGCTTCCAATAATTGTGTACAGATCCTTGCAACATGGGGCCGAGCATTATCTTGCTGAAACATGAGGTGATGTTCATGGATGTATGGAACAACAATGGGCCTCAGGATCTCATCACGGTATCTCTGTGCATTCAAAATGCCATCAATAAAATGCACCTGTGTTCTTCGTCCATAACAGATGCCTGCCCATACCATAACCCCACCACCACCATGGGCCACTCGATCCACAACATTGACATCAGCAAAGCGCTCACCCACACGACGCCACACACGCTGTCTGCCATCTGCCCTGAACAATGTAAACCGAGATTCATCCGTGAAGAGAACACCTCTCCAACGTGCCAGACGGCATCGAATGTGAACATTTGCCCACTCAAGTCTGTTACGGCGACGAGCTGGAGTCAGGTCAAGACCCCGATAAGGACGACGAGCATGCAGTTGAGCTTCCCTGAGACGTTTCTGACAGTTTGTGCAGAAATTGTTTGGTTATGCAAACCCATTGTTTCAGCAGCTGTCTGAGTGGCTGGTCTCGGACGATCTTGGAGGTGAACCTGCTGGATGTGGAGGTCCTGGGCTGGTGTGGTTACACGTGGTCTGCGGTCGTGAGGCCGGTTGGATGTACTGCCATATTCTCTGAAACGCCTTTGGAGACCGCTTATGGTGGAGAAATGAACATTCAATGCACGAGCAACAGATCTGGTTGACATTCCTGCTGTCAGCATGCCAATTGCACGCTCCCTCAATGCTTGTGGCATCTGTGGCATTTTGCTGTTAGACAAAACTGCACATTCCAGGGTGGCCTTTTATTGTGGGCAGTATAAGGTACACCTGTGCACTAATCATGATGTCAGATCAGCATCTTGATGTGGCACACCTGTGAGGTGGGATGGATTATCTCAGCAAAGCAGAAGTGCTCACTATCACACATTTAGACTGATTTGTGAACAATGTTTGAGAGAAACGGTAATATTGTGTATCTGGAATGAATTTTAGATCTTTGAGTCCATCTCATGAAAAATGGGAGCAGAAACAAAGGTGTTGCGTTTATATTTTTGTTGAGTGTAATTAGGTGAACTTTTGTTATTGACCAAATACTTATTTTGTGCATCATTATGCAGATAAATTCCTTAAAAATCATAAAATGTTATTTCCTGGATTTATTTTTTTCACATTCTGTCTTTCATTGTTGAAATGTATCTATGATGAAAATTACAGACCTCTCTCTTTTTTTAAGTGGGAAAACTTGCACAATACTTGGCTGCCAAATACTTTTTTATCCCACTGTATTTTACATAAAAAGTGGCTTTGGAATGTCAATTTATAGATTCAGTGCTTTATAAAGGGCTGGTGCTCAGACTCGTTTGTGTTTATTTATTTGCAAAAGATGCAGAGCCAGCCCGAAGTATAAGTAAAGTACAGCGCCTAAAAGTATACACCCCCTTAGATGTTTTTGCCTTTTTATTGTTTTTACAAATCAGTCAAGATCAACAAAATTTGGCTTTTTTTACAAAAGAAATTGCCAAAAAAAACTTTAATCGGACAGTGAAAACTGATTCCCACAAAATAACGGCAATTAATTAAAAATATGTAACATAGAATAAGTGATTCCATAAACATTCACCCCCTTCAAGTACGTTTTTAGTAGATGCACCTTTGGCAGCAATCTCAGCAGGGAGTCTGTGTGGAAAGGTTTCAGTCAGGCTGCAAATCTGGACGCTGCAGTTTTCCTCCATTCTTCCTGCTAAACTGTTCCAGCTCTGTCAAGATAACCGGCGTTGGGCTGGGAACAGCCCTTTTCAACTCCTGCCACAAATTCTCAATGAGATTGAGCTCTGGACCACTTCAGAAAATCCACCTCTTTAAACCATTCTCGGTAGCTTTAGCTGGATGCTTCGGGTCGTTGTCTTGCTAGAAAAGAAACGTTCTCCAAAGCCCGTAGTTCTTTGGCAGATGGAAGCAAATTGTCCTCCAGGATTTCCTAATATTTTGCTCCATTCTTTTTACTTTCTACCTTCACAAGCCATCTTGGATCTGCTATCGAGAAGCATCCCCACAGCATAATGCTGCCGCCACTATGCTTCACAGTGGGGATGGTGTGTTTGTGTTGATGTGCAGTGTTTGGTCTCCGCCAAACACAATGTCTTGCCTGACAGGTGAAGAACCCAGGCAACAGTTGTCGTCTGCAAATTCTCTTCCATCTCAGGTGCTGAAGGTTGTAACTCCTTCAGCGTAGTCATAGGTGTACTGGTGGCCTCCCTCACTAGTCTTCTTCTTCCACGGTCACTCAGTTTGTGAGGACGGCCTGATCTAGGCAGATTTACACATGAACCATATTCCTTTCCTTTTTTGATGATGGATTTTACTGAACTCCAGGGGATGCTCAGAGCCTTAGAGATGTTTTTGCATCACCTAACTTGTACTTTTCAATCATCTTTTCTCTGATTAGCTTGTAGTGTTATTTTGTTTTCATGCTGTAATGGTAGCCATGATCACTGATTAACCAGTGAATGGACATTCCAGCATTCAGGTGATGTCCATTCCACTCATTGTGAGACTACTAGCTCTAACTGGATGGACCTCTGTTTTATTAAGTCACTTTAAAGGGGGTGAATAATTACACAATCACCTTTTTGTGTTAAATATTTTTATTTGTCCTGTGATGGACTGGCGACCTGTCTAGGGTGTACCCCGCCTCTCTCCTTGACCACTGGAGATAGGCACTAGCCCCCCCCCCCTCGCAGCCCTGCATTAGGATGGACGGGTACAGAAAATGGATGGATGGATGGATTTTTATTTGTCATTATTTTGTAGAAATCAGTTTTTACTTTGATATTGAAGGGTTCTTTGTAATTTTTTATTTTTTATTTTTTTTAATAAAAAACCCACATTTAGCTGATTTTTAATTTATTTGTAAAGTGATTAAAATGAAAAAAATTCCAAGGGGGTGATTATTTTTTTTATAGGCACTGTATACTGCCCTTTAAGGACAAGAGGCCATCAGAAAGCCCCCTCTGAGCGATGTTTTCTCACACAGAGGAAAGATCACAAAACATCCTTTTTAGAGTCAAGTTTACCAAGAATGAGCTTACGATTAAAAAAAGATCAAATTCTTTCGACCGCTGAAGGCAAAAGAATTTAACAAAAATTTTCGTAATGGATTAAAGTTTTAAAATAATCATATGTTTTACAAAATTATCTGCAATCTGTGTCCTATTAGTTATTCAGCTTGAATGTAAGGACCCCCAAATAAAACTCTGTTTATGTCCCCACTCAAAGTTAGATTAGCTCTGAGAAAAATGGTCAGATTTTTAGAATAAGTTTTTTAATTTTGCAAAAATTTGAGATGCTAAAAACAACATGTTTAAATTGGTCTGGTTCATAATTTTCCCAAAGGAATGATTAAATAACCGTTTTGGAGGTTACAAGCTGCTCAGATTCATACATGGAAATGTATTGAAAGTTGGCTTTTCTGTTTTCAAAAATCAAAGCTAGGAAATACAAGATAAACCATGTACTTGGGGCTTTATTGGACTCTTTTCCACTTTTGCCATTATTTACCCTGAACACCATCATTTGATCGGTGAAGAAATGAACATATCAAATGATGAGCAGAAGTGTGGAAAGTGTTCCTCAGATAACCAGATACACTGGTGGAAATCAGTAGGATTTAAGAAAAACAGTTTATTCAGCATCAGAAAGCAGCAGAGGTCAGGGGTGAAGGGTCAAACGGGAGATTGGGTTCATTCCACGGGTAGGCTGTTACTGCTGAATACGGCGGATGGACTGGATCTGAGGGGTCTGGCAATGGGAGCCAAACTCCCTGAAGTGTTTGTACTCCCCACAGTGACGATCACACTCCATGATATACTGGTAGCCACGATAACCAGGGTACTGGTAGCAGACAAATCTGTGGAGCGAGAGGAGGCAGGGGGAGGGGAAATAAAGTCCAGAATGTCATGTTAAAACCAGAGTAAGATAGAATAAAAAAAATGGATAGCAAAGCAGCTGGGAACACTCACGCTCCCGACTGAACCCTGAAAGATCCAACTTCATTGTTGCACCAGCCCATGGCCTGGAGGGAGGGATAATCGTCACTGAGCTCACCCTTACGGCCCATGAAGTTCTCACGCTCAAAGATAGTCATACGACACTCTCTGTGGTTCTGCAGGGGGGTGAGGGTGGGGGGCGGGGGTTAGAGAAAAAACACTTGTTGTTGGTCTGGTCAGACAGGTCTAAAGTAAGTAACTTTTCCTTGAGCAAAACAGGCGACAGTCGAAAAGAGACTTACAGCACAGGCGATAGGTCTGAAGGATGTCATCCTCTCAATGTGATAGGCATTGCTGCCTCCAAAAGCATCACACTGGGGGTACTCTCCCCTCTCCAGGATGAACTGCTGTCCCTGGTAGGAGGCGTGTTCATAGCCCACCCAGCTGGGACCAAGCAAGGGAAAGCAGCTCTCAGTTAGTACCAACAATCTCAGTGTGCTATATCTGTTGTTCCACATTGAGTTTTATGACAGAGCTGCAGTTTGTGCCGCCCTCGTCGAGCAGATGTACTCACGCTCCGCTCTCCACCCTGAGGGAGCGAACACTCTCGAAGCCGAACTCCATCACATTGCAGCACTCGGAGGTGAACTCATGGCGACGGCCCTGGAAGCACTCCTCATCGTAGACAATGATCTGTAAGGGAGACAAAGACAGGCTATACGGAGGCTAATCTGGACCCAGAATCACAGACTATCTCTAAAACTCACAACAGGATGAACAAAATCACATTAACCAATTTATGTTAAGTCTTGGGACTGTTAAATTTGCTCGCTTGTTCAATCATTAGTTGCCAGAGGAAGTCCGAGCTTTGGTATAGCAAAAAGGTTTGAAAAGTCCAAGTGATGTCATAGTCTACTCCAACACCTGTGGACTCACCTTCCAGTGGCCAGAGAACTTGGTGCAGTGGTGAGTCATCTTGTCTAGAAGGAAGAAGAAGAAAGCTATTGTGATCAAACAGTGCAAACAATCTGAGAGAGTAGATGCTTTAATCTGAATGAAGAGAAACAAAATACTGGCAACAGCCTGGAAAACCTGAAGATATTCATGAATAAACTCATTTGGAAACAGAAGAAGAAACTCTGACCTGAGACTGCACAACGACCAGCCCTGCCTTACTTCTGCTTTTTATTCTATGCCAAAGGTAAACCTCATACTCCAAGATAGTTTGTTGAGTGCACAGCAACTGCATGTGTAAAAATCCTAAAAAGCTTCTAGAGTGCAGTCTGGATGATGCAGTCAGCCAGACTGTAACACTGGAACTGTTGGCATTCATTTATTGTTGTCCATTCACCACTTTTTTGCTTCCTGGCCCACCCATTCTATCTCTTCATCAAATTCTCTGTCCATTTCCTTCCTGAAAATGTTGTAGCCACTGAAATTTAACCACCACCGTTGCTCTTTATCTCACCCGACGGGTGTGGTGATGGCCCTCGGGGCCTGAGGCCTATACAGCACGGCTGTTTTAAGGCTTGGATAAAGCAGGGGTTTGAATACACACCAGGTGCGCTGTTGCAGCTGTGGCCGCCCTGCCCTGGCTGTTTGAGGGACGGGGGGACTCACCTTGCTCTGATGCCCTTAGGTCCTGTTGTCAGAGTGAGAGGAGCCACGCGCCCCCACCCTTTTAAAGCCTCCCCTGACGAGGGGTCATGCTAAAAACCCCGGCTCAGCAGCAGGGAGGGGCTTTGCTTTGTCCCCCCTGTTTCCCCCCACCCCCTCGACAAAAGCATGGTTAATCTGTGAAGGGACAGAAATGCAGACACCACATTATCACCCACACTGTGATGTAGGAATATAAGTGTGACAAGGCTGTGAAAGCTGAGAAAACACTGAGGGCAAAGGACACAAGAAGGGTTGTTGAAGGAAGAGAAAAAATGTAGCCCAAAGCTGTCTGATTTATTTTTAAGTCAGGTCACATGTAGTGGTGGTTTCAGA
Organism: Valencia hispanica; assembly: GCA_963556495.2. NCBI lineage: Eukaryota > Metazoa > Chordata > Actinopteri > Cyprinodontiformes > Valenciidae > Valencia > Valencia hispanica. The sequence continues at coordinate 40,926,824 of OY747717.1, forward strand.
CAGAATTTTCTTAGCAGTCATTTCTTCATTTAAATTCACTTCATCCTGCCATCAGTCTAATGAAAACAATATATATTAACACATGTTGTAATTGCCTTTAAAAGGTGAATGAAGCAACGCAATGTTGGATGAAGCCCTAAGCAGCATTTTACAAAAACTGGATTTAATCTCACTTGTCACACACATCCCTGATTACAGCCAGACGTGTACCAACACACCATGATTGATGGAACCATGAATTCTGCTCTCTACCCAAAAATCTAGAAGAAAAATATCCAGCCATTAGTTCGTGACCTTAAGCACAAGACCACTTGGGTTAAGAAGCAGGCTAGTGATCAAAAGTCAACAAACTGAGGCCTAGTCAAAGTGTTAAAGTGTGGACATGAGTCTCACTAAGATGACATGGTGTGACCTTAGACCTCTTGAAAACATTCCCAGAAACCAACTGTGAGAGAGTGGGATGTAAAAGACAGTGATTGCAAACGCTTGAAGGGGTTGTGTCTGCCATGGTGGCCATAAACAGTTATTGGGTTTAGGGGGTAATAGGGTGAGGTTGGTTTGGATACCTTTTTTACTGTAGAAAATGAAATCATCCTTTGGAAATTGCCTTTTGTGTATAGTCAGGTTTTCTCTGTATGTTATCAAAATTTGTTTAATGATTAGATACATTTAAAGCAAAAACTTCAGAAATCTGTAAGGGGTCAAATAGTTTTCACAACACTCAGCAACTCGAAGCTATCAAGGGTCTTCTTAGTAAATTTGTGTACAACCAGTCAGTTTGCCAAAGTAGATCCTAGATCGACAAGAATCCCTGTTCAACGGCAAAGATTGCTTATACTGTAGGCCATCCCTGGACTGAATTAAAAATGTAAACTCCATTCCCTGTTCTTTTCCATATCAGACATTCTTAGTGCAGACTGTCTTCACAAACTGAAATTGTCAGTGATATCATCAACATGAGAGCAATCCGAAATATAAACACATGAGAGGAAGTCATCCATCCAGACATCTGGTTAAGCAGCAGTTTGCCTGCTGCAGTCACACTCCTTGCCAAGAAGCTGCTGGAACCCAATGGCTCTGTGACATCAAATTCTAACTACTACCTGGAAAACTACTCTTATCAAATATAAGCTTTGGTGTGGGTTAAAAAGTGATCGAGTACTCCAACTGCTTTATTCTGAAAATCTCACAGTGTTACAGGTTTTGGGTTTAACTCATCTCTAACCGTTTTCAACACATTTAATAGGAACTGTATGTCCCAGGCTTAAAACAGGTTTAACCAGGAGTCTCCAGTTTGTTTAAAGTGATTAAACAGCACTTGTGTGTGGGTGTGGGTGTGTGTATCCTTACATAAACAGCTACTTGTAAACAGGGAAGTCGAAGGCACTTCTTTCATGAGCAATTCAAATTTCTAAACAACAGCTCTACTTCCTGTGAGCCCAAAAGAATTTCGGTCACTTTGAGGTGTAATTTAAAACTTGAAGCTATTGCATACATTACTAGATGCAGCCAACGGAAATGGAAAGCACTTTTTATTTCTCAAATGTATAATAACATCAAATCTACTTCTGTAAGACCAAAACAATTCTTTTTTCATGTATCGCCATCCTGGCTTGACAGCTCTCTTTGCTAAAGCTAAAAACTGTTGGAGACCAAGCAAAAGAGAGTTGTTGTTAATTTTCAGGCGCAAGTGTATAGCGCCAATTCACAACAGATGTAATCTCAAGGCACTTTACAAGAAAAAGTCATTTCAGTTCAATCACACATACAATCCAATCAGTTAAAAATGTTCTATTTAAAAAGTCATTGACTTGCAGTTGTGCCCCTGTCAAGCAGACTCCAACCACAGCAATCCCTCATACTGAGCAAGCATGTAGCGACAGTGGAGAGGAAAAACTCCCCTTTAACAGGAAGAAACCTCCAACAGAACCAGGCTCAGTACGAGAGGCCATCTGTCACGTCCGTTTGGGGGTTCGAGAAGACAGAGCAGAGACACAATTCAATTCAATTCAGTTTATTTATATAGCGCCAATTCACAACAGATGTCATCTCAAGGCACTTAACAAGAAGTCATTTCAATACAATTATACAAACATTCCAATCAGTTAAAAAGTTTCCTATTTAAGTAATCCTAGCAGATTGCGTCAGTCATTGGCGTGAGGTTGGGAAGACTTTCCAACCATAGCAATCCTTCAGCAATCCCTCATACTGAGCAAGCATGTAGCGACGGTGGAGAGGAAAAACTCCCCTTTAACAGGAAGAAACCTCCAACAGAACCAGGCTCAGTAGGAGCGGCCATCTGCCACGACCGTCTGGGGGTTTGAGAAGACAGAGCAGAGACACAGAAGGAATAGAAGATCTGATGTAAGAGAACTTTCTATGTTACAGAAAGTAAAAAGTTGATAACAGGACACAGTGGATGTTCAGTTACTGGGAGCATCATCCCAGTCGATGCCCCCCGTCCAACAGGGCATTGCAGCCAAGCAGGATACCAGACCAGGTATATCTTCTATGGAGAGAAAAACACTGAGAGAAAACAAAGTTAACAGTCGAAATAACAGAATGTACTGTAATACAACTGGAGAGTCGTAGGAGAAAAGGAAGTAACAGAGTGAAGAAAATTGGTAAGTCTGTCCTCCAGCAGTCTAAGCCTATAGCAGCATAACTACAGAGCTAGCTCAGGATGACCTAAGCCACTCTAACTATAAGCTTTATCAAAAAGGAAAGTTTTAAGACCTGGCCTTAAAAGTAAACAGAGTGTCTGCCTCACGGACTAAAGCTGGGAGCCTGTTCCACAGGAGAGGAGCCTGATAACTAAAAGATCTGCCTCCCATTCTACTTTTAGAAATCCTAGGAACTACAAGTAAACCTGCAGTCTGAGAGCGAAGTGCTCTGTTGGGAACATATGGACCAATTAGATCTCTGATGTATGATGGAGCTGATTATTAAGGGCTTTGTATGTAACAAGAAGGATCTTAAATTCTATTCTGGATTTAACAGGGAGCCAATGAAGGGAAGCTAAAATAGGAAAAATGTGATATCTCTTTTTAATTCAATTCAATTCAATTCAGTTTATTTATATAGCGCCAATTCACAACAGATGTCATCTCAAGGCACTTAACAAGAAGTCATTTCAATACATTTATACAAACATTCCAATCAGTTAAAAAGTTTCCCATTTAAGGAATCCCAGCAGATTGCGTCAGTCATATTAATCAGAACTCTTGCTGCCGCATTTTGGATCAACTGAAGGCTTTTAATGGCATTTTGTGGACTACCTGATAGTAAAGAATTACAGTAGTCCAGCCTTGAGGTAACAAATGCATGGACTAGTTTCTCAGCATCACTCCTGGACAGGATGTTTCTAATTTTAGCAATATTCCGGAGGTGACAGAAAGAAATCCTAGAAACCTGTTTAATATGGGATTAAATTTCAAGTCTTGGTCAAAAATAACGCCGAGGTTCTTTACGTTATTACTGGGGGCCAATTTAATGCCATCCAGATGAAGTGATTGACTAATCAGTTACTGTTTAAGAACTTCTGGTCCAAAGACAGCAACTTCTGTTTTGTCAGAATTTAAAAGCAAAAAGGTTAGGGTCATCCATGTTTTTATGTCTTCCAGACATGCCTGTAATCTTCCTAACTGACTGGGTTCATCAGGATTTATGGATATATATAGTTGTGTATCATTGGCATAGCTGTGGAAATTTATCCCATGCTGTCCAATGACTCTACCAATTGGGAGCATATATATGGTGAACAGAATTGGTCCAAGCACAGAACCCTGTGGAACTCCACAAGTAACCCTTGAGAGTGAAGAAGATTTATCATTTAGATGAACAAACTGGAATCTATCAGACAAATATGATTTAAACCAGCCTAGTCCTGTTCCTTTGATCCCTGCAACATGTTCAAGCCTTTTTTAAGAGAATATCATGATCGACTATGTCAAAAGTAGCACTGAGATCTAACAAAACCAGAACAGACACAAGTCCATTATCTGAGGCCATGAGAATATCATTAGTAACCTTCACCAGTGCTGTTTCAGTGCTATGATGAGCTCTAAAACCTGACTGAAACTCTTCAAACAGCTCGTTACTGTTTAGATGCTCACAGACTTGATTAGCAAAAAATTTCTCAAGGACTTTGGATAAGAAAGGAAGGTTAGATATAGGTCTGTAATTCACCAAGTCATCTTGATCAAGGGAAGGTTTCTTGAGTAAAGGTTTAATTACAGCTATTGTAAATTCCTGTGGTACGTATCCGTTTACTAAGGATAGATTCATCATATCCAAAATGGGGCCAGGAACCAAATGGAACACATCCTTAAATATTTTGGTTGGAATTGGGTCCAACATCCAAGTTGAAGGTTTAGATGAGGCAAATATTTTTGATAATTCCGAAAGCTCGACTGAATCAAAACAGCCTAAGCACAAATGAGGTTCTACAGTTCTTTCCGATGTTGCGTAAGTAATCATGTTTGGTAGGATGCCAATGATTTTATTTTTAATAGAATTAATTTTATTTATGAAGAATCCCATAAAATTATCACTGCTAAGAACAGGGGGAATAGTTGGCTCAACAGAGCAATGACTCTGTGTAAGTTTGGCAACTGTACTAAAAAGAAAACTAGGATTGTTTTCATTCCAATCACTGTGTTAGTGGAAGTAAGAGCAACAACCAAGTCTCAAGGCTATCCTAAACTAGATTGTAACACAAGTGTCACGGCACACAGTGAAGCTGGTTTTCTCAACACTTTAGACTGAGAGGGTACCGACTCAGTAAGAAACACCTGGTTAAAAATTGACATGATCATGAAGGGACAGGCCAAATGCAGTCAGGAGAAAAGTTTGATTGTCAGACATTATGTATATTTACCTATTTGGTAACAGTGTCAAGACCATTTGGCTTGACATAGATCATCTGGTGGCTCTGTACAGAGTTATTTATACATTAGGTGGATGGGTTGAAAATGAAGGTTTTTGCATTTCAACAGTCAATAGGTATCTGCTTATGGAAATGTTAGGCTTTGGTGCTTAGACAGTAAGGGTCACATGTTTGAAAAATACATTTATGACACCCCTTTACATGATTCTAGGTGTAGCATCATACCAAATTCCAAGAATAAGACACCTGAACTTATTAATTATTGTCATGAAAGTGATTAATCCATTCATTTATTTCCCTTACCTGCTTTATTCTTGTAGAGTCACCACGGGCAACCATCCTCATCCTCTGTCCAATTTGACTGAGCTGGAGCTATTTTGGAAAGATTCTATTGTTGTGCAAAGCTGGAAGAGACATAGCTGAAAGACTGGTACCTGTAATTGCAGCAAGTATTACCTCAACAGGAGCTGAATACCTGTGATGGACTGGCGACCTGTCCAGGGTGTACCCCGCCTTTCACCCCGTGACTGCTGAAGATAGGTACCAGTCCCCCCGCAACCTTGCATAGGATGGAGGGGTACAGAAAATGGATGGATGGATGGATGGATGGATGATGGATGGATGGATGGATGGATGGATGGATGGATGGATGGCCTGAATACAATACAATTCAAGTCAATTTCGATTTGTACAGACATTTTAAAAACCAATCATTTTTTTCACTCTATTTTCAATTATGCACTTCTTTGTGTTGGTCTATTACATAAAATCAAAATAACATAAACTGACATTTGTGATGCTAGTAGGACAAAGTGTTGAAAACAAAGTCCTCCATTGCACTGTATAATGCAAATCAAATCATACAAAGCAATGAAAATGGTTAAGGCGATGGTGGCACCATCTCCAGTGATTACTGAGAGAGAGGTGGGTCCATCACATGATAACACAGAGACACACAAGAGAAGCAACCATGCATGGACACACTTACATTTTAGACAAGTTAACTAAACATACATGTTTTTGGAGAAAACCCCTACAGCCATGAGAGGAGCATCAAACTCCACATAGAAATGCCCGCCATGATTTGAGCCCATGACCTTCGAGCTGGAAAGCAGCAGTGCTAACAGCTGTCTCTCTTTGCATCCCCAGTGAGATATTGAGATTCCACGCCATGCTTTCATTATGCTTTCATTAGCTACAAACACTATTTTAGCCCTTTTTACAATTTGCTAGAAATTAGGGCTTACACTTTCTGTATTTTTTTCTGAAAAACAAACAAAGCCAGCAAGAGGGTTGATATCTCTAAATGACTAAGCCTCCAAGCTATGTTGTGACCTACTTGTCATTGTCTACTTATTAAAGGGTTGGCCATCCTTGTGGCTTGAGGGTGTGAAGAACTGATGACAGAGAGTCTGTGCAACCATCTGGTAGGGGAATGTAAGGCAAAAATACAACAGAACTGCAGCAGTGCATCAGCTGATACACATCATTTCTTAACATTAGCACACATTGGACAGGTCTTGCTGATGTGTGCTAAGACTAAATAGTTGCTGGACCTCTGCTATGGATGGTTTCGTCAGTGGTGGCAATGCTTAAGAATTGAACAAGATCACGGAGGTATCACATGATTGGTTTTACCCTTTAGAATGGGATATGACCAATGTGAATGTTAAATACAGTGCTCTATGTCCACTTTGCTGAGTTCCACTCAGTGCTTGTTGTGGTCTCCTCTTTGTAAGATCACATCTAAACTGGACATGGCAGGGTCAACTGGTGATTTATAAATGGCCAGAGGCAGCTTAGAAAGAGGATTTGCATGTCCTATCACCTTCTGCCTTCCTCCACAGTAAGACCCTGAACTATCAATAATCCAAATTGGAGTCCAATGCTGTTTTAGTGGTCTTCAGTCAGACCCAATGTATGGTTTGTTCCTATAGGCCTCGAAGGGAAAACAATTTGGCATCCTGGATGAGCCCCCAATCTGGTGGCTATACATCACACAAACACAAATGACCAAAAAAGAAGGCACTAACGGTTCAGTCTTCGATCTTACCAAATTTAGGGTTAATCACCCAATCATAGGGCGCATTCACACCAGCCGTGTTTAATCCGCTTTAATCAAACTCAAATTCATTTGCCCTGAAAGACAGGTTCGTATAGGGAGGTGTAAATGTGTAATCGAACTCTGATGCAGACCAAAACAGCGAACTCTGGTTGGCCTAAAAACCTAGGTCTCAGCTCGACTGAAGTGAACTCTGGAGCAGTTTGATTAGATTTATGAATGCCAAGCAGGCCGGGGCACCAGCTAAAAATGCAACAATGTTGCAATTTTGGTCTCTAGTCGAACTGAGTCTAGACTATCAGGTGTGAAAACGACCATAGACAATACATGATTTAATTAACTTTTTCCATGAGGCTAATATTTTTCTACCTCTATTTGATCATATTGCCTGATGGAGTGATATGCCTGAACTGCCTGAACACATTAACATTTTAGGAGAGAAGACCTGATGCCCTAATAAAGCATATACATTGAATATTTTTGTCACAAAAAGAGTAATTGGAAATATAAGTAAGTATAAATCAATCTATTTTAAAAGATTCATTATCAACATGTCTCATAATTTGAGATTAGTCCACTTATATCATCTTGAAGAATAAAATATGGTTAGTCTGTGTTCACAACAGTTCTAAACCTATGGGTCATTTTATCTTGTTTGAACACCTGAAGACCACTAACTAAAACGTAAAGTGACAAGGTAAATTTGAAAATGAAATAATAAAACTTTATATTTTTGAGATTTCTTGAAATATTTTTCGTGTGTTGAAGAAAATTTTTAAAAAAGGAATTCAACATTAGTTTAGGCATTTAAGCAATATCAAACAAAATCCCTCTGAGAACACGTTTCAGTCACCACTGATAAAACATGAGATGAGTCTGACTACCAGCATGAGCTGTATCATAGAATGATTTGGAAGTCATACAGATTACATAGCAGGATTAGTTTGCACCTAATCTGCACATATCAAATACAATTTTTATCCAGCTTCACAAATCGAAATCATCGCAGCAGAGGTGACATAATCCAGATGTAATCCATCTGACATAATCCAGGAATTATCAGCATGATCATCAGAAGGCTTTATTTCACTCTTGGAAGGATCAGTGAAAGGGATAGCTTCATTCACAGCGATAGTGTTTTAATAAAAGATTGATCAGTGAGTTATTTTTAGGTTCTAGTTGATGAAAGGCTTTTATTAACAAAAATGTACTTAATAGTTTGTTTTGTCACCAGTTTTTTGAAATAGAGACAGTAATAATTGGCGAGAAGGAAGCAAACTGTTTGCTAATGTTAGGAGGATTATTGATTTTTAGGTTTAGAAAAATAACATCTACTACTGTATTGGCTCCGAATCAGTTTACCCCAGAAATCCGTAATCAAAATCCGAGCCAGTTTCCTGTCCCTTCTGTCCCTTCTTTTGACCAGTTTTGTGTTCAGAGACAAACCCATGTACTCAAACATTATTTATTTCTGTTGGTGTTTAAATGAATTATAGACATAAACACTCACAAAAAGTCTAAAATATCACTGTTAGTATCATTTTATTGCATATTATTATTATTATTATTATTATAACTTTGTACTACACCCTATTTCCTTTCAGCTAGGTCTCTTTTGGGGTCAGTTGACGCTTATGAAATATGACAGATTATGACCTCTGATCAAACCAAAATAACTCTAAGCAACTTCCTGCTGGTAGATATTATGTATAATCCAATTTTCCTACAGTAGGCTATTAAAGGATTCAGAAAAACATTTTAAATAGTCAGTTCTCAAAATGAGTCTTAAGCATTCCTGGTCTGTAGGATGGGTCATGTGGTAGATAGCTGTATTTCACACCTGAAAGGTTGGTTACAAAACTATTTTTTTTTTAACAAAGAAATGGAATGGCAAAGGGGCAATATGACCAGCAGCCTGTTAGATGCTGTGAAAAGTATTAAGTTCCAAGGATGGACATAAAGAAAGCTAAATAAAACTCTAGCCTTTAGATATTCTTACTAAACACTCTATGACAACATGTGGTATATGAGCAGTTATGAAGCGTCCCCTTTAAGGTTCAAATTGGCACACAACTTTTGACTCTTATAGTTACATCTTATCTTTAGAGTGGCTTGCTCATCCTGAGCTATCTCTGTAGTTATACTGCAATAGGTTTGGGCTGCTGGAGGACAGACTTACCACTTCACTTCATTCTGCTACTGTTTTCTTCTACTACTCTACAATGGTATTATTTCCCGGCAGTTCAACTAATAACTCTCAGTGTTTTTCTCCCCGTAGAAGCTGCACCTGGTTTGGCATTTTGCTCAGCTGTGATGCCTTGTTGGAGGTAGACACCGGCTGGGATGATAATGCTCTCAGTAACGGAACACTTTCCTTCTCCTGTTATCAACTTTTTACTTTCTTTAACATACAAAGTACTCTTACATCAGTTATTTTGTTCTTTCTGTGTTTCTGCTCTATCTTCTCAAACCCCCAGTCGGTCGTGGCAGATGCCAACTCGAACTGAGCCTGGTTCTGCTGGAGGTTTCTTCCTGTTAAGGCCGGTTCACGCTGTGCGTTTTTCGGCCGTCTCAAAGGACTGTTCATGCCACGCTCTGTGAGTTCTAGAGAGCTCTAGAGGTGTGTCACACTGAACGACCCAAGATTTCAGTGTGTCAAACAGCACGACATCTCGCTCTCTCTCCCAAAGTACATTTTCATTGGTCAATGGCAGACCGGGGTTGTAGAATTTCTGACACTGCCTGAAGACCGTTTTTCATCACGATTCTTTTCACGACGAAAGAAAAGGTCTAGGACAGCTAAAATTGTACAGTGTGATTCCAGCATTAGAGGGGAGTTTTTCCTCTCCACTGTCGCTACATGCTTGCTCAGTATGAGGGATTGCTGTGAAGTCAACGACACAATGCAGGCGACTGTCTAGTGTTGCTACATGTTCGTCCAGAAGGAGTGAATGCTGCAAGTGATTGACTTAATGCAATCTGATGGGTTTCCTTAGAAAGGAAATGTTTCAACTGATTGGAATAATGAACTAAAGGATTAATTGGAATGTATTTATGACTGAATTGAAATGACTTGTAAATTACCTTGAGATGACATGTGTTGTGAATTGGCGCTATAGAAATAAACTGAAATGAGAACCCAAACGGATGCTGTTGCCCTTTTAACATGCTGCATTGGAAGGGAAGCTTTGTGCTTGAAAAGCCAATACATTTGATGTAAATAATTAAAATGAAAGAGAAATTTCTCAAACGTTTCAAACAAACCCCTTAACCTTAACCCAATGCATCCAAGCAAAGGTGCAGTTAAGTTTTAATGGAGGTTTAAACAGCCAGTTTATCTTGACTTGGGACCTTGTCTCCCATCAAGGCACAGTAATGGTTGCCAACCCTAACCTTGCTTAAAACTTGTTCTGGTTTTAAGCAAGTTAAATGTCTGAAATATAAATATTGTGTAAAAATTCTACTGAGTCACTTTATGTTTGTAATTTTACAGTGGGAGGTAAGTCTAGTTGCATATTTTCTCCATGTTATGTCTTGTTTTGGCTCTTCAGAGCTAAGGGATGGTGATTTAAAATGCCCTGTCTTTGTACTCAGTTCAAGAGCTATTGAATGTGGTGTATTGTTGTTAGCCTGTGTAGGTCATTACCTCTTTGTGCCCTCTGGATCTTTGCATTCCTCGTGTCTACATACAGCTATAGCTCACAGGCCCAGCAGCCCAACACGGGGTAAAACTGCCTGGGTCAGTGCTTTCCTTTGACAGTGAAATGCTTACAGGCAGGCCAAAGGGGCCGGCAGTGTTTCCAGGCTATGCGATGACCTGCCGGCTTTGGCGCAGGCCAACTGTGATGACGCGAGGCTTTCTATTGTGATGTGAGCCTATACGTTTGGCCTTTGCCAGAGTATAAAAGCTTGGGTCTAGCTCTGACGGACCAGCACGAGCCAGCCTCCCTCACAAGGCACTGCAAGCTGTACTAACGCAGGTAAGGACACACAGACACAGCCGTACACAGCTGAGCATCAGAGCTGCACATCCAGAGCCAGAGACCTCTCCCTGTCATCCACAACCCCCCCACCCCCCACCCCATCTCAGCCGAGGGGAATGGCCCAAACAGAACGTTAGCATCCAAATGAGCCTAACACAAACAGCAATAAATCTCAACAAAGCATTTTTCTTCCAACATTTCCCTCCAGATGATCTTAATGTTCTGGAGCTCTTCCCATTCTTTCACATCAACCTCTGCAGTGCTGTCTCTTTACACCTCTATTTCTGATCCCCCCGGATTCCTGCATCCGTCTCACAGACTCTCCTGAAGCCCCTCACCATGTCTCAGACTGCCAAGTCCGCCTCCAGCCAGAGCGCTGATGCCAAGGACAAGGGAACCCCAGCTCCAGCTGCCACCAGCAAGGCCACCAAGACCGGCGATCCTGGCATGGGATCCTACAGAGTGAGTCACCGTAGCAACATTATACTCATCAGTGTAAATTTGCTTGTTCTATTGGGACATGGAGTTAGAGATGTGTGGGACTTCTGAAGGAACTTAGCTAGAAGGAATGTAAAGTGGAAAAACAAGCAAGAGTGGAAGAAATTTCCTTGAAGATGTAGAAACAGTGAAATGAATAATGCTATAGAGGTTTTAGACTGTAATATAATGTAAAGGATAATAAACTAAGGCTAGGAGAAACACTTTATCTTTTTTTGTTTTAGTGGACAGATTTTAAAGAAGATGTTTTCTAAACACATTATTGCAGTCTGTCAGTGGTCTATGTTTACTCCAGTAAATGAAATAATTGGTCTAAATTAGATTAAATAAGGGTTGAGTACAAGCAGACTTACTTCTGAAAGCACATTATTGTAAATATGTGCTTAGTTATTGTTCATCAAATAGCTTCACTTATTTACTTAAGAAGCATATTGATGTAAAACAGACATTTTTCCTCAAAATTTCTAAAAACATGAATGAGGAAACTACTTTAATTAGTCTGGAGGTAACCTTGTTTCTAAATGCTAAGAAATTGTTTCATTACAAGAAAAACCAGAGATTAAAAGTCCACCTTTACTAAAGGTATGAAAGGACTTAGACATTTTACAGCAGATACAGAGTGTTAATCTTTTCTGCAAAGTTACATTTTTTCCAGAACTTTTGCACACTTATATCTGTGGAGTTTAACCGGAAACAAATGGAAACATTTGTGGGAAACAACTAATTTCATGCACAATTTAACCCATATAATCCTAGGCTTATCATTTTTGATACGTGTGTTTCTGATAAGTCTATTTCATTGACAAAGACATTGATTTCCTCAAAAAGCTGCTGTGTAGAGTTGTGAAATAGTTTTTTTTATTCATATTAATATCATTTTCTAGTTTCAGGCTTTAACTTGATATTTTAGTTTTGTGTGTCTTTAGAAGTAAAACTTTATTCTGAATAGATTCCAGTTAGATTTCACATGAGCAACATCTGTCTGTTTGATTTGGGTGGATTAAGATGGGCTTTCCTTTAATCCACCCAACACTTCCAACATCCTCTCTGTGCAGATCATGCTGTTTGACCAGGAGAACTTCCAGGGCAGGATGATGGAGGTCCAGAATGAGTGTATGAACGTGTGTGACCGTGGCATGGATAGAGTGCGTAGTATCATTGTGGAGTGCGGCCCGTAAGTTCCCACACAGAGATGTGATTTCAGGACCTTGAACCTCTCCGTACTTCCCCTCTTAATGTGTGTTGCTCTTCTCTTCTGTCCTCCTTCTCCCTTCCTCTGTGTTTACCCCCCTGTGCCTGGTCCCCCACCCCACCCCCCACCTACCCACTCGCTCTAGCTTTGTTGCCTTTGAGCAGACCAACTTCCGTGGCGAGATGTTCATCCTGGAGAAGGGAGAGTATCCTCGCTGGGATACCTGGAGCAACTCCTACCGCAGCGACTGCCTCATGTCCCTCAGGCCCATCCGCATGGTACTCTCAACATTCAAACTTCATGAAAACATATGTAAGAAGGGAGCGTTATCCAGAATATTGCGAAGTGGAAATTATAATGTCTACTTTCTTTTACCACCCAAGCAGACTTTCATTTAACCATTCACTGTAAAGTGAAAGGTGAAAAGCCTTCAACATAGAAAGGATTTCTACATCCATTGACGTCTGAGTGTGCTTGAACAGATTCAAATACGCTTCCCAAGCTGAACAAAGCTCAGCTTTCAATGTCTCTTTTTATAGACCAGAACTGTGACCACATCAGACCGGCTAAACAAAGACTGGACTTTCAGCGTTTTTATTTAGGCTAAATTTAGACACGATTTGACAGGATATATGTCCCTGTTCACCAAACTCTGTTTGCTGTTGGATGACCTAAGCTTAAATTCAATGAGTTTAGAGGCTAAACAAGATACAGTTTAGTATTAATGATCAAAATTCATCAAGAAGAAAAACCTTGTATTTCTTCAGATCTGCATTGTCAGTACATTTGGTCCATTTCTATTTTTAATTTCAAGCTATGTCTGCCGTATTCTTATCTAAAAATAGCAAATACAGTTCAGATGGCCTATACTGAAGAAACTCAATGAACCTTAATTCTAGTCCCTCAGGCCTAAAACCAGAACAACACTGCCATCTTTAGTCGCTGACATCACTGGTACAATGTCAGAAATAAATCCTGGGTCATGGAGACCTGAGATCATCTCTCTTTGTTTTGGTTTTCCTCTCTGCAGGACAGCTTGGAGCACAAGATCTGCCTGTTTGAGCTCTCTGACTTCAAGGGCAACAAGATGGAGATCCAGGAGGACGATGTGCCCACCCTCTGGGCGCATGGCTTCTGCGACAGAGTGGGCAGCGTGAGGGTGCCAGGTGGAGCGTGAGTGGACACACTCATTCTCTTTAGTTGCAGCTAAAAGTCACTTGGTTGAGCAGATGAATACTTACAGATTGATTTAAGGCAATTTTATAGAGAACTATGGTAATATTGATGTAGCTATCTTGGGGAGCTTCTGAATATCCTTCTGTCCCTGTTGAACTTTTAAAAGGAGCTCTAAACCTCTAGTTAAAAAACAGAACCACCTTAAAGGCAATTGTGGACATCTCTATTACCTTCCAAGTAAAGAGTCCAAAGCGTCTTTTTCGAACTCTAAAAGAATCTGTGTTTGGGAGACCTTCTTAAAGCCCACCAAAACCAACCTAATGGAAAGTTAAACTTCCAGTTGGAAATTGCTAATCTGACCCTTAATGAAAAGCAATGCTACCAAAAGTTTATTTGATTTGTCACGACAACTCAGGAAAATCACCCTCTATAAATACCTAAAACACTTCGTCAAAGACTACAGATTTTTAAAAGAGCCTCATAATCTATTGATTGACCTGCATGTCCAGTGCATGTCCTGAGAGGCTGTTAGACTCGTCTTAGAAGCCCCTTTAAAAGTTATCTTTCATATTTAGTCTCTGCTGTAATATCACAAAGAACCCCAGTCACAATTTACCAAAGAATTCAAAGTAGGCAACAGAGGACCTAACAACTTTTCAGGCTGTCTTCAGAATCCGTCTAATTTGGTAATTTCCTCAAACGCCACTTTGAACTTCTAGGCCACATCTGAAAGCACCTTAACGGCTGCTCAATAAGGCCAAATAAAGAATCTCTTCCTAATGATAGACACCTATGTTGCTTAGAACCTTGCTCCCCAAACTCCCTAAAGACTAGAACCATCTCAATAACCTCTGACTTTTCTGCAAGAAGATCATAAATGAGATCAAGTAGCTCCACAATTAAAAGTTGACCTCATAAAATCCTTCTCGGGGCCTCACAGACACTAAATGGGACTGTTTGGAAAGCATTAGGATCTCAGGACTTCTTACAAGACCTCTAGAACCTCAAAATCTCCTGAACAACCACACACTAGAAGCCAACTACACTGGAAGACACTTAACACTTGTCTCCCTCTCCATGTCTCTCTCAGCTGGGTGGGTTACCAGTACCCTGGATACAGAGGCTACCAGTACCTGTTTGAGTGCGGTGACTACAGACACTACAATGACTTCTGCGCCTTCCAGCCCCAGATCCAGTCCATGCGCCGTATCAGGGACATGCAGTTCCACCAGAGAGGATGCTTCACCTTCACCACTGCCAGCAAGTGAAAGACACCTGCTGACCACCTGGTGCTGCTGTAGCTCTCTCAGCTTTTTATCTCTCCAAACTTCTTCTTTCTCCAATTCTCTGGTCCTTTCCTTGACCTCTAACATCGTTGCTCCCTCCCAAAGGAAAGCGAGATCGAGAGCAATACACTGGACATCCTTAAGTGACTTTTTATGGTGCTAAAAAATAAACATATGAAAAACCTGATCCCTTTTTGACTGGATAACCTTTATTTATTTGAGAGGAGATTACAAATTTTGTGTTTATACTCTGATATAATTTATTTATTTATCTATATATATATATTTGTTTTTGTCCAGGCACTTTAGTCAAACATTAAGGTGGCTCTAGTTGCCTAGAGAGAAATATAAAAAGAGTGGGGGGAAAAACAGCAGTAGGCTATATAGTACATTTACGACACGTGTCTGCTTGAAATGTATCCACCACTGGCTTATCATCTCACAAGTCAGAATTTTTCCTCGACATTTTCTAATTATTTACAAAGGATTCCTTTATTGGATTTTTTCCAGTACAAGTGCTTGTTTGGTTTTCTCTCTTTAAAAATAAATAAAGCTACATTCAAGCACCGGCGATATGTGGCTTTGGTAACAACAATAGAGTATAAATGCGCCATATTAATATAGAATTGCCCCCCTCTCCCTCCCCCAAGTTCCAATGATAGGTTCCAATGTACTTTGGAAAAGAAATTATGAATTTTAGTCCCGTTCCTGAACGAGATGAGGTGTGTTCTGTCTCTGTGAGTAACCTTGGTAACCCCAAAGCGCTGCAGACATCTCACTATTCTTTTATTTCTTTGGTTTTCTCGTCAGATCTGTTGTTTACGAGCTACAGTAAACCCAGCAGTGCGTCACGTGACCCACGCACTCCATTTGTTGTTTTTAGGTATGCTCGGAATTTGTACAATCTATTCCTCGATTGCTCATGTAAGCTTTGCAGTACCAACCAAAATCGTACTAGATTAATGCCACTAAAATATTTTTGAAACAATTTTTGATTAAGAAATGTTAATGCTTTTATATGAATAGCAACGAGTCAATTCATACAGCGAAAGATGTGCTTCCATCCCAATATGGTCATGATGTTTACTATAGAACCTGAAGGCAACATAGCATTTCATAAACTTTCTTTTGGGGGATTGTACCGTCAGGAAGGTAACATGTCTGCACTTTTTAAAGCTAGAAAAGGTGAGTTTTTAAAAGACAAGACACGACACACAGAGGACCAATGAGACACTTTAAAACAAGCTAGAGAATCATGTTATAGATTTTTTAGTAGCGTGGGGCTATTTAACAATATTCCGGCATAATGCATAACCAGCCGTATGCTCACACCTTGGATTACCCAACATCTTTAGCTTGTGTAATTTAACCACAGGGGGAAATAAACCAGTGTTAAAGTCCTCTGCCTTTCAGTGGGGTTGGAAGTTAGTCCATGCGGGCGTAATGTAGTTGTATTTCCAGTTAGCTCGTTGGCTAGTTTACGGTTTCAGTTTAACTGTAAAAACCATTAACTGGTTCCGTCCCTGCATGCTGACAGCGATAAAAGCAGCGCACCAAGTGCTATTGTTTAACTGTTTTATTCAGAGGTTTGTTTGTTTGTTCGTTTAATGAAGGTGACTGATGGTGGGAATGACCTTTCACCTAAATATGCGAACGCAATCTGGTTAGCTAGTGGTGCGTTTAAAGACCCCGCTGCTGGTCAGTGTGGTCTCGTCACCTGTATGTTTGGATAAAGCAC
The DNA here is from genome assembly GCA_963556495.2 of Valencia hispanica. Taxonomy (NCBI): domain Eukaryota; kingdom Metazoa; phylum Chordata; class Actinopteri; order Cyprinodontiformes; family Valenciidae; genus Valencia; species Valencia hispanica. The sequence goes on from OY747717.1 coordinate 40,943,647, forward strand.
AATGAATTGTATCAGCGAGGGAAAAGGGCCAAAACATGCCACACTAAGTCATTTATTTATAGATTTTAGGATAAAAATATAAGTAAGGCATAAAAACAAATTAATCTGTATAACATGATTCTAATAATGCAGGCAATGGACTGTCAGAATAACTAAAGTGCATCAGTTCTTGTTTGTAGAATCTGATCTCTGAATATTACAACCCTCTGCCAACATTTGGAATCACTGCTTGTGAGCAACGTGGATTTTAGCTGTTGTCACATTTTTATTTATTTAGTGTGAATAAAAATAATAATAATAATTCATCACTCAGCCCAGCAATACAAATGCTGCTCTAATCATAAAGATTCCCCATTTTCAAATCAGCTACTTAAGTAAAACAATTCTATCGATAAAGATTATATTTATTGTTACACTCATGGAACCAACAGTATGAGGAGAAAAAAAGGTTTGTGAGGTTTACATCAGTTTATTGTTTGGACAGTGGCTTTATTTAACAGCTGAACAATTTGGGTCTATAAAACACCTGCAAAAATAAAATAAAATAAAAACAGAATTTCCATCCATCATTTTCTGCTTAATCTGGGTTCGGGTCACGGAGGCAGCAGTTTAAACAGAGAGACTCAGATTTCCCTTTCCCCAGCCACTTGGTCCAGCTCCTCAGGGGGAATCCCGAGGCGTTCCCAGGCCAGCAGAGAAACATGGTCCGTCCAGCGTGTCCTGGGTCTTCCTCTGGGTCTCCTCTTGGTAGGACGTGCCAGGAGGCATCCTAACCAGATGCCCGAGACACCTCAACTGGCTTTTGTTGATGTGCAGGAAGCAGCAGCTTTACTCTGAGCCCTCCTTCATGACCAAACTTCTCTACCTATCTCTAAAGGAGAGCCTGGACACACCCTGTGGACGAAAACTCATTTTGACTGCTTGTATCTGCGATCTCATTCTTTCGGTCACTACCCAGAGTTCTTCACCATAGATGAGGGTCAATAAAAAGAAAAATCATATTGATCCATGTCAATAATTATCGGTAACTATAAAAAAAGAAAAGAAAATGTAAGTGCAGCCATGGCCATTTTATGCTATTCTTTAACTAACTTTAATAAAGAACACATAAAAACTTACAATACAACCTTACCATAACTGAAAGTTATTTAGAAAGCAAAAAGAAATCAAGTGCAGAGACCTGAGTGACGTCAGTAAATACTGACAAACAAAAAGAAAACTGTTATTTGCCAATATGTTATTGATTACCAGTAAAAAACAAATTTTTAATTTAAATTGTAGGCTTATTTTAATGCTTTAAAAAAAAAATTACAATTTTTTTTTTTTATATTAATGGCTCAGTCCTTTGGTTTATTTTGTGTGAAAAAAACTGGGCCAATAAAGCTGATTCTAATTCAGAACCGTTCCTGAAGCTAAAGCTAACCAGCTACTCACCGACGATGGCCGAGTGTAGACGGGGCCCAAAACATTGGAGCCCAGTCCCGTGACTGAGTGCTGAAGGCAGCAGGTCTTCTCGCCCCCGTTTTTTTGTTTTTTTTTTTGGTTTCCTACTTGGGTCCTACCAAGCCATCTTTGCTGACTAGTACTTCCTGTGTTTTATTTTGTTCATTATTGTTACCTTTAGATTGATGTGTGTCCCATATCGGTTCTAAACAGGACACATGTACATGACCATGAATCGGGACAGTTCCTCCACCGGTCCTCGCATCTTTTGCAGTTTAAGTCCTTTGCTCTCTTTTGTGGTGTGAGAGGAGCGAGGGCTTGGTGACGGAGCGTGCCTGGGTCTGAGTTTGTGATTGGTTAGGAGTTAGTAATAAGCTACCTGAAAGGATATAATGAAAATGGAAGGGAAACCCTTTTTATTTTTGACCCTTTTTTTCTATTGCACCACACATCTATTGATTGATATATACAGTTGTGTGCGAAAGTCAGGGCACCCCTTTAAAAACAGCATATTTTATATATTTAAAAATGTATATTCATATTTACTGTCTCTCTGGTATATGGGAAAAAAAGACAATATTGTCAGGAAACATTAATGCATAGTTACATTTTATTTTATAAATTGAACAAAATTACAAAAATTAAAAACATAATTTTGGCATGTGCAAAAGTCGGGGCACCCTACAGCATCAGTACCTTCAGTACTTAGTAACACCCCCTCTGGCAGATATCACAGCTTGTAAACGCTTTTTATAGCCAACAACAAGTTTCTGGATTCTATTATTTGGGATTTTTCCCCATTCTTCCTTGCAAAAGGCTTCCAGTTCTGCAATATTCTTAGGACGTCTTGCATGCACAGCTCTTTTAAGATCTACCCACAGATTTTCGATGATGTTTAAGTCGGGAGACTGTGAAGGCCATTCTGAAACCTTCAGCTTGCGTTTCTTGAGGTAGTCCATGGTGGATTTGGAGGTATGTTTAGGATCATTATCCTGTTGTAGAAGCCATCCTCTTTTCAGCTTTAGCTTTTTTACAGATGCTGTGATATTTGCCTCCAGAATTTGCTGGTATTTAATTGAATCCATTCTTCCCTCCACCCGAGCAATGTTTCCTGTCCCACTGGCTGCAACACAACCCCAAAGCATGATGGATCCACCCCCATATTTAACAGTTGGCAAGGTGTTCTTTTCATGAAATGCTGCTCCTTTTTTTCTCCAAACATACCTTTGCTTATTGTGGCCAAAGAGTTCTATTTTAACTTCATCAGTCCACAGCACTTGTTTCCAAAAGTCATCAGGCTTCTGTCGATGTTGTGTTGCATATTTCTGACGTTGTATTTTATGATGAGGTCGTAGATAAGGTTTTTTTCTGCAGACTCTTCCATGAAGGTCTTGTTTGTGCAAGTATCGGCGCACAGTGGAAGGGTGCACCACCACTTCTGAGTCTGCTAAATCTTCCTGGAGGTCTTTTGAAGTCAAATGTGGGTTTTGGTTTACCTTTCTGATCAGACTACGAGCTGTTCTCTCCGAGAGTGTCCTTGGTCTTCCAGATCTCTTCTTGACCTCCACAGTTCCCCTCACCTGCCATCTCTTAATTATGCCTCGCACTGTGGAAACTGCAAGCTGAAAACGCTTTGCTATCTTCTTGTAGCCCTCCCCGGCATTGTGGGCATCAATTACTTTCATTTTTTCTGTCTTACACAGCTTCTTAGAGGAACCCATGGTTGCTGAGTGTTTGTACAAGGTTTGTGGAGTCGCCGTATTTAAGAAACCCTCAAATTGGCACCAGCTGGCACTTCCTAATGACAATTGTTGACACATGCTTCAGGACCAATGAGCTGGTAGAGGTCTGAGCTTGTAAAAAGAATCTGAAACTTTGAAACTCTCAGGGTGCCCCAACTTTTGCACATGCCAAAATTATGTTTTTAATTTTTGTAATTTTGTTCAATTTATAAAATAAAATGTAACTATGCATTAATGTTTCCTGACAATATTGTCTTTTTTCCCCATATACCAGAGAGACAGTAAATATGAATATACATTTTTAAATATATAAAATATGCTGTTTTTAAAGGGGTGCCCTGACTTTCGCACACAACTGTACACTGCTCACAAAAATTAAAGGAACACTTTATTTGGGCCTGGCATGAAATCAATTAAACCTGTCTGATCATTTTCTCGTTGGCTAAGCAGCCGAGGGCATTGTTAATCACTTTCAGCTGTATTGGTGTTCATGGACTTAACAAAAGGTGCACTACAGTGGCAACAATTAGAAAACCCTCAAAACAGGTATGGTTTTACATGTGGAGGTCATTTCAAGTTTCTCCCTCTTGATCTTTTTTGGCTGGTTTTCCACTCGTGCTGGTTTTGGCTTGAGTCATCTCTACTGGCAGTATGAGGCGATTCCTTAATCCTGGAGAAGTTGCACAGGTTGTGCAACTTCTCCAGGATGGCACATCCACACGTGCTGCAGCAAGAAGGTTTATGTGTCTCCCAGCACAATCTCCAGAACATGGAGGAGATTTCAGGAGACTGGTGGATATTCTTGGAGAGCTGGACAGGGCCGTAGAAGGTCCTCAACCCATCAGCAGGACCGATACCTGCTCCTTTGTGCAAGGCGGAACAGGTGCCCTACAGAATGATCTCCAGAGGGCCACCGGTGTGAATGTCTCTACCCAAACAATCAGGAACAGACTTCATGAAGATGGCCTGAGGGCCCGACGTCCTGTTGTGGGCCCTGTGCTCACTGCCCAGCACCGTGGAGCTCGACTGGCATTTGCTCAAGAACACCAGAATTGGCAAGTCCGCCACTGGCACCCTGTACTTTTTACAGACGAGAGCAGGTTCACCCTGAGCACCTGTGATAGACGTGAAAGAGTCTGGAGAAGACAAGGAGAACGTTATGCTGCCTGCAACGTCGTTCAACATGACAGGTTTGGTGGTGGGTCAGTGATGGTCTGGTGAGGCATATCCATGGAGGGACGCACAGACCTCTACTGCCTAGGAAATGGTGCTCTCACTGCCATAAGGTATCGAGATGAAATCCTTGAACCCATTGTCAGACCCTACGATGGTGCAGTAGGTCCTGGTTTCCTCCTAATGCACGACAATGCCCGGCCTCATGTGGCAAGAGTATGCAGGCAGTACCTGGAGGATGAAGGAATTGAAACCATTGAATGGCCTTCACGATCCCCTGACTTAAACCCAATAGAACATCTGTGGGACATTATGTTTCGGTCCATTAGGCGCCGCCAGGTTGCTCCTCAGACTGTACAACAGCTCAGGGATGCCCTCACACAGATCTGGGAGGAAATGCCACAAGACACCATCCGTCTTCTCATTGGGAGCATGCCCCGACGTTGTCAAGCATGCATACAAGCTCGTGGGGGCCACACAAGATACTGAAAAGCATTTTGTGTTGCAGAAATTAAGTTTTTGAAAAAATGGACTAGCCTGCCACATCTTAATTTCACTCTGATTTTAGGGTGTCTACACAATTGGGCCCTCTGTAGGCTGAAAACTTTTATTTTCATTAAAAGACTTGGCATCCTTTTGTTCCTAAGACATTGCCCTGTCGTTATTTGTATAGATATCCAACTTCATATTGAGATCTGATGTATCTAATGTGGTTGTTTAAAGTGCTCCTTAAATTTTTGTGAGCAGTGTATTATTATTGAATTGTCGTCCAGCCCTAGTACAGCGCCTGCATCACTGCAGATGCAGCACCAATCTGCCAATCAACCTTCTGCTCCATTTTTACCCTCATTCCTGAAAAAGACCCTGAGATACTTAGTCGTCCATTTGGGGGCAGGATCTCGTCCCCCATCCGGAGAAGGTAATCTGTTTTCTTCCGGCTCAAGACCATAATCTCAGATATGGTGTTGCTGATTTTTATCCTGGCTGCGAACAGCCGAATAAATGATTTTCTAAAATTGTTACAAGTTTTCCAGTTAAGTGGAGGAAAACGACTTTAGAATTATCAGTACTGTGTGACCCTTCCTCTGGCTGTCTGACCCTCTCTTGTTCAAGTCGTCGACTTTACTGATGAGAATGGATCAACATCAGCATCATCTCCTTGGCCGGTGCAGAACTCAACCCTTCACAGACCATGGCTGCTTCTCCTCAGCCCACTGGACCCTTGTTTTCATCTGTTCAGTTGTTAATGATTGTTTTGGTTTGGTTTCTAGATATATATAGCTTAATTTTCTTCTGCTGATTTCTTACAGTTGGGTCACGTACATCGACTCCTGCTTGTGTCCATTCGCAGATTAAGGCAGATGGCTTAATTTCTCACTCTGACACTTTGATATTGGCTTTGCTAATCTACTTGCTCTAAAATAAAGATTATCATTCCAAAAACGTATTATTTTGAGTATGTTTTACAAAATCAGAAATGATCAGCTGTTAAATAAATGAGGATTTTCTGTTGTCAGTGTGGACCAAGCAGCAGATGGATGAGCATTGGGCTTCACAGCCACAGCACACACTCTGTGTTGATCCCTGTACTTGTTCCTCTGTCCCTCAGTTCTGGACTTGTGTCTCGGTGGCTGCCGGGGTCTGTCTCAGCTGGCGGAGCTGCCGGAGACTCATCAGTTACTGAGGCAGACCTGCAGAGACTTCGCAGACAGAGAACTGGCCCCCATCGCTGCCAAACTCGACAAAGAGCACTTTTACCCTGCTAAACAGGTACAGCAGACACACACGCACGCACGCACGCACGCACATCTTGCTATACTTGTGTTGACATTGTATTGACTTCCATTGATTTTACTATGCCTAACCCAGACACTTTCCCTAAACCTAACCATTAGTGATACATGCCTAACCCTAACCTAAACCTAATTCACACCAAACCTCTAAACCTAACTAGTAGAGTTTAATAGCTAGTTAAACATTGTGGGGACCAAGCAAACTGTCCGCACAACTACAAATGTCCCCACAATGCTGGTGGCCTGTCAAAGCTTGGTACACACAAGTATAGCTATACATGTACACAAACACACACACACACACACACACAAGTTGTATTGCTACCCATATTGGGACTTTATATTGACTTCCATTAATTTTAATAGCTACATTTATGCCTAACCCAAACCCTTACCCTAACCATTACCAGTTTATTCCTAACCTTAACCAAAACATAATTCACACCATACCTCTAAACCTAACCCCTAACCCAAAAAAGGGGGGTCCATCATATTAGGACCGGGCTTTGGTCCCTATAAGGTCCATCGGTCTTCAGAAGGTTAGCAAATATGCCAGAAAAGGTCCTAAATAGGGTAGCTATACAAGAACACACACACATTCGTATTTTTGCCCATATTAGGAGTTTGTATCGACTTAAAAACCCAAACAGTTACCATAACCATTACCAGTATGTTCCTAACTCTAATTTAGGGCTGGACTATAACTCAATAACGATATATAATGTTCAAGCGATAGAGATGTGCTGCGATAGTAAAAACTGTTAAAGTTCCACTCAACATAAACTGAAGAATAAACCCAAACTGAAGTCTCTGCCTCGCATCTTCTTATAAACCCAGTCATTTGTGTATGTATCTTATTTATTTAAAGCCTGCATTCTGAGCATCCATATACAAAATGAAATGATACAGGAATAATTAATAGTAGAAAAAATAAAAAGTACTCTAAGCTGATTAAGGGTCAGTGTCTTTTTATTTTTACTGAAGGCGTAAAAAAAACACATATTTATAATAATTTTACATGTACATTTTTAAATTGATAAGGATATATTTAATAGTATTTGTTAATTTGAATTAATATTCAAGCTGAAAGGAGAATCCGCATCGTGCCGTCACATCAACCAGATAATTACATGTAATTTTTTCTCTACAGTAACAAAAACCAGTGACTGTGGCCTCAGTACAGTACATTTAAAAAATAAAATTAAACGATCGCAAGCACCACTTCAGCCAAAGTCTTGACATGAGGGAACATTGCTCAGAAGTCAGAAAAAAACTCTCTGAAGGAGCCGCAAACCATCGCTTCAGCGGTATGACATACTGCAGCATCCCGCTTTTGCACTGGTGGTTGGCACAAGACTGGACCCTTTTCGAGCTTGTCTGTGATCTTTGTTTGTCACTCGATAAATTTCATTTGTGTTCGACCACAATTTTGCATGAGGTACAAAACAATTTACCTCCACTGTCATGAAGAGAATGATGAAACTATAACCTTGAGCACATTCCTTTCTGTTGGCAAAAGCCACATGTCACTCTTGCTCCCTCTCACATAAGAAACAGGAAGTGTACGTAATATGTGACAGTAATATGTGACAGCGTCAGATATAAAAATAGAAGAAGCATCGTAGTTGGTCAAACATGTATAAAAGTTGCGATGATTGGATAAACTTGCAAGACGTGCAGAATTCGCGAGGATTGGTTAAATTTGCGTTAATGGTCGCGATCACAACATGGCGAAATCTTGGAGTGACTGAATACCTCGGACTTCTGTCTCCAGTAAAGGCTTAACAGACCACAAAGCCACCCCTCCCCCCCAGTCAGCCAAACACAAACATCAAATAAGCTTCAGGGTTCAACTAAACAATGAAAGTTAATTGAACAAAAAAAAAAGTATTTTATTTTTCTGTTTTAAACATGGATCTTTTGAGAATCTGATGAGTAAGTGGCCTGACTTTTGAACTTTACAGGAGAAACAGCTTTGTCTCTGTTTGTGTCTTGTTCGGAAATGTAATAATCGTAAAGCTGCCTGGCAGTTTGACTTCTTTTTTGTTCTAAGACAAATGGGCTGTGAGAAAGTTTTTGGTCCCTTACAAATCTCTTCTGTTTTTGCTTTTTTTTGTCACACTTAAATGTTTCAGATCATCAAACAAATTGTAATATTCAATAAAGATAACCCGATTGAACACAAACAGCGGTTTTTAAATCATGGCTTCATTTATCCAGACAGACCTGGCTCTAGATAGAAGAACTGACCCCTGAAACTCTTAGTGACAACGACTGTCATCGACTGTTTGCAATAACTGTTGATGAGTCCGTTTACTTTACACCTGAACAGGCGCAGATTCCTCAGGTGTCTGTGGAAAGTCGACCAACGAATAATAATTCTATGCACATAGTTTAGAGACGAGTACTTTCCAGTTTCTCATTCGCAAGACAAAGTAAAAGTGACTTAAACTCAACCAACGGGACATGCCAGTCCATCGCCGAGCGTTGGACGGGTGACCTGTCCAGGGTGTACCCCACTGGTATTTTTTGTTTTCCAAATGAATGCAATACGCTTCCGTACTTTACATCACCATGGAGAAATTCACTCTTCTTTGCAGAACTGTTTCAAGCATGAATGGCCTGCTTAAGGTAATGTCATAGCAACCAGATTTAAGTCTGTCTATCCGTCCGATTGCTTTCTTAGCTTAATAAATACAAATAATTTTATGAAAACGTTCTTATTATTGTATGACAATAAAATGACTTTGATCTGATACAGTAACTGCAACCAAAAAGAGGAAATCTGTGTGGAGGCAAATACTTTTTAATCACACTCTAGGAATAAGTGTCCAAACTGATCCTTTCCTTTGGATAGAAACCACACAGAGAATGTTGCCTTGTTGCTTCAGATAAAGGAGTTGGGGGCGATGGGTGTGATGGCTATGGAGGTACCAGAGGAGCTGGGTGGAGCAGGGATGGACTACCTGGCTTACAGTCTGGCCGTGGAGGAAATAAGCAGAGGCTGTGCCAGCACTGGCGTCGTGGTATCTGTTAACAATGTAGGTGCAACCAGTCAGCACGAAGGACCAGGTTAGATAGAACTGGTCTAATGTTGGGGTTTTGTTCTTGTTTGCTGCTGTGCCTCAGTCTCTCTACATCGGGCCAGTTCTGAAGTTTGGAACAGAGGAACAGAAGAAGCAGTGGATCACCCCGTTCACTACTGGAGAGAAGGTGGGCTGCTTTGCCCTCAGCGAGCCAGGTAACCTTAGGTTTTCACTTTCTACAGCATCACTGTTTTATCAAGTGCTATCAAAGAAAATTTATGAAACTGTAAAAGACACAAATTCATGTTTTATTGTAAGCCAGATTGCAGAATTATTGTAAGGCAAGTTAAAGTTTTAGCATACGAATGTCATTGTAAAAAGAAAGTACATCCTCCTTTAGTCCAAAGTCAGTCCTCTAGGACCAGTATCCTGCATGTTTTAGTTCTTTCCCTGGTTCAACGCTCCTGAATCAAATGATGGTTCATTAACAAAACCTCTGCAGAAGTTTGACATGCTGAGGAGATAGATGGACCATTTGAATCAGCTGTGTTGGAGCAGAGACTCATCTAAAACTGGCACGACAATGGCCCTTGAGGACTGGAGCTGGACATTCCTGAGCTACAGGGCGGGGTGCCATAACAAAGCATAATTTTAAAAATTTTATTTTAAAAATTGTATTGTTTATTAAACACAGATGAAGTAAAAATTGAGAAACTGTAGCTCTGATTAAGATGTGGAAAGAAGCTCCCAGGAGCTGCTAACCCTGTGTTTCCCAACCCTGGTCCTTAAAGCACACTGCCCTGCATGTTTTACATGTTTCCCTGCTTTAACACACATGATTCAGATAATTGTAGTTCATCAAAATCCTGTTGATCAGCCATCAATTGAAATCAGGTTTGGTGAAGCAGGGAACATCTAAAACATGTAGGATAGTGTGCCTTGAAGAGCAGGGTTGACAAACACTGCATCTAGAATGTTTTTTTTAACACTGTAGATTAGATAGAAATCATTTCAGACATGATGTCCTGAAATGTAAGCCGGTGTACTTTCTTTTTGCCATGACTGTGTGTTCCGTGTTTCAGCCAGCTGAAATGCAGTGTTGTCAAAAGTGTTCCCCCAAATCTCAGGAAATGGCAGCGATGCAGGCGCCGCCTCCACCGTAGCCCGACAGGAGGGAGAAGAGTGGGTGCTGAACGGAACCAAAGCCTGGATCACCAACAGCTGGGACGCGTCGGCTACAGTGGTGTTCGCCACCACAGACAAGAGACTCAAACACAAGGCATGCATGGAACACAATGTTGCTCTGTCTGCGGAGAGGAGGAATCAAAATAATAGATCAGTGGTCTTATTGTGGCCCAACTGCCCCCCCCCCCCCATGTTTCTGCAGGGAATCAGTGCCTTCCTGATCCCCATGCCACACCCCGGACTTTCTCTGGGAAAAAAGGAGGACAAGCTAGGCATTAGAGCCTCATCCACTGCTAACATCATCCTGGAGGACTGCAGAATCCCACTAAACAACATGTTGGGCCCCCGCGGTGCCGGATTTAAAATTGCTATGGTATTTTAAAGCATCCTCACTATCTAGTCATAAATCTTTCCATTCAGCACCCTCTTCCACTTACTGTCAGAATCCCAGGCGCGATGATTGCATTTTCTCCTGAACGTCCACAATACTCTCTTTCTCTGAGTTAGTGCTTTGGAAATGTTGTGGAGCACTATTCTTCTGCAGAGGATTTAAAATGGAAGCAGGTAAAACCCACAGGAGTCGGATGGTGGCAGATTTCTGTGGACGGGTTAAGGCAGAGTAGATACGGACATGATGTGTGTATCTATTATTTTTATTATAATAATAATTAATGCTTCAGTCCCATAGATACAGTTGTGATTGAGAGCAGTGTTTTTCGACCCTGGGCCTCAAGGCACACTGCCCTGCATGTTTTAGATGCTTCCCTGCTTTCACACGCCAGCTTCAGATGTTTGCAGTTCAGCAAAAGCCTGTTGATCAAGCCATTAATAGAAATTGGGTGTGGTGAAGCAGGGAGTCATTTAAAACATGTAGGGCGGTGTACTTTGAGGAGCCGGGTTGAAAAATTAGACATGTAGGAGCTGTCATAATAATATTACAGGTTTCAACCTTATTTTATGTGTCCACCGTACACTACAGCTCTGCTCTGTTTTCTTTTTATTTGAACAGGAAATTGTACAGATGATTCTTGAATTATATGAGCATATTGTTTTATTTACTACGCTCTGTTCACCTTCATGAGGACAGAAATTATGGTCTTTTTTTTCTTCTTTTTTTTTTTTTAGACCAAGCTGAAGTTTCGTCAAGTCTTGTTTCAAGAGATAAAAGATCTGGATTACCATTTTATACATGTGTAAAACAAAACAACATTGTTCATAATCATAAATGATCAAATGTTTCCAAACGTAAGCAGGGATGTCTTTAGCTCCCTCCATCATGTAGTGGGAATGAATGTGGTGTGCGGTCAGCCCGGTGGGCTAGTTATGTGCTCCACCGACAATGACGACTTGTCAATATGGAGTTCTGCCCACATTTAACTTCAGCTCCAGTTTGATACGTGTTCCTCACTCTGATGTGCGCATGCATCGGCCCTCTGTTATAACTAGAGCCAGGCATGCAGAGGCTGTACAAACTGAAATGTTATGGTAGTGAATGGAAGTAGCTGAAAGTCTGTTTTTCTTCTAATGATCGGTGAGTGTTGTGCACTCTAATATCATCGCTGTCAACTTGCAAATAACTTTATTCCAAGGACACATTTGGTTTTCTAACAAGTTATTTTGCCATGAAAAACTTTACCTATCTATGTTGTTTGTTTAAAGTTGAATTTATGGAGTTCTTAAAGCTTCAAGAGCATGCTTACATACTGTAGGTGCTGATAATATATTGGTTTTTCTTGCTAGCGTTTGTACATGCAACTTTGTCAGACATTAGCACAGACCTCATGTCCAATCTGTGACCTTCAGCAAACCCTGGACAGCGGTCGGATCGGCATTGCAGCTCAGGCTCTTGGCATCGCTCAGGCTTCTCTGGACTGCGCCGCCGACTACGCGCACAAGCGAACTGCGTTCGGAGCGCCCATTGGCAAGCTGCAAGCCATACAGGTCAGAGAAGAAGCATTTTTACTTTGTACTTGACCTGTTGTTCAAGGGAAGCTAATGCCAAGTTCAGCGTAATTCATTTTAATTTACTGTTTATCACCAGTTCTTAACAGATAATAAAATGAGTTTAATTTAACGGATTTTAAATTGAAAACCTTCAGTCTTCGTCATCATCACCACAGTGGGGAGGAGAACTGTTTCTGAGCCACTGTACAAAACTGTGAAGCCTCTAATGCTAGTGCTAATCCTTCAGACTGAATTAGGGGGTTTAGTGGTAACTCTTGTTTTTCTTTGTCTTCACATGATCCAGTTTAAACTGGCTGACATGGCCGTGGCGGTAGAAAGCGCTCGCCTGCTCACCTGGAAAGCTTCAGTTCTCCGAGATGCAAAGAAACCCTTTACTAAGGTAAACCGTGTCCCTCTGTGCAAAGTATGGAACCGATGGAACATTCACAACAGGTTTTATTTCCAGACTGAATTCATTCAGTGAATTCATGCATTATTTATTATCTCTTGCCCTTGTTGTTGTCTGAATCATATCATGGTTCAGTTCACCTCAATTCAGTATACTTAAAGAGGGCCAATACAAAACAGCTACATCGAGACATTTTACTGGAAAAATTGATAATAATAATACTTTTTGTTTATAAGCGCCTTTCAGAACACACAAAAACACTTTACAGCAATAAACAAAGAAAATTACCAAAGCAAGTTGGAACAGCAAAACATTATAATAAAAAGACTCGCAAAACCTTAGAGAATACAAATCAGATTAAAAAACCCAAAGTGTAATAAGAGAACAGAGTTCATAAACAGTGGGCGGTTATAAACAGGTGGGTTTTGAGTCTGTATTTAAAAGTGGAGAGGGAGTCAGAGTTTCAGATGACATTAGGTAGAGAATTCCTTTGATGGCAAGCTGCTCGCCATGGATGGATGAAGACATAAAGACAGGACAGTGAGGTGGATAGAGTATGAAGATCTGTAGTAGCGGACAGGAGAGACGATGTGGATGAGGTCAGACGGATATGGAGGTGAAAGGTTGTGGATGGCTTTGAAGGTGAAAAGGACTTTGAATTCAATATGTTGCTTAACAAGGAGCCAGTGAAGTTGGAGGAGGATAGGAGTGATATGATCTACGGGGGTTTTGGTAATGATGCAGGCAGCAGAGTTCTTAACCAACTGGAGCTAATGGGAGGGACTTTTGAGAGAGAACAAACGGGAGTGAATTACAGTAATCAATTTGTGAAGTGACTTGACTGAACAATAATAGGGCGGCTGTAGTTCAGTGGTAGAGTTGTCAGCCTGCGACCCAGAAATCGTGGGTTCGATTCCAGCTTCCAACTGCTACATATCGTTGTGTCCTTGGGCAAGACACTTCACCTACTGGTGTTGGCCAGTGATGGCGCAATATGGCAGCTTCGCTTCTGTCAGTCTGCCCCAGGGCAGCTGTGGCTATAATCATAGCTTGCTTCTACCAGTGTATGAATGTGAGAGTGAATGAATAATGGAGTTGTTGTTGTTGTTGTTGTTGTTGTAAAGCGCTTTGAGGGTCTCGAAAAGCGCTATATAAATGCAAGCCATTATTTATTATTGATAATAGAGGCAGAGTTAATCGACTTCGCCCCTCTCTCCCCGAGAGGGGCGAAGACGATTAATATCTCTTTCCTTTTCTCTCTCCAACTTCTGTGGTTTCCACTAATTCCAGCCCTAGGCTGATGAAGGTCACTTATCTGACGTAGAAAAACAACTCCACTAGTTGGCTCTGACAGAAAGGACCAGGTGTACATGTAGTTGTACTGTTGTGGCGCAAGATCTGTGTGTCTTTGGGCAAACCGTTCAAGTTTCTGGAATCAAACTAAAAAGCTGACCATCATTGCATTCTGTTATGTAAACCTAATGAATTGGAACAGAGTCTTTGGATACTCTGGCAGACACCCAAAGGTTGTTGAATCATGACTTGACCTTAGTGCAATTTCTGGCCAACACAGACCACCTCAGTGAGGCTGACCTGACTACATGGATGGGTTTTGGTTGAGCAAATTATTGGAAGTAGGCTGATATGTGTTCATTTTGTGTTGTTGTTTGTTTATGTTAGCTTTGTGGTGGGGTAAAACTATGTAGTTTAACACATTTAGGTTTCATTTGACCTTTTGGAGTGTTGGACATGAACTCTGATGAACTTTTCCTGCAGGAAGCAGCCATGGCTAAACTGTCGGCGTCTGAGGCCGCCACCTTCTGCTCTCATCAGGTAACCAAACAGCAAAGGTAAACCAGGGAAGACTCACACATAACCAAAGAGGTGCTCCTTTTAAAATCTTGTCCCGTTTTGCCTTCTGAATCAGGCCATCCAGGTCCTGGGTGGGATGGGTTACGTGACAGACATGCCCGCTGAGAGACACTACCGCGACGCACGCATCACAGAGATCTACGAGGGCACCAGTGAGATCCAGAGGCTGGTCATCGCCGGTCAGATATTGAAGGAGTACCAGTTATAGATGCTCTTTTGATTGTGACTTTGCACCTAATGGACAGTTAATTTCTTCAGTGGTACATGGCCTTTATGGTGATGTGAGCTGAGGCTTAAAGGAAGATTCACACTCTCGTGTCTGTAAGACATTCTGGCCTTCATTGAAACACACTGCCTCTCTCTCACTTCATTATGAAATAAGAGTTTCAAATTTAACTGGCCAGTACTTGGATATTTAAAATCAGGGCATCTTTTCTCCAAATCTCATCTATTAAATGAGATGTTTTCTCGAATAAGTTGACTTTCTCTGCATCTTCCTGTTTGCCAAAGTATTCCCAGAATCCTTTAATTTGAACCTGCTCTGGCTGAGACAAGGACTGCTGCTATCATGTGCCATTCAGCGCTTCAACCACCAGGGGGCTACAGAGTGCCTTCATGCATCCTGACCCATTTCTTCTTTCTAACATCATCAGGACCGATTGTATAATAGCAACACGGTGATCACACTTGCAGATCATCAGAATGTTTAACGGGTAGCTGTGTTAAAGAGGGTCTAATTGAAACAGTTTTGATTCATTATATGAAGGTGTGTGATGATTCACCATGCGTCTGTCTCACACAGATGCTCAACATGTACATATTTGATTATAATTTATTGCGCTCAGATGTTATTAGAAAATTCCTAATAAAAAGAACCTCCTCAAACCCACCAGCTTCAGTTTGAAATGAGTCGGATGAAGCAGCTCCACTCTGTCTGTGGGCGCAATCTGCCGCCTACTTTGTTCTCCTCGCTGTACGTGTGTGTGTGTGTTCTTGTATAGCTATCCTATTTAGGACCTTCTCTGGCATATTCGCTAACCTTCTGAAGACCGATGGACCTTTTAGAGACCAAAGACTGATCCTAATATGGTGGACCCCCTTTTTTAGGGTTAGGGGTTAGGTTTAGAGGTATGGTGTGAATTATGTTTTAGTTAAGGTTAGGGTTAGGAATAAACTGGTAATGGTTAGGGTTTGGGTAAGGCATAAATGCAACTATTAAAATGAATGGAAGTCAATATAAAGTCCTAATATGGGTAGAAATACAGACTTGGGTGTGTGTGCACTCCTTTCCGTTACTCCATGTGAGGGCTCTGATTGCTTGGCAGTTTCCAGATCTAGGCCAAGATTCCGGATGCTGGAATGATTCCCTGCTGATTGTGCTGACGATTGGGAGCATTGTTTGATGTAGCCATGCCGCTCGTTTACTTCACTGGGAGGGTGTGTGAAACAAGGACCTGATTGCCCTTACCTCAGCTTAATGGTCTTATTTATTTCCCTTTTTCCACATACACACAAGAGCTTTTACACAAACTGACCAACTTCCTGAAAGTCCGCAATAGGCTGACAGGATGTGGCAGTTTTCCTTTATGTCTTCACACTAATACTAAGACCTCAGCTTTATGGATCCATTCATTCTTAATCTGTGGTGAAAATGTCACTCCAGTCTGCACATTTGTTTTTCAACCAATATTCATACCCCTTGAAAATGTTTACACTTTGCCACATGACTACAAACTTCAGTGTATTTTATTAGGACAGATCAATACAATGTACCACGTAAATTAATAGCTGGTTTTCAAAATTCCCTTCATATAAAAATCTAAAAAGTGAGGCATGTACTTGTATTAAACTCTGCTAAGTCAATACTTTGTAGAAGCGTGTTTTTCCTGCAATTACGCAGGCAAGTCTTCTGGGATATGTCTATCAGTGTCAAGTTTATTTCATTTAAAAACATCAGTTGACCAAAGTGCTGACCAATTACATCCACAACCATAAAATAATAAACAGACTACAATCAAAGTAAATAAAACAGAGTGGTCATAGGCCGAATAAAAGAGATGAGTTTTTCGCCGACGTTTAAATGATTGTATGGTCTGAGCGGTACAAACGTGTAGAGGTACGCTATTCTACACAACAAATGCTTGATCACCTCTACATTTCAGATTGGGCTTGAGCCCTGGGTGTTTTCTAAAAAGGCGCAAATCAGAATTTTACTTTCGAGGGGGTGCAGCCACTCTGAGGTAAGTTGCAGGAACGGATTTTTACAGAGTCAGCATCGGCATACCGCCTACCTGAGCCCCCTGAATAAGAAGCTCTCCTGCCACTTCATCAGCCTGCTAATACAGCGCATCAGACGCATGCATGAGAAGGCTTCCTGCTGACATGGACATCAGGAACGTTTTTAGACAAAATGTACAGGTTGACAAAAACGGCTGTGATGAAACGGGTCATGATTCAGATTTTTTTCATGTTATTTTAAAAGTGCTGGTTTCCTAACTGTCAGCCTACTATCAGTAAAGTTTTGGTACAATGAAAATGAATGGTGGTAAGATAATGTTACATATGTGGCTATATGGGAAGGATCCAGCTAGTAAATACAGTCAAACTTGGACTGTGTGTGTGTATAGTATGTACAGTATGTTATATAACGTGCCTGCATATCTGTTTAGTTGGCCTGATGTGAAATTAATCAAATCTATGAGTGCTAGAATTTGAAATTATTCTTAAAACTTGCAGAAGGTAAGGAAACACGAGATTAAATCAGGGTAAGAACAAAAAAGAACAGAGCAGGAGGAAAGGAGAGACCAGGAACATAATTATCTAAGACAATAAGATATATTTTGTTTTTTGGCTAACAATGATCAATGATCTTGTCAAACTTTGGGGGTTTCTTGCTATATATTATCTGCTCTTATTAGATGTAGGGTGTATTCCCTGGACTAGTGATCTAAGGTGACTTCAATCAGCAGCTGACTGTAATATTGTTGATCGATAGGGTAATTTTGCTTCATTAAATCATATTAATTTATGTGTGTAATCCAGTGATTTCCGTATGCTTTAAGGAGGTCAGAATTTGAAAGTTTAGATCCCGTATAATTTAAAGCAACAATTTCTTTGCACATGCTAAAAAAAGAATCCATCAGTCATCTGGGCTAACCCCCGGATCTTCTTCAATCCTAAATCCGCCCCTGGACTCTGCCTTGCAAAACTTCTCCCAGTCTCTGATTGTGAGGGGATCTCTTGTCAAATTTAGCTCTGGACACTAACCAGGCCATTCTAGAACATTCATTTTAAGATGCTTAAAAATAAACTTCATTTTTGGCAGACACCTCAAGGTTTTGAGTCGTTCTACAATCATATTTCCTCCCAACCTCTGGGGGTTTAACAGGGCTGTGTACACTTTTGAAAGCCACCGTTTATGACATGTGAATGTATGGAAGCAGTTTGACAGGCGACTTTCCCAGGAAGCTGAAGAACCCACTGGCAGAAGGAAAAAAATAAAGAAGATAGGAATTTGTTTTTCTCAGCTTAAACTCAGTTTGGAACAGTTAAATGGAGAAAGTTTTAGGCTCCAACCCCCCCCACTAAATATGGGAATATTTAATGTGGTTGGTGGTAAATTTGTTTACATTTGTCAGTAGCCTCCTGAACAGACAAAAAACTGCATTAGAAGTGATCTGATTTTTCTGAAAATGACAAAAAATAATGTAGTTATAATTACTTTCCCTATATGCAGCACCACAAAGCCCTTTTAAATAAATGGTAGCTATGGAGGAGGGCACTTTTTAGCTGGAGTTCTGTAGCATTTGGCTTCGGATCATGTTTTCCCCTCCCTTACCGTCCTCCTCACTGGGTGTGGTGACAAGATAAACTTGGATTATTGTCCATCCTCGTTTTTCACATTTTTAATAATGTTTGTGACTATAGATGTACCTGCGTTTTAAAAAATCTTTTTTCTTTCAAAGCCATTGCCTTTTTGCCTTACTCGACTGTCCACTTTCCTTTGCCTTTCCCATTTTGAAGAGGGGCTAACAGAAATTGGCCCACACCACATCATATTTATACTACCAATTAAAAATTCCTGAGACTCTGATTAACTTAGAAAGTATTTTTGCAGGCTGCAGATACATTTACATAAAGATTGGATCTTTTCTTACTTATTTTATGGTTTGTTACCCATGGTCCTCAGAGTTGCTTCTTATTGTGAGCATTCTATAATTCTTTTCTATTTTGTCCAACATGCCTCCCTATGACTATTAGTGTCATTTCTATAAATTCACACTTTTCACCTTCATTTGTTTTCAAGAGGAACAAAAATACTTCAAATATCTTGTGAGCCTTCCTTTTATTAAAAAAAAAGCCTTAAAGTTGTTTGGTTTTATTGTTTATTAGAAAACAAATGTACAAAAATGAGTTAAACAGTAGAAAATTCAAATAGAGCAGTTCATTATGATCACACCTAGTGAAAGGAGCCCCAGCATTAACAGTAAGGAGTGACGTCAGACTTCCCAGTCAGCCCCACACAATGACTGGGTCCAAACAGATTTCAGCCCTTAATTACACCATAAATATTTCGTTTTTATTGTGCTCGGAGTTTAGGCTACATGCGGGGCTCACATGTCTTCAAACCGGGTTTAACCACTGGAGGGACCTCAGTAATTTACAGTCACAGCAACTGACTTCCTCCTGTGGACTTCTGAGCTCCCAGTCAGAGATCCTCCGAAGCTGGATGGGCATCTGATCTGCCCCCAAAACAAATGTCCCCACACACAGTCCTGTAGTCGCTTTACACGTAGTGCTTTTTGTCAAACTCCCCGTTGACTGTGATGGTCTTGGTGGGAGCCAGTTTGAGGGGAAAGGATGAGCTTCTGGCTCCTTGGGAGAAGGAGCAACACAGCAGTGTCCCGCCGGAGAGCAGCAGCGCGGCGGCGACCCAGCCGATGTAGATGGACGCCCCGATCTCCCTCTTCTGAGAAGCAGGCACCTTCGGGTCGTGGAAGCCCACGATGATGTTGTTGGCGATCCAGCAGATGGGCACCAGCACGAAGAGCCCGCAGAGGATGTAGATGATCCCCCCGGCATACACCAACCTCCTCTTCGCCGTCTCGTCCTTGATGCAGTTGGTGCACTGCGCCCCGGCCACCGTGACCGTCAGGCCCACGACCCCCAGCACAGCGGAGATGACCGTTAGAGCGCGGGCCGTCTGCAGGTCCACCGCCAGGGCCAGCATCGAGTCGTGGATCTTGCACTGCATGTGGCCGGTGCTCTGCACCACGCAGGACATCCACAGCCCGTCCCATATGGTCTGAGCCACCACGATGTTGCCCTCGATGAAGGCGTTCACCTTCCACGTGGGCAGCCCGCAGGCGATCATCACCAGCAGAGAGCCGGCGACGCACTGCGTCATTCCCAGGAACTCCAGACAGGCGGCGAACATGATTCTGCTTCTCTGCGTTCTGCTGATCCCTGAGACGTGAGATGTGCTGAGTTCCTTTCTGGTCACAGCTGATCATAGTGCTGCTCAGGGTTTTTATTGACCACGCTGGCTCAGTCACACACAGAGAGAAAGAGAGAGAGGCAAAACACAAAAACTTTGGGCCAATCAGCAGCGGAGGCATCTTTACGTCACAAAAAGAGGGGATGAAGAGGGCAGCATTAGTGGGGGAGGCTGTTTACGGTTAAGAGCTGGTCCCCCTCATGACAGACTGCTTCCTGTAATTCAGACCAGACAGCAGCTTCAGAGAAAAGAGAAGTGTTTCTGATTGTTCAAGTTTCTTTCTAAATATATAAAACAATCTCTTTCTGAACTAAAAACACAGAAATGAGAAAGATGACCACAGCATCTTTCAAATTTGAATCTTTCAAAGAGGTGGAATTCTTGCCTTAAAGCCACTCTTAGTTTGATTTGCCTCATTACATATAAACCCACCAGCCACTTTAATAGGTACACCTTGCCTTGCTGATACCAAGGTGGACCTACTTTAGCCTTCATAACTACTTTGTGACATAAACTCAACAAGCTCTCTTAAATATTTTGTCCTGCTGGAAGGTGAACCTCTACTCCAGTCTCAGTTCTTGTGCAACAGTTTCTCTTATGCCACGTTCACACCGCACGCTTTGTCGCCATCAAAAAAACGCTCACAAAGCGACTAGTTTGAAGCCCATACATTTTTAAGCATGAATCTTGCAAAGCCTGCCACTTGCTGAGTAAAAAGATAGAGTGTTGGCGGGGCTTCCTCTGTTGCTGTCTTTAACAATGGCGGATCATACTGAGAGAGTGGCTTGGCTTTATTCGCTAAATAAAGCTTAACAACGTCGACGTCGGGCACATTAGCGTCGTTTGCGGATACACCCCATTCTTGAGAGGTGTTCTGAGTTTGGGTTTGAGTTTAACCATTTGCTCCAGGAGCTGCGTATGGATGAGGTTCGCTTTCAGCGCTACTTTAAATGTGTAGTGACATCACTACAGTGAGACGCTGTGATTGGTTGACGCTCAGGGGACGATGCCGAAAGATCAGCTAGCTCAACTTCTGCGTTGCTGGCTTTTGCCACTTTGAAGCTTTCGAAGCGGCGAAAGTTTCGAAAATTGCTGCGGCCAAAGCACACAAAACACCGCAGAGACTCTGACGGCCTCAACCATTGACTTAACATGTAATCTTGTCGTTCTGGGCGTTGACGTTTTGGGCAGTGTGGATGCAGCATTATAGGATTGGGTTCTAGTTAGCATATAAAAAGACACATACAGCGTGCAAAATACCGTTGTTAACGTTAAAGGTGATGGGCTACAGCAGCAGATGGTACCACTCTTGTCAGCCAGGAACAGGAAACTGAGCCACGTTCAGATTATCGGATCAGAATTTGGAGTAAACAAGATGAAAGCATGGATTCATTGTGCCTGGTTCGGGCTCACTGGTTCAAAGAGGTAGTGGTGGTGTCATGGAGTGGGGGATATTCTCATGGAACACTTTGGGTTCCTCTTCAGAAGCTTGGAATCATCAACACCACAGCCTATCTGATTATTGTTGCTGACCAAGTCCGGCCCTTTATGACCACAATCTACCCATCTTCTAATGGCTACTTCCGCTAGCATCATGTAACAAAGCTTAAATCATCTCAAACGGGTTTCTCAAAGATGATGATCAGTTCACTGTACTCCATAGCATCCTCACTCACCAGATGGTCCCTATCTCCGGCAGACATTGAGCGAGAGGTGGGTTAAACCTTGGACGGGTCACCACCAGGGACACAATCATTCACACCTAAGGAAAATTTAGAGAGACCAGTTAACCTAACAGTCAGGTTTTTGGACTATGGGGAAACTAGAATACCTGGAGAGAACCAACGCAGGCACAGGGAGAACATGCAGACAGACCCCAGGCTGGGATTTGAACCCCAGGACCTTCTCTCTGCAAGGCAGCAGTACTATCAACTGTTCCACTGTGCACAGATCATCAGATGATCACTTCAGTTTAAAATGAACCTGTTAACCTTTTGTCATGTTATAGACTGCAGGGTCAATGTTAGTTATTTTGCAATTGCAATGTTGTTTTGTGGAGAACCACTCAATGTTTAAGTTTTTTGACTCTGGTGTGTGCTATTTTTACCTCCATAAAGTGCTAGCCGAGGAGCAATGCAGGGACCAGTTTTTTTGGGATGAGATCACACAGTTGACTTATCAAGGTTTAGTCAGAAAAAAGGGGTCAGTCTAAAAATGGCATGCAAGGGGTGGAAATGAGCAATGATTGAGTGTTTGTGTGCGGGCACGTCTGATGTTTACTGCGGCAAGAATGAAGCGTGCAGACTGATGCTGGGCCACACCCAATGTAATCACCCAGCTGCCGTAAAATCTCAATGCTAAAGTCATTCTTTCTAATACAGACAAACATGTTTGAATCATAACAGTGCACTTAGAAGGGTTAGGTAGCGTGTTGGGCTTTCCCGTTGACTAAACCCAATGGGATCCCTTGGCAGATAACACATAATGGAAAGAGGAAGATGTGTGGTTCAGAGATAACATCTCTTTTCTCTAATGCTCAGCCCAAAGACTGGAGCTGAAACTGATGGCCTAACAGAAATGACCATCTGCTAATAACTGAGTAACATAAACAAGCAGGGCTTGATCACAGTTCATTGCCAGCTGATGACACTCCACAGCGATTTATGCAAATGTTTTTCTTTTTGACACATCGGACACAGCTTTAAAATAAATTATACTTTAACTTTATTTTACGATCAAGGGACTAAGTTAGATATTTAGATTAAAGTTAGTGTTGATGGTTGTTGAACTTTCAAGGCCATAAATCCACTTGTGAATGTGCTCTGGGTGACATGTTTCACAAGGAAGTCGGGAATTCAAAGAGCGGATGTAGGACAGAGTGAAAGGCCAAAAGGTTAAGTAAGCCAACCAGTACGCCTAATAAACTTTATGACTACAGGACAGTTGACACTGCATTACCATTATTGTCCTTTCCTACTTCCATTTTGCACATGTAATATAAAGTAATTAAATAAATAAACTTGCTATGGTCTCTAGCTTAAAGCTGCTATACCGAATCGGCAGAACAAGCTAGCTTAAAACATAAACACAGTCACACAACTCTCACCACTCCAATCGGCAATCATCCCTAGGCCACGCCCCCCTGAACGTTCATCGCCATGGTAGACGAGAGTCGCAGTTTGGACACCAGTCTTTTGTTTTCCGCAACTTCAAATGGCTTTTTCTTCTTTTTGGGATAAGGTAGTTTGTCTTAAAGTTGAAATGTTTCTCCTTCGCTGACATTATTGAGCAGGGAACCTCTCACACCAATGGTGTTCTGTCGCAAAATGCGAGAGCACGTAACAAGGGGAGGAGCCACGTAAATGCTGAGGTACATTTGTCCTGCGAGACGGTCCGATCATTGGTTTCAGACCAAGCCATGTTATTGGCTGAGGTTTTTAGACAAATGTGGCAGAACCACTTCATTGTTTGTTTGTTTTTTGTCTTTTTTTCCTTTTAATATCCACAAAATATTTATAATTATACTACAGGCCTATTCAACTAGCGGCCCCCGGGCCGGATACGGCCCTTTTGAATTTTTTTGTGGCCTGCTAAAAGCTGCCAGAAACTCAATTTGACTTGTATGAATACAATGCGTAAGTATCAAACCTATATCAGAATTGGTTTGAGACTGAACTTCATAAGCCAGTAGTAGTAGTCTGCTGATTTATAAAGATCTATAGGTAACTATGGCAACCCAGAAGGGAGTGGGTAACTCCACATGCACATAAACGCTGATTGGCTGAACAAGTGGTTTCACCTGTGTGCAATACCGGTAAAACTGAAGAACACAGCGGCAAACGTCGGATAAGAAAAGCTGATGATAAGCTTAATAATGTCTCTTTCCAAACTATGAAGACGCAAAATAGACGGTCAAAATTGGCAATTTCAGGGCGAATTAGTTATTTAGTTATTTATTTACGTTGCCCACCTTAAAAAACTGTTGGGTATTTGTGCAATGTTGCCATTAATGTGACAACAAAGTGGTTCAAATGGAAGGATTTGTTCTTTGAACTTATGGTTAGAAATGTTTCTTAAAATTTCTTTTTAAATAAAATGATTGACGTTGGCCCACAAGCCTTCTGTAATTTTTATATTTGGCCCACCAAGTTGAATAGCTCTGCAATACTATGTTAGAACGTTGTTAAGAGGCATGACAAAAATGTTTTTTGCAGATTCGGTACAGCAGCTTTAGATTAATGCTTCGTGAGTTTTCTGTGGAAAAAATGCTCTTTCGCTCCAGTTGTTTTACCAGAGAATGAAAACAGTCTAGTCACCACTTGTAAACTTTACAGTTTGCATCTTTCTCGATTCAATTCAATTCACTTCAGTTTATTTATATAGTGCCAATTTCTGAAGGCCTGTACATGTTCTGCAAGAAGAGAAAATCTTTTATTTTGTATGAAAATACAAATTTTTCTGGCCTGGGCTACACCCTGCATGTTGTAGGATCCTAACATCGCCTTTGGCCTGTAACATACCACAGGAAGAGAACCAATGGATCTAGAGGTGCTAAATAGTGAGAGTGTTCATGTCATACACTCTTACAGTGCAAAACCACAAAAAGTTGGTCAACCTTTACATTTCTATAGAGCTGCTGACTTGTGAGTCATATACATAATTTACATACATACATTGATTTTCATAACTTTAATCATAACTTTAATGTAAATATGTAGAGTTAAGACCAACCACTGGGTGATGTAGGCCTCAGAGACTCGGATCTCATCACTAAAGATATGGAAATGGAAACATGTAAAAAACTGGTTAGCAATTATAAGAGGGATTGATTACTGTAAAAACTTTTCCAATGACCTTAGATAAGTATATAATTAATGCCATTTTTTAAAAATGAGAATGCCAATATAGATTATTTTAAATGTATATTAAACTAAATTTTGAGGAGGGCATAGTATTTTTTGAGGGGAGAAATGCCCATCTCTGTTTCCATTAGAAACAAAGTTCTTGGTTCAATGAGAACATTCCCACCATGCTCTTCAATAAACATCATAAAGATCTTACCTGGATCTGCGTCTGGGTCCATACAACAACATGGACACCTGACACCAAATCTGTTCGGTCTTGGATAGTTTTTTTTTTTTTTTTTGCTTTAAAATAAATGATTTTTAGATTAACAACAGAAGTTAAAAATGCAGAGAACTTTGTTTTATGGATGATAAATACTGACTAGAACGTGGTGGAAGGACCATAAAATTGTGTCCTTGATAAGTTCCACCTGGAGTTCCCAGGCCAGCTTACTACTTGTTCTGTCTGAATGGTTCTGACTCTGTAAATTCTGGCTCATGCAAGTATCATTTTCCTCCAGATAAAAACTGTAGCTCTCCGGAGTTGCAATCCCATGTTTTTACTCTTGATTGGTTGGTTAAAAAATAATACCAAAAAATATTATTGACTCAGCCACTTCAAGAGCAAATCTGGGAAATAAGTATTTGTTTTGTTATAGATGATACAGTAGTGCTCATAAGTTTATATACCCTCACAGAAATGTGTTTTTCTTGTATTTCTCAAAGAATATGAATGATTATACCAAAGCCTTTTTTTCACTCATGGGTAATAATTAGGTGAATCTATTTCTTATTTAAAAAACAGTCTTGGCTCTTTTCAAATCACAATGACAACAGAAATGATCAAAATGATGCTGAGAAAGTTTATATATTCTGGCACTTTTGGAACAAGAATACACAAGCTGATACACACGAGTAAAATTTCTCCTGAAGGTAAACATCTCCACCTATGATCAGTTTAGTGGTAAATAGTGTGTGTATAAAAAGGCCCTTGAGTTTCTCGGCTCCTGACCGACTCGTGCACGTGTCATCTAGTGCTGCAGTAACATTACTGGAAATCAGAGCCATAAGGAAAACAAAAGAATTATCTGCCAGAGAAAGTGGATGAACTTCATAAAGTAGAAA
This sequence comes from Valencia hispanica, assembly GCA_963556495.2. Classification (NCBI taxonomy): domain Eukaryota; kingdom Metazoa; phylum Chordata; class Actinopteri; order Cyprinodontiformes; family Valenciidae; genus Valencia; species Valencia hispanica. The sequence goes on from OY747717.1 coordinate 40,969,700, forward strand.
AATCATCTAAAAACATATCCATGAATTAAGAATCCCAATCAGAGAGTTTGAACTTTAATACAAATAATAGAAAATGAGGGATACTTTTGAAACCAACCAATGGTCAGACACAGTTGCCAGAAAAAAGGTTGCATTATAATTCACATTGTCCAAAAATCTGAAACTCTGCCAGGGTAGACAAAACTTATGAGGACATCTGTAGAAATAAATGGGGGGGCTGGAAGTAATCTGCCATCTAAGAATGTAATTTATTTATTGCTGCATTCAGTATAAAGTGGACGCCGGTACAGTATGCTGACAAAAGAAACATTCCTTCAGGAAAAACACAATCGGGTCCTGGCCTGGAAAACTCATTACTTCACTGGACTCACAAACACAAACACACACGAGTGCATGAACTAGAATATGTCATGATGCCACGTAGCAGGTTAGTGGATCAGAGTTGACGTGCTTCTGTTGGTTAAAAACTACCAGATAATGTGTCTTAATCAACGTGGAAAAAGCGGAGTTTGCCAACAGACTCGATAAGGGGACCAAAACATTTTAATTTTTTATGTTTGTGTGTGTGCAATGTTGGGAGTGTGTCTTTAAAAAGCCAGATGCTTCCTCTTCTCTTTCTTTGGCTAAATGTTTATAGCTACTCAGAAGACTACATCCTCCCTCTGCAGGCTGAGTGATCCAAAACAGCTGTGGTTTACTTTCTGGACTATAATGTTAAAGATAGATCTAGTTTGCAGCAAAGGTCCAAAGCTCAGGAATCCACCTAAGATGGCTGTGTTGAGTACTAACACCCACAAAGTATTGGGCACCTCCTGTACCGCTATGCCACATACTGCCCCCGCCTTGAAGTGTACAATTTCATTGTATTTTATTGAGATTTGATGTGTGAGACTGACAGAAAGTAGAACATAATCATGAAGTGGAAGAAAAATGCAGTTGTTTCACAGATAAAACTCTGAGAAATAACTTCAATTTCAGGTGGTTGTATAGATTTGTGCCGACACCACTGAGTAACAAATTTGCACATCCTGTATGTTGAATTCCAACATGAATGAGCTGATACTCTAAACACGGCTGCCACCTTTGTTGTTGTGGTCTTTTCATTCCCAATTTGTTTCCAGCTACAGAATGGTGCTGTCTGAAGCTGGACGCGTCCGCTCCTCCTCTTCTCTTTCTACCATCGTTACTTGTGCTGAATTTTCAAAACACAACCACATTGAGCACCTGGTTTTACAAAGTATTGACTCATAAGGACTGAATACAATTGCACACTGCACTCATATTTTTATTAATAAAAATGTTTTTTCATTTTCCTTTACAATTATGTGATACATATCTATTATATCAAATCCCAAATGAATACATAAAAAATTGTGGTTATAATATGACCAAAGGAGCAAAGATATAGGAATGCTTGAAAATGAATAACCTTCCAACAGGCCTCATCACCTGCGCCAGGAAATCTGAGCAATCTTGAAATAATCGTTTGCAGTGTCACCCCTCCTTTCCACCGGACGCGTGAGCAGCGCGTTACAGGAACAGCACGTCATACGGAGCTGATAGCCACCACTGTAGTCAATAGAACCCTTTACACCGGAGGCGAAAGCAGCGCGTTACAGGAGCAGCACGTCATACGGAGCTGATAGCCACCGCTGAAGTCAATAGAACCCTTTACACCGGAGGCGAAAGCAGCGCGTTACAGGAGCAGCACGTCATACGGAGCTGATAGCCACCACTGTAGTCAATAGAACCCTTTACACCGGAGGCGAAAGCAGCGCGTTACAGGAGCAGCACGTCATACGGAGCTGATAGCCACCGCTGTAGTCAATAGAACCCTTTACACCGGAGGCGAAAGCAGCGCGTTACAGGAGCAGCACGTCATACGGAGCTGATAGCCACCGCTATAGTCAATAGAACCCTTTACACCGGAGGCGAAAGCAGCGCGTTACAGGAGCAGCACGTCATACGGAGCTGATAGCCACCGCTGTAGTCAATAGAACCCTTTACACCGGAGGCGAAAGCAGCGCGTTACAGGAGCAGCACGTCATATGGAGCTGATAGCCACCACTGTAGTCAATAGAACCCTTTACACCGGAGGCGAAAGCAGCGCGTTACAGGAGCAGCACGTCATACGGAGCTGATAGCCACCGCTATAGTCAATAGAACCCTTTACACCGGAGGCGAAAGCAGCGCGTTACAGGAGCAGCACGTCATACGGAGCTGATAGCCACCGCTATAGTCAATAGAACCCTTTACACCGGAGGCGAAAGCAGCGCGTTACAGGAGCAGCACGTCATACGGAGCTGATAGCCACCACTGTAGTCAATAGAACCCTTTACACCGGAGGCGAAAGCAGCGCGTTACAGGAGCAGCACGTCATACGGAGCTGATAGCCACCGCTATAGTCAATAGAACCCTTTACACCGGAGGCGAAAGCAGCGCGTTACAGGAGCAGCACGTCATACGGAGCTGATAGCCACCGCTGTAGTCAATAGAACCCTTTACACCGGAGGCGAAAGCAGCGCGTTACAGGAGCAGCACGTCATACGGAGCTGATAGCCACCGCTATAGTCAATAGAACCCTTTACACCAGAGGCGAAAGCAGCGCGTTACAGGAGCAGCACGTCATACGGAGCTGATAGCCACCGCTGTAGTCAATAGAACCCTTTACACCGGAGGCGAAAGCAGCGCGTTACAGGAGCAGCACGTCATACGGAGCTGATAGCCACCACTGTAGTCAATAGAACCCTTTACACCGGAGGCGAAAGCAGCGCGTTACAGGAGCAGCACGTCATACGGAGCTGATAGCCACCGCTATAGTCAATAGAACCCTTTACACCGGAGGCGAAAGCAGCGCGTTACAGGAGCAGCACGTCATACGGAGCTGATAGCCACCGCTATAGTCAATAGAACCCTTTACACCGGAGGCGAAAGCAGCGCGTTACAGGAGCAGCACGTCATACGGAGCTGATAGCCACCACTGTAGTCAATAGAACCCTTTACACCGGAGGCGAAAGCAGCGCGTTACAGGAGCAGCACGTCATACGGAGCTGATAGCCACCACTGTTGTCAATAGAACCCTTTACACCGGAGGCGAAAGCAGCGCGAGTCTGCCGAACATAACACAAAACGCAGACCTTTTGTAGCCATGTTGTTGTCTTTTCCTGCTTGTTGTTATGTTTACTGACGAAACCACGCGTGATTTTGCTAATCTCGCGTGATTTCTTGCTCTCTCGGTGACAGCTGCTTCCCTGCTGCTATGCGCCTCACACCCGGTGGAAAGGACCAAGCAGCAGAATACGCAAGTGAAACGTGCTGCTCCTGTAATGCGCCGGTGGAAAGGAGGGGTCAGAGTGGCTGCTGTCATGCTTCATGTTCCAGTACTGGTAAAACAAAGACAATGTCATTAAAAAGCATCAAAAAACGTAATCAAAATTTCTTAACTTGTACTCTAATCATTTTTTTTCTCTCCACCTTTTTCCATGTCGTACTTTTGAAGTATTTGTTGCCACATTGCAAAGTTAGAAGTTCTGTTTTGTCAGTTACCATGGTTCACACTTTACCATGTGTTGCTGTATTTGTGTTGAGCTCCAGGGTTGGTGTATTTGTCATATCCTGCTGCCAGCTGACGTAGCAGAAGTGTGTCAGAGAGCTGAGATACAGCCGTGTTAGGATGTCCTGTGTCTTATCACTTCCCTGCGACTCCATTGTTCTTCAAGCCACCTGGGAATGTTTACCTCCTCCTCTTCCACATCAGCCCTTTTTATTATCCACCATGCAGTGTCACCTGCCGATGTTGTTTGGCACACGTAGAGGAGCGAGGCCTTGTTTTATGGTGTTTTGTTGTGCATCTGTCCGATACCAGAATTTGGGGCATAGGCTGGTGGGTGATCTTATTGTTTAATGCTGATTATTCAGCCAATTTCTTTTTACTTATTAAGTGGGCTATATGCAACTTTTTCCCCAAAATAAACGTAACAATAGCTTTTTTATTTGGCCATTTATGACTCAAACATCTCCTGATGAGCATACTGACATCTTGTCAGGGTTGGATTTTCCCGCGCTGTCTGCGGATGTGATGTCAAGTGCATTCATGTTAAATGTTTCAGATCACTCTGCCACCACCGGTAGTCAGCACTCGCAAGCAGTTCAATGGATTGTGCGAATTCACAGAAGAGACCCAGGACAACTCTGACACCAACAGTAACTCCTCATAAGACTAAGAAAGTTCAACCCCTGATAAGTGCCCGAAAAAGATCGAAGATTGAGAGCGACCGGCGTACGAGCGCGCACTGCGAGAGCGAGCAGAAAGGACAAGCAGTTCTGTTTTTTGGCCACATGGGGCCAGTCGCGAGTTTAAATTTCAGAAAATTGCATATAGCCCCTTTAAGTATACTCTGCTGGGTCTGTAATAGGACCAAAGGATAGGACTGTACTGAAACGGGACCTATGCACAGTAGCAGTTTACATGCAGTCAATATAATTTGGTACAATTTTAAAGAGAAACACAAACAAACAGCTCTAGAAACAGCAGAAAGTATGCAGGGAGATTTCTAATCTAAATTAAAATACACCCAATCATAGTTATTGCTCTCACCTTTAACTATAAAGTCAAATTAACTAAATAATTTAACTTACGTTGGAGATGAAGATAAGAATGACCATTGATGATGTGTGGAAGATAACAACCACCTTGTTTCTAGAAGGAGCTGCTTGTCCGACTGCTGAGGAAGAAACCAGCTGAGTGAGCTGACCATGTGAGGACACATGGCAGGTGGCGTGTTCAGATGGACGCTGGTTAGCTGAGCTGGGAGCAGCTTCGAGCTGCCCTGTTGGAAACAACTACTCCAATGTTTTCTCCTGGTAGTGTTTGACTCTTGAAAACATGATGGAAAAGTAAAGGATTCTTGTTTTTTATTTGTCCATAGCAGTTTTTCTAAATCCATCCATGCACTAGCCAGCTGACAGCCAACAGTCTTTCATCCAGAAAACAAACTTCTTTTCTGGTGTCAAACCAATATCCCGATGTTGTTAAGAATACATTAGTTAAAGCCCAATGCAGTATGGAAAATAGTGGAAATTGCCACCCCTCATTGGCTTGTACAATATTTGGTTACCATGGAGAATGATTGTAGGCTGATGGAAAGACATTACTGAGCAAGAAGTTACACTGATTTCACTACAAGAGCTCCTGCTGCTTGGGTGTCAAAAGGTAGAAAGACGCTGCTCTCTCCAAATGCTGTTTGATCTCCTATATCTGAAGGAAGATATTCATTTGCACATCAGCATTACTGTTTTGTTTCTTTAAGCCCGTTTCTACCACACAAGTTCAGGGACTTTTCTGGGAGTGGGGAATGTGTCAGGGAAAATCTACCGGCTTGGTCTTTTCAGTAGTCGTATGTCCATACAAGATTGGCCCTTTAGGGAATTTGCTAAGAAATCAGCATATCACCTTTGTTTCGACTGTGACTGGCATCACTGTTTAGTGCCAAAACAAGTTCAACAAGAATGGAAGCATTCAGCCTTCCTGTCTAAAGCAACATATCTGAAATGGGGAATGCTGTCTACAGGAGCAACATGAGCTAAAGAAATGATCAGAGCTATAATATATATATATATATATATATATATATATATATATATATATATATATATATATATATATATATATATATATATATATATATATATATATATATATATATGAATCAATAGAAAAAAACAAAATAAATCCAATTTTATAGTCAACATTGCTGTATTAGTGTTTCCCACATCAAGTTTGCAATATTTATAAATTTTAATTAAAAAGTTATTTTGTTGCTTTTGTATTAGTAATTTTTTCATTACTTTCTTTAGTCGATGTGCTTATTAAGGATAACTAGTTTGCTACTAACAGGACAGCAAAAGAAAATGATGCATAAGGCAGAGTTTGCCTTTGTAAACTTCACTTCACTTCACTTCATTTTAAATTCTTACCTTTGGTCTCTCTCTAGAAAAAGCTAAGGAGTAACAACAGTTTTTTTTCGTAATTTTTCTATGATCCATTGATTTCTATTAGTGTAGCAGTCACCCAGAAAGAAATAGTGAGAGCCTCGATGGGTGTTTTACTTTTATTTTACTTCAAACTTCATTTAGAACCCAACAGTGCCAATATACCATACAATTAATCACAAAACACATCTGCTTAGATGCTTATTCTTAATATAAACTCCAACATACAACGAAATATCAATTTAACAATCAAGTACAACTTAAAACATGTACCTCCCTCCGCCTTCCAAGGGCTGCAATGTGTTCATTTAGTCCGGGCTTATGCTGCTGCTGCTGCTGCTGCTGCTTCGTTGAGAGCCGCATTCGGGCAAATGTGCTACAAGTCCTTGATTTTCCGGTCTGAGCTGGAAGCGCAGATTGTCACTGTTTACTGGACAATACTCGTAACTAAACAGGCCTATAAAATAATAAAAAAAAACAACAGACATTTACAGTTTGTCTTAGAAATGTTGCTAGTAGTAATATATCTACTACATATGTATTTATATGTATATATGTATATATATATATATAATCTGTATAATCCCCACCCTCACTCATATGGGACCTTCTTGTCCCCCTCTTTTAATATTCCCCCTCAACAACACATAGGAAGCAAAATACAAACTATTGCAAAGAAATGTTAAAGTAAAAATAAATTAGTAAATACAACGAATCTATCTCATAATATTACTGTAGTCTTTTAACACAAAATTATTTCTTACTGGATAACATACATTACTCTATCCATCCATCCATTTTCTGTACCCATTGTTGGAAGGAATTTTATCAATCTAATTTAAAGCCTCTCTTAAAGGGACAGACACCAATTTAATTTTCTGACTCCTAGACTCTCTCGGGCTCTTGTTTCACGTTCCAGTGTGCTTGTTCATTTCTGTAAAAAGGAGCAATAAGAAGCAACAGACAACTGTTACAGATTTTACCAGTGAGATGTCTATAGACAGGCTCAGTTCTCCTCAACTGAGCGTTGAACTACATCGCTGCACAGCTTTTATTGAAACACAAGTTGCATGAAACCCCTCCCCTCATACATCTTTTTTCACAAAATAATGGTCAAAGCTTCTAAGGCAACGCAAGATTTACTACACTCTTCTTGATTGATCACTGTTGCTAAGTGTTTCCACATGCACTGCAGAATTAAACCCCCATAAAACAACTTTGGTTGGTGCCTATCTCCAGCAGTTAAGGGGCGAGAGGCAACATACATTACTCTTCATACTGAATTGAAAACTAGTCTCATCCGAATTAAAGAATACACAAGTACACGCCATTGACCATGCAATGGAATTTGCATTCAATGGGAGTTTTTTTTCATATTTTGCCCAAGTCTTCCACCACTTTGTATCCCTGTTAAATAATACTTTAAGATGACATCTTATACTGTGTTTCAAATGTATGGATAGCACAGTACATAATATTGTGACTAGGGTACAAAACTCATTTGATCTAACCTTTTCCCTGTACTGTTTTAACACAACACAAGGAAGATTGTATTTTTGTAGACCATCACCTTAAGTTGGAACATTAATTCTGTTGTGACCTTTCATTTTTAGTATGAACAAAAATGAAAACAGAAAAATATTTCATTTGTGGAACATGAATAGATTTGTGCTGCCTTTGAGCATTTACAATGAAAGAAGTGTTAACCAGGAAATAAAATCTGATGTTGTTTGGTGACAGCAACTGACCTTTAAAGTACAATGATAAATGAAAAGCAAATTTGTAAACAAACAAGGCAAGGGAGTTTTAAAATATTAGGTTGGACAACAACAAAATATGACAATGGGCCATAATGAGCTGCAACACAAATGAGCTAAGAGGCCAATTCACAGGAGGTGAATATTACTGCAGTTTCACTGGAAAGCCATTAGTCACTGAGCATTATTGCTTTTACAAGCCAGTGATTCATACAGGAGGAAATCCCAACACAAGGAGGTCATCAGTGGTGATAACAAATAAATCTTAAGTGTCACCGGGTTCTCCAAATCCACCGTGCCTCTGCCTCCTCTTTTCCTGGTGACTCATTCCACCTGCTTTAACAAAAGCTAGATATGACGGAGTCCTGCAGCTGAGAGTTCCTCCACAGCACTGACGTCTTTTCTGAGAGTTTAGGTCTTGAGTTTCGTTATAAGGCCATAGCTGTTTTGAAAGAATTGCGATCTGCATTTACAGTCTGGTCATTGTTAGTGTTTCAGTAGTTCGTTCTTTTTAATCTATTTGACCTATTAAACACCATTTCACATGAGTGTAAATTTACAACCACAAAACAGAAATATCAAGTTTATCTTTTTATATGCCAACCCCAGTCAGTCTAAAATACTGCAAAGTGGAAAATGGCACCTTCGTTACGTTCATTCTGGGTTATTTTCTATTTAATTTAATAGCAAAGTTGTATTTGCCTTTTTTGCTGACGGTTTCGGCTTTACTGTCACCTTCATCAGAGCATCCACAAATGCTCTGTTCCTCACTGGATGCTCTGATGAAGGTGACAGTGAAGCTGAAACCATCAGCAAAAAAGGAATATGGCATGGAAAGACTTATGGTCAAGAATGTGGAACCAACCCAAAATAACCTGCAGATGAGTTTGCAATGAAAAAATATATTTAATATCCCATAATATTCCCTGTAGTGGTTAGTTAGTTAGCATAAAACACTTCAAGGATGCAATTCGTTTTTCAGCAAGTTCACAGTGATAGGACTTCTTAATACAACAGGTATAGGATCTATTACCAGTAATACCTTCACAGAACATCACTTCAAACAAATCTAAAGCCCCTTTTCCACTAGGGTCAGTTCGGTCCAGGTGGGGTCTGCCACATTTACCGTTTCCACTACCTTTGTCCGGGCTGGGCCGACCCCTTTTTTCGGACTACCTCTGGCTCAGGCCGAGGCGACCAAACACGCCCATCTATGAACTGATTGGTCCGGTAAAGTGATGTCCCTCTCACTCCTGCCTACGTAGTGGTAGCCACTGATTTGCGTAGCGTTGTTTGTGTTAAGTGATGTCACAGAGAATGGGGACCCATGGCCTCCATCGTGTGTAAACATTGCTGGGGGAAACAAAACAAATTCGAGTGTGAATATCGAGCCGTGAAGGCCGGAGTGGGGCAGACCGCAAGCACTGGAAGTCCTTTGCAGAAATTAACAGCATTTATGGTGAAAGGGAGGCAAGCAACGGGAGAGAGAGTGGGCTAGATACCGGCTCCAGCAGTGGTTTAAAAATGGGCAGAGAATGCCCTTAATCAGTGCGTCAGTAGTTTTTAATATCAGTGTTGATATTGTTTTACAACTGGTAGTTGACATCTACCACAACAGTTCCTCCAATTATTGCTAGTGTTTGGGTGTAGGCCTAAGAAAAGCCAGATTTGGGTTCTAAAGTAGCTAAACTTGTCTTATTGACAAGTGACAAGTAATCTATTGCCATTTCATATTTTATTACTCCTAAAATTGCATTTTGTGCAAAACCTCAGAAAAAGATAATATCTTTTTTTATTATTATTGAGGCAAGTATAAAAGATATATGGCCGAGTAACCTTCAAAAATTCTGTAAACACGATAACAGCATCTATACATTAGAAAGCCCAACAATAAATGCATGTGCTACAGTACAGAGAAAACACTGAAACTGACTGCTAACACAGCCAAGCCATTTACAGTACATCATGCTTTTGATCATTTTTGCACATATTCTGGTAGTAAGTAATCCCAAAACCCTAAGTTTAGCATTCCAGTGCTTATCAGCAGCAGGAAACATAAACCCTTAACCACACGCTCTCATATTAAACAAAATCTCAAATTGATAACCTTTCAGAAGGTTCAGCTGCCCATCATCACAATACTTAGGTTAGCTTTATTAAACATTAGATCTCTATCCGGGAAGTCTTTTATCAATGACTTCATCACTGAGCATAATATACACGCCCTTTTTTATCAGAAACTTGGCTAGATGAAAATAATGAAACATCTGCATTGATAGAATCTACTCCTCCAAATTACAATTTCTTAAGCGTGAGCAGGAAACACCAACGAGGTGGAGGTGTAGCCACAATTTTTCACAACTTTAACTTCTTTAATGATTTCAATGATCTTCTTTCTGTAATATGTATCGACTATGACCAACTAATCATTGTGGGGGATTTTAACATCCATACCGACAACCCCCAAGATACACAAGCAAAAACATTAGATGATACTCTCCACAACTTCGGCCTGACCCAGCATGTCAAACAACCAACACATAATAAAGGACACACTCTGGACTTAATTATCAGCAAAGGTTTAAAAATGTCCAACATCTCGGTAACTAATATTGCATTATCTGACCATTTTTGCATTTTCTTTGAAAGTACCATCTCTGCTAAATTATCCAGCCACAGTAAGACCACTATAAAAAAGCTTTTTCTAGGGGACAGTTCAGTAGAAACCTTCCACCACATCTCCCTCATCTCCCAACTCAAACTCAGTAAACAAGCGAATAGATAATTTCCTTGCAAAAATCTCAGACATCATGGATTCCATTGCTCCAACTAAAGTGAAAGTAGTCTCAGGTAGAAAGAAGTCTCCGTGGACAAGTAATCCACTGGTACGTGGTGAAAAAAGAGAGTGTCGACGAGCCGAGAGAAAATGGTGGAAAACTCGACTCCAGGTTCACTGTGAGATCTACAAAGATAGACTAAATATATATCAGTTAACTTTAAAAGATGCTAGGGGATCGTTCTTTTGAAATCATCAACAGAAACATTAATAATGCATGGACTCTATTTGCAACAGTGGACTAACTATTCCTTTAGTGACAGTAGCCCCTGAACTAAATTCTACCAGGACCTGCAATGAATTTGCAGCTTTTTCACTGAAAAGATTCTAACAATTAGACGGTCAATCTGTACCTCAATACCGAATCCACAACCAGTGCCATCCCCAATCAACAACAATGTGGAGAAAATGTCTGAATTCCACAAATTAAACCAAAGCAGCCTTGAAAAAAACTTAACCAATTAAGCTCCTCCTCCTGCTGTCTTAATATCTTACCCACAGCTTTTCTAAAGAAAGTTCTTCCTGTTATTGGGTCTGATCTTGTTCAAATAGTGAAATCATCCCTGCTATCAGGTGTCTTCCCTCAGGCTTTAAAAACAGCAGTTATTAAACCACTACTAAAGAAGAAGAATCTGGACAACACGTTAATGCAGAACTACAGGCCAATCTCTAATCTTCCATTCCTCAGTAAGATTATTGAAAAAGCTGTGTTTCAGCAGTTAAATAGCCTCATAACAATGACAAACCGTTTTGATGTTTTTCAGTCGGGTTTCCGTGCTCATCACATAGTCCATAATCTGCCGCCTCAACCAGCTTTCCTGTTTTCTGAGGTTCGCCCTCAAACACAATGCATTGACCAAATAAATGGATGGATGTGCCATAACTTTCTCCAGCTAAATAGAAACAAAACTGAAGTAATTATGTTTGGACCCAAAGAGGAAAGATCAAGAGTCAGCACACAGCTTCAATTAATACAGCTAGGAACTACTGATCAGGCATAAAATATAGGTGTAATGATGGACCTGAACCTCCAGGGTCACATAAAGGCAATAACAAGGTCAGCCTTCTATCACCTGAAGAACATTTCTAGGATTGAACGACTGATGTTGCAACAGGACCTGGAAAAACTCATCCATGCGTTCATCTTTAGTCTGATTGATTACTGCAACAGCATCTTCACAGGTCTGCCTAAAAAGTCAATCAGACAGCTGCAGCTGATCCAGAACGCTGCTCCTCGCGTCCTCACTAGAACCAGGAAAGTAGAGCACATCACCCTAGTTCAAAAGTTCTTACACAGGCTCTCTGTAGCTCAGAGAATAGACTCCAAAATACCCCTACTAGTTTATAAATCATTACATGGCTTAGCACCAAAATATGTTGAAGACCTGATGTCACGTTACCAACCACCAAAACCACTAAGGTCCTCCAACTCTAGCCTACTAAACATCCCTAGACTCATAACTAAACATGGAGAAGCAGCTTTCAGTTTCTATGCTCCCCTTATCTGGAACAGACTTCCTGACGAGTGTAGAGCTGCTGAAACTCTGAACTGCTTTAAATCGAGACTAAAAACCCATCTGTTTAGAATTGCCTTTGAGTAAATGATTGATGTCATATGTATGAAATGTGTTCATGCTCTCTTGCTTTATTGATCTTTCTCTTGCTTTATTGTGTATCATGTGTAATGTGTTTCTTTTACTTTTAATTTCCAGTGTTATATTCCATGTCTGTTTGTTTTGTTTTTTAAATCACCAAATCATGAAAAGCACCTTGAATTACCCTGTTGTTGAAAGTGTGCTATACAAATAAAATTGCCTTGCCTTGCCTTGCCAAATTGGACTCTGGTGCTTTCTCCCATCCTTTGCTGATATGACACTAGGTGATGATGGACTGCTGTAAGCATAGGCGTCATTTTAGCACCGGGGACATGTCCCCCGCAATATTTATGATTGACAGTTTTGTCCCCACCACTTTTAAAAACCTGTTGCGGAATTTCTTACCAACTCTAACATCCCAGCACAATTTCCACATAATCAGTGTCTGAACGGACTAGGCTATTATTTCAATCACTCCATTCCACTTTCTTATACATTCATATTTTCTTTCTGCGAAGATGCTGCAGCATCCGTAGCAGTGGACATGTTGAGGTTTTAAAAGACTCATAGTCCGCTGCAAACACGTTCAGGGCTCAGAGTCCTGCAATGTTGCGGGTACCCGTGTAAAGATGGAAAAATACATAAATTATATTTCAAGGGTCTGGCGGAAGTTTCTTTACTGCAGGTGAAAAAATATGTATGTAATATTTATTTAAGATATAATACTCCCCCAACTTTCCGCTGACATCCTGCGCTGCCAGAGAGAGTTTTTTCTGAAATTTATGAAAACTGAAATTTATTTGAGGCAGAGATAACTGTGCAGAAATGAAAAATTGTCTACAGTCCCTGGCTTACATGTTCTTCTGGGGCGAGTATATATAGCCAGCATTGTTCTTTGTGCTGTAATGGGATTTTAATGAAGCCATGCAAGCAAACAGCCTAATAATGGTTTTCAGTGCTGTTTGTAAAACAAAACACGTAAGTCTATGGCTTTCAACTTTTAGTGATGGAATAAAGATGCAATTTTCTACACCTGTTTATACACTGCAGTGCATAAACGTAAAACGGATGAATATTTATGTCAAATCAAATCAAATCAAACTTTATTTATAAAGCGCTTTTCATACAAGAAGTTGCATCACAAAGTGCTTTACAGATTAAAATGACCCCACATAAAACCACCTTCCCTCCCCTCCCCCACAGATTTGGCTTGCAAAAGTATTCGGCCCCCTTGAACTTTTCCACATTTTGTAACATTACAGCCATAAACATGAATCAATTTTATTGGAATTCCACGTGAAAGACCAATACAAAGTGGTGTACACGTGAGAAGTGGAACGAAAACCATACATGATTCCAAATTATTTTTACAAATAAATAACTGAAAAGTGGGGTGTTGAAAATGACTTGATAAGCTATATGCACAGCTCCACTACTTCCTGAACTAAGTGCAGCCCTTTTATTTCCTGTCTGTATTGGACAAACTGACAGGAAATAAAAGAGCTGTACTTAGTTCAGGAAATAGTGGAGTTGTGCACAAAACTCAAAAAGCACAAGTTTGATTTGAAAAAAAAAAAAAAAGCACAGCCCCACCAAGAATGTTTTTCTCCAGCCGCCACTGGATGTTAGCATTGCTTGTTAGCCAAGTCTTACCTGTTGTAAAGTAATCGCTGCAGGTTGTTGCATTTTTAATCATCGTTACAATCGCTCCTGCTGATAGCTTGCAACCAAAGATATCTTCTGTTTGCCTTGAAAGTGCTCAGAGTCAATGGAAATCCATAGAACTTGCGTTTTTGGTTGTTTTTATCAAAGCAATTTGTGCAAACGACAGCACAACAAGACACAATCGCGTCTCTTTCTGCAGACGACATGTGCAGTAGAGCAGGCAGTGACATAAACCGATAATCCCGCTAGATTTTATACTCATGCATGAGACACGGAAATAAAAAGCAAGCAAATTTTCTCAGAAGATTCAGTTATCTAAGTTAGTTTTGTGAACACTCATTACAGTTTTAGTTAGTTTTCCTTTTATTGCAAAATCTGTTTTTTTATTTTTATTTCAGTTAACAAAAATGTTTTTATACTTCTAGCTTTTGTTATTTTGTTATTTTTTGTTAAAAATGACAACCTTCCACCATTGGAGTTAGTGTAATTTCTTGGTCAGGAATACTGTACGTGGACTTCTCTATTTTCTTTCTCGACATTACCAACATTTTAATGGCCAATGTGTAAATGCTGGTTTGCAATGGTTTTATCACTGCTTCTAGTTTTATTTTAGCTTTTCTCTACGGCCTTTAAATATCTCCTGCTATGCTCTCCGGTTGGATAGATGTTGTGAGCGCATTCAGCTGGATTCGGAGACATGGAGATGAGTTTGAAAATGGCCCAGCATTCTCCTTCTGGTGGGTTTAAATGCTGCATGTCTACTTGCAGCTGTAAATGATCCCGTGTTATCCAGGAGATGAACCTCTGTCTCCAAGCACAATGGATTCCGTGAGTTCCCACTCGGTCATTCTAGTCAGCAGACAATCATGTAGCCCCTCCTCCACAGCAAACTGTCCACAGTCTTCCATACGTTATCAGAGGTTATTGATAAACTGAAAAAAAAACTTTTTGTAATGCATGGAGCCAAAAATAAACCTGGTTTTCTGGAGCACAAGAGGCTACTGCAAATGTATGCTGTGTTGTTTTCAGTGTTGATGGTCTTGAACAGTGGTCCTTTGGATTTTATTTTTAATTCAGCTTTACCTTTTCTGTTTATCCTAAAGTTAGGTGTTTCCTGTGTGTTTAAAAGATTTAGCTTGGTAAGAATAACTAAGCATGTCACTGAATTGGCAGACTAATGTGCTCCAAATCTAAAGGCCCGTAGATGTTAGCCTGAGGCAAAACCATTAAATATGGCATGTTATGCTGAAAGATTAATCAGAAAACAAAATAATGCTAAAAACAAGTTAAAAGACACAGAGGTGTCATAGAGTACTGATAAAATGGTGCTGAGGGTAATGCCAGTCCGTTAAGAGGGGGTTGAGTGTTTACAGAGCTGCTGTACTGAGATCAGGGTGATGGATGCTAAAAACATGCAGGCAGTCATTTTAACAATGCGCAGGAAGTAATCCCAGATGAGCCAACATCAAATGATTAAAGGACAGTAGTGACCCAAAACTACCTTAAGGGCCCATGTGATGGAAAAAAGGAAAATTTACTTTTTAAATTTGCATGACTCCTCTGATGACAAATAAGACCTTGGAAGGATCTTGCCGCAGCGCGGGGTGCATTGGGGCCATTTTGTCTTCATTTGTGTCGCAGCATCGTGGATGTGCTGCAGAAGGCTGTTTGTGATGGACTTACTACTCCGGCTCACTGTTTATGCCTGGACTTGTTTTGGTTTCCGGAAGCATTTTCCCGTCTTATCAGAGCCATCAGCTCATTTCCCGTGTGTACCAGGACCATTTCCTGTCTCTGTGGAGCATAATCAGACATAGCCCGGTGGCTACACAGATTATCCCCTCTTTTCTGCACGTTTCTCTTTCTGCTCGTGCCTGTTTCCTCTTTTCTCTGTTTGCCTCTGCTCTCTGGCTGTCATGATCTTTAAGATTTCCACATGTCAACAAACGTTTGTGTGAGAAACAAAATGTGAGCTTGTCTTCCTGGAATTTTGACCAGCTAGTTTCTCAGAAGAACAGTGGAGCTCACCAACTGTAACTCTTGGCTTTTTTTGTTGTTGTTTTCTTGGTATTCCTGCGTGTTTTACGAAGAACAAATAACCGAGTCCATTGTCCCATGCCACTGAGAAGTAGAATATGCTCCAGCTGAACAATACGCATTTCCTCCTGGTAGGTTTTGTGCTCCTTGGCAGCCAACAAATCAACTGCAAACACATGTGATAGACCATTGTACAGTGCTCGCTCCAAGCTTCCTGTGTTAACCTGCTTCCCAGCTGAAGTTATATATGTGAACATTTCCCCTGCTAAGACCTTTGTCTTAGCAGGGGAAATGTTCACATATACTGGTGTTGTCACATGGATATAAATTAGTTACAGTCACAGCCCCCCCCCCCCCCCCCCTATAGATTCCAATAATATGCTGTTAAAAAAACATTGTTCTGGGAAACAATAAAAAGTAAAGCTGATCTTTCTTTTCGATTTATGTTTATAGTGGATTACAAGAATACCTCAAGGAGGACTGTTGGGGAACTCCATCCATCCATTCATCCATCCATCCATCCATCCATCCATTTTCTTCCGCTTATCCGGGGTCGGGTCGCGGGGGCAGCAGCCTAAGCAAAGAGACCCAGACTTCCCTCTCCCCAGCCACTTGTTCCAGCTCCTCGGGAGGAACCCCAAGGCGCTCCCAGGCCAGCCGAGAAACATAGTCCCTCCAGCGTGTCCTGGGCCTTCCCCTGGGCCTCCTCCCGGTGGGACGTGCCTGAAACACCTCACCAGGGAGGCGTCCAGGAGGCATCCTGACCAGATGCCCGAGCCACCTCAACTGACTCCTCTCGATGTGGAAAAGCAGCGGCTCTACTCTGAGCCCCCTCCGGATGACTGAGCTTCTCACCCTATCTCTAAGGGAGAGCCCAGACACTCTGCGGAGGAAACTCATTTCAGCCGCTTGTATCCGTGATCTCGTTCTTTCGGTCACCACCCAGAGTTCGTGACCATAGATGAGGGTAGGAACGTAGATCGACCGGTAAATCGAGAGCTTCGCCTTTTGGCTCAGCTCTCTCTTCACCACGACAGACCGGTAGAGCTCCCGCATAACTGCAGATGCCCCACCAATCCGTCTATCGATCTCCCGCTCCATTTTTCCCTCATTCGTGAACAAGACCCCCAGATACTTAAACTCCTCCACTTGGGGAAGGACCCCATCCCTGACCCGGAGGAGGCACCCCACCCTTTTCCGGCTCAAGACCATGGCCTCGGATTTGGAGGTGCTGATTCTCATCCCAGCCGCTTCACACTCGGCTGCGAACAGCTCCAGCGAAAGCTGTAGATCACGCTCCGATGAAGCCAACAGGACCACATCATCTGCAAAAAGCAGAGACCCGATCCCGAGGCCACCAAAACGGATCCCCGCAACGCCTTGGCTGCGCCTAGAAATCCTGTCCATAAAAGTTAGGAACAGGATCGGTGACAAAGGGCAACCTTGGCGGAGTCCAACTCTCACCGGAAACAAGCCCGACTTACTGCCGGCAATGCGAACCAAACTCTGGCACCGGTCGTACAGGGACCTAACAGCCCGTATCAAGGGGCCCGGTACCCCATACTCCCGGAGCACCCCCCACAGGGCCCCCCGAGGGACACGGTCGAACGCCTTCTCCAAGTCCACAAAACACATGTAGACCGGTTGGGCGAACTCCTACGCACCCTCCAGGACCCTGCTGAGGGTGTAGAGCTGGTCCAGTGTTCCACGGCCAGGACGAAAACCGCATTGTTCCTCCTGGATCCGAGGTTCGACTATCCGTCGGACCCTCCTCTCCAGAACCCCTGAATAGACCTTACCAGGGAGGCTCAGAAGTGTGATCCCCCTGTAGTTGGAACACACCCTGTGGTCCCCCTTTTTAAACAGGGGGACCACCACCCCGGTCTGCCAATCCAAGGGAACTGCCCCCGATGTCCACGCAATATTGCAGAGCCGCGTTAACCAACACAGCCCCACAACATCCAGAGCCTTGAGGAACTCCGGTCGAATCTCATCCACCCCCGGAGCCTTGCCACCGAGGAGCTTTTTAACGACCTCGGTGACCTCGGCACCAGAGATTGGAGAGTTGGGGAACTCATCTATTAAAAAACAAGCTTTGCTTCTTAATTTGGTGTTTTAGTCCATAGACAGCTTCTTCTTTAACTATTAATAAATGTTAACACAAATCCTCCCCAAGTGTGAGAAAATATCCCTCTTAGCTACACAATTCAAAAACTGATCTATTTATATTCATCCAACACACATATATTTCAACTCAACTATTCCTCTCCATCTAAACCTTTTAGAGTCCTGTTGTTCCTCACCACTTCTCCTTTTCCCAGTATGTCACATTTTTCTCTTTGTGCTTTGTCTTTGTACTCTTTGCACACAACAAACCCAGCCATATCTGATTTTCTATGCGGCCTAAACCTTGATGAAAATCTTGTTTGTCTACTGCATGTAGTGCTAACCTATATAGTATGTATATAAATGTTTTTATTATCCATGTAAAACAACAGGCTAACATGTTAAAATACACAAATAAATAAATAAATAGATTGATAGATAGGTAGGTTAATTATTTAAGTCTTGTACAAATAACATCTATAAATAAAACATATAAACAGTATCTTGGCTCCGCCCGCTCATCCAGGTCCATCTGGACTCAGAGCAGATATTTACCCCAGAATGCTAATGAATTGCGCATGCTCGAAGCCAAAGTTGCAGTCAGCACTAGAACTAGTCTCAAAAACAGAGAAATCTAAATGGTTGGGACTGCATCTGTTCAAGTCTGTTAAAATTAGTAAATGACTTCATAAAGCCACTTTTTTGCTTTATATTTGTTTTGCCACAATAATGTAATGAGAATAACTCAAGATGAGGGCTTTTTTCAGAAATTATTAAGTGCGATTAACAAAGAGATTAATTAGATGAATTAATTACAGATCATAATTAATTCATCTAAAAAAAAAATCTCCCGACAGCACTAATATCTTTTTGGATTTGCAACATTTTTCTATGTAGCCAAGAGAAAGGAGGATGTAGTAGAATACAGTGAATCCCTTTGTAGTTCGGTAAATATATTTGAACAGGTTTTGACAGTCAAATTGAAAAGGTAAATGCACATTACAATGATTTTTAAGTTTGACCCATCAGAAAATGAGTTATAATAACCGCATTTGATTTTGCATTGCTCAGCTGGAGTAAATGTTTATAAAAAGGGAATCTCAATTAATTTAATTTGAAAGCCACATTTTTTGGTTTGAAAATGATTTGCACTTTAAACTGAATTGATTTACTTAGAAATTGTAATTCAAGTTGTGAGTTATTGAGGTTCAATTTAAGCAACACAAAATCAAATCATATAATTCTGAGTCATATTTTCCTTCCACAAGCTTTAAATACAAAACGTATTTTATGAGTCGAGAGTAAGGCATGCAGATTACATGGTCAATCCTTTTGAGACATGCCTGTAGTGCTTTCAGGGGCCTGCTGTAAGTGGGCCGGGTTTCTTACCTATAGAGGAGGATCAATAGCACAACAACTCGATAAACTCATGCTGCCAAGACTAGTTGATTAGCCATGACGTCGGCAACCTAAATTGTCGGTGACAAATTTAATAATCAATGTCATCATTTAGTTTTTGAAGCTTTGCTTTTCTCTCAAAACTACTGCTGTACCTTCCCCTACTTTGTCTGCCTTTCTGCCCTTGACGTACATGCACAATAGTCGCAATCGGTGTCAGCCATGGCATTACCAGAAAAGGCCAAACAACAGTATCATGGCGAACTGGCAACAATCTCAAAAGTTTGGCAGCATTTTGTAAAAGAACTCAAGAGAAGTATGTGCGATGCAAAATATGCAAGGTAGAACTTGCTGTCCATGGCAGTACGAAGATGATGCACAAGCATCTTAAAAGGAAGGATGTTGTTGCTTACAAAGAGGTACAGTCGCCTCTGTAAGCTAATTTACTAGTTAGCTGCTAACATTTACATCAACAGTGAGCTACTTACTTGTATTGACAGCTGTAACATTAACAGTAGGCTTGGCAATTTTATTACTCTTAGCACACGTCATGTATTTGCTTGAGTCAGATCAAAACTTTTTGGTGGATAATTTCTTTTTCTTTTTCAGGTACCTACCTCTTTTGATTTCGAAGCATTTGTGTGTAATTTGTTTTAATTTTCTTCTACATGTCACAAAGTTTATTTAAAAGTTGCTGATTGACCTATCATTCTAATTGTCTTTTTTGTTTTTAGATTGCACATAACTTTTAGAGATAACACTTATCTTTGAGCAGCTGCATGCTGTCATGATAAGCTAAAATTTACACATGATCCTATTAGTCGGCTAATCGCCAAAATAATTGGTGACTAGTCGATTATCAAACTAATCTTGTGTGGCAGCCCTGCTGTAGACCAGAATTTTATTTAAATCTTTTAAAGCTGCAGTAAGTAACTTGAATAAAGGTAACTTTTTGTGATATTTCCTAAAACTGTCCATCTGTCCAGAAAGTAGGAAATGAGATTTGTAATGTGTTAAGAAAAGCAGCTCAATTGGTCACGCCTACAGCCCCTACTGCGATTTGCAAGAATCCCCCGCGCCCGGTAGAAAACAGCCAATCAGAGCCAGAGCAGCGTCTGATTGAGTGTCTGACATCTGTCTATCACTCCTCACACACACACCGCGACCCGCCCCTCGCTCCGCTACGCAACCGGGTGCAACAGCCACCTAAAAAGAAACTGCCCATACCGCCGCTGCCAACAACAGCATATACGGCTAAGATAACATAAAAGAAGATAACCGAGGAGGACAAAAAAGCTAAGAAGAAAGAAGTTGACCGAGCCCGAGATAAAACGAGGCTAGATATTGGCGTAGCCTTTGAGAGGTGGAGGAAGCTACGGGACCTGAAAGCGTTTAAAACCGATTCCGAACTGGCAATGTTTCTGCTTGACAGGTAATTACCCTTGCTTGATTAATATTTGTTTTGTTTTTTTAGTGGTGGTATTACAGTAAACCTCTGCAGCGCGTGCGATCATCCATGCACTCACAGCTAATGTTGTCATATGTGGTTTACTGTTTACTGGTTTACAGGAAATATTCACAAAAGTTTATTTTCTAAGTCAGCTGATTATCTTTGGCAGTTGTTACGCCAGTAGCGCAGCCAAAGGAGGGAGGAGGGCATTGGAGGCGGGGCTTGAGTGCATCGGAGAGGAAGGGGGAGTGATGTGAAGCTTGTTTGGGTTTAAATTTTCAAGCAAAGTCTGCTCTCCTCTCTGAATTACCTACTGCAGCTTTAATGATTTTGTGATTCTAGTGCTCTTTATTGACAGCCATGAGACAGGAAATAGGCAGAAAAGAGGGAAGAATGGCATGCAACAAAATCTCGTGATCAGAAATGAAACCCTGGGCGCCTTTTCCACCACTACACTTAGCACTGCCAAACCAGACGTTTTGTCCTTTTGTTAAGACTTATGATGATCCCACTGGCAAAGCTAAAGCTGTGATGTATTTCATTGTCCATATTAGCTGCCAGGGTATACAAAGTGGTCCATATTCTCCAGTTTACAGTTGTCAGTGAAAATCTTTGGGGACTGGCCAGGAGTGTTTGTATTGGTTGGTGGCTGAATAAGGATTTGGATCGCCGATATTCATAGGAGGTCCTCTTCTGAAAGGACTGAAAGTGCATTATCATCAGTATATTACATTTCCAAGATGGATATGGTGATGGTTTTACCTTTACCCCTAAATATATGTATATTTAGAAGCTGCATGTCCTTTCAGTGAATAATTTTGAGTCCCAGGACAGATGTTTACCTGTGAGCATAGTGATAATTGACTTCAGTGTGAACTCTGAAACGTTCCGTCGCATTCCCACAGCCAGTGAACACTTTGTTAACATGTTATCATTTTTGTAGTCTCAATACCCGGTAGGATTTTTTAGGCAGCCAATTTTACGCAGAATCAGCTAGAGCAGATGTTCACAAAGTCAGTCCTTAATGGCTGCATGTTTTAGTTCTTTCCCCAGGTTCTGTCTAAGCTGTCCAACTGCTCCAACGGCATAAACCCGATGTTTGAAAATATTTCTTTTATCATCATATTGTACCATAAACTACACCCCTTTAGGGAAGCACTCTGGTCTGTACTGTGGTTCCCGAAACCTGGCCTTTTTCAAAAGAACCATTCCAATATGTTACCATCAAAATAAAAACAAGTCCAAGTTGAGAGTTTGGAGATTATAAGTCAAGTAAAGTTCATTTGTATAGTACATTTTAGCAACAAGACAATTCAAAGTGTATTAATGGGTGAAAGTACTTTCGCGCTCAGCCATTCTGTGATTTATAAACTAACAAAAGTATTTTAAAGTCTATTCTCAGAGCTACATGGAGCCAGAGCATAGCTTTGACTATTAATTTGCACAGCTAAGCAAATTGATGCTCGTGCTAGGACTCTTCCCTATCTCTCTCCCTTCCTTCCGATTTCTCCTTTCCTTTGCCTCTCGGTTCATTACCTTATTGTACACACAATATTTGGACTCATCGTGCACCCACTGGACACCCTTAAAACCACATGCTCCTTTAGACTAGTTCCAGGCTAAACCTTAGCCTTTTGTTAGAGCACATGGCTGGTGAGAGCAGTCTCCCCCCATTAGCATCCCCTCTGAGAGCAACTGGGTGGAGAGCCCCCCCCCTTTCTCCTCACAGGTGCACACAGACAGATGCCCCACCCATCTCTATCTCACACACCCACACACTTCCTCTTTTCTTCCCTTCACCATTAAATGCTAAAACTGTGATTGTTGTCTTCTGATATTTGTCATTGTTCCATTCTTATGAGCGTTAATCATCCGTTATCCATTTTCTTCGATTGGTTTAGTAGTTTAGTCTGCATGTTGGTAGTGGAGGTATAGAATTTATTGACTGAATACTTTGGCTATAAGGTTGATCTATTAATAAAAATTATCATACTTTAGAGAGAAGCGCCCCCGTGTGGCCGCCAGTTTCCCCTTTCCATGGAGGAGACGGCACAAATGGAGACCTACATCTCGGAGGCTCTCGTCCAGGGGTTCATCCGCCCTTCTACTTCCCCGGTATCTGCAGGGTTCTTCTTTGTTAAGAATAAGGAGTAAACACTCCCTCCCTGCATCGACTACTGGGGTTTGAATAAAATAACCATTGAAGATCGCCATCCACTTCCTCTTGTAAGCACTGTGTTATACTCTTTGTCCAAAGCCTCCATCTTTACTCGTCTTGACCTGCGGAATGCTTACAACCTGGTCTGTATATGGGAGGGCGACGAGTGGAAGACGGCATTCAGCGCTCTAACCGCCCACTGGGAGTACCAAGTCATGCCCTTTGGTCTGTGGGACGGTGGGTGTACGTCTACCTGGACAACATCTTGATTTACTCCACGGTGGAGGTGGACCACGTCCGGTATGACCGCATCGTCCTCGAGCGTCTTTTCCAGAACCACCTCTAGTGTAAACTGGAGAAGTGTGCCTTCCACAAATGCTCCACCACCTTTCTGGGATATGTCATCTCAGCCGAGGGCATAGCCATGGATCCTCAGAAGGTGTCTGCATGGAGTCTTTCCTCGGCTTTGCCAACTTTTATTGGTGGTTCATCCCTAATTACAGCTCTGTAGTGGCTCCCCTTACGGACCTGACCAGACCTGCTGCACGGGCGCACACCTTCCATCTACCACCGGAGGCCAAATAAACTTTCTACCAATTACTCCGGCTCTTCACAACGGCGCCGATCCAGCTCCATCCCGACCCTGCCAAATGGGCTCTGGAGGTGTGGCGTCACTGGCTCATGGGTACACCAGAACCGTTCTTGATCTGGACGGCTCATCAAAACTGTTCCACATCCAGAACGCAAAGCAACTGAACCTCTGTCAGGCTCAATGGGCCCATCTTTTTGAGCACTACAACTTCCACATCTCCTACCAACCTGGCTCAAAGAACGGGAAGGCTGACTCTCTCTCTCGGTATCTCTCTCATAGCCCTGCACCGTCCCAACCCGCCCCCATCATTCCACAGCATCAGGTCCTGGCTGCCCTCCGATGGCCTTTTGAAGACTCCAATCAGTTCAAATCAAATCAAATCAAACTTTATTTATAAAGCGCTTTTCATACAAGAAGTTGCATCACAAAGTGCTTTACAGATTAAAATGACCCGACATAAAACCACCTTCCCTTCCCTCCCCCACAGATTTAAAAGCATGGTCACAGTTATACCCTCCTCCCCCCAACCCGTCTCCCATGCACACACACAGTTAAAAGAAAAAGTAAAAAAGGACATTGGGCCGAGTTTAGATGAACCATGCAAGGAAAGGCCATCAGAGGAGCCATCTGCCCCGGCAGCGGTAGACTAACAGCAGCAGTCGAGGCACAGACACAGGGCGCCCTGTGGAGGCAAGGCCAAGACCCCCACCTCCACCCAAGCTCCACCTGGAGAGCACCCAGGGAGCCACAGCCGACCACCGCTCCCAGGGCATAGGGCTCCCACAGAAGAAACACTGGAACGGGGATTAAGATAAATTAAAGTATAAAAACAAACAGTAAATTAATGTGCTAAGATTAAATAGTAAAACTGATAAAAATATAATCATATAAAACATGCAGAGCAATTAAACAAACAGTAATAAATAATAATCTGTTAAAAGCTAAGCTAAAAAGGTGAGTCTTGAGCCTGCTCTTAAAAACATGAACGTTCTCTGCAGCCCTGAGGTCCTCTGGCAGCCTGTTCCAGAGGTGAGGGCCATAAAACTGGAAAGACGCCTTGCCATGCTTGTGTGTCCTGACTTTTGGGGTGACAAGGAGACGGCTGCCAGAGGAGCGCAGAGACCGCGAAGGTTTATATGGTAAAAGCAGTTCAGAGAGATAAGGCAAGGCAAGGCAAGGATATTTTATTTGTATAGCACACTTTCAACAGCAGGGCAATTCAAGGTGCTTTACATGATTTGGTGATTTAAAAGAAACACATAAAAGAAACACACATTACACATGATACACAATAAAGCAAGAGAAAAATAAAAAAAGCAAGAGAGCATGAACACATTTCATACATATAACATCAAGCATTTACTCAAAGGCAATTCTAAACAGATGGGTTTTTAGTCTCGATTTAAAGCAGTTCAGAGTTTCAGCAGCTCTACACTCGTCAGGAAGTCCGTTCCAGATAAGGGGAGCATAGAAACTGAAAGCTGCTTCTCCATGTTTAGTTCTGAGTCTAGGGATGTTTAGTAGGCTAGAGTTGGAGGACCTGAGTGGTCTTGGTGGTTGGTACCATGACAACAGGTCTTCAACATATTTTGGTGCTAAGCCATGTAATGATTTATAAACTAGTAAAAGTATTTTAAAGTCTATTCTCTGAGCTACAGGGAGCCAGTGTAAGGACTTTAGAACTGGGGTGATGTGCTCTACTTTCCTGGTTCTAGTGAGGACGCGAGCGGCAGCGTTCTGGATCAGCTGCAGAAGGCCCAAGACCATTAAGACACTTAAAAACCATTAAAAGAAACTTAAAGTCGATCCTGAAATGTACGGGGAGCCAATGCAATGATTTTAAGACCGGTGTAATGTGCTCCCGCCTCCTGGTCTTCGTCAGGACACCTGCTGCTGAATTTTGTAGTAGTTGTAAACCTGATATACTCTTTTTGGGAAGACCAGAAAGCAGGGCATTACAGTAATCAATTCTACTGGAGATAAAAGCATGCATCATTGTCTCCGTATTGGCCCGAGAGAGAATGGGGTGGACTCTGGCGATGTTCTTTAGTTGATAAAAACCTATTTTAGTAATATTTTTTGTGTGAGGAATAAAAGTCAGCTCAGAGTCAAAAATCACGCCCAGGTTCTTCACCTGTAAAGAGGGATTAAAAGACAGTGATTGTAGTTTTGGTAAAAGTTTCTCTCTCTGAGCCTCAGGACCGACGACTAAAACTTCAGTTTTGTCCTGGTTGAGCTGGAGAAAGTTTTCTGCCATCCAGGATTTAATGTCTAAAATGCAGTTAAAAAGTGCATCCATTGGCCGTGTGTCATCGGGAGACATGGAGATGTACAGCTGTGTATCATCAGCATAACTGTGAAAGTTAACTCCATGTCTCCTGATGACGCTGCCAAGAGGGAGCATATAAAGGTTAAAAAGCACTGGGCCTAAAATTGAACCCTGGGGCACACCACATGTAATCCTGTGGACCCTAGAAGAGCAGGTATCTAAACTTACCATAAAAGTCCTGTCTGTGAGATAGGATATAAACCATTTGTGAACATCACCAGAGAGGCCGATCTGTTTTAAACGGGTTAAAAGAATAGTGTGGTCTACTGTATCAAAGGCAGCGCTTAGATCCAGTAGAACCAACACTGTCACCTTCTGAGCGTCATAATTTATTCTAAAATCATTTCAATCGTCTCTGTGCTGTGGTTCACCCTAAAACCAGACTAAAATTTCTCCAGGACATTGTGCTCATTAATAAAATCATTAAGTTGAATTAAAACAAGCTTTTCTAAAACCT
This sequence comes from Valencia hispanica, assembly GCA_963556495.2. Lineage (NCBI taxonomy): Eukaryota > Metazoa > Chordata > Actinopteri > Cyprinodontiformes > Valenciidae > Valencia > Valencia hispanica. Next base: position 40,996,071 of record OY747717.1, read on the forward strand.
TGCTTAAAAATGGTAAGTTAGATACTGGTCTAAAATGATTATTAAAATCATTAAAATCTAAATTGCTCTTCTTCAGCAGGGGCTTCACTACCGCCCCTTTAAAGGCGGCAGGAAAGACCCCTGTCTGAAGGGAGCAATTCATCATGGTTAAAATCTCATCCCTAAAAGATTCATAAAATGGCTTAAAAAATGAAGTGGGAATCGGGTCCAAAACACATGTGGTGGGCCTCACTGAGGAGAAAACTTTATCAAGAGTCCCAGCTTCTACCAGGACAAAGCTGTCCAGCGTTTCCTCTGGTAGAGACACACATTCAGATTTGTCTAAAACCATGTGACTTTGAGAAGATAAAATATTACATCTGATCGTGTCTACCTTCCCCCTGAAGTGGTCTGCGAACTCCTCACAAAGATTGTTTGAGGGGGTTTTCTGAAATGCATTAGTAGTACAGTTAAAAATGTTATCAATAGTGGAAAAAAGAATTTTAGGATTATTTTTATTGTCTGATATGATTTTTGCAAAGTAAGCATTTCTTGAATTTCTTACAGCATTATTATAGGATTTGAGAAGTTCTGCAACCCTTTTGCAACCCCTCGTGGAATAAGTGAAGTTAAAATTTGGTGGGGAGGCCTCTGTAAGAACAACAGGGGCATCTGCACTCAGCCATGTTTCCGTTAAAAATAAACAATTAATATTATGAACTAAAATTAGGTCATTTATTATAAAAGTTTTATTCAGCAGAGAGCGAACATTTAAAAGTGCCATATTAATAGTGGTTGGAGATGGAGTGACTGTATGATTTACTGGGGGTAGGACTTTTGGTAACTGTTTGAGATTATTAGAGTTGCATTTGCTACGTTTTTTATTATTTGTCCGCTCTCTGCTGATAATAACGGGTATAGATGATTTAGGGCAAGGTCAAAGTCCGATATGTGAATTACTGTTAATATCAGAACTGAGTTCGTAGGAGCAGGGACCAGCTGCACATCAGGATGTGGCAGAAGGGGCAGAGAGGGCAGGTGCAGCTGGAGCTGGTGTGGTAGACAGGGGGGGGCGAGGGCATGCCAGGCTCATTCCCAGCATGCGGGCACCCTGTCTATTAAGATGTAGTCCATCTGGACCAAACAATTGACTCCTGCCCCAGAAAAGTTTAAAATTGTCTATAAAACCAATATCGTGCAACACGGTGGCAGAGGAAAGCCAGGTGTTAAGAAATAAAAGTCTGCTAAAATGACCAATACCTCTGCCAACAGTGAAGGTGGGGCCAGAAATAAAAACAGACACATGTGTGTATTTTAAAAGATTAAACAAATGAATAAAATCCAGCTTCAGGAGTTCAGACTGCTGTTTACGAATGTCGTTGATTCCAGCGTGAATAATAATTCTACTCACAGATGGGTGATGTTGGATATGGTCCAGGATCTGTTCAGTAATATCCTTTACGGGGGCTCCAGGAAAACACAGAGTGAGCGCTCCTCTCATCCTTACATTCCTGATAATAGAGTCTCCAATGATGAGCGTGGTGGGCGGCTGGTCTACAAGTTGATGCTGGGCAGAGGATCGTTCACGGTGCAGGACCTGCTGGATGAAAGGCGGATTAGCTTCCCCAGGACTGCACCGATGTGCTCGTTCCGTGGGTTCGGGGTGTAGTTGAGCGCTCCTCGGCGAGTCCTGGGTTTAGCGCGACGTGGAGGGCTGCGGGAGTCCGGCTGCTGGGAGGCAGTCCTGCGGAGCGGTGGTGTTTCAGGGCGGCCCGAGGGACAGTCAGAGGAGGAAAGTCATGCTCCAGGGCACCGAAGCGGTTTGACAATGGTAGGCCGGGTGAAGGAGAGCGGTGGCGGCTGCTCCGGGACCCCCCACCGCGGCCGGGCCCGACCATGGACCAGGCACCCGGAAGCACCAGTGTTGAGCTGATGGGGGCTTTTGGCTTAGCCCCCAGATGGAACCAGCGGTCCTCCTCTGCAGTTGTTGTTGCTCCTCCGGCGTTCAGCAGTCCGAGTCCAGCGATGGATTCCCCCTCCCCCTCATCGGGCTGGCAGGGAATTGTGTCCGCCAGCTGAGCACTGAGCGGCGAAAGTCCGGCCAAAGATGATGTCCACGTCGCGCTTGTGGTCCTGGATTTGATGGAGCGTGGAGATCCTCTGCTCCAGCTCTAGAACTTTCTGTGTTAATTTAAAACAGCCATCACATCCGGGGGTGCAGTTGAGTGAAGGCATGACAAAATAAAAAGTAGTCCGTGCTCGGATTAAAAACGCCCCCGATAAAAACAAGTTGCTAAAAGTCAGTGGTCATCAAAAACGATTTAAAACCAGTTAAAAGCGTGTTTGTTAGGGAGCCGAAGTTGGCAAGTCTCTCTGTAGAAGGACACCGACGCATGCGCACAAGAGTACAAAGAAATTCTGTTTATTTATATAGCGCCGATTCACAACAGATGTCATCTCAAGGCACTTAACGAGAAGTCATTTCAATACATTTATACAAACATTCCAATCAGTTAAAAACTTTCCTATTTAAGGAATCCCAGCAGATTGGGTCAGTCGGCCTTGACCCAGGAGCCGGCACCACCCAAGACACTGCCCAACCACCTCTATGTCCCGTCCCGCTGTCACCAGGAGGCTCTTCTGTGGAGCCACTCCTCACCAGTGGCTGGTCATGCAGGCATCACCAGAACACTTCAGTTCATCCGCCGCGTCCTGTGGTGGCCCACCACGGTGAAGGACATTAGCAGTTTCGTTGGCGCTAGCTCCATCTGCGCCAGAGCCAAGTCCTCCACTCAACCCGGGACTGGAGTACTTCATCCTCTGCCGTTCCGGCTCAACCTTGGTCACACATTGGGGTGGACTTCGTCACCGGCTTGCCAAAGCTCGGGGATCAATCAAGCGTACTAACGCCAACTACGTGGCACAACACCGCCAACGTCATCAACCCGGTCCAAAGTTCCAGCCAGGGGATCTGGTCTGGCTGTCCACACTGCACTTCAGGCTGCCCTCAGAAGTTGACTCCCCGGTTCATGTGTCCTTACCTGGTCATCCGCTGCATCAGTCTTATCGCCTCCGACTCCCAGGGTCCCTGAGGTCTTCCACTGCTTCCTCCTCAAACGTCACCTCACCTTGCTTCTCTCCCCCCCCAGAAGCTCGTCCCCCCCCTCGCTTCATCGACGGGGGTCCGGCCTACACGGTTCGCCGTATCCTCAATTCCCGACCTTGGGTGAAGGGAATTCCAGTATCTCATGGACTGGCAGGGATACGGTCCGGAAGAGCGCTCCTGGATCATGTCCTGCCACATTCTGGATTCCACCCTCATCTCAGACTTCCACTGTCTTCACCCAGTTCGTCTGGGCCCTTCAGGTGTTGGGCTCCGAGAGAGGGGGGGGTACTGTCAAGATGTCATCAGGCCCAACTCAGGGCAGATGCTCCTGATTAGCTTCTCATCAGCCATTGGCTGGACCTCCTCCTTCACACACTCATAAGCTTCCCTCACTCACCTTTATGGCACTCAGTCATCATCTCGCTTATGACGCGTAGCTCCTGATTGCATCCCACCAATCCAAGGTTCCACTACTGCCTTCAGCTAGGAGTTTACCCAAACCCATCGTCCTTTTCCTCTGGTCTAGCCAGATCTCCTGCTCGATCTTCAGCCTCATCCTGCGTTTGGAACATCTGACTTCCCAGCAGTTTTTTCTGTCCTACCACCGAAGCCTGACACTCCTTCTGCTTCACTGCCACCATCATTTGTGTGCTATTTGTGTGATGCTATCGGGCAACTGGGAGAATGCCAACATAGAAGGGTGTATGTCGGCACCTACTGTTGAGTGGAACACACTTCATTCAATAATTAGATTTTCATATAAAGCATGTAAACTCGGGTAAAGGCTCTGTCACGGAAGAAAATATCTTCTTTAAATAAGGATGAGGCTGCACTCCCAATAGGGACTAGTTACATTTATTAAACAAATTTACCATAATCACCGTACAGGGTCCCAGGGATGGGCCAAGCTTGAACTCTTCCTCACCTTCCCCTTCCTACAAACCTTCTGCCCTAAAGTAAAACAATATTCCCTCCTCACTCCCTCTGACGCCAGCTTGATGTCTATCCCCCAACAAAACCCTTCACACTCCAGAGCTAAAGGAACTGAGGTCAGAAGCCTCCTAATCAAATCTGCTCCTGACTGACTACCGTTTAAACACTCTGATGATCTCCTATATGACATTAATTATTTTTCCTTATAACCCATAAATCTTTCCTTCCCAGGCTCCCATTCTGGTTAAGGTATTAGTTTGATCATTGCAATAACTCAGTTTAGATGTGCATGTAAACGCACATCTAAATCTTTGCGTCTCTGAAGGTTCAGGTCTGAGTCCATTACTACACCCAGATTTCAGGCCTGATCAGTAGTTTCTAGCTGTAACAGCTGAAGCTGTGTGCTGACTCTTGATCGTACCTCTTTGCGTCCAAAAATAATTACTTATTTTTTTTCTCCATTCAGCTGAAGAAATGTATTGTAAATCCATGAGTTGGTTTGTTTTATGCATCTGCTCAGTATTTGAATGAATGAATAAACTTTCACAGAATCATTTTGCAAGGGCAGCATATCCTCTTATGAAATCCTAGAGCGAACACATTGTTTTTCACTCAACAAAGAATCTCCATGACTCCATTCCTTTCTTTTTCTTTGGAACTGGTCAGTATTATATCATTCTGGGCAGGGGTGGTTTTAAACTAAACTCAGTTTCCAATAGTTTCCTGTTTTACTGGAACTGTTCATTGAAGCAACCAGGAGTAAAAGCCGTTCATCATTCACATAAAGCAAAGAGACATGATATTTCAGGGGGAACATGTGGATTATTTCCATTTAAGGTTCTTGTTGTTTTGACCTTTTTTTCCCAGAGTTCAGTCTTTCAGCTGGGGATTCCCTACACTATGGAAAGTTAAAGCAGCTTCAGCAGTGGAATACATTTATGGATTAAACATATCACTCAGGCAAAAACACATCTTCTGTACTGTTAAATTTGTTCTATAAGTTAGTTTGTGTGAAACAAATCCATAAAGCAGAAGCACACTGAAAACAGTTCATAATACAACCAATTAGGCAGCCACCAACACTATTCACTTTCATTTTGCAAAACAGAAAACAGCACTGTGGCACAGTTGATAGCATCGTTGCTATGTTGAAAGAAGGCCCTGGGACCAAATCCTAGCAGCAGGGGGGGTTCTACATGGAGCTTGTTCTCACTGTGTATGCAGGATTTCTTCTAGTCCCAAAAACAAAATGTAATTTATTCTGAATTGCCCTTATGTCTGACTGTGTGCAGCCATGGTTGTCTTTTCTGTGTCTCTGTGATGGACTCGTGAACTGTCCATGGTGTATCACACCTCTCACTCATTGACCCCTGAAGAAAAGCATCAATCAAAACGACAGCTTTGAGACCGCATCCAGATATGAAGTTCAGATGTTTGGACATGTGCATAGACAGCCCATGTACTGGACAAATGATTATAGTAAGAATCTAAATAGTCATAATTTGTTTAATATTGTAAAATATCAACTCAGCTTTCTCTGAGCTTGAAGATGCTTTTGCAATAGATTAACAGGGCTGGCCTGAAAACTCAAACAAATCTCACAGGATGTTATAGCCGGTATCTGGAACATTCTGTTCTTGGTTCTGTCTCTACTCTGTTGTGTGAAACATTTATGCCCATGTGCTGCTATTTAGTCAAAGCTATATTTATCAGTCATCAGATCTAAACTACAGTCTGGTGTGTTGTAAAAATATTGTTTCATATTGGATTATTTTCAAAGTGCTTTCAGATTCAGCATATTTAAAAATTTATTATAAATACAGACTTGAGAGGCTCAGTCTGCTGTAGCTCAATAATCTGTTTTATTAGTTTAACGCAGCATATTCTCATGAGACACCCCATGACCGCATTTCTCATCTTCTCTCACAGGCATGTTTTTTTATGATATATTCTATGTGGGAAGTGTTTTCCACTGGATCTTAGCTTTCCAGTTTCCAAAAGTTGTGCAACATTCTTGTGAAGTTGGAAGAGATTAAATATTCTCGGAAATATGCTCGCATTTCTAAAGCAAACAGATTTTTTTCCCTCTTCCCCTTTTCCTTGTTTTTGCTGCTTGGACCTTTTGGCATCATTCAGCCTTTAAGTCAGGAGCAGTCTACTTTATAGGCAGCTGAAATCTGCTCCAAAGCTGCTTGAACAGCTGAAAGTGTGATCACTTCAACCAAGCTCTGAGTCCTACATAAATTAACTATGGAGAGTAGCACTGTGAGCTTTTAGGACTGTTTACCTTGCAGCAAAAAGGTCATGCATTTAAATCCCAGCCAGGGCCTCTCTCCATGGAATTGACATGTTCTTCCCACACATTTATGAATTCTCTCTGGGTGCTTCTCCTCCCTCCCACAAACCAGACCCGCGGTTCACCTCTACTCCATCTTTTTCTCCATTTGTGGAAAACGTCTCTCATTGTGGTTTACTGGAGTCCTAGAACCTTAGAAATACCTTTGTAACTCTTTGCAAACTGACCAGTGTCAATGACTTTATATTTTTCATGCTCTTGAATTTCTTTAGATCAGGACTTCATTTTACCTTTTGACGTGTTTTAGCCTACTTCATGTTGTCTGACACATTCTAATTTGAAGATTGTTTTATTTTACAGGTTGGGCAGTAATTAGCCCGGGTTTGTCTCGATAAATTGATCTCAGCCTTTTTTAAGCCTGGTTTTGGTGGGAGTTTCTAAAAATGACAGAGTCCACAATAATCCCATGCAGACGTACACCCATCTGGAATAACCCCGACATCTTGCAAAAAAAATGTATGATAAGTTTCCCAGTCTGGAGGTGCAATGGAATTGAATACCTGGAACATATATTTGAAGGAACAGACTTTATCCCATTTAATACATTAATTACACAATATGGAATTGATAAAAACAAATTCTTAGAATATCAACAACTTAAATCTATTATTAAAGGTAAATTTAGGCTCAATACAGCTGAATTACAAATTCCAGCAAGAGTTTTAGATTTTCTTAATCTCAACCCCCCCAAATTGCTGTCTAAAATATACAAAACTTTATCTACATTAGATGAATCAATAGCCATCCCTATTTCAAAATGGGAGGTGGATTTATCAGGCAGCTTTGACCAAAACGTCTGGTCTCAGATATGTTTAAGAACCTTTAAAATAACAAAAAATCCTAATTTGCAATTAATACAATACAAAATCCTTCATATAGTACACTATACAGGTCAACGAATGTTTAGGATGGGTTTTACATCGTCTAATACCTGCTTACAATGCACAAGCAATATACCAGATACTTATGTTCATGCGCTTTGGTTCTGTCCACCTGTTAAGAAATTTTGGTGCCAGATATGTGAGGACTTATCAAAGTGTCTGAAATGTAACATCCCACCATCTCCCTCAATTTGCCTGTTAGGAAATTTAAATGATGTCACCATGGACACAAAGTCAGTTCTAATGGTTCACATTGCCTTATGCATCGCTAAGAAAACTATCCTCCTGAACTGGAAAAATAAAAAAGCTCTTAATATTAATCAGTATAGAAATCTCTTGTTGGACCATATTGGTCTTGAGACGGCCTCTGGCTCCATATCTGATCAATCTCTCTGGGCTCCTTTGATCGGCTCCATCACCTAGTGGGGGTGGGGGGCACTTGGTTTTGTCGTTTGGGACACTGTTGCTGATGTGGGGGTTTTGGGGTTGGAGGCGTCTGGGGGGGCCCCCCGGGGGGTGGGATCACTGGGCGGATGGGGCGCTGGACGTCGTGGCCGGCCTGGGGTTGGGCTTTGGGTGGTGACTCCTGATGGCTGCATGCGGTGCCTTGGGGGGGTTGCACTGACGGACATGGGTTACTGGCCTGGTGGCCGTGCTGCGCCTGGGTAGGGTCTGGGGTGGGCCTGGGGATTCGGGGCTCGGGGGCGCAGCGCCCCCTAGCTGTGGTCCTGGCTGGGGGTCGGCCGGCGTGGGGTCTCTGTTGGCTGTGGGGGTCGTGGCCGGCCGGAGGCCGGCATGTGCAGCCGCCTCTCTTTTTTTCTCTGGGCCGATTGTCATCGCCAGTCCCTGTATGGCGTCTCGCCTTGTTTGCTGGTTGGGGTGCCTGGCTGCTGGTCGCGGCGGCTGGGTGGCGTTTCTGGGCCGGATCAGTCCTTTTTTGCACTTGGACGGGGGGGAGGGGTGTGCGGGAGTGGGGGGCGAACTCAACCTGGGTGTCTAATGTCTTTTGTGTTTTGAGAGTAGAGCGAATGTCAGGGTGGGTTTAGTTCCCCTTCTGGGATGGGGCTGGGGGGACTGCCTTGGGGTCCGTGGGGCTTTGTGGTGCTGTGGCCGTGGGCCCCGGGTCGGACGTGCCATGGCTTCCCTCCCCTGGTGGATCCCGGTGAACAGCGGTGCCTATTGGGGTCATGTCTTCCCAGGGAGCTGGCTCCCTGGGAAGACATTTTGTCTCCCAGTCCTTCCCTCCCCATCCCTGGACACCTCTGTCCACCCGCTCCATCACTTTACCACTCATATAGGGTCTTGGGGCATGGGCACATCACTGGGGTGCGAGGAGGGGCTTCCCTCCTCGCTGTCCCGTGGTGTCCTGGGTCCCAATTTTAATATACAACTTAGACACTCCCACTTATAACATTTTCACACGACACATATGTAGGGACTTTGGGGTGGGCACACTTTTCGGCATCCAGAGGGGGAGCGGTACAATCAGCTTCACCTCTGGTGCCGGTGCCCACTGTTAAACCACATATAGACACTGAGGGCTCGGGGTGGGGGTTGGGGGATGTATGGCTGCCTCCCCCACATCCCACCCCTCTGTTTTAAATGCACATTATAACAACACGCATCAACACCACACTCAAGTGGGAGGATGGAGGCTAGGGGTCTTTTCCCACCCCTGTTCGCTACGGGCCATCAGGGGTTGGGGTCCGGAGGGTCTCCATCCTAGAAGGTAGGGGGTCCACCTCCCGGGTCCGGGGGCTGGTGGCTCTACTGGGGCATCAGTACCTGGACCTGGGAGCATAAAGTGTGCATGGGGTGTATGAGTGAGGGTACAGCGTCATTTTTTTGTGTGTGTCTTGGTGAGTCAGTGAGAATGTATGTATTTAAGAGGGAGGGAACATATGACTGTGTCTGTATGTCTTTGTCTACCTGTCAGGTTGGATCTTGGTCTGCCCCCTCGCCTGGCGCACCTAAGGCCTTACACTTAATGGGGGGCCTATTTCCCCTCCGTCACTCCCCGCCGGTGACGGGGGCCCCTGCCTGCCGGTGCGCCGGTGGTCAATCCGGTTCGGACCTGGTGCGTGCCTGGCCGGGCCTGGGGGGGCCGGTGTGTCGGTCGGCCGATGCGCTGGGCAGTTATCTTCCTTTGGTTGGTTGGGGCACCTCTTTTAGGGGTGCCAGGTTTGGGATTGTTGGGTGGTGCCTGCTCGGTGGCTCGGCGGGATGCGGATCCGGCGTCTCTGCTCGTTTGATCACCTGTTCTGTGCGCACCGTGCGTGGCCGTTTCATTGGCGGGTTGGACCGGCCCTGGCCCTCTATTGATGCCTGGTCTCGGCGCCCGGCGTTGCGCGGGGTCAGGACCCGGGAGCTGGCACTACTTGGCGTCCAGATGCTGACTGAGCCCGGCCTGGGGATGCTGTCCGTCCCCTGCGGCTATTGGTGGGGCGCTGGGATGTTGGCGGTGGGGATTGGCCTAGGGTGGAGGCGTCGCGTGGCGGCCGGCCGCGGCCCCTGCAGTGCCGGGGGCCCCCCGTCGGCCGGTTCCTTGTCGGGTCCCTGCTGGGGGGTGGGGTGCCCCTGGGCCCCGGCTCCCCTGGTCCGTTGACCGGCCTGCCCTGGCGCGGCCGGTTGGCGGCGGAGCCCGTGGGCTCGTCACTGCTGCCCCCCCGGGCCCCTGCATAATGGCCGCTGGATGTTCCCCTGGGGTTCTCCTTTTCTCCTCTCTTGGGGATGCGGTCGGCCCCGCCCGGGTCCGCCTGGGGCTCTGGCGGTCCTTTGGACGTCTTTGCTCCGATCTCCTTCATGTCTGCATCGATTCCTGGGGGACCGATTGATGTCTTCTCACACCAACTATCGAACACTCTTATGGAGAAACCTTATATGCACCAGCATGCTAACACACACACGTAGATGTGGGGTCTCTGGTGTTTAAGGATATATTCTTGGGCTGAGGTTATCATTACTAGAGCTTGATTAATCGGTACCATGAGTTTTTCTGTGACATTGTTGTTGTACTTTTATATCTATTTTTGTGTGATGTGGTTGGGTAATTCTTAGTTCACAATGTTTGGTTGGTTTTGTCGATGTTCCTTTTTCGTGTTTTGTTTTTCCCCCTCTCTCTGCCGTACTGTGGGTATGGAGGCAGATTTCAATGTTTTCCTGTGTTTTCTTTGTTCCCCTTCCTCTTTTGTATTTTCAACTCACCCTCTCTCATGACATTTTGTTTCCTACCTCTCTTCTTCATCTTCCTTCTTTCTTCTCCTTAATTTTCCGTCTCCGTGTCCATGACATCAGGAAATAAAAACCCCAACAATTCATAATAAAGATTTTTCACACATAAATCAAGTGGAGTACTATAGCAAAAGCTGTACTGCTCCGCTTGTGAAAGTAAATCTGTTGGGCTTCTACTTGGTACTCAGACACCAATTCTGAGCTCCACACTGCCAAACAGGACACCTTTAAAAAAAAAAAAAAAAAAAAAAAAAAAAAGCCTGCTTTTCATAGTTAATTCCATACTCAGCAAGGGGATTCAATTCTTTTATTACATAGTGTCAGGTTTGTTTAGATGGGTATTTTGTCTATTTTGTATTTATTCAGGTTATCTTTATCTGATATTAATATTTGTTTAAAAGTGTGAAGTATTTAAATGTGACAAAAACATGATTGATTGATCCTGCATGTATGCTCTTCTTAAATAAGACAGAAGTCCCAATGCTTTGTGTTAGCCTGAAACTACAGGTAAAAGATGGAACAATATCAGTTTGTTTTACCATTAAATCTTCACTATGTTGTTAATTTATGTGATAAAGCACAATATCTTTCATTCAAGCATAACTATATTCAAGCATAACCATAACTCACAGGCTGGAGTAGTTGCACTAATTACTTTTGCTGGTAACAGGTTAGTATGGGGTGGCATTTGTAAAGTTACACTGTCAAAATTTACAGCAATAATTTGGGTAATTTAGCCTGCCATAAGAGAAACAAATGGCGGTTCATTTTTCAAATGTATATTTTCACCATGTTATTCATTCATTTATAAATGTCAGTTTCAAAGTAAATATTTAGCTTGTTAGCTAAATATTTAGCTTAACAATAAATATTTAGTTAGCCTGTTAAATATTTAGCTAATATGCAAATTTATTTGCTGATAAGCGGAAGTTGACTACCAAACTAAAAGCTGGGTCTTGCGAACCACTATATCAGTGTTGTCCCAAACATTATTGGGCATATCTTTGTTATTAAGGTCGTTTTAACACAGTTTTTTGTTATGAGATGGAATGTTATGGGGTTGAAGATTTTTGCTGAAAGTAGCCATAAGTTTACATTAGCTAGGGTATGGAGCAGCGTATAGCATGAGGAAAACAAGTAATTAATATCTTTGCCAAGGCAATCCTTAGCTTTTTCATAAACAATCATAAATATCATTTATGCATGTAACTGTGTTGTAAGGTTTAGCCTGACAATGTCAGTTTGATGATAAAAAAAACAATAAAGCATATGTAAGAAAATATGCTAACACTTACCTCTCTTTACCATATGAGTGGGAAGAGACTTGAGTGATGTCACATGATGGACACCGAGTAAATTCGACTGAACAATTATTTTTTTAAAGGGGAAGATCATTATGTTGTTGCCATAGACTGTATATACAGTATAAGATGGACGGAGCCTCCGTGACGTCACCCATAGGTTTTTGAAGAGCAATGGATGGCTCCCACCACCGCCATCTTGGCCGCTTCACTCGTCTCGCCATGCCCAGAAAATACAAAAAATTGGCAAAGAGGTGGAACTTAGAGTGTGTGGTGGGAGTGGATGATTGACACCATATACAGTCTATGATTGACACCCATCAATATGAGTTAACTGAGCTAACCCAGAGCTAATGAAGCTAATGGAGGTTAGCGGGCGCTTTTAGCCAAAAATCCTCAGTTGATCGACTCTGCTACCCCTCTGCCTTCAAGGCAGATTCAATAATTTTGTCAAATAAATGCATGAAGCTTTGTTGGTCCATAACTTTCATTAAAACTATGTGAAATTTAATACAAACAAGTTTTATTAATCAATATGTAACGAAGAAATATAATAATTCCAACCTATTTTTGACCAAGCAGCGTTATATTAAATGCACAGCAGAGATATAATTTTACTTACTGAAAAAAATGGATCAGAGACTTGGTATTTTAAAGACGGTCTGTTAGTGTAATCCCCAGAAAGCCATCTTTGTCCAACAAGTGCACGATTAACATCCGAACACGGATAAACATTGCAATCAAAAGGACACGCCCCTTATTTTTGTAATTTCAAGCTTAAATTACTTCTAAATGGATGAGTTATAAAAAATTCACCCCCCTCAGAGTTATCATGACGGTAAACTTGACCTATTAAACCAAAATGAACAATTTTTTTTAAAATCATGCTGTAAACAGGTTTATTTCTGCTGTGAAGTTTGCATTTTTAACAAGGAAGTCAAGGGGAACTTGCTCCTTTCTGCAGCCAGTCCCTAGCGGATGAGAGGGGAACTGCAATTTTTGTCACTTCCGGATTCCCATTTGGCCGGCAGAGTTTGCCCCTTGACTGTTACGGAATTGAACAAACCAAGGGGGGTCATGAATAAATTGTTTTATTTTATACACAATTTGTTTTTCTAATATTTTTTTAATTTTAGGTTAAAAGAGACAGGCAAATATTTTTTATTAGCAGAAACAACTTATTAGCAGAAACAACTGGTTACTGTCTATTTACACATATAGTTGTATATATCACTATAGCTCTCAAGTTTCACACAATGAGCGTGAGACACACGCATTTTGTAGTCTTCACACGCGCCACACATTTAATTCCTCATGCAGATAATGAATAAAGCCCATATAGAATGAACTATGAGTGATCCATTCAATGCACAACCAGAATCTATGACCGCAGGGGATGGAAACTTCTGTCCAGCTGAAATATTCGTCCTCCCTAGGTATAATTCAAACATTGACATAGAATCCTTCCTCCAAACAAGGTACGATCTCCTCCTGTCTTTGTAAAAATACGAAGACAGGAAATACAATTCACGAAAATTACAGACAGCGATGATTAGTTGATCCTCCATTTTGAATGAATGACTTGCCGATCAACGTCAGTACAAAGAGTTCCACGATTGGTTGACGCCCCACGTTTGCTGCCCCAAAGTTCAGTTATCCCAACTTCACGCAGCAGCTGCTCCAACGGTCCTCAACGCTGCATGGACGTGCTGATGCCAGCTGCGCCGGCGCTGCAGGGCAGCTTGACGCCCACTTGACGCGTAGGTACCATAGACTTGCATGTAATCTAGCTGACCTGCTGCCTGGACGCGCTGGTTGCCCCATATGACAGGGAATAAATAATTAGATCATAATTACATCATAATAAATATTCACTAACATATGGCATTAACTTGAAAACTATAACATACTTAGAAGAGTAAGTACACCTTCTTGGTTCATGATTTTCAAAGGTGACGGGTATGCTGAAGTTTGGAACACTATCCGAGGTAGCAATGCTAATTTTAGTTGTTTTACACTCAATGTTTTCTTCATGGTTGGTTTTCTTCACCCTTTCAGCTAAATATTAAGCTCAGAGCTGTCACAAGTCATCCTGTCTGATCATGCTGTTGCCCTTCACTCTCTCTGGCCACGCCCACTTCCCCATTGCTGGCTCTGATTGCTTACACTTGCCAGGTCTCTATTTAAGTGCCTCTCACCCTCAGAGCCAGTGCAAGATTGTCTGTTACCTCCCACAGCTTTCAAGCCACTGTTCATGTTTGGTCCAGTGTATTGACCAAGCCTGTCCTCCTCCTCTGCTTCAGCACTTACCCTGCTGGTACTGTGAGTAGTTTTTTGCCTTCTGCTGAGTTTTTGACCTTCCGTCTGGATCCTGAACCTGCCTTTGCTTAACGGATTTTTGGTTTTTGTCTGCTTCCCCTGGATGGATTTCATGTGCATGACCCTGGACTGTTTTTCTGACCATGCTGTTTTGGACTGAGGGTTTGTGACCCTTTCCTCTGGCCCTCCCCCGTCCCAAGGTTAAAGTGTTCCTGGTGGTTGACCCAGATCTGTTGAGAGGACGAGTTGTCGCTTCCTGAGAGCTGGAACCTGGAACCAAAGAGACGTTTCGTTCAAAGACTCATTTGTTTTTCCTTTATTAATAAAAGTGTAAACCTTCCTCTGCCTTGTTGGTTGTGTACTGGGTTCAGGAAGTACAGTAACCTGACAGTACGATCTTGCCCATATGGACCCACAACCAACTTCTGACTGGTGCGCTAAAGTTGAGAATACCATTGGTGGCCTTGAGAGGAGCGTGCAGGAAATATTACATGGACTATCAGAACTAAGTAAACGCCATTCTCCTGTTAATCCTTCTGCTCCGGTTTCTGCAGCTCCTTCCTCCATCCCCTCCATCAGTGTCCCATTCAACGAACCCAAGTTGCCACCCCCAGAACGCTTTGATGGCGACCCAGATCAGAGCAGACCTTTCATCACACAATGTTCCCTGCTTTTTGAGCTCCAACCCTCTTCATTTCCTTCAGAACAGTCTAAGGTGGCTTATACCATCTCACTACTCTCCGGAAGGGCTAAGTAGTGGGGGACTTCTGAATGGGAGAATGACTCTGGATCTTGTTACAGCTTTGCAGAATTCTCAGAGGAGATGAGGAAAGTTTTTGATCCTATCCGTCCTGAGAGAGAAGCTTTCCGTAAACTGTTTTCTCTTAAACAGGGTTCACGACCAGTGACTGATTATATAATCAACTTTCACTCTCTAATGTCAAGTTGTTGTTGGAATAATGATGCAATATATGATGTGTTTTATCAGGGGCTGTCTGAGGAGATCAAGGATGAGATAGCCACCCGAGACCCCCCTACCTCTCTTCTGGCACTGGAACAGCTAGCTACTCGGATCGACCAAAGACTTCGGGAGAGAGAGGAGGGAGAGGTTGTTTACTGCCAAGCAGAAGAGAATTACCACAGTACAGGTCAGCCCTCGAGATCAGGCTTGATCATTACCTATGCAGTCATCTGAAGGTTCTGAGGAACCCATGCAGCTAGGAAGAATCAAGCTGTCTTTACAAGAAAGGGAGAGGAGATTTAGAAACTGCCTCTGTTTCTACTGTGGGGAGAAGGATCATCAGGCAAGAGGCTGCCCACTAAAAGGTCAGGCTCAGTAAAGGAGCAGGGGTCTTTACTGAGCCCAATTTTTAAGTCCAAAAACACCCCTCAGGGAAGCTGTACTATCAGATTTACAGATTCTCCTGTCACAAGAGAGATCCCTGTTTTTATAGACTCTGGAGCTGATGGAGATTTTCTGGAAGGATTGGCTCATGAACTGCTACTAGCAGTTACCCTTCTGGAAACCCCCCATGACATTTTTGCCATTGATGGCCACAAAATTGCACAGGTAACCCATTGTACTAGACCAGTTTCTGTGTTAATTTCAGGAAATCATCGTGAGGTGATGTCTTTCCTTCTGGTTCACTCCCCTGATATCACAGTCATTTTGGGTCGTCCGTGGCTGATTAAACACAACCCTGTCATTAATTGGAGCACTGGTGAGGTCCAGTCATGGGGGTCTTCTTGTCCCACTATTTGTCTGCAGGAGGCTCTTGCTCAAAGTGAGTTTAAGGAGGATATTCCAGAATACCCCGATTTGTCAAAGGTTCCTCACGAATACCATGACCTCTATGAGGTCTTTAATAAATCTAGGGCCACTTCTCTGCCCCTCATAGATCTTATGCTTGCCAGATCGATCTATTGCCTGGGACCACACCTCCAGGGGGTAGACTTTATTCTCTTTCTGGTCCAGAAAGAGAGGCAATGGAAAGTTATATTTCCGCTTCTTTGAAGGCTGGCCTCATTAGAAGGTCTTCTTCACCCGCAGGGGCTGGGTTCTTTTTTGTTGGCAAAAAGGATGGGTCATTAAGACCATGTATTGACTACCATGGCCTTAATGAGATTACTGTAAAGAACCGGTACCCTCTGCCCCTCATGTCGTCTGCCTTTGAACTCCTTCAGGGGAGTTCAGTCTTTACCAAACTAGACTTGCGAAATGCTTATCACCTTGTAACCTTGCAACGGGGCCCAACCTCACGCCAATGACTGACGCAATCTGCTGGGATTCCTTAAATAGGAAACTTTTTAACTGATTGGAATGTTTGTATAAATGTATTGAAATGACTTCTTGTTAAGTGCCTTGAGATGACATCTGTTGTGAATTGGCGCTATTTAAATAAACTGAATTGAATTGAATTGTTCGCATAAGGGATGGAGACGAGTGGAAGACGGCGTTCAATACTCCTTCTGGCCACTATGAATATTTAGTAATGCCGTTTGGGCTTACTAATGCTCCTGCGGTTTTTCAGGCCCTAGTAAATGATGTGTTAAGAGACATGCTAAACAGATTTTTTTTTGTGTATCTTGATGACATCTTGGTCTACTCCAAAGACCTTGTGTCACATGTTAAGCATGTTTGAGAGGTCCTCCAGACTACTACAGAATAATCTGTTTGTCAAGGCTGAGAAATGTGATTTTCACTGTTCCTCTGTGTCTTTTCTTGGCTTCATTATTTCCCCCGAGAGAATCTGCATGGATCCATCCAAGGTATCTGCTGTACTGAAGTGGCCTGTTCCTTCTAATGTTAAGGAGCTTCAACGATTCTTGGGCTTTGCAAATTTGTATCGACGTTTCATTAAAGGCTACAGTTTGGTCGCAGCCCCTCTCCATAGACTCACCTCCTCCAAGGTTCGGTTTATCTGGTCCCCTGTTGCCCAGAGAAGTTTTGAAAGATTGAAGGTCTTGTTCACTTCTGCTCCAGTGCTACAATTCCCTGATCCTTCTAAACCTTTTATCGTTGAGGTAGATGCCTCAGACACTGGGGTAGGGGCTGTGTTGTCTCAGCTGCATGCTGACGATGCCAAGTTGCACCCTTGTGCGTTCTTTTCTCGCCGCCTCTCTCCCTCTGAGCATAATTATGATGTGGGAGATCGTGAGCTCTTGGCAATTAAATTGGCCCTTGAGGAGTGGAGACACTGGTTAGAAGGGGCCACACATCCTTTCACTGTGTGGACTGACCATAAGAATCTTGAATATCTCAAGACTGCTAAGCGACTTAATCCACGCCAGGCCAGGTGGGCTCTGTTTTTCAGCAGGTTTGACTTCTCCTTGTCCTATCGTCCTGGAATTAAGAACATAAAGCCAGATGCCCTATCAAGACTTTTCCAGTCTCCTTCACAGTCGCCTGTCTCTGAAACACCTGACTTCATTCTTCCCCCCAAGACCAGATTAGCAGTAACTAGGATAGAAAGATTGCTCAAGAGAAGCTATGCTTCACATCCTCCTCCTGTTCACTGTCCTAAGGGCCGTTTGTTTGTACCAGAATCGATGATCTCAAGGGTTCTCCAATTCTGCCATAGCACTAAACTCTTTTGCCACCCTGGGCTCACCAAGACTTTGTCAGTAGTTCAGTCCAGTTTCTGGTGGCCTTCTCTCAGGAAGGACACAAAGGAATTTGTTGCAGCTTGTCCAGTCTGTTCTCAAGTCCAGCCCTCACGCCACCCCCTGCAGGTTACCTCAGGCCCCTGCCCATTCCTCATCGACCTTGGTCACACTTGTCTATGGACTTTGTCACTGGCCTGCCATCGTCCCAGGGTAAAACTGTTCTTCTAACCATAGTAGACAGATTTTCTAAGATGGTACATCTAGTCGCCCTCAAGAAGCTCCCCTCCGCTGCTGAACTAGCAGAGGTCATGACCCAGGAAATATTCAGACTCCATGGCTTTCCCCGCAATATTGTCTCTGACCGGGGGCCTCAGTTCATCTCTCCCTTCTGGCGTGAGTTCTGTTCTCTACTTGGAATCGACCTAAGTCTGTCCTCTGGCTTCCATCCACAGACGGATGGACAAACAGAGCGAATGAACCAAGAGGTAGAGACAAAGTTACGGGCCCTCTGCATGGATGCTCCTAGTCGGTGGACCCAGAACCTTCCTTGGGTTGAGTATGCCATCAATGGGCTGCCATAAAGTGCCACAGGTTTATCGCCATTCAATGTTGTTTACGGATATCAGCCGCCTGTTTTTTCTGTACAGGAGAAGTCCACCCTGGTTCCTGCGGCACATTTGGCTATCCGACGCTGTCACAGAGTTTGGAGAAGGGCCAGAGCCGCTCTGTGCAGAACATCTGCTGTTTACATTCGGTCTGCCAATCGTCATCGTTCTCAGGCCCCGAGATACTTGGTTGGGCAAAGAGTATGGCTCTCAACAAAGGACTTGCCTCTTAAAGTGGAGAACCGCAAGCTGGCGCCTCGCTTTGTGGGCCCATTTCCTGTGACCAAGGTAATCAACCCAGTGGCAGTACGAGTAAGACTTCCTCCAACCATGCGTGTACACCCCACGTTTCATGTTTCCAGGATTAAACCAGTATCATTGTCCAGACCTTCTGCCTGGAGAGCTGGAACCTGGAACCAAAGAGACTTTTCGTTCAAAGACTCAACTATCAAATAAAAGCGAACCTCTATATCAGTGTTTTTAAACTCTTCTCCTCAAGGCACACTACCCTCAATGAGTAATATGGCGAAATATTACTTTAAAATAAAACCCCCACTTTTTTTCTCTTTTGACAGGCTAAATAACCCAAATTGTTGCTTTTAAATTTTAACTGTGTAACTTTACAAACCCATAGCTTAGGTGGGAATGGAATTGAGGGGGAAAAAAACTTACTTCTCATGATGAAAATTGAAAGGTTTCTATCTTTCTTTCTTTTTTACTGATTTCTAAAGAAACATTTTTAAATGTACTACCTCTGTTTTTGTTACATTATTATGTAACAACCAGCAATGCATGACCTTGATTGTTTTTGCTGATGTGTCAGAGGCCACTGTCCAGTTGATGACCTAGCTGGGGCCAAGCTCTAGCTTTGGGACAGAAGGCCTCACATCTGATTGTAAAAACTTTGGAATACAAAGGACTAAATACTACTTCAGTGATGTCCAAACATTTTGCTACATGGATCAAAATCATCAAGTCAAAATTGTTGATGGGCCCCAAAAATATGGTTTAATTTTTTTTTCTTTCATTAAACCTGCCCGACCAAAAATATTTCAGTGAAACAAATACAGAAGTTATTTTTGAGCAAATATATTAGTAAATCGTAGTAAATCTAAAACCCCAAATGGGTTGTGGAGATGTACCTTATTTAAAGAAAGGCATAGGCTACAGTTTCCAAATTCTTGTGGGGGTCGACAGAATTTGATTTTCTTGTTTAATCTCAGCAACATGAACGGGTTTTGGGGTCACTACTTATTTAAAAACTTTTCCTGTGTTTATCCAATTTCAATAGATCAATTCAATGCAGATTTGGGTGCAACATGGTCTGCTTTTGAGTAGAATTCAATTGATTTTTGTGGTGATGAAATCAAATAGAAAGCAAAAACCATGATTATTAACAGATAAATGCTTGAGTTGTACTGAACATGTTCTATCTTAAGAAGATTTAAGTTTGTCAGTAAATATTTTGGTCTGGTAAAAAAAAAAAAAAAAAAAAGTCTCCATGTGCATCAACCACCGGTGCTGGAGGGCCAAATATGTATCATTCTTGAATTGAGGTTGGGGTCCATATAGCAGTCTAAAGAGAGAGAGAGATGGTATCTAGAATTCATCATCAAATATGTTTACTTCTTCTTTCTTCTGTATAAATATGTTATAAACCTCGATGCAAGAAAGTGGGACTGTGACATTTGAAAACAGCGAACTGTTTATAGTTAAGTGAAGAGGAACACTTCCCCCACCTGGTGGCCTAGTGAACTGCAGCCAGATTGTCTCCCCCTCCACCACACATCATTTCTTTCTTGAACCAGAGGCAGTCTGAATGAACCTCAAGGAAGACATGGCGACAGATGAGCTTTGATTCTTGTGATTCGGGTTCGTTTTGGCTCGTGCCTGGTGCCTTCTTCTCCTCGTGCTGCAGTGACGGAGATCTAGTTGTCCTCAGACCTTCCCCCCCTCCATTCAGGCTGGCAGCATCCACCACCGTGTCCAACATGACGTCCAACAGCAGGTACCGGAGCCGCGCGCCCCGTGCAGGTGAGTGAGTCCCCCCGCAGGTGGCAGGTACCCCCCGTCTGGCTGGGTGTTACAGCCTTCATCCCCTGTTCTCTCTATGTTTCTCTCCGGTTCTCCTCCGCCTTGGGAACGGATGCGTCTGTCCTGCTGCGCCTCTTCATGTCTCTTGAAATTCGGCTCCGTGATGCACAGATGATGCGGAGGTAAAGAGCACAGAGCAGATGGAGGTGTGCGTGTGTGTGTGTGTGTGTGTGGGGGGGGGGGGGATGTGTGTTTTTGTGCTAAAATATCTTGAAAAGAACCCCCCTTCAGCTGCGTGACACCTTCTGCGTTCATGGCGGCTGAGCGAGATGTTGTCTGGGGGGGGGGGGGGGTGCTCATTATTGATTGAGTGCATTGAAATATGGTTTATACATGTGCAGCTTAATAAAAAACGAACATTAGGCTACCGAAAAGTTATTGGTTGCAGTTATTCAGTTCAAAAAGTCATTTGGATTCATTACATAGAGTGATGCATTCAAGTGTTTATCTCTGTTAATTTGGATGAATAGCTTACAAGTAATGAAAAACCATCATTCAGTTTGTCTTACATAAAATCCAAATAAAAGAAATGTTTTTATTCAAAAATGTTCTGGCATGGCCTGCACAATCATGTAGTGCGTTTCCACTTAACTTAACTTCAGGGTAATTTAGCCAGATCTTTTTCTGACTGGGTAATCTGTTGGCCTGCTCCTCTCAGCTGTCTCAATGACCTACACAATCTGCATTTTCCTCCAGACTCTAGGAGCTGGATTTCCAAATGAAAAGCAAACTATTTAGTCCTGTCTCAGGTTAAGGAGTGAGTTAGCACAAAGAATTTGACAGTTGCATCCCATGTCCTGGATCTATTTGTGCTGAAGTTCTGACTCTGGCTACACTAAACAAATGTTTTGTAAATACTTCAATGCAGTTTGCTTTTCAGTCCTCTCAAGGCTGCTGTTATCTCCGTTGCTTTTTCTACCAGGCATTTTCTTCCACTTAACTTTCTATTAATATGCTTGAATACAGCATTTACTGGGTATGACATTTCATGGCTTACCCTTTTTGTTGGCAGTGCAATGACTGTCTGCTGGACAATCGCCATGCCAGCAGTCTTCTCCATAGGCGTGTTTCCACTATTGGAATTTAGGGTAATTCAACTAGATTTATTTCTGATGGGGTAATCTGTTGGCCCGCGGCTCTCAGCTGCCGTGTCTTCATACACAATAGACCCTTCTGGAATCAGCTAAGACATCCGCATATCAAACTGTTTAAGCAGCGAGCAGCTTCACTGATCAGCGCATAAAGGCTCCCAGAGCAGCAGAAATAACAACAGAGCGACATGGAGGAAACAGGACTTGTTGCTGTGTTTCTGTTTGCTGTTGTTATACACTGCTTTGCCAGCAACTCTTCTTATTTTTTAAAAGCCGGTTGTTTGGCGATGTCTGCTCATTTCCCTCTGAATTACAATCAATCAGTGCGACTTAACCAGAGCTCCCGTTGAGCAACTCGATCGGGTCATTCCGACTATATACCCCCATTCAGGTAGGCCTACTCCGTTGGTTCCTGAAATGGCCCCGAAAACGGCCCTCTTGGCCAGGCCCGATGTAGAGGAAACCGGGACGGTCTGGTCAAATTACTCCGATAGTGGAAATGGCCAACAGATTACCCCATCAGAAATAAATCTGGTTAAATTACCCTAAATTCCAATAGGGGAAACACGCCTATGGAGAAGACTGCTGGCATGGCGATTCTTTGTGCTAACTCACTCCTTAACCTGAGACAGGACTAAATAGTTTGCTTTTCATTTGAAAATCCAGCTCCTAGAGTCTGGAGGAAGACTGGAGTGGGAAGTTTTTACAGTCAGCAATGATTTGGGTGCTATGTCATCTGCTGGTGTTGGTCCACTGGGATTTATCAAGCCCACAGAGCAGCCGTCTACCATTCAATGTTAGAGCACATAATGCTTCCTTCTGTTGACAAGCTTTATGGAGATGCTGATTTGATGTTTCAGCAGGACTTGGCACCTGCCCACACAGCCAAAAACACAAATACCTGCTTTAAATAGACAGAAACACTTGAAATAAATAACTCAGTGTGGAATTGATCCACTTCTTTTGAGCTACACTTTTTAAATTGAAATTAATACATAAACTCAGCAAAAAAAGAAACGTCCTCTGACTTTCAACTGTTTTTACTTTCAGTAAACGTAATGTGTGTAAATATTTGTATGAACACTAAAAGAGTCAACACCATAAGACATAAACTAAAAATGTTTCACAGACATGTGACTAACAGAAATAGAATAATGTGTCCTTGAATGAAGGGAGGCTCAAAATCAAAAGTACCAGTCAGTATCTGGTGTGGCCACCAGCTGCTTGAAGTATTGCAGTGCATCTCCTCCTCATGGACTGGACCAGATTTGTCAGTTCTTGCTGTGAGATGTTACTCCACTCTTCCACCAAGGCACTTGCAAGTTCCTGGACATTTCTGGGGGGAATGGCCCTAGCCCTCACCCTGCGATCCAACAGGTCCCAGACGTGCTCAATGGGATTGAGATCCGGGCTCTTCGCTGGCCATGGCAGAACACTGACATTGCTGTCATGCAGAAACTCACGCACAGAACGAGCAGTATGGCTGGTGGCATTGTCCTGCTGGAGGATCATGTCCGGATGAGCATGCATAAAGGGTACCACATGAGGGAGGAGGATGTCTTCCCTGTACCGCAAGGCATTGAGATTGCCTGCAATGACAACAAGCTCAGTCCGATGGTGATGTGATATACCGCCCCAGACCATGACGGACCCCCCACCTCCAAATCGATCCAAGCTCCAAGGTACAGGCCTCGGTGTAACGCTCTTTCCTTTGACGATAAACACGAATCCGTCCATCACCCCTGGTGAGACAAAACCGTGACTCATCAGTGAAGAGCACTTTTTGCCACTCCTGTCTGGTCCAGCGAAGGTGGGTTTGTGCCCATAGGCAGCGTTGTTGCTGGTGATGTCTGGTAAGGACCTGCCTTACAACAGGCCTACAAGCCCTCAGTCCAGCCTCTCTCAGCCTATTGCGGACAGTCTGAGCACTGATGGAGGGATTGTGTGTTCCTGGTGTGACTCGGGCAGTTGTTGTGGCCATCCTGTACCTGTCACGCAGGTGTGATATTTGCATGTACCAATCCTGTGCAGGTGTTGTTACACGTGGTCTTCCACTGCGAGGATGATCAGCTGTCCTTCCTGTCTCCCTGCAGCGCTGTCTTAGGCGTCTCACCAGTAGAGGCTGGCCAATAGAGGGTGATAGGGCGCCGCCCCCCCAGTGTTTTCCCAAGTGTTTTTTTATTTTTATTTAATTTTTTTTTAACAATAATCACATATTCTAAGTTAATTGTGTGTTTACATTCGTAACAAAGTATCATATTTAAAAATATATATCATTTTTGGAGAAAAAGCTCCCGCTGCTGAGCAGCTGGGGCGAAAGAAAAATCGCCCCCAGCAGTGCCGCAGCCAGCCAATCACTGACAAGAAATTCGCCCATAGCAACAGGAATTTATCCAATCAGCGTCGTTGATTCTGACGCTTGAAGGGCGATAGAGAAATCGCCCCAAGGCTGGTGTGAGGACAGGCAAGACACCTGGTGGTTACATTGGCAGTGTGATTTCTCTGCCACAAGGGGGCGCTGCTGTAAGAGTTAACAGCTTTGTGTGTAAAATTTTATGTGTAAACCTAATAAGTTATTTGTTTCCAGTTTGGTTCTAAATTTTTTTGTGCAATATTGTATTTATGTTTAGTATAAGAATGCCTCAAGTTGTTAATATTGGCATTAAAATAATCAGTATTTCACATAGTGCTGGTATCCAGCCGTTTATGTTCAATTGTTTTGGGATGATAATTGAAAATGACTTGATAAGCTATATGCACAGCTCCACTACTTCCTGAACTAAGTACAGCCCTTTTATTTCCTGTCTGTATTGGACAAACTGATCAATCCAGGTGTGTCTGACCTCAGTAGTCACAACAACAATGGTCAGACACACCTGGATTAATCAGTTTTTCCATAGATGTAAGGCAGGAAATAAAAGAGCTGTACTTAGTTCAGAAAATAGTGGAGTTGTCCACAAAGCTCAGAAAGCACAAGTTTAATTTAAAAAAAGGAAGAAGAAAAAGCACAGCCCCACCAAGAATATTTTTCACCAGCCGCCACTGCGTCTCACAGTGCGGACATGGCAATTTATTGCCCTAGCCATATCAGCAGTCCTCATGCCTCCCTGCAGCATGCCTAATGCACGTTCACGCAGATGAGCAGGGACCCTGGGCATCTTTCTTTGGGCGTTTTTCACAGTCGGTAGACAAGTCTCTTTAGTGTCCTGCCTTTTTAGATCTGTGTCCTTAAATGCCTACTTTCTGTAAGCTGTTAAGGTCTTAACGACCATTCCACAGGTTCATGTTAATTAATTGATTATGGTTAATTGAACATGCATGGAAAACATTGTTTAAACCCTTTACAATGAAGATCTGTAAAGTTATTTGGATTTTTCCAACATTATTGTTGAAATACACAGTCCTGAAAAAGGGACGTTTCTTTTTTTGCTGAGTTTATTTCTATAATATTCAAATTTATTGAGATACACCTGTATAGGGAATAGTATTAGCTAACCAATTATAGTTAGTTAGATTTAAACTACTTTTGTCAGAAGTGCAAATACAGTGCTGTGGAAAAGTATTTGCCCCTTTACAGTTTACATTTATCAGATCAACACATTGTAGATACCCTGAGTAAATACAAAATTCTATATTTAAGTTATGATTTGATTTACAGTTATTCATACCAGGCTGGCCCTATGTGAAAAACTAACCTCTTTTGTTAAATCATACATTAACTGTAATTGTTATGACCGGCTGAAAGACCACAACAAAAAGGGGTTTCTGAAATATGAATTTATTTTACACAAACAAGGTTAAAATTAAAGTTTTTAATATGAAAGTCAGTAAAATCAGTGGTGTATGGTGTGCATGAGTGGAGGATGTATGTGAAAGTATTGTAATTTTTAAACAAAATAATCCATAAAGCTAGGCAGCAGCAGCTGTGGAGGACAGCAGAGACAAGGCATCACCAGGTCCTCAGAAGTTCCCTATTAGTAATCAGTGTTGCATAGGAGAGGTAAATGCCCAGCGCAACAAGGATCCTGCAGGGGTCGTAACATAATTAACCATATGTTTGGAACTCAAATCTGAGATCAATTCATGAGCCACATCCGGCCCTGTTTACTGCCAGACCTGTAGAATTAATGATAAATTAAAGGTCTCATTCTCTCGTTTTTTTGCAGTTTTTTCCCACAATAAATCTGCTGTGGTCTGTAGTATGAATGAATACCTTGTGTGTCATGTTGAGGTTGCTGGACCCAGGTGCAGACAGGCGTTTGCTCTGGCGCTTCTGTATCAGGAGGCGGAAGTTTGTTGGAGGATTTTTATTTTTATTTTTTTTACTCTTCAAGAAAAATAAACACGGTATACATCAAGCCGACATGTAAAGAGTACACATACATATCCAAAAAAACAAAAACCAAGGTACAACTTGAGTATACCATAACACAAAATGCCAGGGGTTTATAACAGAATTAAAGGTACATTAGGTTCATAAAAATAAAGGAAATTGTTCAAAGAGATGACAGGTTTTTAAGGCTTTTTTGTTTGTGCTTTCTCCTATTGAGGAGATATAATGTTTAACATATAAGATTAATTCAGTAAAATTTGCCCGCTGTTTGGAGAACTTTGATCTATGTATAATAAATTTTGAAAAAATAAGAAGTAGGTTAATTAAAAAAAAGTGAGATTTTAGTTTGCTGTCATAATCAGTATAACCAAATAATACATTTTCCCAACGTAAAGAGAAGTTAGGGTGGATGTGATCCATAATAAAACGTGAAAGTTTACTCCAGAAACGCTTTGTATATGGGCAATACCAGAATACATGGATCACTGTTTCTCTCTGGACATCACAGAAAGTGCAGTTAACATCAATATCACTTTTAAGTCTTTGAAGGTAGTGATTAGTAGGATAAAACCTGTGCAGCATTTTAAATGAAATTTCTTTAACCTTATTGGTCAAAAAAACTTGTGTGGCAAAAGCCAAACTTTATTCCAATAAATGTTCTCAACAAAGCTAGACCAGAAAGAGTGAGATGCGGGTGAACAGGTGATCCCTCGAAGAAAGAGATCCTGAACTGTCCGGTTCTTCTGTTTGGTTGACGATGACTGAAAACAAGCCTTTCCAAAGTCTGTTTCAGCGGCCCGAGGGAGAGAGGGTTGAGTACAGCTCCCTACTACACCACTGAGAAGAGAGATATAACCTGAGGGAATAACATCGAAAACAGTAGAAAACTCCTTTGGAGGAACAGGGATTCCATAGTGTTGTAAAAACTCTGCATAGCTGAACAGATGCCCGTCTCGATTAAACAGTTGGCTTACAGTAATCATGTTATTATCAATTCAATCTTGAAAAAGGATTGACTTGTTCTTATACAGAATTAATTTATTGTTCCATATGAAACACTTAAGTGGGCTAAAGTTGCGCTTATAAATCAAAGACCATGCCAGCAACATTTGCTTATGAAAGGATGACAATTTATGGGGAATTTTGTTAATGTTGTAATTGCAAAGTAAAAGAAAATCAAGACCAGCTACCATGGAGAGAACATAATGAGGAATTACATTCCATAAGGAAGTGGGACATTTAAAATAATGTTTTATCCAATTAATCTTAAACGTGTTATTTATTGTTGTAAAATCAACAAAGTTGAGTCCTCCTTTACAGTAATCATTCATTAAGGCTGTTTTCTTCAAGAAATGAGTACGATTCTTCCATACAAAATTTAAAAGGGCTTTATCTATAGTTTTGGTTACATCGGGGTTTACATCCAGTGATGGAGCAGTATAAGCTAACCTTGAAATTCTTTCAGCCTTTGAGAGCAAAATTTTCCCTCTTATTGATAAATCAGGCAGAGCCATAAATTCAGTTTTTTCTTAGTTTTGTCAATGATAGGATTAAGTTATTTAAGCATCTCTGTGTCTCATTTTGCTCAATGATAATACCCAGATATGTAACAAAGTTTTTGATGGGAACATTTGAAATTGAATCTGCATAGCATTCTTTTATAGCCAATAACTCACACTTTTTAAGGTTAAGGCAAAGACCAGAGGCTTTGGAAAATGATTCTAACAAGGTAAGAGCTAGAGGAACCTGTAAACTGTTTTTTAAGAACAAAGTTGTGTCATCGGCGAGTTGACTGACAAGAACTGTCTTGTTCGCAATAGTGAGCCCCTGCAAATTGCTTGATTTTATATGGGAGCACAACAGCTGAGCAACAAGAAGAAAAAGGTACGGGGATATTGGACAGCCTTCCCTAATGTCTCGTTGTACACTAAATCTGGCTGATGACCCATGTTTAAGTTTAATAGAACAGTTGGTATTTTTATATAAAGTTCTGATAACGTTGCAGAAAAAATCTCCAAACCCAAGCATTTTAAGTGAGAGGTGTATAAATTGGTGTTCGACAGTATCAAATGCCTTAAAGAAATCCAGGAAGAAAATTATCTGGGATTAAATAAGAGTAATCCAACAGATCCAAAACAAGCCTTATGCTATTGGAGATGTGTCTGTTATTCAGAAAACCTCATTGTTCTTCATCAATAATAGAGTCCAGAACCAATTTAATTCTTTGTGCAAAGATGAGAGCTAGAATCTTATAATCATTATTTAGCAGACATATGGGGCGCCAGTTGTCAATGTAAAGCAAGTCTTTCTTTGGTTTGGGGATTAGTGTAATCAATCCTTGGGTCATACTCCAAGGCAAAGACCCGGCTGTAATAGACTCATCAGTGGCGGCTGGTGAAAAATATTCTTGGTGGGGCTGTGCTTTTTTTTCTTTTTTTTTTAAAATCAAACTTGTGCTTTCTGAGCTTTGTGCACAACTCCACTATTTCCTGAACTAAGTACAGCTCTTTTATTTCCTGCCTTACATCATTGGACAAACTGATGAATCCAGGTGTGTCTGACCATTGTTGTTGTGACTACTGAGGTCAGACACACCTGGATTGATCAGTTTGTCCAATACAGACAGGAAATAAAAGGGCTGTACTTAGTTCAGGAAGTAGTGGAGCTGTGCATATAGCTTATCAAGTCATTTTCAATTATCATCCCAAAACAATTGAACATAAACGGCTGGATACCAGTACCATGTGAAATACTGATTATTTTAATGCCAATATTAACAACTTGAGGCATTCTTATACTAAACATAAATACAATATTGCACAAACAAATTTAGAACCAAATTGGAAATAAATAACTTATTAGGTTAACACATAAAATTTTACACACAAAGCTGTTAACTCTTACAGCAGCGCCCCCTTGTGGCAGAGAAATCCCACTGCCAATGTCACCTTCATAGACTGTATATTACTAGACGAAGCCTCGGTGACGTCACCCATTGGTTTCTGAAGAGCAAAAATGAAGCCAAATGGGGTGTTCCCACCGTCGCCATCTTGTCTGTGTCACGCGTTTCGTCACTCCCAGAAAATACAAAAATGGGCAAAGAGGGGCGGATGATTGACACTCTGAGCTGATGTAGCCAGGAGCTAGTCCTGGAGCTAACTGAAGCTAACGGAGGTTAGTGGGCGCCTTTAGCCTGAAAGCTGCAGTAGAGTAACTGTGCTACCCTCCTCCATCCAGGCTGTAAAAACAATATTAAATCGGTAAGTTAACATTTAAATTGAAATAATTTATTCAAATGAAATGATCATTAACTTAAAGCAAGTTTTCAATAATATTTTTAACTTAGTTATTAATAGTGTATGAGATCTATTTAGTCTATGCATGAGATACATGATCAAGCTAAGTTAGTAAGGATAGTTCACATATTTATATTAATATTTGTATTTACCCTAATTGTTAGTGATTGTACCACCATGTAGGATCTCCCAGTTAAAAAACCTGTTCCCACAGCTATTGTAGATTAGCAACATCTAATATGACTAATTTCGATCCTAGTCAATTCTGCAGTGTATGAATTTTACTAATCATTTATTGAGGTCTGGGAAGGGATAAGTTGCACTTTTAGTAAGACACTTGTGTTTCTTTTTATAGATTTTGTTTACCAGGTCACAATGGCTGCATGCCTGT
Source organism: Valencia hispanica (assembly GCA_963556495.2). Classification (NCBI taxonomy): domain Eukaryota; kingdom Metazoa; phylum Chordata; class Actinopteri; order Cyprinodontiformes; family Valenciidae; genus Valencia; species Valencia hispanica. The sequence continues at coordinate 41,025,593 of OY747717.1, forward strand.
CCTCCACAACAGCCAAGCAAAGCAGAAAATGTAAGTACCTGTCTCCATCACTTCATGTAGAATTTTAATAGTATTATACTTTCAACCGATAAGCCACACATGTGCAACTGCCATTCATTATGCTAGTTTTTTTCTCCATAGCCATTTGGATCATTGGAGACAGCTATGTCTGACAGTTCTGAGAGAGCTGAAGAAACCATCGGAGGAAACCTTGGCCTCCCAGACGTCCGTATCTCCTGGTTTGGCTGGGGGGGCTGAGGTGGAAAGGAGGAAGAGCAGCTCTAGATGTCCTCATCATCAGCTGTGGTGGAGATGACATGGGGGTAGTTAGCTGTGTCCAGTTGGTGAACATGATGATGGAGGACCTGCACCAGCTTTACCTTCTCCACCCTCAGATGTCCATCATCTTCTCCTCCATCACCCAAAGGCGTTGATAGAGGGCAGGTGTAATCCCAGCAAAAATAGAAAAAGCCAGCAGGTTTGTCAACAGTGTTATGGCTTCTTTTATTCCTAGTTTAAATGCTGCCATCTTTACGCATCCTCACATTAGACATGACAGTCCTTATGAACAATTGATGTTAAAGCAAAAAGTATAAATATAGTCCTGATTATAGTCCCCCCCCCCCCCCCCCATTTTACTGTACATAAGTCTCTTTTGCTTTCTGACTCCCCTTGTTTTTTTATCTGTGTCCCTTTCTTTTATAGAATCTTGTTTAAAAAAATAAATGTTTTATTCTCTATAATGACTGAAAATTCTTTCAACAGTATATAACAAGGGAAAAAAATGAAACAAAGTAATTAATCAGCCAACTGCATTTTTGAATTTGATAAATTCCTTCAATATCTCAATATTAAAATAAACCTTGGTGTCTGCAATATTACAAAGCCAAATCATACTTCTTATGTGGCTACAAAACTATGATTTTTTTTCCTGAAATGGAAACAATATCTGTGTGAAAGAAAAACAAACTTCATTCATTTGTTGTTTATTTAATCAAAAACAAAAAACAGACAGCACCTAACGATATGAAAGAAGTGGCATCAAAGATGATGCACATATAATGTTAAGTACTTCTCCTTATGATCTTCCTGTAGTTTTAGGCGATTGATATAATCTGTAAGAAAACCCCCCAATATATATTATAAACTTAAAATGTCAACATTGCCCGTCTTAGTTGGAAACCCACTCATCACAACAAGACAAACGTGCTGTAAACAAATGAGCACACAGACATAACACTTATGGGTGTATGTATAAAAGTACAACAATGAAGGTGAATCCCATATGACACCATATCAGAAATGGTTAATGCCTTAACTTACAACTCTTAATTTTAAAAAAGTAAAAAATCTCTGACAACAAAATATGAAATTTATCTGGAGTTAGTTGGGAAAAAAAAGATTTTTTTTTGTAAACAAATGGGCCTCTAAGATAAGGCTGCTTGGTCGACGGGTTGAAATGATCACATTTCTTATCTACTTTACATGTTAAAACCGTCAAAATAACGTACATTATATATATATATATTTGTATATATTTAGGCCTATATATGTGTGTGTGTGTGTGTGTCTTGACCGCGAAGCGATCAATACGTTATTTTGACGGTGAAATGAGCACAACTCAATAATTTTGTCAAATAAAATCATGAAGCCCCATCCGTCCATAGCTTTTACTAAAACTATGTGAAGTTTGAATAAATCAACAAGTAAATAAGAAATGTGATCATTTCAACCCATGTTCGACCAAGCAGCCTTATCTTAAATGCACATCTTAACCTGTTCAGTTTGTAGTTTCCCAGCGTGATTAACTAGCTACTTTGCTAATTAAGGAGCTCAGCTGCAGGAGCTTCATCTACAAAATAATGTACAGAAATATTTTACTTACCGAAAAAAATGGAGCAGAGACTTCTTGGACGGTCTTTTAGTGCAATCAGTACCACAGCAAGCCATATTTGTCCAATAAGTGCACGATTTATATCTAAACACTAATAAAGTTTGCGGATAGAACTGATGTTCAAGTTCAGAGAAAGGAAACGGCCAAAGTCTTAACGTGAGTCCCAAGCTGAAGGCCTTCCCCGGAGCAAGCAGGGGGGGAAAGCAGTCTATGGCGGCAAGCTGCTAGCCACCGTTAGCCACCAGTCTTAGCGCGGCTCATCAGAGACCTGTCAATCAAAAGGACACGCCCCTAATTATTCATAATTTCAAGATTAAATTATGTCTAAACGGATGAGTTAGAAAAAAATTCACCCCCCTCAGAGTTGTCATGACGATAAACCTGACCTAATAAACCTAAAATGGTTTTTTGAACCGGGCTGTAAACAGGTTTATTTCTGCTGTGAAGTTGGCCTTTTTAACATGGGAGTCAATGGGAACTTGCTCCTTTCTGGGTCAGCCCCCAGCGGATGAGGGGTGAACTGCAATTTTTGTTACTTCCGGGATGGCCTCAATTCTGAGCGGCGGCGTTTGCCCCTTGGTCACCACCAGATATCCTGCCCGTCCTCACAGCCTTGGGGCGATTTCTCTGTCGCCCTTCAAGCATCCGAATCAGCGACGCTGATTGGATAAATTCCTGTTGCCATTTTGCCAATTTCTTGTCAGTAATTGGCTGGCTGCTGCACTGCTTGGGGCGATGCTTCTGTCACCCCAGCTGCTAGCAGCGGGAGCTTTTTCTCCGAAAATGATATTTATTTTTATATATGATACTTTGTTACGAATTTAAACTCACAATTAACTAAGAATATGTGAATATTGTTTAAAAATAAAATAAAATAAAATAAAAAATAAAAATCTAAAACACTTGGGGAAACACTGGGGGGCGGCGCCCTATCACCCTATATTGGCCAGCCGCTACTGACACTCATTATACAGTTGAAATAAGAAGGTTGCTAATTGAGGAGCAAATATCTTATAAAACTCTGATGACAAGCCATCACTTACTTAATTTCCCTCTGGGATCAATAAAGTATTTTTTAATTGAATTTGAATTGAATCAGTCCCTGGGGATTTGTTATGTTTCAGACGTTCTATAGAATCTTGAATTTATTTCAATGATAATGGGGCATCACATACTTCCTTATCTGCTTGATCAAGTTTGGGAGTCATTTGTAAATTATTTAGAAAAGCTAAAGCATCACTCTCACAGTATCTTGTCGTATATAGTTTTTCATAAAAGGATGAACAGAAATTAGATATAAGTTTGGGGTCATCAGTTACCACCTCCTCGGTCTTTAAATTAGTAATTGTATTTAGCTTTGCCCGATGTTTTTCTAATTAAAAAAAGTATGAAGAGTTCTGTTCACCTTTTTCTAACCATTGCTTCCCAGACCTAACGAACGCTCCTTCAGCCCTCTGTTTGCAAATATTGTCTAACCTTGCTTGTAAATTAATCAGTTAAATTTTCTCGTCTTCTAGTAAATTGTTGGGAGTAAGTTGAGACAGTAGAGAGATGCTTGTAACAATGTTTTGTTCCTCTTCTATCCTTTTCTTAGCCAGGTCACTGCCAAATTTTCTGAAGTACTTTGCAGCTTCATGCTTAAATAATTCCCAATTGATAAAGAATGATTCTTCTGGTTGTGCTTTGTTAAAATAATGTGAAATTAGAAGCAAAATATCCATTTTCACCTGTTCAGATTTTATTAAGGAATTGTTTAGCTTGCAGTGATTTGCCCTACCCAGATTTGCATGCTCAGGAAATAAAGATAACTGAATGTAAACACCCTGGTGATCACTCAGTGGGCAAGGAAGAATTTTTAAAGTAACATCCTGTTCTTTAATACTTTTAGAAATTAGCCAATAGTCTAACCTGGATAGTCTTGTGTTGTCTTTATTACTCTAAGTGAAAGAGATCGAGTCAGGGAATTTGGCGCTCCATATGTCTACGAGTTCAAATCTTTCTATGAAATCTTTAAGGAACGTGTTTCTATTATTACTAGTAAATGGCCATTTATCAATCTTTGGATTAAGAATGATGTTGAAATCCCCCCCAATGATAATATATGAATTTGGGAATTTTGTTGACCAACACTTAAGTTTGTCAGTAATAACATTAAATAATTGAACATTTTCTGCATGTGAATTGTACCCATAAATATTAACAGTAATAAAAGTAATCTTGTTGAGACTGATTATATGACAAATAAAATGACCATTGGGATCTGGAGATGTAAGCAAAATGTCTCCATCAAAGGTATTTCTCATTGTTAACACACCTGCTGAACGTTCTGACCCATTAGATAACCACAGGTCTTTACCCCATTGAGTTCTCCAGAAGTTAGCATCTTCCGATAAAGAATGTGATTCTTGACAGAAGCAAAAGTCAGTATTCAACTGTTTTTGAAATAAGAATAAAGCCTTATGTTTAATAATATTTCTTAGACCCCTGGCATTTAAAGAAACTATTGACAATGACATGTTTTAAAGAACAAGAGCAAATGCAAGATACCATAAAATATAAACAAAAGAAACTCTTGCTGAGCTCTAAAGCACATGAGATTACTGATTTTTCTTTACCGGCAGCAAAGAAAGAAAGAGAAAAACATTTTAAAGGAAGTCTCTTGTTTTGTTGAAAAATGCTTCTGTAGCTTCACCAACCTTAGTTTTGGTAGTACTCCTGACAGTTTTAGGTAATTTCTTTTCCATTGATAAATGCTCGTGCTCCAACATAATAGGCAGTCTTGCCCTCCGCGCGTGCCTTTCGAACAGCTGGCCACAGACTCATCCTCGCCTCCTTCACTTGTTGGGATAGATCTTCGGCAAAACGAACGTTTTCTTGGCGTACAATAGGGCTATTTTGAGCCGCTTTCCAGATAGCCTCTTTGTAGGACCTCAGAGAAAACCGCACCATGATAGGTCTTGGTTTGGAAGAATCTTGCATGCGTTTACCCAGACGGTGAGCGACATCCATAGCAACAGCAGCACCAGGCCTCTCGGGTGTCTCCGGGAGAATTTTCTGGCATAGTTTCACTAGCTTTTCTCTGATATTTTTGTTAGGGTCCTCGGTGACTCCATGCAGCTTTAGGTTCCATCTTCTGCCATACATTTCTAGCTCATCAACACGAGCTTTAAGTCTTTTGGTATTTCCTTCCTCCTCCTTCAGGCGGGTGTTGGTAGCATCCACTCTCTTCTGTGTGTCTTTTATTTCGCTACATGCAAAGTCCACGTTTTTTTCAAACCTTCTATTTTCATTGAGTTTTCATCAATTTTTTTAGAATTTTCACTCACCATTTTCTCAAGGGTATCGGAGCGGTCGTTTATGAGTTTGGAGAGCCTGGAGATAACAACATTATCTTGCTGTGAGGCGTGCCTTTCCATCTCATAGAGAGCCTTTTTTGCGCAAGGAGACTTAGAAGGGGGTGACTGGTAGCGGTGGGAAGTCGACATTAGCAGAGGGAAAGGTTACTGGAGTGAGAGTGCTAGCATAGTCATGGCATGAAGTTATCAAGGGGTTGCATGATGAGGCTTCGGGTAAGCTCGTTTTGTTCTTTTGCATTTTTCTCCTTTCACGGCTCGACATTTATGCCTCTGCGAGTTACCTGTAGCAAGACTGCAGCGGTTTTATGGAAATTTTATGTTGTCTTCCTTCTTTCTGCCAGTTCAGAGTTTAATTTCTTAGAGCTCAGCTGAGTTAAACCTACTCGGCAGCCATCTTGGAAAACCCAGTTTGTTGGAGGAGTCGGTGGGGCGAAACGAATGGATTACGAATCTTACTCATTAATACCTGTGATATCCAAATGTCTCGCCTCCAATTGGCTAACAGCAATGCAACTCTTATGCTGCCTTTGAACAAATAATTACATTTACTTACTTTGCTGGTGGTGTTCAAAGACAAATTCCAACAGTTTCTTTGTCAGCTCCTCCTTCTTTGGTAAAAAGTGCAACGCTGATGTGTTATCTCTACAAATAAAAGCCTGAATGTGTTCCGCCATGTTGTGGAGTTGCTAACAGTTAGCTTCTACTAGCATAGAAGCGCTCTGCTGTTCTCTCCTGGCCGCAAAATCAATACAGACTTTCAGTGGGTGGTCGCAAGCCAAGGTTGGCAAGAAAATGATTTTTCTCAATGAGCAAAGACCTTCAAACAGAACCTGTCTGAAACCACAAAGTAGCCTAAAAAGATCTCCAAAAACAACACATCAGGCCCCAATCATAAGGAACAGATATGAAACAGTTGTTGATACTGATCAGTTTGGAAAATATCATAAAGTATATGGCTTTGGGAACCAGCAAACAACAGTGGGAGCCATACTCCACAAATGGAGAAAACATGGAGCAAGTAAATCTTCCCTAGCCTGGCTTTCGCCAGCCTGATCTGACGACAGTTTGATTCTGCCCTGCAGATCAGTCTGGAAACCCACAGATTAAACTACTGCTACAGCCTATCCAGTTTTTCTGGAACCAGTCACAACCGGGCTTATCCGCCTTGCGTGCTCTATTGGTGGGTTCAAAACGATGATGTCAGAGAAGCGACGGAGAAGTCGCCAAGCAGCTTGTTGTTTACATTGGTCATGGCAGCCACCAGAGCACAGCTATCCGTTGACGCTGCTGTCGCTGCTGTTTTAAAAGATTTAAAAGTTCTCTGCCATTGCTGCTTCTGCAGACCGCAATCCTACAAACTATCCACGTTTGTTGACAAGTTTCCTGCCTGGAGTTTTGCGTCGCTCGGCAAAGTACGTCACCTGGATCGATGGTCTGATTGGTGAATGCTCTATCCAATTGCTTACAGAGTCATTTGAACTATGCCCGTTGGTCACGCCTCTTGTGCAGTAGAAATTACATGGCAGACTCCCCAGACTAATTCTTAAGTCTGGGGAGTCCTAAGTTTTACAAACATAGGAAAACTAAATTTTCCACAGTTTTGTTCTGTATGGCGTTATATTTGTGCCATCACCCTGAATGCGCAGTGAGACTGATGTGAGACCATATATCTATGTGAACGAACAATAACTGCTGGTGTGTGGATTTAAATCTCACACATACTCACTCATTATGTGTTCTGACACACAATCATCTCTGACAAACTCTTGCGCTGCCTGCTCTGTGTTTGCATAATGACAAAGATGTAATATTCCCTTCGCTTGGATGAAAAAGAACCAATCACAACCAGCAAATCAAAATACTGCAACAAGTGGCAGAAATTACAAAGCAACATGGTAGTAAAATCTACCAGCATGATTTGCATTTGTTGATATTTCTGATGTGATTTTTAAATTGAGGTTTGGACAGAAGATCAAGACCAAAACAACTGACTAACAGACAGAAACCGAGTCACAGCTGCATTTTCCATACCGAACTTGGCTTGTTCTGTCAATGAGTGAAAAGCCGAATGGATGGGGGTTGATCTGCTTCATTCACATCACACACCAGTCTTAAGTTTCTTTTTCCTATTTGCATCCGCTCAGTGTGGATATTCCCTGCTTCCAGATTCCAGCCTTTCTGACTTTATTGTGTATACCTGGAGGCCCTCAAGGCGGACTCCCTCTCTCTTCATCCACAGTGGATCATAAAGGAAGTCATATGACTGTCCTACTGACATAGCCACTGTAACATGTAGGAGTTTTACGCATAGAGAACCTGACTGTGCGCTCCCACTTCAGCTGCTCTAACAGTATTCTTTGTTTGTTTCTAGGACAAAGAGTATGTGGGCTTTGCCACACTGCCGAACCAACTGCACAGGAAGTCAGTGAAGAAAGGGTTTAACTTCACACTCATGGTGGCAGGTGAGGCGTGCTGGCTGCACTCAGGGTTACAATAAGATTGTTGTTCATTTAAAAAAAGAACTAAATAAACTGGGACAACAAAAACCTTTGTGACACAGGTGAGTTTGGCCTGGGTAAATCTACACTGGTCAACAGCCTGTTCCTCACCGATCTGTACAAAGAGAGGAAGCTGCTGAATGCAGAGGGTGAGTTACTGATTACTCATGTTTCAGTGTGTTTTACCTGCTGTTATAGCCTAAATGTCTCCATGACTCCTGTGGGTTGTTTCTCCTCCCTGAAAAGAGCGCATCAAACAGACGGTGGAGATCACAAAGCGAACCGTGGACATCGAGGAGAAGGGGGTGAAGCTCAAACTGACTATTGTGGATGTGCCAGGTTTTGGAGATGCTGTCAACAATACAGAGTGGTAAGATATTCTCATTAAAAGCAAAATCTCTGTGCAGCATCTCTTAAAAAATGTGCTATTAGTTTCTAGACTGTATTTTAAAGCTTGAAGGTCTAGTTCAGCCCAGACTGGCTCTGTTCTTACATTATTATTATTATTAAATTATTATTATTATTATTATTATTATTATTATTATTATTATTATTATTATTATTATTATGTATTGCTACATACAAGCTCTGCATCAGCTGGGATTTGATACCTAATCTACAGGTGAAACTCGAAAAATTAGAATATCTTACAAAAGTTCATTTATTTCAGTAACTTAAAAGGTGAAACTAATATATGATATAAACTCACATGCAAAGTGATATATTTCAAGCATTTATGTGTAATAATTGTAATGACTATGCCTTACAGGTTATGAAAGCCCCAAATTCAAAATCTCAGAAAATAAAAAAATTGTGAAAAGGTTACGTATTTTAGGCTCAAAGTGTCCCACTCTAATCAGCTAATTAATCCAAAACACCTGCAAAGGATTCCTGAGCCTTTAAATGGTCTCTCAGTCTGGTTCAGTAGGAATCACAATCATGGGGAAGACTGCTGACCTGACGGTTGTGCAGAAAACCATCATTTACACCTTTCATAAGGAGGGAAAGCTATGGGAGGTTATGTTCCCAAAGTGCTGTATCAAAGCACAAACACATTAATAGAAAGTTATATGGAAGGAAAAAGTGTGGAATAAAAAGGTGCACAATCAGCAGGGATGGCCTCAACCTGAAAAGGACTGTTAAGAAAAGGCTATTCAAAAGTGCTGGGGACTTTCACAAAGAATGGGCTGAGGCTGGAGTTAGTGCATCAAGAGTCACCACACACAGACAGATCCTGGACATGGGCTTTAAATGTCATATTCTTCTTGTCAAGCCGCTCCTGAACAACACACAACATCAGAAGCGTCTTACCTGGGCTAAAGAAAAAAAGAACTGCAAATTTAGCATCTCAGTCCAGTGTCCAGTATGACGTTTCCACAGTCAGTGTTGATTTGGGGAGCCATGTCATCTGCTGATGTTGGTCCTCTGTGCTTTATTAAATCCAGAGTCCATGCAGCCATCTACCAGGACATTTTGGAGCAGTTCATGCCTTCTTCTGCAGATGAGCTTTATGGAGATGCTGACTTCATTTTCAAGCAGGACTTGGTACCTGCCCACACTGCCAAAAGTAACAAAACCTGGTTCAGTGATCATGGGATTACTGTGATTGATTGACTAGCAAACCCTCCTGACCTGAAGCCCATAGAGAATCTATGGGGCATTGCCAAGAGAAAGATGAGAGACATGAGACGGAACAATGCAGAAGAGCTGAAGGCCACTATTGAAGCATCCTGGTCTTCCATAACACCTCAGCAGTGCCACAGGCTGACAGCATCCATGCCACGCCGCATTGAGGCAGTAATCGATGCAAAAATGGCCCAAACCAAGTACTGAGTACTTATACATTATTATTATTATTTTCAGAGGTCTGATATTTCTCTATTTAAAATGCTTGTTTTATTGATTTCATGTAATATTAAAATTGTCTGAGATTTTGAATTTGAGGTTTTCATAAGCTGTAAGCAATAATCATCAAAATGATAACAAATAAAGGCTTGAAATATCTCGCTTTGCATGCAAAGAGTCCCGGGTTTCCCCCAGAAAAGTTGCTAAGCCCGGTGGTAGAGAAACACACATGTGTCCCACCATGTTTTTGTAAAAAAAAAAAAAAAAAAGCTGTCAGGAAGTTACAATTTTTGACTAGTATGTTGTGTTATAAGCCATTTGTTAATACTTATTTGTCTTACAAAAAGGCACAATCTTGAAATATGGTTTTAACAAACACAAAAAAATACAAGTAAAATAAATAATGTTAATTGCTTTCACTTAAATTCAATTCAATTCAGTTTATTTATATAGCGCCAATTCACAACAGATGTCATCTCAAGGCACTTAACAAGAAGTCATTTCAATACATTTATACAAACATTCCAATCAGTTAAAAAGTTTCCTATTTTAGGAATCCCAGCAGATTGTGTCAGTCATTGGCGTGAGGTTGGGCCCCGTTGATGCAGACTTTCCAACCACAGCAATCCTTCAGCAATCCCTCATACTGAGCAAGCATGTAGCGACGGTGGAGAGGAAAAACTCCCCTTTAACAGGAAGAAACCTCCAACAGAACCAGGCTCAGTAGGAGCGGCCATCTGCCACGACCGTCTGGGGGTTTGAGAAGACAGAGCAGAGACACAGAAGGAACAGAAGATCTGATATAAGAGAACTTTCTATGTTACAGAAAGTAAAAAGTTGATATCAGGACACAGTGGATGTTCAGTTACTGGGAGCATCATCCCAGTCGATGCCCCCCGTCCAACAGGGCATTGCAGCCAAGCAGGATACCAGACCAGGTATATCTTCTATGGAGAGAAAAACACTAAGAGAACACAAAGTTAACAGTCAAAATAGCACAATGTACTGTAATACAACTGGAGAGTCGTAGGAGAAAAGGAAGTAGCAGAGTGAAGAAAATTGGTAAGTCTGTCCTCCAGCAGTCTAAGCCTATAGCAGCATAACTACAGAGATAGCTCAGGATGACCTAAGCCACTCTAACTATAAGCTTTATCAAAAAGGAAAGTTTTAAGCCTGGCCTTAAAAGTAAACAGAGTGTCTGTCTCACGGACTAAAGCTGGGAGCTGGTTCCTCAGGAGAGGAGCCTGATAACTAAAAGATCTGCCTCCCATTCTACTTTTAGAAATCCTAGGAATTACAAGTAAACCTGCAGTCTGAGAGCGAAGTGCTGTGTTAGGAACATAAGGAACAATTAGATCTCTGATGTATGATGGAGCTTGATTATTAAGGGCTTTGTATGTAAGAAGAAGGATCTTAAATTCTATTCTGGATTTAACAGGGAGCCAATGAAGGGAAGCTAAAACAGGAGAAATGTGATCTCTCTTTTTAATATTCATCAGAACTCTTGCTGCCGCATTTTGGATCAACTGAAGGCTTTTAATGGCATTTTGTGGACTACCTGATAGTAAAGAATTACAGTAGTCCAGCCTTGAGGTAACAAATGCATGGACTTGTTTCTCAGCATCACTCCTGGACAGGATGTTTCTAATTTTAGCAATATTCCGGAGGTGAAAGAAAGAAATCCTAGAAACCTGTTTAATATGGGATTTAAATGTCAAGTCTTGGTCAAAAATAACGCCGAGGTTCTTTACGTCATTACTGGGGGCCAATTTAATGCCATCCAGATGAAGTGATTGACTAATCAGTTTCTGTTTAAGAACTTCTGGTCCAAAGACAGCAACTTCTGTTTTGTCAGAATTTAAAAGCAAAAAGTTTAGGGTCATCCATGTTTTTATGTCTTCCAGACATGCCTGTAATCTACCTAACTGACTGGGTTCATCAGGATTTATGGATAAATATAGTTGTGTATCATCTGCATAGCTGTGGAAATTTATCCCATGCTGTCTAATGATTCTACCAATTGGGAGCATATATATGGTGAACAGAATTGGTCCAAGCACAGAACCCTGTGGAACTCCACAAGTAACCCTTGAGAGTGAAGAAGATTTATCATTTAGATGAACAAACTGGGATCTATCAGACAAATATGATTTAAACCAGCCTAGTGCTGTTCCTTTGACCCCTGCAACATGTTCAAGCCTTTCTAAGAGAATATTATGATCGACTGTGTCAAAAGCAGCACTGAGATCTAACAAAACCAGAACAGACACAAGTCCATTATCTGAGGCCATGAGAATATCATTAGTAACCTTCACCAGTGCTGTTTCAGTGCTATGATGAGCTCTAAAACCTGACTGAAACGCTTCAAACAGCTTGTTATTGTTTAAATGCTCACAGACTTGATTAGCAACAATTTTCTCAAGGATTTTGGATAAGAAACGAAGGTTAGATATAGGTCTGTAATTCACTAAGTCATCTTGATCAAGGGAAGGTTTCTTGAGTAAAGGTTTAATTACAGCTATTTTAAATTCCTGTGGTACATATCCGTGTACTAAGGATAGATTCATCATATCCAAAATGGGCCCAGGAACCAAATGGAACACTTCTTTAAATAATTTGGTTGGAATTGGGTCCAACATACAAGTTGAAGGTTTAGATGAGGCTAATATTTTTGATAATTCCGAAAGCTCGACTGAATCAAAACAGCCTAAAAACAACTGAGGATCTACAGTTCTTTCCGATACTGCCTCATTTACTGAGGAAGAAGTAATCATGTTTGGGAGGATGCCAATGATTTTATTTTTAATAGAATTAATTTTATTTACGAAGAATCCCATAAAATCATCACTGCTAAGAGCTGGGGGAATAGTTGGCTCAACAGAGCTATGACTCTGTAAGTCTGGCAACTGTACTAAAAAGAAACCTAGGATTGTTTTTATTCGCCTCTATTAATGATGAAAAATATGCTGTTCTAGCTTGTCGAAGGGTCTTTTTATAAAGCAATAGACTGTTATTCCAGGTTAAATAGGAATCCTCTAGGTGTGTAGAGCGCCATTTTCTCTCCAACTTCCTAGTATTCTGCTTTAAAGTACGCAACTCTGCGTTGAACCAAGGAGTCAGCCTCCTATGGCTAGCCACTTTCTTTTTTAAGGGGGCTACACTATCTAATGCCAAACGCAATGCGGACGTAACGCTGTGAACCAGACCATCAATTTCTGAAGGGTTAGAGATAGAATTGCTGCCATCCACTGTGTTACCCTGAGACACTAAGGAAAGTAAGAATGGAACAGATTCTTTAAAAATTGTTACAGCATTGTCTGATAAAGCTCTACTGTAATGAAATTTTCTTTCAGATTTAAAATGGTCAGTTAAAGTAAATTCAAAAGTTATTAAGAAGTGGTCAGACAGGACCGGGTTATGTGGGTGGACTGTTATTTCCTCACACTCTATACCGTATGTCAGTACAAGGTCCAAAGTGTGTTTGCCCGAGTGGGTCGATCCCTGTACTTTTTGAGTAAAGCCAATTGAGTCTAAAATAGCACTAAAGGCTGCATTTAGGCTATCACTTTCAGTATCCACATGAATATTAAAGTCCCCCACTATAATAACCCTATCAGTATTTAATACTAAATCAGATAAAAAATGTGAGATCTGATCCAAGAATTGAGAGTAAGGGCCTGGTGGACGATACAAAACCACAAACAAAAATGGTCTTAATGTTTTGCAACTTGGATGAGGAAAATTAAGTGTTAGATGTTCAAAAGAACTGTAGCTATCAATTGGTCTGGGACTAATTAGTAAATCAGAACGAAAAATGGTTGCAACTCGCCCAGTACTTCTAGGAATGTGAAAATTTAAATGACTGGAAGGAGTTGACTCATTTATACTGACATAATCCTCCTGCTGCAACCAGGTTTCTGTGAGACAAAGGAAATCAATGTGATTATCACAAATCAAGTCATTTACTAACAAAGTCTTTGAGGAGAGAGATCTTATGTTTAATAAACCACATTTAATAGATTTATTTTTCTGTTCAGTCAAAGTTGTATTTATTTTTATGAGTCTTCCATAATTTGCTTTTGTTGGCTTAATTTTTAATCCATTTAATTTTGGCCGTGGGCAAGACACTGTTTCTATAGGGTAATGGGTGGGTAACAGTACAGAAGCAGCAGAGAGGTGGGTTAAACTACGACTCTGCTTCCTGGTCTGGACCCTGGGTTGTCAGTGTTTTGGAGGACTAATAAATTCGGCCATATTCCTAGAAAGAAGAGCTGCTCCATCCAAAGTGGGATGGATGCCGTCTCTCCGGATCATACCAGGTTTTCCCCAAAATGTTCTCCAGTTTTCAATGTAGCCCACATCGTTTGCAGGACACCACCCAGACAACCATTGATGGAATGACAGCATGCGGCTAAACATGTCGTCACTGGTCCGATCAGGCAGGGGACCAGAAAAGATTACCGAGTCTGACATTGTTTTGGCAAACTTACACACCGAAGCAACACTAATTTTAGTGACCTCCGATTGGCGTAACCGGGTGTCATTACCGCCAGCGTGAATAACAATCTTTTTGTATTTACGCTTATCTTTAGCCAGCAGTTTCAGGTAGGATTTGATGTCGCCCGTTCTGCCCCCTGGCAAGCATTTGACTATGGTCAATGGTGTTTCTAATGCCACATTTCTGACAATGGAGCTGCCAATTACCAGGGTCGGTTTCTCAGCGGGTGTGTCGCTGAGCGGGGAAAATCTGTTAGATACGCGGACCGGTTGGTGGTGGCCCGGAGGCTGGGTCCTAGAACTATGCTTCCTACGTACAGTCATCCAGCCAGCCTGAGGTCCCAGCTGCGCGGACTCTACCGGAGGACAGCTAGGGGGTTCTATCCTTGTTGGCTCCGCGCTGGCTAATGGGCTTCGGCTATCTGCTGGTTTTTCAACAGCGCGGAGCAGTGCTTCTAATTCTGATACCCTCGCCTCCAAAGCTACAAAAATATTACATTTATTACAGTTACCATTATCACTAAAGGAGGCAGGGAAGTAACTAAACATCTGACAGAGAGAGCAAGAGAGAAGAGAAGAGTTAGAGACAGGAGAGAGAAGAGTAGCCATAGCCGCAATGAAGTAGAGCTAACTGAGCTAGCGAGACCTTACCACCTCAAGAAAAGCTGTGTGAAACACAAGGAGTTCCCAAAACGTAAAGTACACCACCACAAATCGTGTGTTTTAGTGTGCTTGTGTGTTAAAATAACTTAGAAAGGCCTCAGCACAGAGAAAATAAGATCAATTCAAGAGAGTCTGAACACCAAACAGTTTACAGGGAGCGCAACAGTGACAACAGGAAATGACGCAATACGGCTTACCCCCGTCGAATCAGCTGGTTTGGAGTTGAAATTAAATCCTATTAATCTCAAAACAAGCCATAGCTGGTCACATTTAAAAGTAACATAAATGAACAAACAAAAATGTGCAAAGCATAGCCAATGGGTAAAGCCAGGGAACTCAGAGGCTGAAGAGGTATTCTGTACTGTGTGACCTCTACTTTTAGCTGAACATGGTACAGGTTTGATCAGTGCAAGCAATCCGTTTTTTTTTTTTTAAAGAACTCTTCCAGGGCCGTATTGTAATCAAGCTCAGCCACAGGGGAATCATTTATTTTGATGCATACCTAGGAACGTCAGAAAAAGCCCAGCTATAAAACGAAGCGTATCTAATGCTGAATTGAATAGAAAATTTGCTGAACCAACATGAACTGGTGGCCGTGATACTGTCAATATTTTATTATAAATATAACCTTTTGGGGTCAGACAATAAAGTTTTCTATTAAATTCTAAATACAAGACATGCTTACCGTACTCGGTCTTGTAGAGCCATCCACTAAATTTAAGGTCAGCTAACCATTTTGGATTAAATCCGCTGGTTCGATGTTTACCATCACGGCTTAGGCCTACAAGCGGCGGCTCCGACGACGTGCCAACAGCTGTGGTAACTCGCACTGGCTCTGCCTTATCAAGCCGCGGCTCGGTCAGCTCGACGGAGATGCATTCTCCTTGGCCTGGGGGTGAACGACTTGACTCATCGTCTCCTCCGGTGCTCCTCTGACTTCGGAAGAAGAAAGCGTCCAACGTTTTTTGACCCTTTCTCCATGACATGTCACATAGCCTAAAGGTTGTTAGCGCGGCGTCGACAGGTGGAGGCTTTGGGCTTTCAGATAATAGAAAATACACCTGACATCTCACCCTGTTTATGTATAGATCGTAAGATGTCGCTATTGCACTCTCAACCGTATCACCAGATGCGGTTAAAGTTTGACTTGCAGGTTAAAGACGCTTTTCCATTATAACATTTTAAATGTTAATTTGTTGCATTAAAATTTTTTTTTTAAAATAAATAAATAAGTGAAGCTTAGCCTGGCGGTGGGCCAAGAAAGGCCTATAAAGCGCTGGGGGAAACCCTGGAGTCTATGTCATATATTAGTTACACCTTTTAAGTTGAATTACTGAAATAAATGAACTTTTGCACAATATTCGAATTTTTCGAGTTTCACCTGTGCTATGTGGCAAGCATGGTTTCAACTTTCACCCCTGCTGACAGTTGCTGAGTAAGTAGATGAAAGTTGGTTGCATCCTCGGTACCTCTTGGACTGTTTATTGTTTCCAGTTGGCTGATGTGTCTAGCACTTATGCACGACTATACATGCCTTTGTAGTCACTCCACAGTCTTGTGGGAAATTTAATTATTAAGAATGATCTGCTCTGTGTATTTCATATACTGATAGTTACTGTGTGCCAGTTCCTTAGGATATGGTAACCAATCTGATTATATGACAACATATTAATTTGGGTCAGGACAAATCTACTGATTTAGGCTCTTAGATCCTGGGTTGGCATAGCAACTCCCTTTTACATCTAAGGACGTCCTGACATACATTGATTATGCTTCCACTATCAAGTCCCTGAAGCCTGCGAGTCTAATGTTCTCATACTGAGGAAATGTTTTCTCATGTCATGTTGAAAGGAGTCAGGATTACTGAACCTATATAATTCTGTGTCTTGTTTTGGAAGGCAGGTCAGTATTGCATATTCTCTGTTGACGCTGTACCTCCTTGCTTGATCAACCAATTTTATATTAAAACCTCCGAAAATCTGAAGGAATCTCTCTCATCTCTTTTATTTAAGAACTTCACTTACAACAGTGCCATGGGAGCCACATGGATACATTCTAATGATTATATTTTTATCACTTTCACAGCTCCTGCTGTTTCCCAAACATTAAGTTATTTGGCTAATTTGTAATCACCATTATGTTACTTACTGCTACTGTTTAGAGAAGATTTGTAATTAAACATGTATGCTTGTGTTTTGTAGCTGGACACCGGTAACAGACTACATCAACCAGCAGTTTGAACAATACTTCAGGGATGAAAGTGGGCTGAACCGGAAGAACATCCAGGACAACAGGGTCCACTGTTGCCTTTACTTTATATCTCCATTTGGACAAGGGTAACACACACACACGCATACACACACAAATACATCAATGGCATTTTGTGTTTTTGTTTGCATTTTTCAGAACATTAAATATGTTTTAATGTCATACCAAGATAACCTGAGTAAATACAGAAAGCTGTTTTCAGATTAAAAACACTATCAACTCATACTCTGCTTGCTCTGTGTGATAAAGTAGGCTATTTGTCCACCAAACCTAATTTGGTGCACTTAAGCTAAATAAAAAAACTGATGACCAAAAATTTTCTGTCAGGATTTTCTGAGATAAGAAAATAAAGTTCCATTAGTTATCCCTGTGTCGAAGAATCAGAGCAACCACAAACCATCATGCTACCACCTCCATTAATGTCGGCTTGATGTTCTTTGTCTAAAAAAAGGCTAAAGTAGGTTTACACCAGATGTATCAGGAAACACCCCCCTTAAGGAATTCACCTTTTCCTCGACACACCACAGAGTACTTTCCCCAAATTTTCTTGAGGATGATTTTTTGGGGGAAATATAAGAAAATTGGTTGTTTTGTTTTGGTTAGCGGTGGTATTTACTTTGACTACGTGACCCTTTAAAGAACGATACACCACCCACTTTGGTTTTCATCTGCTTGTTTGTGTGGATCAGGGTGGGATGTGTTGGTTATTGAGGACTTTAGAACTGCTTAATGAGTTCAGATATATTCTGTTTAAATGATTACTTGATCCTACAGGCCAGGCAGTAACCAGACCGGGTTGTGGCAAGGTAAATTGAACTGAAAAAATTAGGAAAAAACATTGTTGATAGTTAATTCTTGCAGGGGCTGGTTCGTATCTCCAGCTCTCCTTGGGGCGAGAACAGTGGCGTCGCCTGGCCTGGGCATTCCCGTCTCTAGCCCCAAACATTTTTCATCAAGCCCCAAATGTTTTTTCACCCCAGAATTGGCCTATGTTTGTTAATGAAGAAGGCAGTTTTATACTTTCCTGGCTTTGGTGAATGCAACACTGGCACGACGGTATGACCAATCAGAGACGAGTTGTACAGAGATGGGGAAACCTCTGTGTTTTATTGGCTGACAGCCCACCCCCTCCGGTTGTTTAATCTAAACTTTAAACTTACGAACGCTCCTGACTCCAAACGAAAAATGGACATCCTACGATATTTTCAGAAAAATAAGAGGGACAATTCTTCACTTGTGGCTGGCAGTGGGCGGCAAGACTCTGGGCCAACACATGAAACAGGTAAGCGAACTAGTAACTTAAATGCTGTATGTCTTCTAGTTATATGAACATTTGTCCGATCTCATTCGTGATAGTACATGATATGTCCAAGGTTAAGCTAGCTATACTGTTAGCTAAACTGTTAGACTAGCCCTTTACCATCAAATTCAGTGGTGTAGTCTACGTGATATGGTGAGATATCCACTAGAAAAGGTCCAGAATTTCTTAATAACCACTAAGAAGAAAGAGGGGCTGTGTTTTTCTAACATTTATGTTATTTGGATCTACAAAACTTTTAATTAAACATTTGTATTTAATAAACTTTTCCTCCAATGTTTTTAGGATCTGCCAGAGAGAAACATTTTCTGCATCAGTTGTGAAGCAACTGCTGTTGGGAGGGTGCTACTGGACAGGTGTTGTTCCTGGACAGGGGGAAAATATCAGAGTATATCTCTAGAATAAACTAGACTGTGGGTTCCCAACCTTGTATCCCTAGAGATTGCAGGGAAAGCAGAATTTTTTTTCGTTTCTGAGGTTGTAAGTTTACCAAAATTATATTTGTAAATCTTACATTTACAAAATCCAAAGGACAAGAAGAAAATTGTGTGTATGGGTTACAGTGTAAAAAAAAGAAGAAGAAAAAGTTATAATTGTTGTTTATAATTAATCACCTTCAATGTTTGTATGTGGGTAGGAGTTGGGGTTGGCGGTCCTGGCTTCTCTTGGAGAAAGGCAAAAGGGTCATCAAGGAAAAAGGTTTGGAACTACTGAACTAGACTACACCACCGATTAAATCAACAGTTTTATTTTTGTTGTGAATGCAAAGACTGCAGTTATTCATGTAGAGATTCATCAATATGATTATTGATTAAGATTAGGCTGCTTGATTAAATGTTGCAACATTCGATTTCATAATTTGATTTACTTTGCTTACTTAATTAATATATAATTGAATTACTTTTCACGTTTCTTTCCATTTCCATAGATTTACTCAGGAAAACAAAACTTTTTTGTCAAATATGCAATGCAAATGTGCATTCTATATTTATCATATACACAAATATTTGCATGCAGACATAAAATTCAAACATCCAGATAGGAGAAAGTTAATAGATTTTATTCATTTGAGTATCATCTATTATATTTTATAATTAAAACTATATAATTAAGCTAATTTCTCAGTTGACACTTGAATGCTAATCATTTTGCAAAGGTCAGTTTCCTTTTATGATTACCTTCTGATAACATCTATTATGATAACATTACCTTCTGATAACATCTATTATGATAACATAAATCTGATGTTATACTCTGTTTACAGATGACCTGGACAGAGAATGAGGAGAAGAGAGCAATAGACACCAAGCAAAAGGAGACAGATGGAGGAGGTGAAAATGAATTCATTGAGGAAGACGACACACAAGAGGCAACAGGCAGCATCACAACTGACGTCAGTGATTTGGGGACTGCAGACACAGGGCCACGGCAGGTGAAACATCTCTGCTTTTCGACAAGCATGTTTGGCAAGCAAGAAAGAGCATTTCAGTCAACTTGGTTTACAACATTTGAGTGGCCGGAATACTCTGTAACCGCCAATACACCATTCTGCTTTGTGTGTAGATTATACAGCAAACAAAGACAAGCAAATAACCAAAAAGATACGCTCACCACCTCAGGTTACAGTAACTGGAAGATAGCATTGGAGCCTTTCAGAGAGCATGAAAAGTCTGCTATACATAAGGCCTTAATGATTCAGTGGAAGAGCTTTAAAACCACACGATTCCATGGAGACATCACAGAGCAGCTTCTTGATAAGTTTGATCCATATCTAAAAACGTATAAACTAACTTCATGTGAAACTTACCTTTCACCCTCATCCCAGAATGAGATGATTCAAAGTACCTCTGATGTCATTATTTCAAGAATAATCTCTGGAATTAAAGAGGCAAAAAAATGTCTTAATAATAGTGGATGAAGCAATGGCCCATTTCCTGCACACTCCTGTGCACGGTGGCTCTGGAAGTTTCTACTCCAGACTCAATCCACTGCTTCCGCAGGTCCCCCAAGGTCTGGAATCGGTCCTTCTCCACAATCTTCCTCAAGGTCTGGTCACCTCTTCTCGTTGTGCAGCGTTTTCTGCCACACTTTTTCCTTCCCACAGACTTCCCACTGAGGTGCCTTGATACAGCACTCTGGGAACAGCCTATTCGTTCAGAAATTTCTTTCTGTGTCTTACCCTCTTGCTTGAGGGTGTCAATGATGGCCTTCTGGGCAGCAGTCAGGTCGGCAGTCTTACCCATGATTGCGGTTTTGAGTAATGAACCAGGCTGGGAGTTTTTAAAAGCCTCAGGAATCTTTTGCAGGTGTTTAGAGTTGATTAGTTGATTCAGATGATTAGGTTAATAGCTCGTTTAGAGAACCTTTTCATGATATGCTAATTTGTTGAGATAGGAATTTTGGGTTTTCATGAGCTGTATGCCAAAATCATTAGTTTTAAAACAATAAAAGACCTGAAATATTTCAATTGGTGTGCAATGAATCTAAAATATATGAAAGCTTAATTTTTATCATTACATGATGGAAAAGAATGAACTTTATCACAATATGCTAATTTTTTGAGAAGGACCTGTAGTCTGTTTAATTGCTCTGCATGTTTTACTTAATACATTTTATCCGTGTTTTACTGTTTAATCTTTTTAAATTTATCCACTGTTTATCTTTATATTTTGATCTGTTATTTTAATCTTCCTGCCAGTGTTTCCTCTATGGGAGCCCTCTGCCTCAGGAGCGGTGGTCGGCTGTGGCTGCCTGGGTGCTCTCCAGGTAGCGCTAGGGTGGAAGTGGGGGTCTTGACCTTGCCTCCTCTGGGCGCTCTGTGTCAGTGCCTTGGCTGCTGCTGTTGATGTGCTGCTGCCGGTGCAGATGGCTACTTTGATGGTGTTTCATGACCTGGCTCATCTTTACTCAGACCAATTTCCTTTTTATTGCTGCTCTTAAGTGTGTGTGTGCATGAAGGTTGGGTTTGGGGCAGGGGGGTATAACTGTGATTATGCTTTTAATTATGTGGGGGAAGGATGGGAATGTGGTCTTTGTGGGGTTACTTTAATTCTGTAAAGCACTTTGAGCTGCAATTGTTGTATAAAAAGTGCTTTAAAAATAAAGTTTGATTTGATACTCACATTTCTACATCTCATGTCCACAATCAGAAATTGCAAGAATTTCAAAAGCAACTTGAGGTGGGGGACAGGCAACTTGTTCAGTTGTGAAAGACTCGCTGGGCATGTCAGATTAAACGTGTGAATGTCACTCTGCAGAACCTTCCTGCTTCGATCCAGGCATTGGGGGAGATTTCAGCACCTCTAGCTAATGTCCTGGAAAGCACATTGTCAGACCTTTCTACTGGAGACAATCTGAGAGGGAGAGTCTTCTTTCCAGTTCTTGATAGAATGCTGGAGGAATTTCAGAACAGGTTTTCTGGAGTTGGGGAAAAAAATCTCGACAGGTGTACATGCATGTCAGCCTTTATTAGAACATCTCCTGAATAAAGAGGCAATGAAAAATCTGGCTAAACACTATGCCATCCAAATTAAGCCTGAAAAGTTTCTTGTTGCAAAAACTTTCCTTGAAAGAAAAAAGGAAAAGCTAGCACTACCCACCATTCAAAGTGTATTTTCCCTTTTGGACAAGGATATGTTCCCCTCCCTTACGGGCATCTTTCAAGCGTCCTTGAGGATCCCCGTTACAAACGGCAGTTGTGAAAGGTCTTTCAGTGCCCCCTGCCGACTACACACATGGCAGAAGAATCAGGAGCAGCTAAGTATTTTGGCTGTGATGTCAATTGAAAAAGAGATGCTGACTGATGTTGACCACGGGGAGGTCATAGATAGATTTGCAAGTATGAAGGCAAGACAGTTCAGCCTAGCACATCCACCTTCAAAGAATTACACAGAGAGTTAGCAGATGGTGGAGGAAGAGAAAAGAAGGTTGCAATTTAAAGAGGGAGCGTGATGAGGATAAGTGGAGGATGAAAGGATTATAGCAGGTGGTGGAGGGAAAACCGGGGTGATAGATGGGAAGCAAGGGAGAGAAGGAAAGAGGCAAAAGACAGAAAACAGCAAGTGAAAGAAGGAAAGAGACAGAAGGATAACAGCAAGTGACAAAAGGAAAATTGCAAATGACTGAAAACAGTTCACATATATCTTTTTTTTGCAGAAGATGTGTAAGAGAGCAAGTTGTGAAGAGTAACAGCAGCAGTCTGAAAAATTGATAAGTACAGCACCATACTGGATGATACTTATCTACAGACACAGAAGTCCACCATGCACATTGACACGTAACTAATGTTTGTGCTTGTCAGGGAAAGAATTTAATCATTGTCCCAATAACAAATTTTATCGTTTTGTCTTCCTTAACGTATTATTTTTTTTAATTTGTTTATTTAAACAGGGACAATGTGCAAAAAGATTATATAAAGATGTTTTACACCAGATTATAGCCGAAGCTAGTTTCCATCTGCAGACCCTGAGCAGGTGAGAAATGCTTATTAAAATATCTTAAATTGTAAAAACACAACAATTACTGATTACATAATACAATCATTCAATAAAATATCACTAAGACCAATATCTTAAGTAAATAAATCCTTAATGTTGTCAATGCTGGTTTTCTAATAATAACTTCCTGACATTCCAAGAAAAAACTTGTAGCTCAGAGGAAAGTTTCAAATTCTGTGGGAGTTTATTCCATTCCTTGAAGCCTTTGTAAGAAAAGGCTGTTTGTGCAAAGGCTAATGTTAAAGATGTTGTTTACATTGTCATGTTTAAGTTTGAAAATAAACACATTTTAAAGTACATATTCCTGTATTTGGCTTTAAACAAGGTGCCATAATGCTTAAGAAAGCTTTTACAAAAACTCTTTTTTACTAAATTTCCCCAGATTGTTTTATGAGGGTGTGGGCTCAGCCCCCAATGTTCCCAGGTCCAGGAAACGCCCCTGAGTGAGACCATAGACTGTATATATAAGATGGACAGAGCCTCTGTGTCGTCACCCGTAGGTTTCTGAAGAGCTGAATTGAAGCCCAATGGGCAGTTCCCACCACCACCACCATCTTGGCCGTGTCACTCGTCTCATCACGCCCGGAAACTACAAAAAAGGGGCAAAGAGGTGGAGCTGAGAGTGGGGCTGTGGGGGTGGATGATTGACACCTATCAAACTCTGAGCCGATGTAGCTAAGAGTTAACTGAGCTAACCCAGAGCTAACGAAGCTAATGGAGGTTAGCGGGCGCTTTTAGCCAGAAATCCTCAGTTGAGCGACTCTGCTACCCACCTGCCTTCTAGGCAGATTCAATAATTTTGTCAAATAAAAGCATGAAGCCTTGTTGGTCCATAACTTTCACTAAAACTATGTGAATTTTAATTAAAACAAGTTTTAATAATCAATATTTAAAGTAAAGAACAAATGTGATCATTTCTACCCATTTTTGACCAAGCAGCGTTACCTTAAATGCACAGCAGAAATGTAATTTTACTTACCAAAAAAATGGAGCAGAGACTTCTTGGACTGTCTGTTAGTGCAATCAATATCACAGCAAGCCATCTTTTTCCAATAAGTGCACGATTAACATTCGAACATGAAGAAACATTACAGACGCAACTGATGGTCAAGTTCAGAGAAACAAAATAGCTGAGGCTGTTAACTCGAGTCCAAGGCTGCGGCCTTCCCTGGAGCAAGCAGGGGGCAAGCGGCTAGCCACCAGCAATACCTGTCAATCAAAAGGACACGCCCCTTATTATCAATCATTTTAAGCTTAAATTACATCTAAACGGATTAGTTATAAAAAAAAATCACCCCATCAGAGTTGTCATGACGGTAAACTTGACCTATTAAACCTAAAATGTTTTTTTGGTAAAGTTGGCGTTTTTAACATAGGAGTCAATTGGAACTTGCTCCTGTCTCCTAGTGGATGAGGGGGGAACTGCAATTTTTGATACTTCTGCATTGGCTTCACATATGGCTGGTAGAGTTTGCCCCTTGGGCAAGAGGTGGGATACACCCTGGACAGGTAGCCAGTCCATCACACAGAGACACACAGGACAAACAGCCATGCACTCAATGTCACCTAAGAACATTTTGAAGAGACCAGTTGACCTAACTAGGGGTGTCAAATTATCACATTGATTGAAATATTTAGCCATATTTATTCAGCAATATCTAACGTGCTATGTTTTTTAATCGCGTTAATCAAATTTTTAATCTTTAATTTTACTGTTTCTACATGCAAGTTGCCTTTAAATAAAATACGTTTTTATGGGTTTTTTTGTTCTTCCACAATAATGTAATGAATTTAAATGAAAATACCTCATGATGCGGGCTTTTCTCAGCAAAGGTGTGATTAAAAAAGAGATTAATTAGATTAATTCATAAATTACATATCATAATTAATTAATCTCAAAGTTTTTTTAATCTCTTGACAGCACTTCACAGTCAACTTTTTAGACTGTGGGAGGAAGCTGGAGTACCTGGTGAGAACCTACATATTCATGGGGAGAACAAGCAAACTCAATGCAGAAAGATCCCAGGCCAGGATTCAAACCCAGGACTTTTTGCTGAAAGGCAACAGTGCTACGACCTGCACCAAAATGCAGCCCATTGATTGTCAATTCATGATTTATAAAGGAGTGATAAACTTTCACACAAGGCCAGGTTGGTTATCTAAACCGATGCCACCCAGGCTTGTTTACCGAAATAAATTAAATTATCATTTAAAATGTTTTGTTTTTTTATTTACTCAGGTTATCTTGCGCAATGATTAAATGTGGCAAAAACAGAAGAAATCTGTTAGGAGGAAATACTTTATTCATTGTACTGAATATATGTATGTGTTAAAATCCTCCCACAGACTTCGTCCCATCGATGTTGAGTTCATGAAGGTCCTTCAGGATAAAGTTAACGTGGTTCCTCTCATCGCTAAAGCTGACTGCCTCACTCCTTCTGAGATAAAGAAGCTCAAAGAGCAGGTACCTGTTTACTTATGAAACTGGGTATTTCTAAGAAATGATACCAGTTTATAAACCTGTGATACAGTCTATTCATATTCATAATGCTATAATTCTACACAATCCATCTATGTGCATCCTATTGTACCCCTCATGTTGCATCAAACGGTCTTGACGCTTAAACATTTCTGTTAAGATCTGTAGCTGTGTCAGAGGTCATGATACAGTCTTTTGTTATCGGCCATTTTGACTGACGGGGTCAAAAAAATCCGGTCATCAACTCTTACTTGTCAATTTTTAAAATGATAATTACATATTCAGTTGTTCCTTTTCATTCATTTTAGTTGATATTAAATCAGAACAAACTGATCAGAGAATCCACATCGTGCCATCACACATCGAGCAGAATAAGAAGCTGCATGTATTATGTACATTTTACCTGCTGTGACCTGAACTGCTCCGCCTGTGCGTAATGGAGGCTGAAGCGCCACTTCTACCATTGTTTTGAAATAAGGGAACATTTCTCCAATGGAAGTTATCATAATACAGCAAAACTCTCTGAACAAGGGACTTTTCTGTTTGCTTCAGGGGGAGGAAATCCCCCTGGATGCGCTCTTTTTGCATCAGTAGTTAAACTGCAGCGATCTGTCATTGCCAGTCTGTGTTCGGTGTTGTGCCACCTGTGGAGCCACATACAGTATGTGCACCAAAAACTCAGTAACTGTTTAACGTGCTGTCAGCTTGCGGATAGCGAAATGCATTGAGTACGGTGTCCAGGTTTGAGATGATGCTCAGATGCTTTCATGGGAATCTTTTTTGATTGATTTAGTTGTCATTGTTACGGTTTAAAGGGGACACAAAATGCAACGGAAGTGCAGGTAGGATTCTTTAAAAGTTTTAATGGATCAAAAAATGAGGAACTTACAACTGGCATGGGAACCACAGGAACAGAACATGGGAAAATTGATGAAGAATCCAGCAAGGTATGACTGAAAGTAAACCGTTTAAACACTGAGGAGAATTGACAAGGAGAAGTAGAGAAAGTGATTGGGAGGAAAACAAAAACTTCAAAGCTGTCAGTTTTGTACTATTATATTGATAAATATGCAGTATACACCATTAGTGGTACTGATCAAATGTGTCTCATTTAGTTTTCAAAAAGACATTCATACTTTTGACATCCAACTCATTCAAAGTTAAATATTTGTTTTTCATTTTCTGTTAGATCATAAAAACATACAAGACGATTCAGCCACAAGATCTTTGTTCTCTAATGCCCTTTAAACTGTCCTTACTAGACTTTTAGATCTTGAATGTGAACCAATATTTTTATGTGCAGAGATTACATGTTTGAATGTGAAAATGAAGAAAAAAAACAGAATCATTTTTTTCCTCGGCTGTCAAATGTTACAAAGCCCTCAAGTCTCAAATCCAACTCTGATTGGATGGTCAGACCCCCTGATTTCTCCTCTCCTGAAAGCTCCAGCTGTTGAGTTGCTGTGCTCTTTTCACAGAGGGACATAGAACCTTTAAACTCATCAAGAAGCTTCGCCCAAGAGGGTCAGAGACTGATTGATCACCCTGGTCAGATTCGGTTGGGATAAACGTGTTGTTCGTATCAAACATTACAATATGGTTGTCTAATTTTGGTTTTGGTTCCTGTCCACGTCTTGGACATGTACTCTGGGTCACTTAGTAAGTTTCTTTGAGTGAGTCACCCACTTCCGATTTCAGACTGGGGAACCTAAAAGTCCTAAAGACCTGGGTCAGAACTGATAGCTACCAGTCAGAGCTCCATGCAGACAAAACTGCTGGTGGAGCAGAAAAGCCTACTATTCCTCCAGCCAGGAAGGTAGAATTGCCTTTAAACTGTATGACATTGGGTAAATGTTAAATTTTGGGCCATTACACTTGACAGAACTGGTGTAACAAGTTGAGAATGGTCCAGCCAGAGTCCAGACCTATCTGACAGAAACTCTGTGGGCTCTCCTGCAGAGGGTTGTGGACAAGAGACATCTGGACAATCTTGGAGATTTGGAGAACCTTTGCATGTCAGAGTCAAGCATTCCAAAGTTGGACAAACTCAAAATGTTGAATGCTGAACCTACATATTCTTCCCAACCAGATTGGTTTTTTGATAGCTGAATATTTCAGGATCATTTTTAAGTGTGAAAAAGATCTATCATATAAATTTTTTAAGTCTATGAAACCTGGAATGTTAGCTGGGTAAATGTTGGAAAGCCACTGTAGATCATGCTGACTGAACAGTGACACTGACAGATGTATAGGAAAATCTGTAACTGACACTGAAATTAAAACAGAGCACAACCTTCAGACTTAATTTATATATATATATATATATATATATATATATATATATATATAGTAAATGTCAGAATGACTCATACTTCTCCCCAAGGAGATTTTATTTGAAGTGAATTCTAAGCTTTCACTCACAGGTCTAACATTCCTGCTGAACCTCAGGCCTACATGGTGAGGCGTACATGTTCCTTCTGTTATCCATCGCATCTCTGTTGTTTTGCCCTTCCAGGTGAGGGAAGAGATCGATAAGTATGGGATAAAGATCTACCAGTTCCCTGAGTGCGACTCTGATGAAGACGAGGAGATCAAACAGCAAGATAAAGGGCTGAAGGTAGGCTGGATTTGAAATAAAAGTATGTATGTTGAAATCAACTTTTATATGTGTTTTTTGAATACTAAATTCATTAACCGCTCACTGTAGTCAGGTGTAATGTTTTTACTATACGTTTAAATTCCCGCTTTAAATGTTTTATTTGGACTATGATATTTCAGGTTTTTTGTCATTTTTCTACATTACAGATTAGACCAGTGAGTTATTTCTAAGCGTAATCATAAAACTGCACGATGTTCACATGTCTGTTCTGATGCTGCAGGAGAGCCTTCCATTTGCAGTGATCGGTGGGAACACTGTGCTTGAGGTTAGAGGACAGAGAGTGAGGGGGCGCCTCTACCCGTGGGGGATCGTGGAGGGTAAGACTCTGAGCTGCAATCTGCAGCTGCCATTCCCAATTCTCGCCCGCCTCTGATGCCGATCTGTTTCCACAGTGGAGAACCCTTCCCACTGTGACTTTGTGAAGCTCAGGAACATGCTGATAAGAACACACATGCATGACCTGAAGGACACCACCAATGATTGTCACTATGAAAACTACAGGGCCCAGTGTATCCAGAACATGACCAGGTGAGCGAGAACCAGAGGATAGGAAGGTCAGATTACATAGAATTGGGAAATTAAACGGTTATAATATGGGATATCTCCAACAAACCTAGAACTAAACTGGTTTCTGATCTGTAAGTAAAATTTACTTAATATTACAAAAGTGGTCGAACATGGGTAAATATTTGTGCTTTGATTTCATATTTTACTCTATAAAGATTGCAAATCCAAATTTTACCTTGCAATGTCTGAATTATGGAAAATAACTTTATATACAATGGGGCAAAAAAAGTAATTGGCAGCCACCGACTGTTTAAGTTGTCCCGCTTAAAAAGATGAGAGGTCTGTAATTTACATCATAGATACACTTCAATTGTGAGAGACAGAATGCAAAAAAACATTCCAGGAAATCATATTGTATGATTTTTAAAGCATTTATTTGTATAATGATACAGAAAATTAGTTTTTGGCTAATAAAAAAAGTCAATTTCATTATTTTGTAATGTAACCTTGGTTGGCAATGACAGATCAAATGTTTCCTGTAGGTCTTCATCAGGTTTGCACACACTGTAGCTGGTATTTTTGCCCATTCTTCCATGCAGATCTTTTCTAGAGCTGTGGTGTTTTGGGGCTGTTGCTGGGCAACACGGACCTTCAACTCCCCATAGTTCTAAATAGATGTTTCTAAATGACTTTGGCTGCATGTTTGGAGTCTTTGTTCTGCTGTCCTCGGGCCAGTCATACACCTCCCTGATGGTATTGCATGATGGATAAGTTTCTGCCTGCATTTCATTTTGGGATCATTGTCATGCTGGAAGATCCAGCCATGTTTCATCTTCAATGGTGATGGAAGGAGGTTTTTGCCCAAAATCTCACGATACATGGCCCTATTCATCCTTTCCTTAATATGGATCAGTCATCCTGTCTCCTTTGCAGAAAAGCAGCCCCAAAGCATAATGTTTCCACTCCCATGCTTCACAGTGGGTATGGTGTTCTTGGGATGCAACTCAGCATTCTTCCCCCTCCAAACACGGTGAGTGGTGTTAATACCAAAGAATTATATTTTGGTCTCATCTGACCACGCAACATTCTCCCAATCCTCCCTTGGATCATCCAGATGGTCTCTGGCAGACTTCAGATGGCCTGGACATGTGCTGGCTTAAGCAGGGAGACTGCAGGATTTTAATCCATGATGACATAGTGTGTTACTAATAGTAACCTTTGTTACTGTGGTCCCAGCTCTCTTCAGGTCATTAACCAGTTCCCCCCATGTAGTTCTGAACTGTTTCCTCCCCGTTCTCAAGATCATGTGTAGGTGAGATCTTCCATGGAGCCTCAGACAAGGGAGATTGTCAGTGATCTTGTATTTATTCCAATTGCTCCAACGATTGATCTCTTCTCACCAAGCTGCTTGCCTATTGTAGCTTGGCTCATATCAGTCTTGTGTAGATGTACAATCTTGTCCCTGGTGTCCTTCAACAGTTCTCTGGTCTTGGCCATGGTGGAGATTGGAGTCTGGCTGTTTGAAGGTGTGGACAGGTGTCTTTTATACAGATAACAACTTCAAACAGGTGCCATTAATAGGCAAGGTAATTTTATTTGTATAGCACACTTTCAACAAGAAGGTAATTCAAGGTGCCTTACATGATTAGAGGATAAAATAAAAATAGCACTAAAACACAGACAAAGCATATAAAGAAAAAACAGCAATAAAGCAAGAAGCATACACAACACATATGATACATCAAAGAATTACTCAAAGGCAGCTCTAAACAGATATGTTTTGAGTTGTGATTTAAAGGGGGGGGGGGGGGGGGGTATTATGCAAAATGGACTTTCTGAAGCTTGATATCCTGAGAACCTGTCTTTCCCTCATTAAGAAAAATACCTGAAGTGTTGCTCTGACCCATTCACTCATGTTAGAGTAATCTTTGAGTCTCTGCTGGTAGTTCTCGGGGTTGCTGAAACGCCTGCTCCCACCTATCCCCGCCTTTTCCACCCATCTCCTCCTCCGACTTTACGTACTCAGCCGAGAGCCTCACCTTTGCAGAACTCCCCTCCCCTAATATGTGCCTGGAAGAAGCATAATACCCCCCCTTTAAAAGAACTCAGTGTTTCAGGAGCTTTGCAGTTGTCTGGAAGTTTGTTCCAGATTAGAGAAGCACAGAAACTGAAAGCTGCTTCTCCATGTTTGCTTCTAATAATAGGGATGTTGATTAGACTGGAATTAGAGGACTTGAGTGTTCTGGTGGGCTGGTATAGTAAAAGTATTTCTTCAACATACTTTAGTGCTAAGCCATTCAATGATTTATAAACTAGTAGAAGTATTTTGAAGTCTATTCTCTGAGCTACAGGGAGCCAGTGTAAGGACTTTAGAACTGGGGTGATGTGTTCAACTTTCCTCGTTCTAGCGAGAATGCAGGCAGCAGTGTTCTGGATCAGCTGCAGCTGTCTAATTGACTTCTTAGGCAGACCTGTGAAGACGCTG
This sequence comes from Valencia hispanica, assembly GCA_963556495.2. Lineage (NCBI taxonomy): Eukaryota > Metazoa > Chordata > Actinopteri > Cyprinodontiformes > Valenciidae > Valencia > Valencia hispanica. Next base: position 41,056,558 of record OY747717.1, read on the forward strand.
TTGCAGTAATCAATCCGACTAAAGATAAACGCGTGGATGAGTTTTTCGAGGTCCTGTTGTGACATCATACCTTTAATCCTAGAAATGTTCTTCAGGTGATAGAAGGCTGACCTTTTTATTGCCTCTATGTGACCCTGGATGTTCAGGTCTGAGTCCATTGCTACACCTAAATTTCGGGCCTGATCAGTAGTATCAGAAAATCTGACTGAAAAACATCAAAGCGGTTGGTCATTGATATGAAGAAATTTAACGGCTGAAACACAGCTTTTTCAAAAATCTTACTGATGAATGGAAGATTAGAAATTGGCCTGTAGTTCTGCATTAATGTGTTGTCCAGATTCTTCTTCTTTAGTAGTGGTTTAATAACTGCTGTTTTTAAAGCCTGAGGGAAGACACCTGACAGGAGTGATGAGTCAACTTCTTGAATCAGATCAGACCCAATGACAGGGAAAACTTTCTTAAGGAAAGCTGTGGGTAAGATATCAAAGCTGCAAGAGGTGGATCTTGATTGGTTAATGATTTCTTCTTGGTTTTTTTGGTTTAATTCGTGGAATTTTGACATTTTTTCTACATTGGTTTTAGTTGGGTATAACATCGGTAGTCGTCTCATTGCTGTGGTACAGACCGACCATCTAATTGTTAGAATCTTTTCAGTGAAAAAGCTGGCAAATTCATTGCAGGCCCTGGTTGAATTTAGTTCAGGGGCTACTATTACTTGAGCATTAGTTAGTCTTTCCACTGTTGCAAATAGATTCCGTGCATTATTAAAGTTTCTGTTAATGATTTCAGATTAGAAAGATTCCCTAGCATCTTTTAAAGTTGACTTCAGTCTCTCTTTGTAGATCTCATAGTGAACCTGGAGTCGAGCTTTCCGCCATTTTCTCTCGGCTAGTCGACATTCCCTTTTTTCACTACGTCCCAGTGGATTCCTTGTCCACGGAAACTTCTTACCCGAGACTACTTTTACTTTAGTCGGAGCAATAGAATCAATGATGTCTGAAATTTTCATGAGGAAATTATCTACCAGCTTGTTTACTGAGTTGGAGTTGGGAGATGAGGGGGATGTGGTGGAAGGGTAAATACTTTTAAAGGTTTCAACTGAACTAATAATAGTTAATGAGTGGAGGATAGAAGAGCTTCTTAAAGGGGGGGGGTATTATGCTTCTTCCAGGCACATATTACCCTTCTATAGCACACTCCAATAAATTGTCACCTTAATGGTGCGTTCACACCGCCCTAAACGTCAGGATCAGTTGCGGCAAGATTACATGTAAAGTCTACGGTTGAGTCCGTCAGAGGTCCGTCAAAGTCTCTGCGGTGCGTTGTGTGCGTTGGCTCCGTCAACTTTTCAAGCATTACCTGCGTTTCAAGCGGCAACGTAGCAAACGCAAGCAACGCAGAAGTTCAGCTAGCTGAACTTTCGACGGAGTTGACGCAGTGCACCAACCAATCAGAGCGTCTCACTGTAGCGACGGCACCACACATATCTTCTTCGCGCTCTTTTTTGCTCAACGTACATGCGTCAAACTAGATGCGTTGGGAGCTTTGCCTGACGCAGTGCGGTTTGAAGCAAGCGTTGCAAGCTTCAACGTACATGCGGCAAACTAGATGCGTTGAGAGGGTTGCCTGACGCAGACAAAGTGTGCGGTGTGAACGCACCATAAGTCTTAAAAGTGCGTCATATATCCAAATCCACCTTAAAGAAATTCACTTCTGTATTGGACGCCTTGATGTTTGCCTGTGCCTCTCTAAGACCCTCCTACTCTTTCTGACACTCCCCCTTCAGTTCGCCACATACCGTGCATCATCGCAGCATGCACGGAGTCGGACTCTGACGTTTACATAAGTTGTGCGAGTTGATTTGAGCAGAGATAGCACATCTTTTTTGGCCTTGGGTGGTTACCAAACACAAAGTCAAACCACTTCTTACGAACTGTGTCATCCTGTGGAAACTTAGAAAGAGGCATGTTTCCTTGGTACCCAAATAAGCATTTACGCCACTTTGACATCTTTGCTTGAAAAAATGCGAACCAAAAGAGCAGCAAAAAATAAAACCCACAAAAGACGCACAGCTGCAGCTGGTGTGTTATAATTACTGCACCTGGGACTCAGCCGGAGTTGTGTGGGGTGGGGAGGGCTGGGGGAGGGGTAGGGGAGCTCTGTAGGGGCGAGGCTCTCAGCTGAGTACGTAAGGTCGGAGGAGGAGATGGGTGGAAAAGGCGGGAATAGGTGGGAGCAGGCGTTTCAGCAACCCCGAGAACTACCAGCAGAGACTCAAAGATTACTCTAACATGAGTGAATGGGTCAGAGCAACACTTCAGGCATGTTTTTAATAAAGGAAAGAGAGGTTCTTAGGATATTAAGCTTCAGGAAGTCCATTTTGCATAATCCCCCCCCCCCCCCCCCCCCCCCCTTTAAAGGAGCAACAGGTCTGTGAGTACTCCTCGGCACATTTGACTCTTTTGAATACGTAGCCATAAAAGATCCTAACAAAGCTCTATTTTTAAGTTTCTATAAACAGCCTAAACCTAACTCTAATTTCTTCAATGATTTTAGTTACCTTCTTTCTATAATATGTATGATCTATGACAAATTAATCATTGTGGGGAATTTCAACAATCATATTGACCACCCCAAGACAGACGGCCAAAAACGTTAAATGACACTCTTCATAGCTTCGGATTGACCCAGCATGTCAAACAACCAACACACAATCGAGGACACACTCTGGACCTAATCATCAGCAAAGATTTAAATATCTCGAACATCTCTGTAGTTGATATTGCATTATCCAACCATTTTTTTGTGTTTTCTTTGAAAGCACTATCTCTCCCGAACTATCTAGCCACCATAAAAACGCATTTTAAAGGGGACAGTTGAAACCTTCAAACAAATTTAATCACCCCCATCCCCTTCTTCCTCCTACACAGACTCATTAAACAAGCTGGTAAATAACTATCTCTCTAAAGGTTCATAATCAAAGACATCATTAATACCATTGCTCCAATCAAAGTGGAAATAGTCTCGGGTAGAAAGAAGTCTTTGTGGGCTAGCGATCCACTGGTACGTTGTGAAAAAAGGGAGTGTCGCCGAGCCGAGAGAAAATGGTGGAAAACTTGACTTCAGGTTCACTGTGAGATCTACAGAGACGGACTAAACAGATATCACTTAATTTTTAAAGACACAAGGGAATCGTTCTTTTCCAAAATCATTAAGAGAAACATTAATAATGCACCCATTTTATTTTCAACAGTTGAGAGATTAACTAATACCCCTGCGACAGTAGCCCCTGAACTACACTCCACCAAGGCCTGCAATGAATTTGCCAGCTTTTTTACTCAAAAGATTTTGAAAATTAGAGGATCGATCTGTACATCTGTACTGAACACACTACCAATGCCATCCCCACTCAACAGCCAATGTAAAGAAAATGTCTGAATTCCAAAAACTAAAACCAAAAAAAAACCTTGAAGAAATCATTAACCAATTAAGCTCCTCCTGTTTTTGCCTCAATGTCCTACCCACAGTTTTTCTAAAGAAAGTTTTCCCAGTCATGAATTGATTCAAATAGTGAACTCATCCGTCCTGTCAGGTGTATTTCTACAGGCTTTAAAAACAGCAGTTGTTAAACCCCTACTAAAAAAGAACAACATGGACAACACAGTGATGCAGAACTACAGGCCAATGTCTAAACTTCCATTCATTAGTAAGATTATTGAAGATCATCTGTTTAGAATTGCCCTTGAGTAAACGATTATTGTCACATGTATCATATGTGTTCATGCTTTATTACTGTTTTTCATGTTTTATTGTGTATCATGTGTTATGTTTCATTCTAAATTGTTGCTTTTAATTTATTCTTTGTTTTTCTTCATCACCAAATCACTTTGAATTACCCTGTTGTTGAAAGTGTGCTATACAAATAAAATTGCCTTGTCTTGTGAGGGCCATACAATGTTATTTTCTGGATTTATTCTTTTACATTCTGTCTCTCACAGTTGAAGTGTACCTATGATACAAAATTACAGACCTCTCTCATTTTTGTGGGACAACATGCATGGTGGCTGCCATATATATATATATATATATATATATATTTTCCACTTGAACTCTACAGGATAAGTGTTGTGAAATAATTGATCAATAGCTCATGTTTTAAAATCCTAAAAACCTACCATTTTAGCACTGCTGTGTGCAATTCAGAGAATCTGTGTTTGATTTTCTAAATTTTATTTGTGAATGTCATGGAAATGTAGGTGCGCACAAGGTAATGACAATGCTAACCTTGGTGACATGAGTTTTTAGATATTTGTTCACAAATGGAAAGATGAACCAAACATGTAACCAGAACTGAAAAGTAAAAGAAAATCCTTTTAGAGCAGCAGCAGAAAAAAAAATGCTGTGGAAGCTGCTTCACAAACAACTTCCCTAGTGTGGGATGGATGTTGTGCACATTTAGCTTCTGTGGAAAGTGTCTGCAGATGAGTGTGGGTGAAAAAAGCTTTGGCGTGTGAGCCTGTTGGAGATCAGAGCTGGGGCATAAAAATACCTACTCACCTTCAGTATGGGTGCTGTCGGTTCTAGCAAACTGTATAGTTTCACTGTATTACAGCATTTTTACAGGAATGTAAAACAAAAGATAAAAAATGTATTGCAGGATTTAATTTCTATGGTCCAAAACCATAAATGTGATTACAATTAAAGGGAAAATACAGCATTATCACACATTGCTGTGTTATGTTTATTTATAATATTTATATTAATCTATTGATATATATAATATGTGTTTATATTTTTGTTCTTATGTTAATACACTTTTACATCCAAGGGGCTGAGAGAACACAGCTGAGTGTCCTACAGTCACTGTTTTCAGTGTCAATCTTTGTCAGATTAACGTTAAAATCCTGATTTGGTCTCATGTACATTTAAAGTCAGTATATAACAGCAGCAAGTTAACAGGTCACACTCTGGTGGAGGACCTAAACAAATGGTTGAAGACGATGTAAGATTGCAAATTTATTGGGTTGTTTATCTCACTGTGAGTCTGTGGTTGCTCATGGTTTGGCTCACAAGCATTTGATTAAAAACAGTGTTTCCTTAGAAAGAGGGCTCCTCTAGAAGCAAAACTGAATGTGTTCTGTAATGCTTCAAAAAAAACCTCCAAAGAGGGTTTTTTCAGGGTACCTATGTGGTCTGGAAAAGGCTGGATAAACATGGAATCTGATTTCAGTATTTCCCTGGTCTGGACAAGAATGGAAAATAAAACAAGAGCATGGAGAAATATTTTTATTTGTCCCTATTTATCTATTGCGTGAATGTTGCATTCTTCCTTTCAATCTCCCTGATTTGTTTTTTTTATTGCGCCCTAACTCCTTTCTACCTGTTTTTTTTTCTTCCTTTCTTCATGCCTCTTTTCCTTCCTGGGGCAATTATATCATTTATCGCATTGAGTAAAAAAAAAAATGATCATGACAAAAATAGTGATTTACTCTGATAACTCAGACTGATAAGGGACCAAAAAATTACACTATGGTTAGAGAGTACTTTTGCTATTTGGGCTCTTTTGTCGTCTTTTGGTTTCATGAAAGCAAACAAAATATTTATCCGTCTGAAATTACGACTTAATGCAATTATTGCATGCTGTTTTAAGGGAGAATTTTTTGTTTAGAGGGCTAAAACAGGCGTCTGCAACCTGAGGCTCCGTAGCTATGTGGGTCTTTGGCCCCTCCACTGTGGCTCTTATAAGGCCAAATAAGAAATGTTTTGATTATAAAGTCATTAAGAAAGGGTGGTTTTAGCAGTACTTCTGTATGTTTTTATGCAATATCTGCATAGAATATCTACAACAGAAGGGCACCAAGGCTTTTATAACCAAATTAAGGCTTTTTAGTAAGTAAGTATCCTTATGTTATATCTTTGTCATGCTGCCCTATTCACTCCCTCTCCTAATCATCATCCTCACCTGTGTCTCCTATCATCCACACCTGATCCTCCTCACCTTCTGCCTTTATAACCCGTCACTTCCCCTCACTCAGCCCGGATCATTGTTTCCATGGTGTGTTGTCCTGCTGTTATCCTGTCCTGCTCTTCCGATGTCCTATCTCTCCGTTCCTGCCATCATCATCACCATCATCATCATCATCACCTCCTCCACCAGCAGCACTCAATAAATATCGTTACACTTTACCTGCGACTGCATTTGGGTCCATGCACCACACCGCACTCCCTGACAATCTTAGTATCTTTAGTATCTATAGTATCTTTATATTAGCGTTATATTTTTAAGTCTTTCTTCATTTTCCATATTTATGAAAAGGGCTCAGCTGGCCTTATTGTTCAAAATAAAGATTTTTTTTCTAAAATCTTACAGTAGAAATATAGTTTGGTTTAATTTCCTTAGCTTTCAAAATAAAACATTTAATTTAGTATTGAATTTAGCTGACCCCTGGTCTACAGTGACGAAAATGACGGATTCATTTTAAAATATTTTTTATCCTCTTTTTTTATTGTATTCACAATAAGCACCCTAAGATATTGTGATAATGTAGCCTCTCTCTATTAAAATAAAACTGAAATAAAGATTTCTTTTGTTTGTTTTTTTGCTGCTGTAAGTGAAGAAATGCCCAAAATCAGCAGATTTAAAACATATCAGCTAACGTATCACCAGAAACAGTTTGTCCTTCCCCTGTCAGACCCAATGCATAGCCTTCTTGCTGGTCATATTTGTTTTCTTTATTACAGTAAGATGAATGCAGATAAGCGGGTGGAGAGTCCCATCCCGATCCTACCGCTGACCACGCCAACTGTGGAGACAGAGAAGCTTATCAAGAAGAAAGATGAAGAAGTAAGTGGAAGGAGCCTTACTGTTAAATACACACTGCAACATTTGACGACATGTTGATGTGGAATGATATACTGCAACTTGCAAAATAATAAATACCTCTTGAATTTGGTAACATATTTCCTTAATGCAGCAACATAATTTAATATCTTTTCAAGGATTTAATTCGATGGAACGACAAAAGTGGTGCATAATTGTGAAGCGAAGAAAAATGATACACGATATTCTTTTTTTTTTACAAAAACAAATCTTAAAACTTGGGCTTATATTTGTATTTACCACCTGACTCAATCATTTTCAGAACCTTCTGTTGCAGTTACAGCTGCCAGGGGTATGTCACTACCAGCTCAACACCGAAATACTGATATTTTTTGCCCATTTTATCTTTTGCCAAACAGCTCAAGTTAAGTATGACTGGATAAAGAGTGTCTTTGAAGAACAATTTTCAGGTCCTTCTACATAAAATTATATAATTATAGTAAGCATGCATTTGAATAGCATCTGGAACAAGATATACTTATTTTTATTTCCTTTAAAAACTCTTTAAAAGTCTTCAGGGAAACCAGCTCCTGATGACTTTACACTACAATTAATTCGAGGCAGATGGAGCAGCATATTGAAAAGACCTCTTCCAAGGCTCAGTCCGAACCCTCCATTTTATGATGCGAGGCAGATAGGACCCAAATGCATATTTTTTTGTGGATAAGAATAAATAATAATAAAAAAACAGAATTGCACAGAAATTACTTTGAGTGAAAATCAGGAGAACATAACTATAGGTAAATAGACCAAGGATCCAGCGAAGTTTAAATACTTAAATACTGAGGACAGACTGAGAAATTACTGAGGAATCAGAGGGAAATAATCAGAGGTAAGTGGAGGCACCTGAGAGATAAGGCAGGGAGAAATTTAGACATGGGGAACAGCTGGGAAGGGGAGCAAGCTGGCAGGCTGAGGGAAGGTGAAAAATAAAGTAGAGACACAAAGAATAGAAGCCAGAGAGGAAAATTAATACTAACCAAAGAAAATATAACTAAAAGGGGAAAGGTAGAATAATAATACACAAAGTAATGAACTAAAATGGCAAGATAACAACTAAGATACCTAAACCATAAGGAAGTAACCAAACACAAACAAAAACCACCCGAACTGTGACACTCCAGTGTTGTGCCGCAGATAGGTAGGATTTGGCTATGAATAAATATGAATAATTTTATGTAAAATTTACCAAGTTTGGGGGCACCATCCTGGTGGATTCCAGGAACATATAGCCAAATTGTTCAGTCTCAGTTTGTGTTTGTGATTACCTGTCTGATAAGGCTGAGATAATTAAACAATAGATGAAGGAATAAGTTCTTACGCTGTGGACATTAATTGTACGCATTACTCCAAGTAATCCCAGAAGACTTGTCTTTAAGTTAAGGGGACCTTATTTAGAAAATAGCTCAACCTTACAGCCAAACATTTCATAAATTTATCCCATCTATTCTAAAGCATGCAACTACTACTACAGATCTTAGAAAACAATAATAGGTGAACATTAAACACAATTAACATGAAATGAATCAGTGAGACAGCTGAGGTTCGGGTCAGAAAAGGAGGGGGTGGCCTTCACTCTAGGGGGCCCAAGTCACAAATAGCCTGTGGGACAAAAAGTCATAAATCTTAGCTCTGTACCAAGATAGAGATTAGCACATGGAGTCTAAGAAAGAGTCATAAAACTAACTTTGGCTAAAGGAGCACATGTGTGGAGCATCCATGTGGAAGGCCTCTGGTTTAGCAACATACTAAAGAACAATGGAGTTAACCTTTTCAGCTGAGACCAGTTTACGCAGGCCGGACTGAGCCCGTCTCTGCCGACTGGATGATCAGGGAGCGAGCGAGAGAGAGAGAGAGAGAGAGAGAAGAAAAGAGAGGAAGGAAAAAGAAAAAAAAGGCGTGATCCGCTCAGGATAAAACAGTTTCAAACAAAGCAATTACAGCTCCATGTATAAGTGCATGCGGCGACGCAAAAATGAGCAAACAGGTCCAGCGCTTAAAAACACTTTAAACCAACAATGAACGAGATCTAACTCGTTAAAACTCTATTTTCTCTATTTATCTCCGCCCAGACACAATATTAGTATAAATGAACCGGTTCAGTCCTACTTTGCTTTGAAGGAGGTCCAGTCCACTAGGAGGAGAGCAAATTGTGTCTGTAGTTGAGCAAGAAAAAGAAGAGTTATAAAAAAAAACTTGTACAGGATTTAAGCACCGTGTGGCCCAAATGCAGGGTGGGTCTGCAGGTCTTGGAACTGTTCTGATATAGCTCAAACTAGATACACGAACCGAATGAGCACTTCGAAGCTTTGAAATGACTTCTTCCCGGTCCAGCGGGTCAGAACAAAAGAGAATCTTCACTGGTGAGATGTCCTCTTTTTAGCAGTAGTTCATCCAAGAACTTCTGGCTTGAGAACAGTTTGAAAATGTTTAGACTCCCCCTCTTATAGCCCCTTTGGCCGTGATGTCATGGCCGATGTCACATGGGTGATCACGGACCAAAAGGAGTGTGTTGGGGGTCACTGCTAGGATTGCTGGGAAATGTGGTCTGCTCAGTCCATCTTTGAAATAGCTCCCAGCCATCCAAAAGTCTGTTCAGTTCATCTTGTGAGAAATGTAATCACAACACCAGGTAGAGGTAGACAGATCACCTAGTTCTGGAAATGAACTGAGTAACATCCAACAGTCTTTTGGTTTTTTCACAATTTCTAAATGGATTTAGGTCTGTATTTTGACTGGAGTATTAATATTCTGTTCAGTTTAGCTGTGGCTCTATGTTCTGGGTCGCTGTCGAGCTGGAAGGTGAACCTCAGCCACGGTCTTGTCATGATCTAGGTTAGTAAAGGACCCAGATGGAGAGATCTTCCTTTGAGTAAAGTGAGGGTTTTTAAATAAACAAATGAAAACAAAATGACAAGGAGATTTACAAAATACCAGGAGAATAAACATGAGGGGAACTGAGAGGGATGTAATCAATTACCAAGGAGAGAAGGCTAAACATTAATCTAAAACTAGCTACACGAATAGACAAGGAAACTAAATATGAAGAGATGAACTGATAAGACAAGATCTAAGCTGAACTGAATAAACAACAAAAAATAATCAAACTACAAACACAGATGAAGACCAATACTCAAGGATTATGACTGATCTCAAGTCCTTTGCTGCCTATAACAAATTTTCTTCCAGGACTCTCCTGCATTTAGCTCCACCAACCAACTCTGACCAGCTTCCTGTCAGTCAGTGCAGTAAGAGGAAACCAAATTATTGCCTTAGTCCGACTGAATTTGGACTTTTGAAATGCATTTATACACCTTAGTCTGGCTGAAGTCGAACCAAACTGGCCTGCTCCTTATCAAACTAAGGCTTCATTCACACTTCAAGTTTTAGTTGCTCATTTATGATTTGATTAAATCAGATTTTTGTCACCCTAACCCTAACCGCGCGCGCTCAGTTTACAGAAGTTAAAATGGCGGCTACAGATTTTAATGTTTGTGCAGCAGTTTGGCAATTCCAAACTGCAGAGCCGACAGAGCTCTGACTTTATTATCTGCCATGCTGGTTCAAGTGTTTGTCTCCTCTAGCACAGACACCTTTCTCGTGTCAGTGACATACAAGATGGATTTAATGCGACATGACCATTTAGAATCAACTCACTTTCAAAAACAACAGATATGCATCGGATTTAGTACCACATATGAAAGTGACCTGGGTTGTATTTGAAAAAAAATCGGATTTTTATTTATTTATTTTTTTATCGGATTTGTGCCGTTTAGACTGTCATAAAAAAATCAGTTATGGGTCACAAAATAGGGCTATTTGATGCGCTTTTGCCTGCAGTGTGAACGGCCCTGTCTACGTTAGCTGTTTAAGTGCTTAAATGAATACATATTTAGTCAATACCATGTCTCGGCCACACTAGCCCATAGTTTAAGGTTCCCCTCCCCAGATATTTTTTTACATGGGTAAGTAGGCCATTTATATCTTAAATCCCTGGCTCTTGGATTGGTGTGGATTCGTTAGGCGTTTAGGAACAGAAGAGAACCAGGCGCTCAAATGACTTCATGGCCACAGATGTCAGAACCATAGGTCTGTAGTCATTGAGTCCAATGATCCTTGTCTTCTTGGGGACAGGGACTATGGTGGAGGTCTTGAACCAGGCAGGCACATGGGATGCCTCTAGTGAGGAGATGAAAATGCCAGAACACTGGGGCCAGCTCGTTTGCAGAGTGTCTAAGAGTGGCAGGAGACACACCGTCTGGGCTGGGATCTTTCCGGGCATTCAGGCTCTTAAACTGCTTCCTCACATCTGTTTCATGAATATAAAAAGTTGTGGTGGAAGAAGGTGACGTTAAGCCCTCATAGGTATGGGGTGGGGAGGGGGATGCTGAAGGTGAAGTTTTTGATGGTGGTGATGGCTCTAAGGTGGGGGGATGAGTGTCCATAGTGTCTCTATTTTTGGGACTGGTAGAGGTGTGAGGGCTGCTTGATGCTCATTAGCAATGATGAGAGAGTCTGGGTATGTCCGCTACATGCACAGTATTCAATTCAGTTTCAATTCAGTTTATTTATATAGCGCCAATTCACAACAGATGTCATCTCAAGGCACTTAACAAGAAGTCATTTCAATACATTTATACAAACATTCCAATCAGTTAAAAAGTTTCCTATTTAAGGAATCCCAGCAGATTGCGTCAGTCATTGGCGTGAGGTTGGGCCCCGTTGATGCAGACTTTCCAACCACAGCAATCCTTCAGCAATCCCTCATACTGAGCAAGCATGTAGCAACGGTGGAGAGGAAAAACTCCTCTTTAACAGGAAGAAACCTCCAACAGAACCAGGCTCAGTAGGAGCGGCCATCTGCCACGACCGTCTGGGGGTTTGAGAAGACAGAGCAGAAACACAGAAGGAACAGAAGATCTGGTATAAGAGAACTTTCTATGTTACAGAAAGTAAAAAGTTGATAACAGGACACAGTGGATGTTCAGTTACTGGGAGGATCATCCCAGTCGATGCCCCCCGTCCAACAGGGCATTGCAGCCAAGCAGGATACCAGACCAGGTATATCTTCTATGGAGAGAAAAACACTGAGAGAAAACAAAGTTAACAGTCGAAATAACAGAATGTACTGTAATACAACTGGAGAGTCGTAGGAGAAAAGGAAGTAGCAGAGTGAAGAAAATTGGTAAGTCTGTCCTCCAGCAGTCTAAGCCTATAGCAGCATAACTACAGAGATAGCTCAGGATATGGTCCGCGAGGGCGCACTGAGCACCATGCACGCCCGTGTCTGGCGGGATGTAAACAGTGGCCAGAATGAATGAAGCGAACTCCCATGGAGAATAAAACGGTTTGCAGTGAATGAAAAGATATTCCAGAGAGGGAGAGCAGTGCTGTCACACAATCAATGTCACACGCGTACACCAGCCACATTGATGTAGAAGCAAATGAGAGTGGCTTGCCGGTCTGCACGGAGAAGGGGAAATTCATCTAGCTGGAGCATGCAGAGCCACGACTCCTTAAAACATAAAACACAAGAAGAGGAAAAGTCTCTGTTCATGCTTTTCATCCAATTTGTTCTGGAGTGACCGTACGTTGGAGAGGAAAATTCCCGGTAGGACAGTGCGTAATCTGTGTCTCCTCAGGCGCACGAGCACACCAGCACGCTTTCCTCTCCTTCACTTTCCTGATCAAAGTCTGTAATAACTCTGCCGCAGATGCGACAAAAACTGGAAATAAATCCACAGGTGTTGTTGTCCTGTAGATGAGAAGCTCTTCTCTAGTGTAATAGTACCCAGAAGAGTGTCCAGACACACAAATAATGTACAAAAACGAGACAAAAATTGTGCACTGCAGTACCAGGACATCCATTTGTGGCGCCATCTGACGTCATGAAACATGGTGGCGGCAGCATCATGCTTTGGGCTAGATGCTAAGACTCCTGATTTAGGAATCCCACGACCAAAGACGACCAGTGACAAATCTCAGCTTCTGATGGTGGAAAACTGTGCAGCGTGACGGCTGCTGTGACAGCAATCTGATTCTTGCCCACTTTTGCCTCTAAACATAAGTGCTTCTACTGCCATCTTCTCATCTCACAGTTTTCTTTCTGACTGTGGAACAGTGGGTAGAGTATTTGCGTTGTAAGCAGAAGGTTGTAGGTTTGATTCCAGCTTCCTCCTATCACATGTTAATTTTCCCCATGGCACTTAACCCTTAACCCCGTTGGGGGTGCGGGGTTAAGTGCTTTGGTTACTGATTGGGTGCCTACCGATCTGTGTGCAAATGGGTGAATGTGGCTCCAGTGTGAAGTGCTTTGATTGGTCAGTATGACTAGAAAAGCGCTATATAAGTTCAGTCCATTTACCACTTAATAATGACCCCATAATTCCTGTGACGAGATGGACGGATATGTCTGAAGCAACAGGTTGTGCAGTTCGGCCCGTTTGAAAGGAGTTTCTAACAGATGGTGCTGTTCAGTACGACATGTTCAAGTCCTGCACAATTTTTAAAATTGTTGGCCTTAAAAGTTGTTCTTTTGAAAGATTCACCCACCTGAACAGTGGCTCTTTGCAGCTCCTCTAGAGTAACCATGGCTGCTTTTCTGATTAATGCTCTCCTTGCCTGGCCTTGTGAGTTTAGGTGGTTCGTCAGTCATGTCATGGTAGGTTCACACTTGTGCTATAGTCTTCCTATTCCTTTCATCTTCCTATAGATGACAGACTGAACAGAGCTCTATGAAATGTTCAAAGCTTTGGTTATTGTTTTAGAACCTAACTCTGCTTTAAACTTCTCCAGAAAATCCTTCCTGACTTGTCTGCTGAGGTCCTTGGTCTTCACGATGCTGGTTGTTCTCTAACCCCTGCTTTCCACCGGACTCCTAAGCGGCGCGTAATGTAATGTTTTACTTGCAAGTTCAGCAGTACCTCCCTCCCTACTGGGATTGTTTCAGATGCACACCACCTCTGAATGCATTTCATTGAGCTGGTCCCAGGAGATCATGAAATCACAGGACAATTGCAACTGAATGAGTAGTATGCAGAAAAAAATGTAATTATATGTTACCATACCACATTTATTTGTATAGGACATTTAAAAACAGCATGTCAGCTGACCAAAGTGCTGAACAAGTAAAACAGAATAAAACAACTCATAAAATGATAGATAAAACACAATAAAAAGTGACACGTTAATAAGTATCATTAACTCACCCTCTCAATAAACAGCAGATGTTTTTGCCTTCTCCTTTTTCACGTCGTCCTTGTAAAAAAGATCACCGGTATCTTGGGTGATTCTCCACTTTAAGGATTAACTTCTCGTTGTCCGTGACAAACACCAACAAATCCGACCCACAGACCGACTGACTTCAAACCTGGTGACATAGACCCACCGCGCAAATTTAGGAGAGGGACACGACACAACGCTTCTGGGACGTGTCTGATTCGCGCCCGGTGGAAAAACAGGTGTAATGTTCTCTGACAAACCTCTGAGGGCAGAAACAGAACAGTTGCATTTATACTGAGATTAAATTACACACAGATGGATTCTAGTTATTCAAATTCAAATTCCTAAATAATTTCCCTCTGGGATCAATAAAGTAAGTGTTGGTATAGCTCATATAATTAATTAATTCTTTAAGGAGTTGTTGTAGCTGATGATAGCTGTGGGCAGGACGGATTTCCTGTAGCGGTCTGTATTGCAGTGAAACTGAAGAAGCCTCCGACTGAAGACGCTCTGTTGTTGTATGACTGTCTCATGAAGAGGATGCTCAGGGTTGTCCATAATTCTTTTGATTTTATGCAGAATCCTTCTTTGCATTATCATCTCCAGATTTTCCACAGTTGTCCCAAGAACAGAACCAGCCTTCTTTATCAGGTTGTTGAGCCTTTTTAAGTCCCTGGCTCTGATGCTGCTACCCCAACAGATGACGGCTGAAGAGATTACAATCTCCACAACAGACTTGTAGAAAATATGCAGCATCTTGCTGCAAACCTTGAAGGACCTAAGCTTCCTCAAGAAGTACAGTCTGCTCTGTCCCTTCTTATAGACGGCTTCACTGTTCAGTCTCCAGTCCAGTCTGTTGTCAAGGTGAACTCCGAGGTATTTATATTCCTCAACCACCTCCACTTCTTCTCCCATGATGGAAACAGTGTTTGACTTATCCCTGTTTCTTCTGAAATCTACAATCATCTCCTTTGTTTTGTTCACATTCAAGGTGAGACGATTGTTTCCACACCATGTCACAAAGCGGTCCACCAGCTCTCTGTATTCAGCTTCTTGTCCATCTCTGATACACCCGACAATTGCAGAGTCATCTGAGTGTTTCTGCAGATGACAGGTCTCTGATTTGTACTGGAAGTCTGAGGTGTACAGAGTGAAAAGGAAGGGTGAGAGTACTGTCCCCTGTGGTGCTCCTGTGCTGCTGATCACCTGGTTTGACACACAATTCTTCAGTCTCACAAATTGTGGTCTGTTGGTCAGATAGTCATTGATCCAGGCCATTGTTGAGGGCTCCACCTGTGTCTTCAGGAGTTTCTGACAAAGCAAATTAGGCTGAATTGTGTTAAATGCACTGAAGAAATCAAAGGACATGATTCTCACAGTGCTGCCTGCTTTGTCCAGATGATAGTGGGTTGGTTGAAGCAGGTGTATGATGGCATCTTCTGTTTGGTACTGGAACAAGGCAAGATGTCTTCCACAATATTGGAACCTAATCCTGAGTTATGCTAAGGTTGAAGAAGTGCTGCAGAATCCCACAGAGCTGTTCTGCACAGGCCTTCAGGACTCTGGGGCTGACACCATCTGGACCTGCAGTCTTGTTCCGGTTCAGTTTCTCCAGCTGTGTCATGTTTTCGGTTTCAGGACTCTAGTGAAGACACACGAACGACTCAGGGACTCAGAGGTTGGTATAAGAGTGATTATTTATTTCTCTTAGGAGGAAACCTTGGAAGCTCGGAGGACTCGGAGGGAAACTCCTGGGACTGGACTGGGAGGTTGAGCCGCCACTGGAGATTGCAGCGATGCTGGATTTCCACACTGAGGGATCGGAGGAGACGTGTACCGGAGGATTGCCACTCAGAGGTGGTCCTGGGGGAATGCGGGGTGCCCAGGAGGATGAGCGAGGGTGGACAGGCTGATTGAAGACTGAACCCAGCCGGAGGAGCACGACAGAGAGCAGCACGGAGGCAGGCGTAGGAGCAGACGCTGGAGACTGCGATCGACTGACCAATTAATCCAGGGAGCAACCGGCACTGGAGGGAAGAGGAGCAACAGTAAGTTCCTTTTCTATAAACGTACAGAGCAAAAGACGAACGCTGAAAGCGGCCTGTTACCACACTGTTGACGTTGACCATCTGGCGTCTACTCCAGGTAGGCGCTCCCCTTTTATCTCCGCTCTTCCGTAATTAGGCTGATCGGCTTCAGCTGGAAGAGAACACCAAGACGCATCCCTGAGGAGGAGAAGGTGGGTCAAGTGTGCACACAAACTCACACACACACACACACATCCTCACAATACCCCCAACCCCCAACGGACGCCTCCTGGCGGGCGACCACGACTGGAAGAGGCAGAAGCCCTCTCGAAGTCAGAGATCAGGGAGGGGTCCAGAATAAAGGAACGGGGAACCCAACGACGCTCCTCTGACTCGCCGTACCCCTTCCAGTCCACGAGGTATTGGCGGCCACGGCCCCGAGGGCGCACGTCTACAATGCGGCACACAGTGTAGGCGGGATGTCCATCAATGGTCCGGGCGGGCGGAGGGGGTTTGGAAAGAGGGCACAAAGGACTATCGGAGACAGGTTTGACTTTGGAAATGTGGGATGCACCTGGAAATGTGTTGGGAGTTTCAGACGAAGGGCAGAGGGGCTGATGACTTCTTCGACCGGGTAAGGGCGGAGGAACCGGGGAGCAAGCATTCTGGGGATACTTTTAAAGGGGAAATTCTGGGCGGACAGCCAGACTAGCTGACCGGGTGAATACAGAGGGGCTGGGCAACGTCGCCGGTCAGCGATATGCTTATTTTGGGCTGAGGAGTGTTGAAGGGCGGCCCTGGTCAATTCCCACACTTTTCTGCAGGCTTTGATGTGTGAGCGGACGGATGGGATGACTGGGTCAGGAATGGAATTTGGGATGAGAGATGGCTGGTATCAGAGGGAGGCTTCGAATGGTGAGACCCCAGAGGAGGCTGAAATGTGTTGTTGTGGGCGTGCTCAATCCAAGGGAGGTAGGAACTCCAGGTGGAGGGGTTAGAGGCGCAAACGCAGCGGAGTGTGCCCTCGAGTTCCTGGTTTAGCCGCTCACACTGGCCATTGGAATGAGGATGGAAACCTGAAGTCAACTGGCCCCGGTCTCCGAGTGACGCACAAAAATCCTTCCAGACCCGGGATATAAACTGGGGCCCCCTGTCGGAGAGGATTTTGTTGGGGATTCCATGCAGCCTGAAAACATGGAGGAAGAGCAGCTTGGCGGTCTGAGCGGCGGTGGGCAACCTGGGGAGAGCAACGAGATGGCAGGCCTAAGAGAAGCGGTCAATTATGGATAGAATGACTGATTTACCTCGAGATACAGGGAGTCCAGTGACGAAGTCGAGGGCTATGTGGGACCAGGGCCGCGCCGGGATGGGAAGGGGTTGGAGAAGACTGGAGGTGGGCTGGTGAATGCTTTTATTTCGACTGTAGTCATTCATTGACGTCCTTTTTCAGCCCGGGCCACCAGAAATACTGGCGGAGGAGGGCGATGGTCTGGCTGATGCCCGGATGGCACGAGAACCTGGAGATGTGCCCCCATTGGATAACCCAGGAGCGGACAGCAGATGGGACGAATAGCCACAAACATGAATCAATTTTATTGGAATTCCATGTGAAAGACCAATACAAAGTGGTGAACACGTGAGAAGTGGAACGAAAATCATACATGATTCCAAACATCTTTTACAAAATAAATAACTGAAAAGTGGGGTGTGCGTAATTATTCAGTCCCCTTTGGTCTGAGTGCAGTCAGTTGCCCATAGACATTGCCTGATGAGTGCTAATGACTAAATAGAGTGCACCTGTGTGTAATCAAATGTCAGCACAAATACAGCTGCCCTGTGACGGCCTCAGAGGTTGTCTAAGAGAATGTTGGGAGCAACAACACCATGAAGTCCAAAGAACACACCAGACAGGTCAGGGATAAAGTTACTGAGAAATGTAAAGCAGGCTTAGGCTACAGAAAGATTTCCCAAGCCTTGAACATCCCATGGAGCACTGTTCAAGCGATCATTCAGAAATGGAAGGAGTATGGCACAACTGTAAACCTACCAAGACAAGGCCGTCCACCTAAACTCACAGGCCGAACAAGGAGAGCGCTGATCAGAAATGCAGCCAAGAGGCCCATGGTGACTCTGGACGAGCTGCAGAGATCTACAGCTCAGGTGGGGGAATCTGTCCATAGGACAACTATTAGTCATGCACTGCACAAAGTTGGCCTTTATGGAAGAGTGGCAAGAAGAAAGCTATTGTAAAAAGAAAACCATAATAAGTCCCGTTTGCAGTTTGCCACAAGCCATGTGGGGGACACAGCAAACATGTGGAAGAAGGTGCTCTGGTCAGATGAGACCAAAATGGAAATTTTTGGCCAAAATGGAAAACGCTATGTGTGGCGGAAAACTAACACTGCACATCACTCTGAACACACCATCCCCACTGTCATATATGGTGGTGGCAGCATCATGCTCTGGGGATGCTTCTCTTCAGCAGGGACAGGGAAGCTGGTCAGAGTTGATGGGAAGATGGATGGAGCCAAATACAGGGCAATCTTGGAAGAAAACCTCTTGGAGTCTGCAAAAGACTTGAGACTGGGGCGGAGGTTCACCTTCCAGCAGGACAACGACCCTAAACATAAAGCCAGGGCAACAATGGAATGGTTTAAAACAAAACATATCCATGTGTTAGAATGGCCCAGTCAAAGTCCAGATCTAAATCCAATCGAGAATCTGTGGCTAGATCTGAAAACTGCTGTTCACAAACGCTGTCCATCTTATCTGACTGAGCTGGAGCTGTTTTGCAAAGAAGAATGGGCAAGAATATTAGTCTCTAGATGTGCAAAGCTGGTAGAGACATACCTTAAAAGAATGGCAGCTGGAATAGCAGCAGACGGTGGTTCTACAAAGTATTGACTCAGGGGGCTGAATAATTACGCACACCCCACTTTTCAGTTATTTATTTGTAAAAAATGTTTGGAATCATGTATGATTTTCGTTCCACTTCTCACGTGTACACCACTTTGTATTGGTCTTTCACGTGGAATTCCAATAAAATTGATTCACTTTTGTGGCTGTAATGTGACAAAATGTGGAATAGTTCAAGGGGGCCGAATAATTTTGCAAGCCACTGCAGATGATGGATGGATGGTAAATAAGATAAAACATCATGTATCCTTTCCCTTCCTTTTCACAGTTATGCACTACTTTGTGTTGGTTTATCACGCCTTATTAAAAGTAAACTGAAGTTTATGTTCTTGATGTGACACATTGTGAAAAAGTTGAAGAGGTATGGAGGTTTGGTAAGACTGTATGCTGTCCCTCATGCTGCTCTCATTTCCATGTTTCTGTTTTCATGTGGTGGTCCACTGCAGCTGAGGAGGATGCAGCAGATGCTTCAGAAGATGCAGCAGCAGATGCACGGACAGGACCTGTGACCTTAGATCGTCCATTTTACAGCAGCGATAATCTCACACGCAGAGTAATCCTTACTGCTGCCCTCCTTTCAGGGATGAGATGAGACAATCTCTCTTTACTGCTTAACAGATCATGTGTTTTTTATGACGGCATGCTTTCTCTTTAGTACAGTCCTTAGCCAAGTGATAGTTAGACAAGTGATTTATAGATCGAAAGGGTATAGACAGTAGTTTGAATTTATCAGATAGACCAAAGTAGATTAACACAGTAGACGCAATGCTTTTCTGAAATACTAAATAAGGGTACTCCAACAAATACTGTTGCACAGAACTAATCAAAAGTTGGAATGCTTTTGAATCTTAAGATCAGAAAGTTGACTATTTTAGAAGCAAACACAAAGGATGCTGGTTTGTAAAATGAAAATAGTTTTATAGTTGTGTAAAATCATTAAATAATTTATTTCTTGTTGTGAAAAAAAACAAACACAAGCACAATATTAAACACTGAAGTCTTGAGTATTTTCAACAAGTTCAAACATGCTTATTCTTCAGGTTTCAGAGAATCTGGATCACCAGGTAAGGTGATTGTGACAAGTGATTCTCACCAAAATGTAATGAACTTATTAAAGCAACCGTTGCTTTAATAACTTCAGTGCGCATATTATGGGGGTCAGAGGTTTAGATACACTCATCGAATGTCGGAGTCCTTTTGGGCTTTTAGTGACGCATTTTAACTGTTGTTGTTCAGGGTGGACTGATCATGGAAAATGCAAGTTCAATGACTTTTAAAAGCAAGAAAAGGGTGCACATGTTGGAATTTATGGTGGATTTCTGTGGCGTCAGATTATATAAGGGCGCAATTCAAAACAAAACAAGCGTAAAACAGGTTGGGGAGAGGGTAAAATGATATTATGGAGAGTAAAAGTGTTATCATGGGTGCAAGAGTTTTCAAACCGGTCGCAAACTATTACATTTTTTCCTCACATTTCCAAAATCTTTTCTCACTTTTGAAAAACTTTTTTTCTTTCTACACTTACTTATTCGATGTACGCCCTCTCACTTCTGATGGCTGGACTCTCTCGCTTCTAGATTTCTCCAGGAGTGACGTCACTGATCCAGACTAGACTACAAGATGCATGACTTTACTTTCTACGTTTCTGGTCAGTGTTCTTTGTGCACAACAAATGTGTGGCTCAGTGTACCGTGTTCATAGCTGGCTTGATGTATGAGAGGTGCCAAAGATCCCGTAGGTCACATGGACACAAAAAATATAAAAAAGACGAAATGAGAGTTCATCTATTAGACTGACTGAGGAACTCTAAAGACTGGAGTATACTTAGTTTTCTCAGAATCTAATTTCAGATTTTTGTGTCATTTCTTTCCTATTTGACAGGAGCTATTATTGTAAGTGTAATTTTCTAACACAGAAAGGTAATTATTTCTATTAACCTATTTATTTCCAGAGATTTTTAGGTCAGTTTTGTAATGGTTGACCTGTGAAAGGCTATCTAAAGTTTATTATTTAACTATTATACATAACCACAGAGAAGGAGCACTTTAAATATGTTAAAATCAAAAGTCTTCTTTAAATAAACTGAGTATGACTGAAGTGTTTCAGAACTGGACCAAGTGTAGTTATTTTGTAACTTAGATGAACTCATTTTAGCTTCATTGTTTTCAGGATCTAATTCGTTTTGTAGTGATCTGAATCTCATTTTCTCATTTCAACCAGAGATTTGGTAACCATAACAACAAGGTGGTTTACAACCAGGAGATCTCATTTATGCACAGAAAGTTAAATCGGGCATTGTCTAGTCTAGTCTGGATCTGTGATGTCGCTCATGGAGAAATCTGGAAGTGAGAGAGCGTAGCCCTCAGAAGTGCAGTGCAGAGTGCAGAGCAATGATTCAACCCATCGTGGAAAATAAAAAGTGCTTTTTGAATGCTTAAAGCAGATTTCTAAAATGGCCCCCATCTCCCCGAAAGTGTCTGAACCTCTAAAGGCTTGTGCCAGCAAACAAATTCTGCCAAGATGATGACAAATGTCAGATATTGAACCAGAATCAGAACATTACCTGCACCTGTTTTTTTAGCATTTTTGTGTGTATATTCTTGATCCTGTGTGTATTGGAGAACATATAAAATAAGCTCAAACCTGTACAGAGAAATTCTGATTAAAACAAGTTATCTTTTTTTTTAAAGGTTCTGTAAAAAGCTATTAGTAGGTGAAACAATCATGGCTCTGTGGAGCTGTTTTTCCCCATTAAGTATATAACCCATTGTTTTGTTTGTCATGTAATCTGGATATTTTATTTCAATATTTTGATTTAAAGTACGCATTAATCTGAATTTTTAATAAATATGTTCAGTTGGAGGGTAAGGACTTGATCAAGGCTTGAGGCAGCAGTTTCTGCAGGATCAGTCCAACATGTCCAGCATGAAAACAGGTCAAGCCTAAGATAACTTCATGGTTCTGAGAGAACAGAGGACACAGAAGCACACATGAGCAAAACCAGGTACATTACAGGCAAGAACACATACAAGGTTCTGACAAACATCATGGGACTGTCTTGGTTTCAACATCAGTAAAGTGCCAATGTTGCCAAGGACAGTGTGTTATTTTTAGGCTAATAAGAACATGTGAATGGTAGTTATGATGAAAACTTTGCAAAAAATACATACAAGGAAAGGAATTAACAAGGTTTTTAGCAATAGATGTTGGATGGTGGACGTAAAACTTGCTGTGGACTAGCTATTTTATTGGAGTGCATTCATTGGGCCATTGTGGATTTAAAAAGACCGTTTTTGTTCAAGATGGCTCTGTTCTATCAATGATATGTGGCTTTGAGTGGTGAGTTGCACATTATTTTTCTTTCTGAGTGGTTTGACAAAAGCGCTTACTCTTTCTGTGTCTACAGTTATGATTGTATCCTTGATTGGCATATATCATTGGAAACACATAAGTCTCAGCTTTCAATGATTATAATATGTACTGTATGTGTACACGGAAAAAGCAGATTTGACCAGGAAGTATGTAACATACCGTCAACGGGACGTACTACAGCTAAGGGTTTAAAAATAATAAATTAAGAATAAGCCACTGCCCCCAAGGCAAATTCTTCTGGCTCTAGGTCTGATATAAATTACTCCTGATGAGGATTACAGAATTTGTTTTATGCTGGCTAATCTTCATTAAGAAATCTTTGACACATGTTGTCAACATAGATTGTCTCTCTGAAACTACAAACACCAAGAAGGACATTTCTAAAGACACGTTCACACCGGTCAGCGTGTCCACGCGTCAAATCGCTCAAACAGACGAAAGTTGACGCTATAAAATTAAAACCCAGCTGCTTGTACACTTTGTAGTCCGTTTGACGCATCAGCACGTCACGTCCGGTAGTTGCCCTAACCGGGTTTGGCTAGAGTTAGCTAACATAACAAGAAAGTAAAAAAATAAAAATATTTAACTGCTTACCTAGCACTCCAATATCCTCCGATATCTTCCTCCAAATAAATCCGATCTCTTCCTGTCTTTGTAAAAAGACGAAGACATGTCATAGGCTACAATTCGCGAAAATTACAGACAGCGACGATTAGTTGATCCTCCATTTTGAATGAATGACTTGCCAATCCACGTCAGCAAAAAGAGTCCCTATGATTGGTTGACGCCCCATGTTTGCTGCCCCAAAGTTCAGTTTTCCCAACTTCACGCAGCAGTTGCTCTGACGGTCCGTCAACGCGTCCGAGCAGCAGCTGCGTGAATGCGCTGATGCCAGCTGCGCCGATGCACACGACTTGCTGCGGGGCAGCTTGACACCTACTTGATGCATAGGTACCATAGACTTGCATGTAATCTGGCTGCCCTGCTGCCTGGACACGCTGACCGGTGTGCATGCGCCTTAAGAGACATAACATTCCAGCTGCCTTGTTGGAAATAAAAATGGTGTGCTGGCACATTGGTCTCATGCTATGACACTTTTTATTTGGACAAAATCAGCATTGTTTTTATAAAGCAAAACATGTAATTCATAAATAAAGATGTATCACTGTCAGTGTGACTACAATTGCATGCAAACAAAAACTGACACTAACAAAGTTATTGTTTGAGGAAACCCTCATCAGTTACTGACAGTTTAGATGATATTTAACCATTACTTTTATAATTGTCAGTGTTGTACTTATCTGGGGAATTGTAATAACATGAAACTCGATATGTAAATGTAAAGGTAGATCTTGTCAAATGAAACATAGCCAGACATATTAAAGGAAGAAAATCAGAATTCACATGTGTTTACTGAACTCCCAGACAACAGGAGAGCTTCACAGGTCTCAGGACTGCAACACTATTTTGAAAAGACTTTCTTTTGCTTTTTTTCAGTGAGTGATCGGATTGTAAAAGAAGAATGTAAATTTTGTGACGATGATAAAAATAATGTGAGAACTGTCAAAGCAGTGTGTATTTTCTGTGTTTTTTAAGTTGTAGAATTGTCTGTAATTATTGGTGCCACACTTATTGGCACATCTAGCAATCTAGGTTAGATATGTAAATGTACCTGGCTCAAACTAATCACACACACAAAAAAAAACTAGATTGTTTTCAATTCCTAAGAACGTTATATTTCTGTCTCCCCGAGGTGTAAATATGATGCAGCATAGCTATGGGATGCCGTATGTAAAGTTACATAGTTAGAAATAACACCAATAATTTGAGTAATGTAGCCTGTCAGAAAAGAAAGAAAATTTGGAGTTCATTTTTCTAAGTCATATTTTCACCATGTTATTCATTCATTTATAAATATCACAGTTTATTGCTAAATATTAGCCAGCTAAATATTTAGTTAAGAAGCTAAATGGCCTCCAAACTAAATATTACCTCAGTTTGGAAAGCATTGATACCAATTCCAAAGACAGCAAAAATCCTCTTACATCGCCGTGCAAACCCCTACTGACATATAAGCAAAAGGGAGAAGACGATTCCGGATCTAATGCATCCAATGGAACAATCCTAGCCGCGATTAAAGGCCTACAAAAAATGATGGAGAGCTTCGGTGCTGAAATGAAACAAAACAAACTCTCCATTACAAACATTGCCAGCACTGAAATCTAAGAAAGTAAGGGTAAAAACAAACAGATGGAAAAAGAAATAATTAAAGCCATAAATAATGAATAAACTAAAACAGTGGAAGGCATGGAGAAAAAGCTGACAAACCCAGATTGCTACAGTATAAGAGAAGATGGAATCTGTGCCTTAAAGGCTTGAAAGAGGGTAAAGAAGAAGACACAAAACAAATAGTCGCAGACATCGTTGGAAAGATTCAACCCAACTAGAAGGAGAAGATGGAAATCATTCTGGACAGCGCCTTGGTCCAACCAATGCAAACCGCTTGAGGCAAATCATCATACAGTTCATACAGTGGAGCAGGCACAAAAAGCCTGGCGTTTAAAGGCCTACATGGTTTTATCCATGGACAGCGAATAGTCACAGTAAGAAGGATAGGACCAATGAGTCCCATAATGTGACCTAAGATAAACTTGTTTTTTGAGTTTTGCTACCTACGGTTCTTATTTCCTCTTGGGTAACACACACTTCAAATTCTTAATATACTTCATTATTTTTCTATGTTCAAATTGAAAAGCAAACTTTCACTAAGTTCTGTTAATGCAAAAGAGTTAAGACACATCACGAAAAGAAAAAGCCTTTTCTTATTTTGTAAAGGGGGAAGATACAGGAGACACATTCCAAACATGAGGACAGTAACTTTTGGTCTAGCCAATAAGGAGATGAAGCCTATTTTTGTAATGGCTCTTTAAGATCAGCTGGGGGTTGCTATTTTGTAAAAAAAAAAAAAAAAAAAACACTTCCAGAGCCAAATTATATTGCATAAAAACAATATACTTGGTCGATGGCTAATTCTCACTATTAGTTTAGACAACTTTTATTTTGATAAATATATATGATTATAAATACCTAAATCAAAACAAGACATTATTAGAAGAAATTCATTTACAACTAGATCACCTTAAGTTAAAACATTCTACTAGCAGCATTATAATTGAAGGTGATTTTAACCTTGTCCAAGAGGATTTCTTTGATAGATGGCCTTCTAAATATGACTCATGTCACCCAAATCCAATATTTACCAACTTATGTGATGAACAAAACCTGGTAGATATATTCAAATTCTCATGGTTTCACTCATGCAACAAATCAAAAATAGATCACTGGCTTGTAGCAAATGACCTCATATTATCTTATGACCTTGATTCTGACATCTCTGCTGCTCCCTTGACAGATCATTACCTTATCTCCTTACAAATTATACCAAAAAACACAACTCCAGAAACAGGTAAATACTGGAATTTTAACTCCAGTCTTCTCTGAAATGACACCTACTGTAAAAAAAGGTAAGCAAAAATTATGTATATCAGAACAGTCCAATCCAAAAATGGGAATTCTTAAAATACAAAGTTAGACAACTTTCCGTCTTATTTAGTAAACAACTTAAGAAAGAACTTCAGTTAACAGAATTAGATATTATACAACTTAATTTGCATTGTAATAAACCTAACCTGTCCATCGAAGACAAACAAAACATACTAACCCTTCAACCTGTATTGTTTGACATATACATAGAAAGAGCCAAAGGAGCAATCATCATATCAAGAGCAAAATGGATCGAGCAAGGGAAGAAAAATACAGCTTAATTTTGCAATTTGGAAACAAGAAGACGACAGAATACTATAAAATCCAATAAATAATGTAGAAACTACCAATAAAACCTTAATAGCAGCCAAAATGTTCAAGTTCTATAACAACCTAAATACTTCCAAATTCTCTGAGCAAAACTGATTTCTTAACTATATTGAAGCTTTTATCCCTAAAATAGATTAATCCCAATGGTAGAACTTGATAGTGCCATCAAACGTCTATCTGTTAATGAAGCACCTGGTCCAAATGGACTTACAGGGAATTTTTATCCACATTTCTGGGAAAATAATAAAGTCCTACTGTTTCAAGGTTTCTCAGAAATATTTGAAAAATTTACTCTTCCACTCACTATGAGACATAGAGTCATTATTTATATTCCCAAACCAGGTAAAGACCAGAGGATAATTGACAACAGAAGAACTATCACACTTAGAGATTCAGATTATAAATTGCTTAATTATATATTTACGTTACGTCTTCATTCAGCTATTTTAAATATAATTGCAGAATCACAATACGTTTTTTTAAAAGGTAGATCAGTTCATAACAATATCAGATTGGTAATGGATATAACTGAATATAGAGATTTGATAAATGATGATGGTGTCATTTTATTTCTATAAAGAGTTTGGCAAGGTAGAAGATGAGTTTATTTTTTCAGTTTTAGTCTTTGGCTTTGGAAATAACTTTTTCAGGGACACTATCTGGGCCAGTGAGCCTCGACTCCCTTGATCTGACCCAGTGAGGTTGTCCTACATTCAGGCCCGGCCCTAACCAATTTGGTGTCCTAGGCAAGATTTTAAGTGGCGCTCCCTTGCATCACAGTACAGTACTTGCACTGCTAGTGTACATATATTCACAAGAAACTAGCTTTGTTTTAGACATTGTTTTATTTAAATAAAACAATTGCACATTCAAAGCCAGTCAGCTGGGTCTATTGGAGCAACAGAAGGTCCGCTTGATGCTGCTGCATACCTGCTGGTTTGTGCTGCTGACGTGGAGGCGACAGAGGGACAGAAGAGGAGTATGTGACACCAGTCTAACAATAAACACGATTTAAAAAATACAATAAAATGAAATAATATAAATGAGAAACCTAGAGATAAATACATGATGTAGACCATAGTGTATAATATACAATGTATTTTTTCAGATACAAATTAAATTAGTAATTCATATTAATTAAATTAATTAAATGCTATTATAATTACAATGAAATTCTAATTAGCAGAATGCAAAATAATCAGTAAACTGCAGTATAATATTGTATGTGGGAATGCTAAGTAATGCTCTAACATTAATGATGTGCACTTTAACACAGGTGTAAAGTTTAACATGATAAACAAACTTTATAGACAATATGAGCTGTAACACAGTTAACAGCTGGCATTACAACTACGGAATAATTATTATGATTATTAATGGTATTTTGATTGATTATTACAAGCTGGGAAAACGTGAGATAATGATGCCAATGAAATTAACATGAATACACCTGCTGATTAGATCTAATATTTACACATTTGTCTGAGGAAGGTACTCATATTACTATTTTCCATAATAATAGCGCTAGGCTTATCTGTTAGAACTATTGACTGTTAATATTTTGGTTAGAACTAGCAGATAGCTATTTATAGATTAGCTAACCATGTATGCTCATGGCATTATTGATCATCATTCTGTAACATCAAAAGAATATCATTAACATCATCTTTACTGTAACATTACCTTTGTCTTTGGTGCGCTTTCCTCTTATTTTCTTTATTTCCTCCCCTGGGCAGCAGATAATTTGGGACTCTTTGACATATGAACTTTTTTTTGACACAATAAAAAAACGGAATGGCGGGTAAAAGAAGTCTGATTGGTGGAGGTGGTTTCCCATCCTGCTTTGCGGCGCCTCATGTTTTGTTCTGGTCCTGGTCGCGCCACAGTCAGCAGTATAAATGAAAGTTAGCGCCGTGTAAAGCTCATTACTTCTCCACTCGAAGTACAACAAAAGCGTAAAGTTCCTTATGCAGTTCTGGCGCCCCCAGTGTATACTGCGACCTTAGCATTTACCTATACAGCCTCTGCCACATCTGTGGGTCAGCCTTGCTAGAGGAGACAGTGAGGCTTGATTATCAATCGGTATATGATGGATGTTTAGTCTTGGGAGTGCAGATCAGCTTATGCAACGCTCTGTGTATGCTTTACTCCTTGTCAATTAACATGCCAAATTAAAGCTACTCTTAAAACCACCGAAGGAACCATTTCATCTTTATTTAAGATATTTCCATAACATTTTGGCGCCCAACGTGGACGTCACATATTCCCCCATGGAATCACATAGGCTTCACATGTAATTCCACATTGGTTTTACCCATTTTTTCACATGTCGGCTTTAAATGGAAAACAACATATTGCACATGTGGTTTACATATTATCAAATGGGTTTCACGTGTGAATGTCGATGGGTTTCACAACTTATTACTATGAAAATGTTCCAATTTCACAAGGAAAATGTGTGCAAAACACAGGCGCTCACATAATTTTTTCACAGATCCAACATGTTTTTTAAACATGTTTTCACATGTGAATTTCATATGGGTTAAATATTTTTCACTTCTTTTATTAACATTCTCAGGTTGCCAAGTAGCATGAATCCCACATAACAGGTCAGAATTAAAAAAAATCTGTTTAGGATGATTGTATGTTTTTAGAAGTGCAGCGTGCCTTTTCATATGTTATCTGTTTAATAACTGTAATAAAGGTCCCAAAGATAGTGCTGGATCCAGGAACAGGTTTCTGTAGGCTAAAGCATCCCAGTCTCCCCTCCCTCTGCAGTGTCACCAGCATTTGGGTGAAATGAGGGCCTGTAAACCTTCTAGTGGCAGTCTGAAAATGTCCTGACTGTACATCCGTGTTTCAACGTATTGCTCTCAATCTAGTGTGGGTTTTCTTTTTTCTTTTTACCCCCCAGGTTGCGTAAGTCGGCAGAAGCAGCAGCGTCCGTCAGAGCTCTGAGCGGGAGGATG
Organism: Valencia hispanica; assembly: GCA_963556495.2. Classification (NCBI taxonomy): domain Eukaryota; kingdom Metazoa; phylum Chordata; class Actinopteri; order Cyprinodontiformes; family Valenciidae; genus Valencia; species Valencia hispanica. Next base: position 41,085,816 of record OY747717.1, read on the forward strand.
GAGGGGAGCGAAGGGGAAGAGAATGAGAGCAGCTCGGTGTGGAAACAGTTTCAAGCCAAGGCTAAGCCGCTGCTCAGTCCCAAGCTGGGCAGCCGAGAGCCGGAGGAGCCGAGCAAGCGGAGCATGTGGATGTTCAAGAAGACGAAGCGGAAGGAGAAGGTCGCTCTGGATCGGGTTATCTCTTCCTCCCAGCCCGACCTGCTCTTCTCCTCTCAGGTGGACGTGAAGCTGCAGGAGGTTCCGCTCTGCGGCAAAGCGGAAGGGAGCAGCTCCTTTCTCGGCCCGGAGAAGCTGCACTCGTCCATCAAGCGCAGGTCAACCGGGGCGAGCAAACCCACGGTGGCTCAGCTGGTTCAGTCCCACCACAAGAGCTCCTCATTGGGGTCTGCGTGCCTGGAGAGGCTGACGGAGCCTCCGAGCGGCAGCCGCGGGGGCGACGCGGCCACACCGGAGGGGGCAGCGGGGGGAAGCCGCCTGGAGAGGAGGCATGGGCAGGAGGTGAGTCCTGATGGGCTCGGCTCGGGTTTGTGGATGCCCAGACATCCGATTTTACTGGAACTTTTACTGAAGGATGTTCAGTGTGAATGGGTGTCAACGTGTTTCCCAGAAGGAGGAAACACACAACTAAACCAGTATTATAAATAAACTACAACGAAAATAATAAAACGCAACCCTAAATCATTTTATGATATGTTTCAAAGTAGCAGCTGATAACTTTAGTTATTTAGGTATTGATTACTCCTGTGTTTAGACTGTGAGAACAGTGAGAACATCCGTTTCCTGATTGATTGATTCATTTGTCACTTAGTCAGTTCTGTTCCAAAGGTCTTAAATATGATCAAATCAAATCAACTGCATTTCTCTGGGATGTATAGGTGTTAAAACATTAAATATATGTAAATAGGCTACATGAAAACAAAGTGATAAAACATCAAGCAGAGGGATTATATAATGAGTGCAGTAGCCTAATGACAAACGCATAATTTAGCAGCAGTTCGGCATATTTACAGCTTGAGGCAGGAAGCCTGGCAGCACTGTGGTGGTTAGTTTACCTTTTAGTGTTGTGGTACAGTTTCCCTGATGGCAGTAGGTCAAACAGTTAACAGACGGTGTGAGGAGTCTCTGACAATGTTCTACTGAAAAAGCTACCTGGACAGAGAGGGTAGGATCTGATTCAGGACACTCCAAAGATCTTTTCAGCTCCCCTCGCTATCCCGTCCATGTGATGAGGATGCTGGTGAGGAGTATGTTTCAGTTTCCTTAGAAATTGTAATCTCTGCTGGGTCAGTTTCAGCATCCCAGTGATGTTCATCTGCCGGGTCAGTGGTTTCCAAACCTTTTCTACTGGGCCCTCCTTTGGTTTATAAGAACATTTTGGCACCCCTCGGCACACACACAACTTCTAACTAGACACACATTTAGTTTTCAAACTCCAATTTATTTCACACCTCTAAGCACCTTTTGAACAAATAAAAGGTTAACAGCAATAAATTACAGGTTGCCCAAAAAAACTACAACCACTTTCAAATTACAAAGCAACAAAGTATAGTGTGATTGTTTTAAGTTTAACTTTTGTATTTTTTCTGTGTAGCAATATTCAACTTTGCTATCTGTATGTTGTTGTTTTTTTAATGCCTCTGTACCAGATGGCTTTAAAAACATCAACTCTATGAGAGGAAAAAAGCTAAAGGTGTGCTGTGGAAGAATAACACATTTAATCCTCACATTTTATCAGTGACCAATGTGAGCATTATCAGTGCTGCAGATCTTGTCAAACCTGTGCTACAGCTGTGAGACTGTCACTTTGAGTGTCATGTTGCGTATTTTAAAGGACCCAAAGGGAGCAACAATGAAATTTAAATAATTTAATAATTAACAAAAACAAGGAACAAAACGTACTGAACTTGGAGAACCAAAAATACTGGGATGAGGAAGGAAAAACAGGAACTGGGCAGGAATCAGGAACAGGCAGGGAAAGAATGATGACAGACCAGCGAGTAGTGACTGAATGAGAGAAGAATTTATACTGGGGAGACCAATGACCAATTAGGGGAATCAGATGCAGGTGAGAGGGAGAGAGCAGGTGGAAACAATCAGCTGGAAAGAGAGGTAGAATGGTAGGGAGACAGAAAACTCTTAACTAAAATAATAAGTCTAGGAAGGGGACCTAAGGAAACACTAGAGAGCAGAAGAAAAAAATTAATTAGGAAACTATCTAGAGGGAATAAACTAAGGAAACAAATGAGGACACAAACAAAAAGGTGAAAATATCTAAGAGCAAGCAGAAGAAACAGAAACAATGAAGTGCAAGAATAAACTAATAAAGACAAGGAATAATCTTAACATGAAAAAACTAGATAAGGAAAAGAACTAAGTTAAAACACAAACAGGAGGGAACAAAACAAGAGAGCAGATTAGGGTACAGAGGGGAAGGAGATTAAGTGGAAGGAAAACAAAGCAAAATCCAGAGAACCTGACAGAGAACCTTGTGTCTTGGGCAACGGATGCAGAGAACCTTGTGTCTTGGGCAACGGATGCAGAGAACCTTGTGTCTTGGGCAACGGATGCAGAGAACCTTGTGTCTTGGGCAACGGATGCAGAGAACCTTGTGTCTTGGGCAACGGATGCAGAGAACCTTGTGTCTTGGGCAACGGATGCAGAGAACCTTGTGTCTTGGGCAACGGATGCAGAGACCCTTGTGTCTTGGAAACCGGCGTCGACTAAGGGGGCCTTGGTAGGACGATGGGAACCCTCGAGAGGACGGAGTGGAGGACCCTCGAGAGGACAGAGTGGAGGACCCTCGGAGAGGAGTAGAGGACCCACGACGTCGCGCTGAGGATCCACGACGTCGCGCTGAAGCCGAGGTTGTGTCCCTCTGGAGACCCTTGGCAGAGTCAGGAGCTAGAGGCGTGTCCTCCGGAACACCCCCTGCAGAGTCAGGAGCTAGAGGCGTGTCCTCCGGAACACCCCCTGCAGAGTCAGGAGCTAGAGGCGTGTCCTCCGGAACGCCCTCTGCGGAGTCAGGAGCCAGAGGCGTGTCCTCCGGAACGCCCTCTGCGGAGTCAGGAGCCAGAGACGTGTCTTCCGGAACACCCCCTGCGGAGTCAGAGGCCAGAGGCGTGTCCTCCAGAACACCCTCTGCGGAGTCAGAGGCCAGAGGCGTGTCTTCCTGAACACCCCCTGTGGGAACAGGAGTAGGATCCAGGGGCGTGTAGCGTCTCCTCTAAATGGAGGCGCCGTATGCCTCAAACAAGTCTTCCATCATTCCAGACTAATTCTGGAACTCTTGAAAAAAATAGTGCGAACTCCTCTACCATGATTGTATTAAGTAATGGTAGAGCGTCTGGAGGAGGAGCGGAAGGTGGGACCTGAGGCTGGCTGGGAGCCGGGACCGGAGACTGGTCGCACCGGGTTTGCGCAAGGTGGGGATCCGGGAAGCGCGGGTGCAGGTGGGCGGCGTCTGCAGCCGGAAGCTCACAGCCTCGAGACACCAGGGCAGGAGGTGGGTCACTCCGGCCGAGAACAGGGAGCGGACCCCGGAAACACAAGTCCAGACGCTCAGCATCCGCAACCGGCTTGCTGCTCCGGGAAACCGGGACTGGAGACTGGTCGGTCTGAAGACCGTGGAGCTGGGCAGGCATCTGGGGAACTGGGAAGTTGTCCACCGGACCCTCCTGGAATGCTGTGGGAGCAGCCCGTGGACGGTGGCGGCGGGAAGACTCAGGAGCGAGAGGACAGACTGCCCCATTCCTCCGTGGCCCTACGCCGGGCGGAGAGTAGGCCAATCTGGTACCAACAAAGGGTGAGTCTTCCACTAAGCCCTGACTGCAGCACCAATCGACCAGTCTCATCCATTCATCCTTTGTATGATGGTATACTGCTGGGTCTAGCTGGCTGGTCCTTTCTGTCATGTTGCGTATTTTAAAGGACCCAAAGGCAGCAACAATGAAATTTAAATAATTTAATAATTAACAAAAACAAGGAACAAAACTTACTGAACTCTGAGAACCAAAAATACTGGGATGATGAAGGAAAAACAGGAACTGGGAAGGAATCAGGAACAGGCAGGGAAAGAATGATGACGGACCAGCGAGTAGTGACTGAATGAGAGAAGAATTTATACTGGGGAGGAAATGAGGAAGTGAGAGGAGACCAATGACCAATTAGGGGAATCAGATGCAGGTGAGAGGGAGAGAGCAGGTGGAAACAATCAGCTGGAAAGAGAGGTAGAATGGTAGGGAGACAGAAAACTCTTAACTAAAATAATAAGTCTAGGAAGGGGACCTAAGGAAACACTAGAGAGCAGAAGAAAAAATTAAAAGTCGGTTGCCACCCGCCAATAAAACAAAAAAAAAGAAGAAAAAAGAAGAAAAAAATTAATTAGGAAACTATCTAGAGGGAATAAACTAAGGAAACAAATGAGGACACAAACAAAAAGGTGAAAATATCTAAGAGCAAGCAGAAGAAACAGAAACAATGAAGTGCAAGAATAAACTAATAAAGACAAGGAATAATCTTAACATGAAAAAACTAGATAAGGAAAAGAACTAAGTTAAAACACAAACAGGAGGGAACAAAACAAGAGAGCAGATTAGGGTACAGAGGGGAAGGAAATTAAGTGAAAGGAAACAAAGCAAAATCCAGATAACCTGACATTGAGGTCATTTTCAGTGTTTACCTTTGATCTGTGTTTTGTCTTGGTTGAGGCCATTGCAAAAAAATCCCTCTTACATAGGTAGGATGTGGCAAAAGGCAGAAATATGACAGTGGGTAGTCTTTCTCCACTCCAATCCAAAGTGCATTGACTTGAGGTGAGATCAATAAACTGTTTCTCTGATGTGCTGAAGTCAGCAGGTGGTGTTGCACTGAAGGGGTCTCGGATCCAGTCATGTTCTTTGGAATCCTGTGGCAGAAAATATCTAAGGAAATGTTTCTGAAAAGCAGAGATGTAGTTTACAAGTTTTTGTCTCACTTGTTTTTGTGCTCCAGATGTTTGATCTCCAAGCGTCTTAGCTTGTTAGGCTTGAAACTAGCACTATAAGTCTAACAGCACACTGTGGTCTCTCCTCATTGCCTACCATTGTGCAGGTGAAACCGAACACAAGATCTGCTTCATCATGCTTTCTACTCTTTGGCTTGGAAGGAAGTTGGTTTGCAAGCATATTTGGTAATGCTTCATCTTCTGTCTTGCGTTTATGCGGGAACTCCATCAAAAACGTGTCTATAATGCTAGCAGTGTCCCATGATATGAATTTTTTCTAATTCAAACCTTGCACACCCCTGGAATTCCAATTCAATTCAAATTCAAAAATACTTTATTGATCCCAGAGGGAAATGAAGTGTTGGTATAGCTCAAATAATTAATCCTTTAAGGAGTTGTTATAGATGATGATGGCTGTGGGCAGGAAGGATTTCCTGTAGCGGTCTGTATTGCAGCGAAACTGAAGAAGCCTCCGAATGAAGACGCTCTGTTGTTGTATGAACGTCTCATGAAGAGGATGCTCAGGGTTGTCCATAATATGGCCCTGCACGCCACCCACTTTGGGAACCACTGCAATTGGTGCTGACATCAGATATCTGTACTCCAAGGAGTTTTATGGTATCCATTCTCTCCACTGCACAGTTGCTAATGCAGAGCGGCATTCGTCCAGATTGTGTGGGGAAGGTCAATGATCTGTTCCTTTGTTTTGTCCACATTGAGCATCAGCTTGTTGTCTCTGTACCAGGTATATAGCTGGTTGACTTGATCCCTTTTCATTGATTCATCATTCCCACGAATGAGTCCCACAACTGTGGTGTGCTTTGCATTTTTATTGATTAGGATTTCTCCCTGTGCGGATACACAGTTTTGTGTTAGTAGTGTGAACAGCAATGGACCGAGCACACAACACTGAGGGACCCTGGTGAAGTAATGGAAGTTGGAGACCTTCATATCAAAGCAGACTCACTGTAGTCTCTCAGTAAGGAGGTTCAGAATCTAGAGACAAGTGACAGTGTTCAGAATGAGCAGGAGGAGTTCCTCTATTTGTCTTAATTGTGGCATTAAATTCTGAGCTAAAACCAATGTGGAGGATTTTGGCATAGGTGTCTTTCCTGTCTAAATGAGGGACTATTTTGTGCTGAGTGGTATCGCTTTCCCTGTTGAGAGTTTGAGGTTATAGTATTTATAGAAGCATTGCATGCCTGAGCTTTATTAAATTAATTATGATGGGAAACAAAGGTTTTAGATTCATACATAGACTGTTATTGATTACATTATTGAGTACAGTTCCTTAAGTGTCATACTCAACGGTAACGATTGTGTGGTTTTGGCTTCTGTGTAATTTTCTAGTCCCTTTATACTTGAGATCCACAGCAATTAGGAAACACCCTATTTCACTAGCAATGCCCACCACAGTGTGAGCTTACTGATTCTGTCCATGTTAAAGGCGAGAGGGTGAAGTTAAAGGTAGATAAGAAGATTGAGCTCTGTGGGGAAGATTAAGCCTAAGAAGAATAAAACCTTTTTAATTTTTGTGAACAGGGATAAGTGCGATGAAGAGAAGGGGTAAACAGGAATGAGGATGATGAATAAGATACAGAGAGATTTAAAAAGAGTGGAGGATATGTGGGATATAAAAAAGTTTTAAAGTATAAACGGATGAGTAGACATCGAGGGATCAATGACATGAAAAGGGGTTTTAAAAAGTGGTGAGAGAGATTAGTTGGACAAAATGTTATTGTACGGATGTATGAGGATCTTCTGTTGGATGAAAAGGGTAATAATGAGGAATGAGGCAGATGAGTGGGATGAAAAGAGGTTTTGGAAGAAAAGAGCTGTAAAGGTATTTAAGTGTCATAAAAAGGGATGAGAAAGATTGATGTGATCAAAATGTGTTGTAAGGAGGGACAAGAATGCTGAAAAAGATTTTCTCAGGTTTCTACCCCCCTCAGCTCCACAGATGCAGACTCAGGTGTCTAGCCCTGCAGAACGGCTGCTGAGGCTCATCTCTTTACAACTGAGTGCACAAACGGATCCACAAACTAACATCTGTTGACAATACCTATTGAGCTGTTACTTCTGAATTTTAACTGATATGAAGAACTAACTTGTCAACTTTCTTCCACAACATTGAAGAGCAGGAGGAAGTTCATTTTGGAAGCAGGCCTGACATGAGAAACAGCTCAACGTCATGAAAACTGAATTATATATATTATAAAGTATAAAGTCCTAGCTCAATCTTTATGAAACCTTAATAAAAGAAAAAAAATTTTTTAAGAATGCTGATTGCTTCAACATGGGGCTAAGTGGGAAACTGGAGGCAGTCTCACATCTGGAGGAAATTAAAAAGCTGGGCAATGAGTGGGATTGGGAACATTAGTTTCATACTTCCTAAACACAGAGGCCTGCAAATGTTAGGGAGAATTTATTTAACAGCTATTTTTACATTTTTCTTTAATGTTCTGTAAAACCGTTAATTCCTCTATGTTGGAATATGAATCATCGCTGTCTTTTATATGGTTACAAAGATGTAAAGAACCAAGAAGCAAAAAAAAAAGTATTTCTCCTCACTGGGCTGCGATGGATGTAAGATGTTTGTCTGAAGCAGAGCTCGACAGTGTCGGCATTTCCTGGGGAATGTCAGAAAGCCACAGCCTGGAGCTGTGTGGTACTGAGACCCTGCTAGAGCGAACCAGCAGGCCTTGGAGGAAAAAAGGAAACAACTTGTCTGCAACAGGTTTTTCTTGACTTTGCACACAAAAATCGACCCAGAAGTTATTATGTTACATCTTATAGCTTTAATAGCACCAGCAGGTTATTATTAAAGCAGCTGTTCCTTCTAACTCTGACTGCTCATGGATATTTTTGTTTAGCTGTTTCTCTTTTTTTTCCTATTTATCCAGATAAAGACTCTGAAAATTGAACTTGGGTTTAGCCCCAATAGATATGTCCGGTACCATGCACAACAGCATAACTTTGTGGGTGGACTTTTCTTTCCAGTTCTTCTGATTTGTCTAAACCAGTGGTTCCTAAACTCATCACCTTCTGACTCAGAAAATGAGGGTGAAACACCCTTGTGAACCAAACTATTGGATGAACATTTTTACTAAATCAGGTAAACAGGGTTGTAATAACTGCATAAACAGCCTATATATATATATATATATATATATATACCAACTAATCATTGTGGGGGATTTCAACATCCATCCTGACAACCCCCAACATAGACGAGCAAAAACATTAAGTGACACTCTTCATAAAGTCGGCCTGACCCGGCATGTCAAACAACCAACGCACAATCGAGGACACACTCTGGAATTAATTATTAGCAAAGTTTTAAATATCTCCAACATCTCAGTTATTGATAATGCATTATCTGACCATTTCTGTGTTTTCTTTGAAAGCACCAGCTCAGCTAAACTGTCTTGTCACAGTGAGACCACCATAAAAAAAACATTTTTAAGGGGACAGTTCAGTTGAAACCTTTAAACAAATTTACTCTCCCACCTCACCCCAATCCCCTTCATCCTCCAACACAAACTCAGTAAACAAGCTGGTAAATAACTATCTCTCTAATATTTCAGACATCACTGAAACCATTGCTTCAACTGAAGTTAAATTAGTCTTGGCTAGAAAGAAGTCTCCGTGGGCTAGAGATCCACTGGTAGGTAGTGAAAAAGGGGAGTGTCGACGAGCCGAGAGAAAATGACAGAAAACTTGACTCAAGGTTCACTGTGAGATCTACAAAGACATACTGAAAATATATCACATAACTTTGAAATACGCAAGGGAATCGTTCTTTTAGGAAATCATTAACAGAACCATTATTAATTCATAGACTTTATTTGCATCACTTCTGCCTCAAAACTGTCCCAACACAATCTGGACAAACTGCATTTTATAGCCGCTGTCTTCAAGACCTGCCATGCATCACTGTATATGATTTCCAGCAGATAAAAAAAACAACACACAGTGACATCTGTGACCAAGCGGGTGAAGGACTTTAAGCTAATCAACTTTATTCATGATTATGAAGTGTTTATCTAACAGCGGTACCATCGTCAAAATGCAGTGAAACAGATTTATTATTATGTTAGTCTGCTTAAGATACTGATAATGACAGTTTAACATTCCATGAATATTAAGCTCACGTTCAGCACAGAAATGTATTTGTACTCTTTGACATAAATGCATTGCTACTTATATTGTGTTTTCTTAGGTTAGCATTAGCTGTATTTGCTAAAAAGCCACAACTACTTCTCTTTTTCACTCTTTCCAACAAGCATGACAGAAGAAGTGACAGTAAGGGCAAGCCGCCTCATATCCATGAAGAAGAGAGAGACCCCGCATACTTACACCGAGAGAATAGTTGTTCCAATGAAATAAAACGTCTGAAAAATGTCTGAATTCCAAAAACTAAAACCAAACAAACCTTGAAGAAATCATTAACCAATCAAGCTCCTCCTCTTGCTGCTTTGATATCCTACCCACAGCTTTCCTTTAGAAAGTTTTCCCTGTCATTGGGTCTGATCTGATTTAAATAGTGAACTCATCCCTCCTGTCAGGTGTCTTCCCCCAGGCTTTAAAAACAGCAGTTATCAAACCACTACTAAGGAAGAACAACCTGGACAACATGTTAATGCAGAACTACAGGCCAAACTCTAATCTTCCATTCATCAGTAAGATTATTGAAAAAGCTGTGTTTCAACAGTTAAATAGCTTCATAACAATGACCAACTGCTTTGATGTTTTTCAGTCTGGTTTCCATCCTCACCACAGCACTGAGACTGTCCTCATCAAAGTTTTCATTGACATCTGCATAAATACAGACTGTGGTAGAACCACAGTGCTGGTTCTGTTGGACCTCAGTGCAGCATTTGACACTGTTGATCATCATATACTATTGGAACGACTGGAGAGTTGGGTCTGACTCTCTGGTACAGTACTTGGCTGGTTTGAGTCTTACCTTAAGAACCGGGACTTCTTTGTTTCAAAAGGCAATTTTTCACCAGAACAGACAGAAATCACATGTGGGGTGCCCCAGGGCTTCATCCTGGGGCCCCTCCTATTTAATACATACATGCTGCCGCTAACCCAGATTATAAAAACCAATAAGATTAGCTGCCATAACCATGCAGATGATTCTCAGCTTTACATTACGATGTCACCAGGTGACTTTGAACCCATTCAAACACTAAGTGAATGCATTGAGAAAATCAATAGATGGATAATCTACAGCTGAATAGAAACAAAACTGAAGTAATTATCTTTGGACCCTAAATAGGAACGATCAAGTGTCAGCACGCAGTTTCAGTTAATACAGCTAGAAACTACTGATCAGGCCCGAAATCTAGGTGTGGTAATGGACTCAGACCTGAACCTCCAGGGTCACATAAAGGCAATAACAAGGTCAGCCTTCTAGCACCTGGAGAATATATATAGGATTAAAGGACTGATGTCGCAACAGCGTTCTCACAGGTCTGCCTAAAAAGTCAATCAGACAGCTGCAGCTGATCCAGAACGCTGCTGCTGGTGTCCTCAGTAGAACCAGGAAAGTTGAGCACATCACCCTAGTTCTAAAGTCCTTACACTTGCTCCCTGTAGCTCAGAGAATAGACTTCAAAATACTTTTACTAGTTTATAAATCATTGAAGGGCTTAGCACCAAAGTATATTGAAGATCTGTTGTCACTATACCACTAAGGTCTTCCAACTCTAGTTTACTAATCATCCCTAGAATTAGAACCAAACATGGAGAAGTGGCTTTGAGTTTCTATGCTTCTATTATCTGGAACAAACTTCTGAAACACTGAGTTCCTTTACATCAAAGCTAAAAACTCATCTGTTTAGAGCTGCTTTTGAGTAAGCAATTAATAATAGCTGGAATGTGATATGTTTAAATGTATCATTTGTTTTGTGTCCTTAATGTTGTAAGCATGGGAAAAACTTAATAGCCTCCTTTCAGCCAGCTGACCAGCAATGTTGAGCAATAGGTTGGGGAGGGGCAACAATGTGGTATTTTTTGCTCCATCCAGCTGGAGAAAATTGCTCACTCCAGAACTTTCTCTGGCAGCTCATCAAGAGGAATTCATGACTGAATACAGAGAGCTGAAGTAAGCTTCTCGTTCTGGGCAGCTAGGCTGTGCTCGAGACAGGGGGAAGAGCTCAGTCCTTCTGGAGAGCATAGAGTCGGTGATGTAAGTTTGGGTGTCTGAGCAGGAGGCCTTCTAAAATGAAGCTTTTACAAGCATACTGTCCTGGAAGAAGACCCAGGACAGACCCAGAGTTTGTTGAACACACCATATGTCCCTTCTAGACCTGGAAACCCTGCTAGAAGTTAGAGTGTCACTGGAAAATACTCATTGTCTTGTCTCTCTGCTCTTTACTGCTTAAAAATACTGGACATTAGCTTTGAGATACTCAAAATTAATCATTTCATGTGTGGGACATTCTGGCCTTAAAAGTCCAAACGGTGTAGACAAAACTTCCTTTGTCTGTACTTGCTGGCCTGAAATCTCTGTGTAACCTGATGAGGCTGTTGTCCTGTTTTCTTTAGTCATACCCTGAAGTGCACCCTTTTAGTTACTCCTAATCCACAGGGGAAGGATTATAATCCAGCCAACCAGCGTGGCTCATTGCTGTCCTTCTGTTTTTTTTTTCATTCAGCAACTTGACTTGGTCTCTTGGGTTTCTTCTAGTCCGGAGTTGTCTTTGAGACATCCTCGGTTTCTTTGCTTTTCTCTATTTCACACATCAGTGTTGAACTTTATTAACTTTTTTTTGTGAGACATCCTCTTGTGTTGTCCCTGACCCTGGCTCTTTCAATAAGCGAAGCCCCAGTGGCACAGCCCCGTCTCGCGATCCGAAGGTTTCTTCGCTGTGCCTCTGCAGATGACCCCTTCTGCCTCGCCTCATCATGCGAACGCCTGCTGTCGGTAAGGGATTCCCTTCTAATTAGTTAGTCCTTTTTTTTTTTACAGCGTGCGCTAAATGAGTTATTCTTTGTTTCTAGCGTAAATCCACTGGTGAGTGTGGAAAACTGCAGTTATAATAGACAGAAGGAAAGTAAAAGTGGCTGAAGTGAAACTAACATTTTCAGTCTCAGTCATGCATATCCAAATCATGCCTTAGATCAGTGATTCTCAACCGGGGGGCACGGACACGCTCCTGGGGGGCACCAGTAGGCAACAGGATGGGAGGAAAAAAACAGAAAAAGCAGTTTTGTCGATCATGAGCGCAAATGCAGGTGATAAGCGGTTTCAGCGAGTCACATGAAGTTCGCTGGCTATCCGGGGGGGGGGGGGGTTGTATGAGCTGCGAGAGGAGGTGAAGTGGTTTTTGACATAAATCAAATCAGATCTGGTGAAGCATCTGAATGACACTATGTGGCTTGCGTCTCTGTCCTATTTGATCTATATTTGACCGCTTGAATGTCCTTAAACTGTCTTTGCAAGGCTCCTTGCAGACAAAGTGCACACCTTCACAGTAAAACTAGACCTCTGGCATGGCCGCATCAGTGGAGGGAATTGCAACATGTTCACCAGCCTTGTAGACTTTATCACTGATGCAGGCACGTCACACGATTTCTCCTCCCTATTTCAATCAGCGTCTGAGCGCCTGTCAGCAATGAGAAAACTATTTGCGACGTACTTTGAAGATGATTATCGCTCTTTTGCGTGGGTTCAAGATCCGTTTGTGTGCACAGCTGTCCTCTTTTCCCCGGACATGTCCACTTTTCGTGTGCTGTCCGGGGCATCCGGGAGGAGTTGCAGTATACAGGTCCTTCTCAAAAGATTTGCATATTGTGATAAAGTTCATTCTTTTCCATAATGTAATGATAAAAATTTCATATATTTTAGATTCATTGCACACCAACTGAAATATTTCAGGTCTTTTATTGTTTTAAAACTGATGATTTTGGCATACAGCTCATGAAAACCCAAAATTCCTATCTCAAAAAATTAGCATATCATGAAAAGGTTCTCTAAACGAGCTATTAACCTAATCATCTGAATCAACTAATTAACTAAACACCCGCAAAAGATTCCTGAGGCTTTTAAAAACTCCCAGCCTGGTTCATTACTCAAAACCGCAATCATGGGTAAGACTGCCGACCTGACTGCTGCCCAGAAGGCCATCATTGACACCCTCAAGCAAGAGGGTAAGACACAGAAAGAAATTTCTGAATGAATAGGCTGTTCCCAGAGTGCTGTATCAAGGCACCTCAGTGGGAAGTCTGTGGGAAGGAAAAAGTGTGGCAGAAAACGCTGCACAACAAGAAGAGGTGACCGGACCCTGAGGAAGATTGTGAAGAAGGATTCCAGACCTTGGGGGACCTGCGGAAGCAGTGGACTGAGTCTGGAGTAGAAACATCCAGAGACACCGTCCACAGGCGTGTGCAAGAAATGGGCTACAGGTGCCGCATTCCACAGGTCAAGCCACTTTTGAACCAGAAACAGCAGCAGAAGCGCCTGACCTGGGCTACAGAGAAGGAGCACTGGACTGTTGCTCAGTGGTCCAAAGTACTTTTTTCGGATAAAAGTAAATTTTGCATGTCATTCGGAAATCAAGGTGCCAGAGTCTGGAGGAAGACTGGGGAGAAGGAAATGCCAAAATGCCTGAAGTCCAGTGTCAAGTACCCACAGTCAGTGATGGTCTGGGGTGCCATGTCAGCTGCTGGTGTTGGTCCACTGTGTTTTATCAAGGGCAGGGTCAATGCAGCTAGCTATCAGAAGATTTTGGAGCACTTCATGCTTCCATCTGCTGAAAAGCTTTATGGAGATGAAGATTTCATTTTTCAGCACGACCTGGCACCTGCTCACAGTGCCAAAACCACAGGTAAATGGTTTACTGACCATGGTATTACTGTGCTCAATTGGCCTGCCAACTCTCCTGACCTGAACCCCATAGAGAATCTGTGGGATATTGTGAAGAGGAAGTTGAGAGACGAAAGACCCAACACTCTGGATGAGCTTCACGCCGCTATCGAAGTACCCTGGGCCTCCATAACAGCTCAGCAGTGCCACAGGCTGATTGCCTCCATGCCACGCTGCATTGAAGCAGTCATTTCTGCAAAAGGATTCCCGACCAAGTATTGAGTGCATAACTGAACATAATTATTTGAAGGTTGACTTTTTTTGTATTAAAAACACTTTTCTTTTATTGGTCGGATGAAATGCTAATTTTTTGAGATAGGAATTTGGGGTTTTCATGAGCTGTATGCCAAAATCATCAGTTTTTAAACAATAAAAGACCTGAAATATTTCAGTTGGTGTGCAATGAATCTAAAATATATGAAAGTTTAATTTTTATCATTACATTATGGAAAATAATGAACTTCATCACAATATGTTAATTTTTTGAGAAGGACCTGTAGACTGATGAAAATGTCCGGGTTTTTATTGTATTCATAGGACCATACTTAAACTGACTGGTGTGATGCATGCAGTATGACAGCCTTTCTCTCATGTAATGTCCTCCCGAACTGGTTCTGATTCGTTTATTGACGCCACAGACAGCAAGCTGTGCACCAAGCAGCGCCACGCTGCATGCATTGCACAGCACAGCGCAGCTCTGCGCCAAGTTGCACCGCACCGGGTTATCCTGCATTGCGCAACTCAATTTTGCAATTTATTGCTGTTTACAAGAAGTCAAAGCACAAGCTTCATGCACGAACCACAAAATATATACCGTCCAGTCACAACAAATGGGTGGCGGAGTGCACCATTCACATTAACTGGCATGTGTGTTTCTGTGTGACAAAAGTGGCAAATATCCCAAAGATCACATGAACATTAAAACTATAAAAAGCCTGAGCAAAGTGAGAGTTGATCTATAATCTGACTGTGGAGGATGAAGATGCAAACTAAACAGAGTAAGCACTTTTTTATTTTGTTTTTTAGTCTGCAGCTGTTTACTTTTATTACACTGAAAAGAAAATAATACTTGTTTTCTCAGAAGATTATTTCAGATTTTTCTTCAGTTTTTGTCCAGTGCAATTTAAAAAGTAAACTAATATTGTTGTTGGTAACTTTTTTAATTCAGAAGAGTAACTATTTCTATTATAATTTATTTCCAGAGATTATAAAATAATTTTTCTACTTGTGAAAGGCTTTTTGAAGTTTGTTATTTAACTAATCTTTTCTAACCACATTGAGAATGCACACTTTAAATATGTTAAAATCAAAAGTCTTGGCCAAGTCCTGAAATTTCAATTCAATTCAATTCAGTTTATTTTTATAGCGCCAATTTAAAACAGATTTCATCTCAAGGCACTTAACAAGAAGTCATTTCAATACATTTATACAAACATTCCAATCAGTTAAAAAGTTTCCTATTTAAGGAATCCCAGCAGATTGCGTCAGTCATTGGCGTGAGGTTGGGCCCCGTTGACGCAGACTTTCCAACCACAGCAATCCTTCAGCAATCCCTCATACTGAGCAAGCATGTAGCGACGGTGGAGAGGAACAACTCCCCTTTAACAGGAAGAAACCTCCAACAGACCCAGGCTCAGTAGGAGCGGCCATCTGCCAAGACCGTCTGGGGATAACAGGACACAGTGGATGTTCAGTTACTGGGGGGATCATCCCAGTCGATGCCCCCCGTCCAACAGGGCATTGCAGCCAAGCAGGATACCAGACCAGGTATATCTTCTATGGAGAGAAAAACACTGAGAGAAAACAAAGTTAACAGTCGAAATAACAAAATGTACTGTAATACAACTGGAGAGTAGTAGGAGAAAAGGAAGTAGCAGAGGGAAGAAAATTGGTACGTCTGTCCTCCAGCAGTCTAAGCCTATAGCAGCATAACTACAGAGATAGCTCAGGATGACCTTAGCCACTCTAACTATAAGCTTTATCAAAAAGGAAAGTTTTAAGCCTGGCCTTAAAAGTAAACAGAGTGTCTGCCTCACGGACTAAAGCTGGGAGCTGGTTCCACAGGAGAGGAGCCTGATAACTAAAAGATCTGCCTCCCATTCTACTTTTAGAAATCCTAGGAACTACAAGTAAACCTGCAGTCTGAGAGCGAAGGGCTCTGTTAGGAACATAAGGAACAATTAGATCTCTGATGTATGATGGAGCTTGATTATTAAGGGCTTTGTATGTAAGAAGAAGGATCTTAAATTCTATTCTGGATTTAACAGGGAGCCAATGAAGGGAAGCTAAAACAGGAGAAATGTGATCTCTCTTTTTAATATTCATCAAAACTCTTGCTGCCGCATTTTGGATCAACTGAAGGCTTTTAATGGCATTTTGTGGACTTCCTAGTAAAGAATTACAGTAGTCCAGCCTTGAGGTAACAAATGCATGGACTAGTTTCTCAGCATCACTCTTGGACAGGATGTTTCTAATTTTAGCAATATTCTGGAGGTGAAAGAAAGAAATCCTAGAAACCTGTTTAATATCGGATTTAAATGTCAAGTCTCGGTCAAAAATAACGCCGAGGTTCTTTACGTTATTACTGGGGGCCAATTTAATGCCATCCAGATGAAGTGATTGACTAATCAGTTTCTGTTTAAGAACTTCTGGTCCAAAGACAGCAACTTCTGTTTTGTCAGAATTTAAAAGCAAAAAGTTTAGGGTCATCCATGTTTTTATGTCTTCCAGACATGCCTGTAATCTACCTAACTGACTGGGTTCATCAGGATTTATGGATAAATATAGTTGTGTATCATCTGCATAGCTGTGGAAATGTATCCCATGCTGTCTAATGATTCTACCAATTTGGAGCATATATATGGTGAACAGAATTGGTCCAAGCACAGAACCCTGTGGAACTCCACAAGTAACCCTTGAGAGTGAAGAAGATTTATCATTTAGATGAACAAACTGGAATCTATCAGACAAATATGATTTAAACCAGCCTAGTGCTGTTCCTTTGATCCCTGCAACATTTTCAAGCCTTTCTAAGAGAATATTATGATCGACTGTGTCAAAAGCAGCACTGAGATCTAACAAAACCAGAACAGACGCAAGTCCATTATCTGAGGCCATGAGAATATCATTAGGTGTTTCAGTACTGTGCCAGATGTCCTCTTTTTTGGAAATCTAAATATGGTCACTCTATTGATATGCAGGACCAGCTTATTGAGCTGAAGAGTGACAGTAGACTGAAGGAACTCTTTAGCCCCTGCTCTCTTTCGTCATTCTGGGCAGCATTGATGCAGGAATATCCTCAACTCTGTGATGTCGCCTTGAAGATTCTCCTTCCTTTCACGTCGACATATTTGTGTGAGGCAGGATTCTCATAAATGACTGCACTCAAAACAAAATACTGCAATCGTGCACAAATCCAGGATGAATTGAGGCTGTTTATCAAACATTGAGCCAAGAATTGAGGATCTTTGCAAGGCAAAGCAGGCTCAGGTCTCACATTAACATCACCTACCTACAAGCTTCTGTAAATAATGCAGATGATGCCTACTATTAGGCCTAGTAATAATAACAATAATAAAGGATAAATTAATAGCAGAGGTCTGGTGCATATTCCCAATTATAGCAACAGCCTAGTAATGATAATGGGCCTACTGATGATGATGATAATAACAACAACAACAACAACAAAGCATGCAACCTCATAATTATATAGCAATAGCCTAATAATGATAATGGACCTACTGATGATAATAACAACAACAACAATAAAGCATGCAACCTCATAATTATATAGCAATAGCCTAGTAATGATAATAGGCCTACTGATAATAATAATAATAATAATAATAATAATAATAATAATAATAATAATAATAATAATAATAATAATAATAATAATGTGGGCCTAAAAATAATAGCCTAGGGCTATCTATCTATCTATCTATCTATCTATCTATCTATCTATCTATCTATCTATCTATCTATCTATCTATTCTATGCGATGTGATGTGGAGTGTGGGGGGGGGGCGCACTGGGGCCCCAACTGCAATGAACCAGCTTTGGGGGGGCCCAGCTTGCAAAAGGTTGAGAACCCCTGCCTTAGATAATTATACCCAGCATGTAGGGCCTGATTGATGTTGGCTTCTGTCAGATTAATTGGACTCAGTTCTTCTGTCTCCTGTGGGTGAGCAGTGACCCAGATGGTGAACCAGACAGCAGTCCAGATTATTCTACTCTTATCCGTTCGGATGAACAGGAAAATAGAATGAAAGGTGGCCCCAGTGTATTCTAGGGTTTGTACTCAGTTTACTGTCGTGGTTAG
The DNA here is from genome assembly GCA_963556495.2 of Valencia hispanica. Taxonomy (NCBI): domain Eukaryota; kingdom Metazoa; phylum Chordata; class Actinopteri; order Cyprinodontiformes; family Valenciidae; genus Valencia; species Valencia hispanica. Next base: position 41,103,996 of record OY747717.1, read on the forward strand.
TTGTGTTCTGTTAGCAGTTCCTTGTGTTATTACTGATCAGTTAATCTCCCTCATTGTCTCCCTCTCTACTGTTATCAGTTCATTTAACTAGACTCACCGAGTAGAAAGTTAACTTTGTAAGTATTTTGCCATCATGATTTGGGTCCATTTGGAAGACACAATTTTGCCCAAGCGTTAGCTTCCTGATTTCTTGAGATGTTTCTTAACGATGCCATCTAAAGTTTATCAATCCCTCCTGCAGTAAAGCACCCCTCCCAACCAGGGACCTCTTTAACCCACTATTTTCCGTATATGACCTGTATTTTTAAACGGTGACGAACAAATCTGAAGGCCATCTCTCATTTCGACAGATTGCATTTCACACCCCTGACCACATTTGCTGCAGACGCGCAGACATTTTCAACTTTATGCATAGAGTTCAGGTAAATGAATAAATCAAAAAAAGATTCCCATAAGAGCATCTGAGCATCATCTCAGACCTGGACTCTGCACCCAATGCATGTCGCTATCAGGGAGGCATGGAGCGCATAGATCTGTTCCTGCACTGGACACAGACCAGCGGAGATAGATCGCTGCAGTTTAACCACTGATGCAGAAGGATTTCCAGCTTCAGCGGGAGGATCACTTCAATTGGAGACATTTTCCCTGATTTTAAAACTGGCTGAAGTGGCGCTTGTAATTCCAGCCTCCAGTGAGTCAAAAGAGCTCGGATTCCGCCTCCATTACGGACAAGCGGAAAGCAGTTCAGCTCCCTGCGGAGCGTTCAGGCCATAGCAGGTGAAATATTCAGAATTAATACATGTAGCCTATTCATTTGCTCGATGTGTGGTGGCACGATGTGGATTCTCTGTTTAGTTTGTGTGGATTGAATTAAAATACTACTGAATATATCATTATTATCATTTTAAAAATTGACTGGTAAGAATTTATTACCACCTGGTTTTGTTTACCCAGTCAGTCAAAACAACAGACAACAAAAAATGTAGTGCAACCTGTGCTCCCAACATGATGCTGGAACCCCTGTATTTCAGAGTTAGGGTTCTCGGCTTCCAGTTTTTCCTTTTTTCCTCCAAATGGATCCAAGGATCATTTTTGTCCAAAAACATTTTAGCCTCATCAGACCAAAGGATTTGTCTCCATAAATGAAGGTCGTTATCACTGATTCCATATGCCAACTGCATTCTGGCTTCCCAATCATTGAGTGACCTTTTAGCCCATGTCAATACCGGACCAGTTTTTTTTTGGATAACAGCGCTATTATCAGTTTTAGCCATCATCTTCACAAGGTCATAGGCATATTTCACACCAAAACGTATTCATCTCCTATACTTATCTCCTTCATGTACTGGGTGAATACCTGAACATTCCCATGCTTTGTGAATTTGCATTTAATTGTTTGAACAGATGAGGATGAACCAGACTTGTGGAGCTCCAGAGTTCAAGCTGTAGTGATCTTGGCTTATTTTTATAGAAAGTAATAAATTATTCTTTGTCTCGTTATTCTGGCATTTAGAAAATACACATTTTAGCAACACTAACTAACTTAAAACAGGAAACGTTTTGTCGGAGTGAGATGTCAGTGAGAATTAACTTTTTTTTTTCCAAACATTTAATAGAAATATCTGGTTTTAGCTTTTTTAACAGCCAGGTTTTTATTTAGCATTTAAGGTCTCTTTGTACAAATGCAAGTGAAGGCCTTCCACTTTAGAAGCTACATGAGCAACAGATGACCTCAGATGTCTACTTAACATTAGCTTTTTTAAGAGAACTCTTAATAAAGTCACACAACCCTACGTTGCCGCATTGTGGTTTTTTTTAAACGATGTTGTGAAAAAAAAGTGTTATACAGAACTGTCACCCAATCTTGGGCTCTCGCAGAAAGAAAAGCCTGTTAGTTACAGTATTGATCGTCACAGTCTGTAAGATCAGTGTATGAAGGGCCCACCAGGTTGAACCACCATCTTAATGAAGACTCTCCTGTTGACATGAAAAAGGTGACTAATGTACGGATCTTCATCATCAACTCTTCTTATTGACTTGATGTCAAGGCTCCATATTCAGCATCTGTATCACTTATTTTTAATCATATGGTTTTAAACAGATTTTTTTTCTAAAACATAAATTCATTAGACATGTTTTCTATTTTGTCACATAGGATTGTACACAAATGTTTTATATATGTAAGCGTTTTGCAGACAAATCTAAATGAATCCACTAAATACAGGAGTATTACAGGGGCAATAGGCTTAATGGAGAACAACAGATTACCTCTACAAAAGGCACTGGCCCTCCAGAACTGGTATTGCCCCTACCAATTTTCTGCAGCTCTGAGGTCTGAAGACTAGTTAGGCCCTCCATGTGATTCTTCTTTAGCAATTCATCTTTGGTCTTGGTGGTATATTTTGACTTATCGTGTTCTGACAAACAGCTCCCAAGCACAATGCCTCTGTCTCCGTACTTGACTTTGCTGGTTGTGTTCTTCAGGTTCTCTGTCTCCAAACAGTGCAGGTTTAGTTAATTCCAAAGAGCCTGATTTTGGTCCCAGTTGTCTCCAACACTTTCTCAAGAATTTAATGCATCAAGTTCTGATGTATTTCCTATTGGGTTCTTGGAGAGTTTGGTTCCAAAAGCCGATCCATCACTATTCTTACAACCATCTTCAGCCCATGAGGAAAGAGCTTACCTGGAGCTCCAGACTGAGGGGGTTGATGGTCATTTAATATCTGCTCTAATTCCTGTTGTAATTGATTCTTTCAGACACCTTAGACTGAGAGAACTGTTTAGTTGAACTCTGGTTGAACATCAACAGCAGACCTCCAACAAGTTGTTCTAGTTTCTGTTCCCTAAAGGTCTTTGCACACTGGGTCCGATGCGAATAAATGACTCGAAAATCGCAGGCCGAAAATCGACGTGTTGCGAAATTCCAAATAAATTATGAAGATTCTATTAAAAAAACGTAAGGCGGCAAAACTAAAAATAGATTCAACATCAAGTGACGACGACATTGTGTTGATAATGATGGAGAAAGAAAAGAAGAAAAGAGCACATTGGGTACATCCTATTCTGGAGAAGAGAGGAGAGTTTGGAGAGTACCATCGTCTGGTCCAGGAGCTGAAGTTGTACAGCGGTCGCTTCAGGACCTACTTCAGGATGTCCGTCGGATGTCTTGGATATCTTCATATCCAAGTTCTTCGGCAATGGATCGCCAAACATTATCCTTATAATCGTTGTCCTTGTAGTTTTTCTCTTTTTTATTAAAGAAACAGGGGTGCTGGGACACAAAAAGTATCAGACTTAAATGAAAGTGACACTTCAGTTCGCGACCCTCGGCTCTGATGACGCCATCACCACGCCTTCTGATTGGCCAAGTGTTCATCTGTCGGATACAAGTTTTTTTTTTTTTTTTATCGACCTCAATCCGAAAAAATACAACTCGCAAAATCGCAGGATGGAATTTCGTCAGTGGTGTGCACGTCCCCATTGACTTGACATTGATTCGAAAGAAAATACCGTTGTGCGAATTAATCGCACAAAAAAAACGGACCCGTTGTGCAAAGACCTTTACTGTCACGATACTAAAATCTGATACTAAGAAAAATGCTCAATACAATTTTCAATCTCAAGGCAACATTTTTGGGATACTGGCTTCTTTCTAGTAAGGAGAAAAAATATGATTAAATACAGTACGACAAAAATTTGACCTGCCATAATTAGGGCAAAACCAATAAGTATTTAACATTTAGCATTAATTTTTTAAAAAACTCATATAATTTGAGGCAAAGTATGACTTTCCTGTTCGGAATAAGCAGACAAAATAACACTTAGCATACATGTTAACATCCTTTATGGAAGTGTATACCTTGAGTCAGGGATTTTATTTTATTATAACTGCGTATGTTTAGTGTGTGCTTCCATTTGCTGTTGATACAAATAAATGTTACTAATGATTGACAAATAAAGTAATTAATCATTCTATAGTTAAATAGGTTGTGCTTCAAAACAAGCATGGATCTGGAGCATTCAAAACATATTTTACAATGTAAACAAGAATCTGCTCCGTGCAGATTTATTCAGTTGCAGCTCTGTAGAATTTCTGTCTTTCTGATAATTTTGCTGAATATATTCTTTAGTGATCAACTCCAGCAGTAGAATGGAGCGTTGTGTGATCCGGAACTTTGCAGCTGGGAACCGCACCTCAGATCAACAGAACCTCGTCACTGGGCTGTCAGTGTCCATTAAGCTAACTTTTACACAGATAGTGTTAGGTTACCAGGAGGTTTACCACTTCACTGCTGCAGATCATGTCGTCGTGTTAGCTTGTAGCATCAGCACAGGTAACATGTGGCATCCTTTCGTATTTCCTGTCCGCCTATCTCATAGGGAAGGTTTTTTTCAGGATGTTCTCGCCATGTTAGCACAGTTTAAACCCTACAGCAGCTCTTTGTTTTCATCAGGTTAGCGGCTGCAGGAAGGGAAGGGGCCAAGTGTCTTTTATTGCAGCGCTGCTGCTGCTGGAGAAAGTGGAACAATGTAGGCAAATATAAATCACTCAGTTTGTATCGATTTTGACACAAATGAGTATCTTTGAATAACAAATTTTTCTAGTATCGATTATATCAAGGTATTGATTATTTTTACAACCCTGCCTTACGCGCTAATTTCACACATGGAAGAATCTATACTTCTTCACCTATGTGTGTTTAACAAATACCAAAACCAATAAGCATTCCAAGAATCACTGTAGTTAATTCAGTTTTGTCTAAGGTTGGCCTGAAGCAGGCAAAGAGTTCAGAGTCAGCAAAGAAAACAGACACAAATGTTATGAAGGCAAACACAAGATGAAAACACCACCCAGTCACCAAGCTTCCTCCTTGTGGTTCTGTAACCTATCCAATCTTGCTTCGATTTTCTTGGACACATTCTTTTTGGTTTTGCATATGTGGCCAGGTTAGACTGGAAGGAACGGATTATGTGGTCAGGCTGCCTTTAAATACATAATGAGTTGAGTGCAGGAGAAACTGTAATTGACTGATTGATCTGTGTCACACATGGGCAGATAATCATCAGTGGAAGCCAGGACTGTACCTGAGCTGGAGAGCATTAAATGCTTATTTTACTCAGTAACATTCCAATCTGTATATAACTGGATGTGTTTTTAGTCTGTATTTTCTCATTCATATTGACTTAGAACTACCACATAAATAGAAGACTGTTCATGTGTTTAGAAGTTATGATTTCTAAACTCAGCTTGGAATAATTCCCTCCACCATAACCACTTATCTAAAATTTAAACAATAGTTGTCTAACTCATCCTTGAGCTTGGTGCACATGTGTGACTTAAAACAAAAGCGAAGCTTTAAAAGAGGCATACATTAGAGTGCTTGATGGGATTGTTCTGGTCTAAAGCTATTCTCAGCTCGGCGCTTTGCTTCCTGATTTAGTGGCACACAGTTAATTCTTACTAAGTAGCTTATTAACGCTCCCACTTCTATTCACTCATGTAACCTCTTACCTTGTTTGGTGCTGGTTCTTTTCTTGATGGTCACACTTATCTGTTGTCCTTCTCCTTCGCCACCGAGCCAAACAGTCTGTTATGAGTTCAGCTTGTTCAACATGAGGTTCTGTTAGCAGGTTAGTAGCAGTAAATATCCTACCAGCAGTGAATACCTCTGGTGGTGATAAAACAAGGATTGGTTAAAGAGCTAACAGCTGGTGAAAGTGGGGATGAGACCGGAATGGATCTCTGTCATCTCAAAACAACTTTAACTTTGGAAAAATGTTATTTATACAAATATTTTGTAAGGCTTTAGGACACATCATGTTTCCAATAGATGTTCATTTACATAGAGGTCTGTGGTTGCTTAAAAGAAAGACTGTGGAAATCAGCAGTTTGTCAAATGACCATCCCGTCTGTAACACCTGGAGCAGAATAGAACGCCACCTGATGGGAAAAGTGAATCAACGTCAGAATAATAACCATGTCAGCAGAAATGGACAACGCTATAGACAACGTGGCAAAAAAACAAACAAACAAACGGAGCTCTGTCACTTTAAATGTTGTGCTCAGATCCAGATGTTTCACCTTGAACCTTCTAAAGAAGTTTTCTAATTCATTTCTGTTCCTCTTTAAGTTCCCAAATGCAGATCCTATATATTGCTGACAAAGTTAGGAGCAAAGATAAGATCAATAATTTTATTACAATAGCATATTACTCATGCTGAAGATTTTTGATAAATCTATATTTATTCTTGAAAGGGAAAAATGTTTTAAAAATTCTTTTTTTTTTTTTTACAGTCATGGACAATTGATGGTCCTCCTGCCAATTCTTTAACATAAATGTAACTGAACCTTTTTCTTAATTTATACTTTATATTTTAAATTGCTCAGAGTTTCTAGTAACTTCTGATAGGTATGCTATCACTTCCTGTTTCCATGTGGCATTTGATGTGAAACAGAAACCAGTTTCCTTTAGCCACCTCTGGCTGCAAGGCTGGATGAGGAACCAGAAATATCCAAACCCCAGCATTATAGAACTGAAGCAAAATGTCACCATCTTAGAGTCTCCAAGTATTCATAACAACTATTAGATGCTGTCAACAGGCCTGCTGGCTGCTTGAGAGTGATGTGAGACAAAAAAGATCAAAGATGTGGAGTATGTTAAGCTATACTGTGTGAGATAGAGCAACATTGGGTTGGCATTAAACCAAAGGAGGAATATGTGAAAAAGTACCTCATGCAGAATGTTAAGTTTCGGTTCCAAACTCCATGGGAACATTGTCTGAGTATTTAGAAAAAACACAAAAAAACAGGAGATTTTAAATGAAACTCTTGACCAGAGGCAGATTATTGACTCTGCCTGTTAGCTAAAAGTGGGTCATCACTGGTTCCTCCAACAAGGTATCAATCCAAAACGTACAAAACATGGAAATGGTTCAAGGGACATAGAATCAACCTCCTTCCATATGATGGAAGAAGGTTGATATCATCACATGTCATCATATGTTTGTTTCTGAGATAGAATTTTGGGCTTTTATTATCTGTAAACCATAACCATCAAAATTGCTAGAAATAAAGGCTTTATAGAGGCTAAATATTTCACTCTGTGTATATTGACTCTATATGTGAGTTTCACGTTCTGAAAATGGGCGACAAAACCCCCCCGAACTTTTTCACTATTTTCAGATATTTTCAGCTGTAATTCTAAATCCTGTAGGAATCCTGCTGAGTAAGCCTCAGAGAAAGGAGCATCAGAGAGGATCCGGGGCGATGTGGAGAGGTTGTGCAAAAAGAAATAGTCTAAGATCCCTTTCAGTTTCAGTTTGGCCTAGTCAAAGCAGAGCACCTTGTTACAGGAATATTTCAATGTAATCAGGTTTTAAGTACTCATTCTCTGTCTTAGTAAATGCATCTAGGGCAGGAGGTCAAGTTAGAGAAAACAAGGTTATTATTCCAGCATAATGTTCCTGATAAAGATGTGTCAGATCACCGGAGTGACAGACGTCAGAGCAGCAGGATATCTGCTGGACGTTCTAGCCCTGATGGACAGCTTCATGCTTTACTATCAGACCGGCATGGACCGGTTCTTCAGGAGCTGAACAAGAAGATTGAAGAAGATATGGTGGAGAAGATAAACAGTGATGGCTAAATACTATTTAAGGTGTTTAGTCAGAAAGGGTGGATAGGAAATGTGAGCGTAAGCTCTGTTCCTCCATGTTTTGGCCAAACATGTTAAATACCTTAAACGCCTAAGGACTCATTTTCATCTTATTTTTAGAAGATTGATTTATTTTCAACCATAACAACCTTCTCCTACATCTTTACCAAACATGGAGAAGCAGCTTTCAGCTTCTATGCTCCTCTAATCTGGAACAAATTTCCAGACAACTGCAAAGCTGCTGAAACCTCTGAGTTCTTTTAAATGACAACTAAAAACGTATCTGTTTAGAGCTGCCTTTGAGTCATGTTTTGTGTGTGCTTCATGCTTTATTGCTGTTTTTACTTTAAATGCTTTGTCTGTGTTTTACTGTGTCGGCTTTTCTCACAATGTGCTCTGCAACTCACTTCCTGCTCAGAGAGGTGGGGGCGCCGAACTCCAAAAACCCCAACGGGAACTGTTTCAAAATAAGACCCAGAGCTGAGAGACAGAGAATAACAAAAAACACACACATTCAGATCTGTTTTGGAATTGACGCACCTGCAGATGGGAGTCAGACAAGATCCGACTGACTGACTCGTTCTCTTACAAGGCTGTACCATTTTTATTTCAAGAAGAACAAAGAACATATCACGTGACTCCTCTCTCCTCCTTCTACATCTTGACAGGTCATTTATTTTCTCCAGGTCTCTTGACCTTACTATGAACTGGGTTATAACATGACTTAGAGTTATAGCTGATCCTCCCTGCCTTCAGTTCATATCTTTACTCAAGAGTTTGTTTACTTAAAACCTTCAACCCTATAAAATACTGGTAACAGAGTCATGTTTTACTACCCTGAATAATATAAACAGGCCTATTACTTCTAAAGCTTAAAAAAGATATAATTAAAACATATGTACTGCATAATAAAAATAGCCTTAAAAAAGTAGAATACAACATATCCCTCTTTCAATCTATTTTTCAAATAGATTGACCACTCCTCTGTACTTCCCCATCAGGCTCCATGTGAGCTATTAACAGATATTGACCTTGCACATTATCACCAACAGCTTTTTCAATACACTTTGTGAGCAAAGAACGTATACAAGGAATACAACAACATCCACATAACACCATAGTTGACACAAATACTGCTAAAGAAACCATTATAGACATTGCCAGAGTCTTCCATTTACCAAACATATTATTTAACAAATTTGTCCCTCTTTCCAACCTGATCATTCAAAATGAGAAGAGTGTCTGTTTTTTTATCCTTACCTTTAAGCAATATTTTTTTAATTTATTATTATTGTTTTTTATGTTTTAACCTAATTCTCAATATTCTTTTAGTAAAAGCAAACTCTAGCAATTGTCACCAACCCTAAAAACATCCTACAAAAACCACATCATAATGAAAAAAAAATAAGTAAAACAAAAATTAGTAGTCAGTCAACCTGATTATACTTTAAACACTCCTTAAAATGTTTTATCTCATTACTAAAAAAGTTTTATAAAACCGTAAATACTGAATATAAAGAAGAAAATCTTACAAATAGACTACTTAAAATTATTTGACACCCTCTTAGGCAGTGTCTAGCAATCTGCACCTGTAAATAAAAATCGGTTAGACAACCTGTAAAATACAAGAAAAATGATTAGTAAGTGTTCAGTCTTTATTATTTTGTTCTCTAGTCTTCGCTCTTGTTTATTTCTCTGGCAGCAGGTGGCTACCAGAGTGATGAAAAGATTCAGTACAGTGGAGTCTTTATTTTCCCAAAGTTACTGTCTTTTCTGCAGATCGCCCTCACTGAAATGACAGTTACTTCATTAACTGAACATTTCCCCCAATAAACACAAATGCACAGACAGGCCCCGCCTCCAATAGCTTCCCCCACCGATTGTGAGGTGGTCAAAACCTGCTGTGAAATGTGTTTGATTTCTTGCGATCTCTTCTCTTCGGTACAATCCCTCTTCGAGAAAAGCAAGTCCAAATTGCTTATCTCGCCCAATTTTGTTGCACATATAGATTACACTGGATGATCACAGCAACTTCAACCAATCTTCTGGGTGGGTCAGGCCCCGCCTCCTGGCTTCGGCAGTCGACACCGCCTAGTCAGAACCGACACCACCCGCTGCAAAGAGATTTTCCCAGGTCAGCAGAGAGCTGCTGCAGCGTGAGGGACAGGAGAGGGGTCGGAAGGAAAAAGGAGACCAGGCCCTTCAGATGCTGATGATCACTGCGAGGGTCCGGGTGCGATGAAACCTGAGGTTCTCTGCCAGCTGTAAATTTAAAGTTGAATTAGACCGCTCGATGACGCCCTATTTCCCCACGCGTCAACAGTGTCAGCCTTGCTGTGACCCCAATAGCAGTAACAAAACTGCTCTCCTCCACTGTGGTAATTCATAATGTATAACAGAAAACCCGTAGTTCGAATCAGTGTAAATCGTGACGTCTTTATCTCTTCTCCATTTGCATGCTTCAATAAGAGCCCTTATCTCAGCACGCTGTGCGCTCTGCTTGCCGTCCAGCTTCCCTGACACGACAGTATGTAGTGAATCTTCATTCTGCTCAACAACTGCAAAACCTGATTTTAACTGGCCCTGTCCATCTCTAAAAACAACACCCATCTGTATAGAGCACAAAATCTGTAGATCAAGTATCAGACCGTAAATCAGAACGTATTTTTTGAGCAACAGAATTCAGCCTGACACAGTCATGCTGCTCCCCAGAGGCGGTGATTTGTTCAGCCATGTTTATTCCTTCATGCGTAAAAATAATGTTTGGTGCCTCCAAAACTCTGCTAATCCGCTGCTGACGCAAAGTAACAATGTGTGAAGTTTTCTCCACTAGGTGTGCAATTCCTGCTGCATGTCTCGTGCAAGGCGGCTGTCTCATTTCAATAGCTTGCAGCTTTATGCTAAGATACATAAGAATGTATCTCTGACCACCTTTTTTCTGAAACAAAATCCCATTAAGCACCCCATCTGTTTCTGATGTGTTAAGAAAAAATGGACATGTATAGTCAGGAGTGGCTAAATCAGCTGCTTGTGCTAGAGCCTGTTTCAACTTAATAAATGCCTCCTCAGCCGGTATGTCCCATTCTAATGTAGCATGCAGATTTTTCATACCATGAGCATTTACAAGAGCCCTGAGTGGTGTGGTAAGGTTTGTGTAATTAGGCACATAATGTCTGGAAAAATTTGTCAGTCCCAGAAATGACAGCATTGATTTAACAGTGAGAGGTTTAGAATGGGCCAAAATAGCATTCTTGTGGGTGTCCGTCAGCCCAGCGCCTTGAGCGGTCACCCTTCGCCCCAGGAACTGGACTTCCTGCCTGACCAACTGAAGCTTATCGCGGGAGACTTTAAATCCCTCTTTTCCCAAATGTTGCAACACAACTAGAGTCGCTGCTATGCACTTTTCAACGGTGGGGGATGCTAAAAGTAAATCGTCCACATATTGGGTCAGTACACAGTCTGGAGGGAGCTGTACAGTGCTTAATGACTGCTTTAACACCTGATTAAAAATACCTGGGGATAAAGCAAAACCCTGCGGAAGCCTACTATAACGTAGCTTCCTGCCCCTGAATGTAAATGAAAAAATATCCCTGACAGAAGGATGGAGCGGTAAACAGAAAAATGCATTAGCCAAATCTATGCAGGTAAACCATTTTAAATCAGGAGTCAGTGATGCCAGAGCTGTATACGGATTCGGTGTAGAAATGGGAGGGGTTCTAAGGGCCTCATTAATAGCACGCAAATCATGTGCCATTCTGTATTTACCAGTACCTTGTTTTTCCACAGGAAGATTAGGGGTGTTATATGAAGAGTTTGATGGTTCTAAAACTCCAGCTTCAAGTAAGCCTGCAATAGTGTCTGCAATACCTTCCTCAGCCTGAGGTTTATGTGGGTACTGAGAACGCCAGATTGGATCAGAATGTTTCATCTCAAATGTGATGGGTGTGGTTTGCACTATACCAACATCAGTGGGACCATCTGACCACAAAGAGTCAGGCACGACCTTTAAGGCCTCCACTGCATCAGGATGATCTGTTTTTTCTCTGCCATGATTTCTAGAAAGCTGCAAATGTTCCAGAATGGTAGTATCAGAGAGCTGCGTGTCTATTTTGTACATCTGAGTAGAAGGAGAAAAACAGACTGAAGGTGGGTGTGAACCCAATCCTTTAATTCAACTCCCCTTTTAACCATTCCCCCCAAATCTTTAGCTTGATGTTTCGGGATGCAACAAAAGCGATATGTGTGGAAGCGCTTTAGCTTCCATCATATACCATTTATGCTGTTTTGAAGTGAGATGAGCAAACAGTGCAATACCCTTCCTCCCCACAAAGCATGGACCCGAAGCCACAGACCAACTTTGGCCTTCAAGTTCTGTTTCAAATTGTTCCTGGTATAAGGTAGGATCGCCCCTCTCATAGAGGAAGGTCACATGGAAAGGATCAGGCGGTAGAATAAAAGGCTGGAGTTCAAGCAGCCAAGGCTTCCAGCATCTCAGAAAGTCAGCCGCAGAAGATTCATGTGCAGACATCGTAGTCAATCTGGCCCAGAAAATATCAGCCACTTGTGAAGTGTCATCCTTCAGCAAAAATTGACCACTCATGGTGTCACAGCAATGCGTACGTCCATTCGGAAAAGTCACCATAAGTCCATCAGGGGTACATAGAATAGTAGCACCAAGTTTGATAAGCAGATCTCTGCCTAACAAATTGACAGGCGTCTTTTGAGCAATGACAAAAGGATGTGATAGTCTTTGATCACCCACTGAAACAGGCAATGGTTGAGTTATAGGGAAAGTCATTGAAGCCATATGTAGAGGTGGCTGACCGGGAGGTATAGCGCCCCCTTGTGGGTGTGGGCACTCCCTCACCCAGTGTTCATTGGAGCCACACCTGTGACAACCGTTAGCACCCGGCTGCCCTCTCCCCATGCCTCTAAAATCCCCAAACCTGGCCCTGCCACGTGACCTGCCACGGGGCTGCCATGTCCTATAAGGAGGAGTAAATGACGGATTCGGCGCAGCTCCAGCATACATCACAGGAAAAGAAGGCAGCACTGTCGCTGATCCAACAGTAGGTGCTGCTTCAGCCACCATCTGTTTCACTTTCTTTTAGACTGATACAAGTCAGTCAATTTATTCTGAGCCTCTTTTAACTGTAGTTTTAACAAAACAGTCTCCATTTTCTTATTCTCCTCAGCGTCCTTTAACGCAGATGCTCTCACTAAAGGAAGCATTAAATCAGGGCCTCCACTTGCCCCCAGTGACACCTGAGATCTGGTATTCTTAAATGGTCCTTCACTCCCCTTGTCTCCCAACGTCTGCATATTTTGACCTGTAGAACGCTAACATCCATCACGTTGACTGGGGCTGGGACCTTTTGAAAGGTCTGTAGCTTGACCCCTTACCACAGATGCTAATCTTTCCTGATTCTGCAGCAGTCCATCTATTTGTAGCTGAACTTTAGTTAACCTGTGTTCGTGCTCCTCCATCTCATCAATTTAGCATTATACGCCAAAAACAATTTATCGGTGTCTTCTAATTTGTTGCTAACTAAATTTAGTAGGTGTCACTTTTCCTCCCCAGAACACATTCTGTGAGAGACTTCTCTTATACTCCCCTCGGGCACCATGACGAGCCCACCTGGCCGTCATAAGGCCGTGGAACTAGTTTTTATTTTTTATTTTTTACCGGGCTTATCAACTAAAACAGAATATAATTTAGAAATGTATATTAACAATTGGGCATCTAAAGTACGTCAGTTTCGTCCCTGTGGAGCAGGAAGTAACCTATATTCGGCTGCCATTGAATATTCGTAACAAAAATCCCAAATGGATTAAAAATTTTTTTTTTTAAAAATAGGTTATTTGTATTAACTCTATAAATTATTTATTTTAATTGATAAACTATCAATTCGTAGGCCCAAATTTATCCCAATATTAATGCAGTAAACAGTAAAGGCAGGTACCGTTTTTATTTAATCTATTTATTTCTTTTTATAGTGAAGGAGTTTATATATTATTTATTCATGCAACATTAACCTTAATAATGTTTTAGGCAAAGCCGAAACGAAGGAAAGCTAAAAAGGTTTATAACGCACTGTTTATCTTATCATTAATTTATTTATATACGGAGATTATTGCCGTTTCATCTAAAAATCTAAGAATTCCTAATAGAGTCCGGCCTGCGCCAAAACTCGGGATGCACTTTTTGGTGAAACACACGAAAAAATAGAATTCTCCCAATATAAGGCAATTTGTATTTATCATTAAAACATATACTGAAAGAAATACGTTTAAAACTCGCTTTGCAACACGAAAACGTCAACAGTTTGCTCCAAAAAAAATAAAAATAAAAACTCCGCCGGACTGACAGATCAAAGTCCGGCCCAATAAAACTTCCGTGTCACACCGCGGAATGAATACGCCGGTGCACAGATGGCTAATTCTGCACTACGATGCTAAACCGTACTCATAAGTAAACCAACCAAGAACAAAATGCCTCCAACAAAACCACACTTCGCCATCAATACTCGAATGACTGTTTAACCGAGCCAAATAAATACAGTTCGGAAGCTCAGCTACCAAAGATTAGCTGTCATCATGAGCAACCTAGCTCAACCGGAAGCCAAACGTGACCGCTCCGTTATCATAAAAAAGTTATTTTATATATATTCTATAGAGTTTACTACCAGTTATCCATAATAACAGTCCTATATATATGTGTTAGACAATGCTTTAGACGTGTTTACGTAGTTGCACAAGGTTGAACGCCTTTATCCCAGGCGAGACTCATCCAAACCGTGCGTTAGCCGTAAGCTAACTTATGGTGGTACTTTAGCTGACTGAAAATGATATTCCCTTATTCCTCTACAATGTCAAGCTTCTACGCTTATTGTCTGTACAAAAAGCGCGGACATTGTCTAGGCGTTTAAGATTCGCAGAGGAATTATGGTTTTAGATTCAGTCGGTTAGTTCCCCTAAATGAGAAGTTTATATGCGGCCGGAATTCAAGAAGCTAAATGGTAGCTTCCTTCCGTCACCGCGACTTCTCCAATCACACACATTCATCCGAGAGAAAGAAAGAACAACAATTTTCACAATCTCATCAAACACTAACCTCTACCGGAGCCACCTAAAGCCGGACCTTTAAACACAATCCAATTCACGTGGCTCAATCGTGCGTTTGGAAGATACGCCAGCCTCTCCAAGGGAATCCGTCTAGACAACAGAGAACACATAGGCTCTGCTGCTGTCTCTTCCGCTTGTCAGCCGAGGAGAATTTCCGATAGCGTCCCATCGGAAGTGAGCGGCCAACTCTCAAGCCCCCTGGTCCGTACTTTGGTCGACCCTCAACCAAAAAAACAACACGTCAACATTAAATGGAGAACGTTTAAATCGATCAATACCTATTAATTTGGTGTTAGCGCTTTTTCAGATTGATACAAAACCACCCGGGTGTTGATTAGCAAGGATCAATCCAGTCGCTCTCCGATTCTCTGTTGAACTCAAAGAAAAAACACAAAATCACTACAATTGCCACAAAACATGTATCAATCAGTTATGCCACACTCATTACTCACACTCAATCTCTCCCAGCCCTGAGAAAACTCAAAACCAAATCAAATGCCCGCATCCTCCACCATATTGTCGGCTTTTCTCACAATGTGCTCTGCAACTCACTTCCTGCTCAGAGAGGTGGGGGCGCCGAACTCCAAAAACCCCAACGGGAACTGTTTCAAAATAAGACCCAGAGCTGAGAGACAGAGAATAACAAAAAACACACACATTCAGATCTGTTTTGGAATTGACGCACCTGCAGATGGGAGTCAGACAAGATCCGACTGACTGACTCGTTCTCTTACAAGGCTGTACCATTTTTATTTCAAGAAGAACAAAGAACATATCACGTGACTCCTCTCTCCTCCTTCTACATCTTGACAGGTCATTTATTTTCTCCAGGTCTCTTGACCTTACTATGAACTGGGTTATAACATGACTTAGAGTTATAGCTGATCCTCCCTGCCTTCAGTTCATATCTTTACTCAAGAGTTTGTTTACTTAAAACCTTCAACCCTATAAAATACTGGTAACAGAGTCATGTTTTACTACCCTGAATAATATAAACAGGCCTATTACTTCTAAAGCTTAAAAAAGATATAATTAAAACATATGTACTGCATAATAAAAATAGCCTTAAAAAAGTAGAATACAACAACTGCTATTTTTATTTTACCCCTTAATCATGTAAAGCACCTTGAATTACCTTGTTGTTGAAAGTGTGCTATACAAATAAAATTGCCTTGCCTTGCCTTGCTGAGTCCCCTTTGGTTTGTGGTAAACTTCAACAGGACTTCTGACCTTTCAACAACTTTCTTCCTTTAAGGCTACTTTTGAAAAGTACATGACTGATACAGTGACGGGTCTTGAGGTTCATGATTGGTGAGGTCCTCAGCAGTCAGATGTACAAAATAGAAGTTTATTTTTCAATTTTGACTTTAACTGAAACATTTAGCTGTTTAAAAAGCTTTATTAATGCTTTAATCAATTCCATACTGTTTTAACAATACAACAGCAAGAAAAGTTAAAAGAAATAAATAAATATAAGGCCAAATTTTATTTTAAATTTTAAATAGTTTTCTTTGGCCCGTCTCTTTTTTCTTATTAAAACTGAAAATCGTGATATGATCTTACCTTCATTTGTATCTGAAGTCCATGTACCTGTCCTCCATTCATTTCTCTGTCTCTCTGTTGTAAAAATCCAGCTTGTTTGTCTCTTATTTTCCCTTTGTTTTTAGAAGTCTGTCTGCTTTATTGGGCATGGAGGAGAGTCGTCCTTGAACTGTTCTTTTCCGACTATATTTGTGTATTTTTTCTATTGTTCTTAGTCTTTTCAATGCGTAGAAGAAGAGTGCATGTTGCCCTTTGTACCTATGGGGCTCAGCACTGCCCCCTATCAGTGCAGTGCTGCCAGTAACTGATGGGTGCTGTAGGACCAATCATTGTAGTGTTATTACTGAATGCTGCTTATTTGCATTCAGTTTTATTCAGTTTTAGATCTTTCTAACTGCTACAGGGACTGGTGGGCAATCCCTCACCCCTCATGTAACTGTCAATTGGGCCAGAACTTCCTCGTTGTGTCACAACCACATTGCATGCTGAAGAAAGGTTTTTGTGTAAAGTGTTAAACAGCTTGGACTCGTCAGAGTTGCATCTAAATGTGAGATACATTTAGTTTTTAATGTAGTTTGTGGACCACAGAGATCAGTTGCAGCAGGAGCACTTGCTAGAGGAGACACTGGATTATCCCTGCCCTCGGCAGCAGTGCTGCAGGTTGGTTCTGCTTTCTGGCTTGTAGTTACCTCCAGCCCCGCGGAGCTGTGAATAATTAATGCTGCCTCTTGTTGCATACCACTCTGATCTTAGAGATTGGACACTTTTACCTCGTCACACTCGTGGTTTTTATTCAGCATTTCTGCTACATCATGTTTTTATCAGATCCCGACTCTCTGAATGGTCCGACCTCAGATTTTTATCAGGGTCTTCTTTATCTTCTTGTACATGCCGCCCAATTACTTGAGCAATTCCTGCTACTGTGTTGCATGCAGCGCTGATCTGCGAGATTTGCCGCTTTTTACCCTGGCAGTAGTTTTCCACTATATTCCATTTCTCCTAATTCTGGACTATGGACGTTTAGAGTTGTATCCAAGCAGAGATCAGGTGTCAGATGAATGTTTTATTCAATCTTTACATCTTGCATTCTGATTTTTCAGCTTAACGAGTGCATGGCACAGCTGTCTTCAGCCTTTAAGGCAGTCTTGGACCAGCGATTTTTGTCGAGGATGGCAGAAATCTGCTGCCTGCCCGCCTCCGCAGGGGGAGGCTGCTAGAGAAGCAGTGACGTGAGTGTGTGAGGAAAATGAGTACTATCTCTAAAAAGAAAAATGTTGATTGGGTTTCATTCAGGCTAGACTCAGGTAAATCAAACTTTATTTTTTGCCTCCATCCAAAAGGCTTTAAATAAATACTATTTTTATTTAATAGTTTGTCTGTTTGTTCTTGTATGTTTGCACAAAGTACTGCAGCAATTTCCTAATGTTGTAAACCTACCCAACATTTGGGAATAAAACCCTTTCTGATTCTGATTTCTGATTCTGATTCTAATACAGTACTGAACCCACAGGTGGTGGCAGCATCATCTTGTGGGGATGCAATTCTTCAGCAGAGTTAGGGAATCTGGTCAGATATGATGAGAAGCATGGAGCTGAATAGACAACAATCCTGGACAACAACCTGTTAGAGGCAGCAGATGACTTGATACTGGGGCAGATGTTAACCTCTAAGTAGGACAACAACCCTAAACATGCAGCCAGGCATACAATAGAATGGTTTATTATGTCTAGACCTAAATGCAATGGACAATCCATGGCAAGAGTTTGGAAACTGATGTTCACAGATGTTCTCCATCCAATTAGACTAAGCTTGAGTTATTTTGCAAATAAGAATGGTCAAAAACTTCTGTCTTCAGCTTATAAAGGCACCAAAAGTCTTTATAAGCTGCAACATATTGACATAAGGGGCTGAATGCAACCCACACCTTGCGTTTGAGAGTTTTATTTTTGAAACATTTCTAAAACCAAAAGTCTGACCCATTGACAGACTCTCAAGCAACACCCTTGGATTACGAGGCAGCAGGAATCTTTAACAACTCTTCTGCTGTTTGCAGCAATCCGTTTGGTTTAAACGGTAGAGCAAGTTTCAGCACTCGCACTGCAGAGTCCTTATTTATCATCAGTATTGATCCAGACGTTTAAAGGGATGTGAATGTGTTGACAGGATGCAGTATTCCCAGCAGTCTCCTGGCATTTAAAATGTATCACGGTGAGATGAATGTTGATCAATGTTGCTCACGTACAGAGCATGTTCTCTCTGACCCTTGCACGTCATCATACCTGTCACATACCAGATTCAAAACGTCACGTTCAAGCTTGCGTGAAACATTCTTAAAATTATAACGGGAAATTTTACCTCCGCTTATTTTGGTTTTCATGCATAAATATAGATGAAATATTGTGCAACTGCTTTCGGCAAAGGCCTCCTGGGGTTGTGGCTGATATAAACACTGGCAAAAGACAGTGAAAGAGCTTGAGTTTGTTCAGGGATGGTTTTCTCCAGCTTTTTGAAGCATGGAGTAACACAGTGCTGCCCCTCTCCCACCTGTTGTTGTGCACTGCTGGTAAGCAGGCTCCAAGAAAGCTCCTGAAGTTTTCCAATGTTTGCAGGACAAGTTGCCTTGGTGAACTTGACCTTTGATATGAATTAGAGACAAACCTTGGCGAAAACATAACCTCCTCGGCGGAGGCAATTAATGTTGAACAGACTGACCGCTGCGGGGAAGAATCCTTTCTGAGATCATTGTCCTGATGGATGGAGGGGAGGGAGAAAAAATGGCTGAGAGGTTGACGAATGTCACATCCCCACACATATACCACATGACCAACCCCCTCCCCCTCCCCCACCCGAACACATACACAAACGGCAACAAGATGGAAATAAATATTGGTTGTTGATATCAGCCCAGTTTTACTTATCGGACCGATACCGATATGTTGAAAATTGACTAATATCAGCCAGTACAATAATGCCAATATATTGTGAATTCTTAATATATATATAAACTTTCTTAATGGCCTTACAAATGTTACTGTGTGTAATAATTTAGTCTTTCCTTTATATTGTCCTCACATGCAGTTTGATTTGTAAGATTTTAAAGTTAAACTTTATGCACATGGTAAAAATTAGCAACTTTTGGTTGAATCTGATCTGAATTTTTACTTGAGCACAGAAGATGTGTCCTTGGGTATGTTCTCCAGTAGAATGGGTCCTATGAATCTATGTCTATATATGTATTAAGTCTCCTACAAAGGTTCAGCCATAACGCCCTGTATGTTAGGTATAAAATCTGTGTTGGTGGTCTGTTTCACATAGTCTGTTTCCAGACTTCCTCATCTGAAGGTGCTGATGTGGAAAGGATGGTTGTATAAAAACGGAAGAAACATTATACCAGCATCAGTGTGGTTGGTTGGAAGGAAGCCTGAATTCTGTAATTTCCTGTTGGCTGTCCTCTGAGGGGAATAGCTGAGTGTGACGCTTGACTCAGTCTTAGTATGAGGTGTGAATACAGCAGAGATAGAGAAACTATATTCCAACAGCTGCAGAAAGACTCTTGCGTTTCTCTTCAGAATGTTGGTGAGCTCACATTGATCTCAGAAATGGCATGGCATGATTGGTTATAATTAATGCATCCATCTCTCCTGACAGGGCATCGGGGGGCCCTGCTCCTCAGGGAGCCCCGCTGAAGCAGCCGCTCCCACCTCAGGGATGTATAAGCTGGAGATCGAGCTGAAGAGAGGACACAACCTGGCCATCCGAGACCGAGGAGGTGCTTTGACGTCTTTCTTCTTCTGCTCCTCTTTTTACGTTCATGGCTCTGTAACAGTTGATCTCTTTTAGGCACCAGTGATCCCTACGTCAAGTTCAAACTGGCTGGTAAAGAGGTGTTTAGAAGCAAGACCATCCACAAAAACCTCAACCCAGTGTGGGATGAGAAGACAACACTTGTGGTGGACAGTCTGAGTGAACCTTTGTATGTCAAGGTAAAGGCTTGAACACACACACACACAGAATTTCTTTTAACATATATGGTGAAAGAGAATCAGCAGTCAGTGGAGATGTTCTGTTGCTGTCCTACAGGTGTTTGACTATGACTTTGGTCTTCAGGACGACTTCATGGGTTCTGCTTTTCTTTACCTGGAATCTCTAGAACAGCAGAGGTCTGTTAGATGTCCATGTCATCATGTGTAGGATTTGTGTCATTTTACAGAGGAGACTAATCCAAACTAGTGTGTGCAGCCCAATGTTGTATAGCATGAGCTTATATAAGCCCTTTTGAATTGCTGCTTGCCTTGTTGTTTACCGTATAGGTTATCTTTGTGGTTGTTCTTCTTCTCTCTGACGTAGTTCGTTGTTGCATGACTCTGTTGGTGTTCTGTGTCTTTCTTCCAAACAATTTTGTCTCTTTCCTGACGTTTCTACCATTCAGTGGTTGTGGTTGTCCTTATATGTGTCTCAGTGTTGTTTTGTGTCGGTTGCTGTTGCATGTCTCCACCTGATCCACCTGACTTGGGGTTGCCAGATTTTGACGTGAAATATGAGACCTGCAACCAACCAACTTCCACTTTTTTGATAAGAGGTTAAACACTTTTATGTTGACCTGAACGTTAGCTGTAACATATGGGTTGCCGTTTGTAAAGTTACACAGTCAAAAGTTGACACCATTTTTTCTCTTATGACTAAATAACCCAAATGATTGCTGTTAGTTTTTAACTATGTAACTTTACAAACAGCACCCCATTGTAAGAGACCTATATCTGTTGGCTTGTGTTGATATTTCAGCAGGAAGAATACAACAGCTTTAATGGTTTCAGAGTCACGAAATAAACAGACATTAAAGTAAATTCGATTTTCGACTGGGCAACAGGTTTATAGCTATTTTTTCCATTATAATTACATACTCCAATGTTGCTCTTAAAGATCCAAGCAAAATCTAATTACATTTTTCATTTTGATGAATGATTAAGTCCTAAATATGGTATCTGTTAATGCATGTCATATTTGGAAGAATTAGCTACATTCTGCAAGATTAAAGTGTACTACATCATAAATCCCTGACCTACCAATTTTGATTAGTGTTCAAGAAACATAAATAACAATTGTTTTAGTACTTTTTGGGCACATTAGAAATATTACTGTTTTTAAACCAAAATATTTCCGGTAAAAGGAAACAGTTCAACAATCCAACAATTCCTACACCAGAATTCTCCATAACAGAATCTTATCCTCCAAATATAAAACAAGAACATCGTTCCTGTAATACATTTCGTTTACTTTAATTCACTAAAGTCTAACTCTCTAGCCAGAATGAACAGCCAATGTGACTTTATAGAACATACACTTTCCTTTGCAGAACATTTTGTTCAATGAACACCTCAGTGGAATTAAAGACAACTGGGTGGTCTTAAGCTCAGTTACAGCTTCCACACCAAAGAGGGCTGTTCTCAGGGTCACCTTTAGGGCTTACGTGTGATGCATTTACTGATCAGAAAAAAAATAGAAGTTTTAGGGTCCAGAACAGAAAACAGAGATAATATCATAAATATGAACCAGAAGAAGTTTGAATATGGCATGGCCAGTGAAAGGTGCCTGGGGTCAAGTGCTTCTCTTGACATTTCGTAACAATTCAACGACAAAGCTTCAGATTGGTTGAAGGTAACACAAGCCCTGATTTATTAAAATCTAATTAGGATTGATGGGAAATTGAGTTTGAGGGCGGGCAAGCAAGGGAGTCTTCTTCAAATCTTAACTAACACATAACATCTCTTATCTACAAATAGTTTCCTTCACTCTACAAACAGAGCACAGGGGGCACCTTATTAATTTCTCTAGGAATACCACTTTACATTTTTAATGATTCCACATCTTAAGGGATAGCTATCCAACATGTGTATGTGGGCCTTATAAGTTTTTTTTGGGTGGGTACTAAGTCAGCCTGGGCTCACAATGGACCTCCTGAATGGGACCCACTCAGGTTTCCGAAGTAGAAACTGTATCACCAGAATCAGCTGGCTGTGCTATGCAAGTTTAACAGGGTGTTGTATGAGTATCAAGAAAATCAGTTCAAATTGAGCATAACATGTTTTTTACCCATAAATGCCTGCATCAAACCTTTCTAGATAATTACCCCGGGGTCATTATGTAACCTGCAAACAATTCCATCCATAAGCCCACTTTGAAGCCCATTTTCTAACCATACGGACCTGGTATGTACAGTAAATGTTGGCTGGATAGTTGGCAACCCTATCTATTATCGTTTTTTTTTCCTTTACGGACCATTTACTTCTGTTGCATGCTTTTTCGGAGATGCATTGCTTTTTCTGTGTGCCTTTTATGTCTCCCGGAGATATTTTTTTCATCTCCTTCCTGTTGTTTGTCCCATTTTGGGGTGGACTTTTGCAAAAGCAGAGACAATATTTCACACTTACACGGGAAAATAAGTTTACATGACTTTTTTGCATTTAGTATGAAAATGTCAGTTTTTAAAAAGTTATCAATTTATTTCGATTTGAGTTTAATTCCGTATATTTACACAGTGGATGTCATATAAAGCCACTTTATAAGACAAACAAATGAAAGTTGTGGAAATCTCATAAAGATAAATACAACTTTGACTGAACAGAAAAATAAATCTATTAAATGTGGTTTATTAAACATAAGATCTCTCTCCTCAAAGACTTTGTTAGTAAATGACTTGATTTGTGATAATCACATTGATTTCCTTTATCTCACAGAAACCTGGTTGCAGCAGGAGGATTATGTCAGTATAGATGAGTCAACTCCTTCCAGTTATTTAAATTTTCACATTCCTAGAAGTACTGGGCGAGGAGGAGGAGTTGCAACCATTTTTTGTTCTGATTTACTAATTAGTCCAAGACCAATTTATAGCTACAGTTCGTTTGAACATCTAACCCTTAATTTTCCTCATCCAAGTTGCAAAACATTAAGACCATTTTTGTTTGTGGTTTTGTATCGTCCACCAGGCCCTTACTCTCAATTCTTGGATCAGATCTCACATTTTTTTATCTGATTTAGTATTAAATACTGATAGGGTTATTATAGTGGGGGACTTCAATATTCATGTGGATACTGAAAGTGATAGCCTAAATGCAGCCTTTAATGCTATTTTAGACTCAATTGGCTTTACTCAAAAAGTACAGGGATCAACCCACTCGGGTAAACACACTTTGGACCTTGTACTGACATACGGTATTGAGTGTGAAGAAAAAATAACAGTCCACCCACATAACCTCCTGTCTGACCACTTCTTGATAACTTCAATTCAATTTTCTATTCATTTTATTTATATAGCGCCAATTCACAACAGATGTCATCTCAAGGCACTTAACAAGAAGTTATTTCAATACAATTATACAAACATTCCAATCAGTTAAAAAGTTTCCTATTAAAGGAATCCCAGCAGATTGCGTCAGTTATTGGCGTGAGGTTGGGCAGACTTTCCAACCACAGCAATCCTTCAGCAATCCCTCATACTGAGCAAGCATGTAGCGACGGTGGAGAGGAAAAACTCCCCTTTAACAGGAAGAAACCTCCAACAGAACCAGGCTCAGTAGGAGCGGCCATCTGCCACGACCGTCTGGGGGTTTGAGAAGACAGAGCAGAGACACAGAAGGAACAGAAGATCTAATATAAGAGAACCTTCTTTGTTACAGAAAGTAAAAAAAAATTTTTAATTTACTTTAACTGACCATCTTAAATCTGAAAGAAAATTTCATTATAGTGGAGCTTTATCAGACAATGCTGGAAGAATTTTTAAAGAATCTGTTCCATTCTTACTTTCCTCAGTGTCTCAGGGTAACACAGTGGATGGCAGCAATTCTATCTCTAACTCTTCAGAAATTGATGGTCTGGTTCACAGCGTTACTTCCTCATTGCGTTTGGCATTAGATAATGTAGCCCCCTTAAAAAAGAAAGTGGCTAGCCATAGGAGGCTGGCTCCTTGGTTTAACACAGAGTTGCGTATTTAAAGCAGAATGCTAGGAAGTTGGAGAGAAAACGACGCTCTACACGCCTAGAGGATTCCTATTTAACCTGGAATAACAGTCTACTGCTGAATAAAAAGACCCTACGACAAGCTAGAACAGCATATTTTTCAACATTAATAGAGGCAAATAAATACAATCCTAGGTTTCTTTTTAGTAATAGTTCTTTTGAGTAATAGCTCTGTTGAGCCAACTATTCCCCCAGCTCTTAGCAGTCATAATTTTATGGGATTCTTCATAAATAAAATTAATTCTATTAAAAATAAAATCATTGGCATCCTCCCAAACATGATTACTTCTTCCTCAGTAAATGACGCAGCATCGGAAAGAACTGTAGAACCTCATTTGTGCTTAGGCTGTTTTGATTCAGTCGAGCTTTCGGAATTATCAAAAATATTAGCCTCATCTAAACCTTCAACTTGTATGTTGGACCCAATCCCAACCAAATTATTTAAAGAAGTGTTCCATTTGGTTCCTGGCCCCATTTTGGATATGATGAATCTATCCTTAGTAAACGGATACGTACCACAGGAATTTAAAATAGCTGTAATTAAACCTTTACTCAAAAAACCTTCCCTTGATCAAGATGACTTAGTGAATTACAGACCTATATTTAACCTTCCTTTCTTATCCAAAGTCCTTGAGAAAATTGTTGCTAATCAAGTCTGTGAGCATCTAAACAGCAAAGAGTGAAGAGTTTCAGTCAGGTTTTAAAGCTCATCATAGCACTGAAACAGCACTGGTGAAGGTTACTAATGATATTCTCATGGCCTCAGATAATGGACTTGTGTCTGTTCTGGTTTTGTTAGATCTCAGTGCTGCTTTTGACACAGTCGATCATAATATTCTGCTAGAAAGGCTTGAACATGTTGCAGGGATCAAAGGAACAGCCCTAGGCTGGTTTAAATCATATTTGTCTGATAGATTCCAGTTTATTCATCTAAATGATAAATCTTCTTCACTCTCAAGGGTTACTTGTGGAGTTCCACAGGGTTCTGTGCTTGGACCAATTCTTTTCACCATATATATGCTCCCAATTGGTAGAATCATTAGACAGCATGGGATAAATTTCCACAGCTATGCCGATGATAACAACTAAATGTATCCATAAATCCTGATGAACCCAGTCAGTTAGGTAGATTACAGGCATGTCTGGAAGACATAAAAACATGGATGACCCTAAACTTTTTGCTTTTAAATTCTGACAAGACAGAAGTTGCTGTCTTTGGACCAGAAGTTCTAAAACAGAAACTGATTAGTCAATCACTTAATCTGGATGCCATTAGATTGGCCCCCAGTAATAACGTAAAGAACCTCGGCGTTATTTTTGACCAAGACTTGACATTTAAATCCCATATTAAACAGGTTTCTAGGATTTCCTTCTTTCACCTCCGGAATATTGCTAAAATTAGAAACATCCTGTCCAAGAGTGATGCTGAGAAACTAGTCCATGCATTTGTTACCTCTAGGCTGGACTACTGTAATTCTTTACTATCAGGTAGTCCACAAAATGCCATTAAAAGCCTTCAGTTGATCCAAAATGCGGCAGCAAGAGTTCTGATGAATATTAAAAAGAGAGATCGCATTTCTCCTGTTTTAGCTTCCCTTCATTGGCTCCCTGTTAAATCCAGAATAGAATTTAAGATCCTTCTTCTTACATACAAAGCCCTTAATAATCAGCTCCATCATACATCAGAGATCTAATTGTTTCATATGTCCCCAACAGAGCCTTTCGCTCTCAGACTGCAGGTTTACTTGTAGTTCCTAGGATTTTTAAAAGTGGAATGGGAGGCAGATCTTTTAGTTATCAGGCTCCTCTCCTGTGGAACCAGCTCCCAGCTTTAGTCCGTGAGGCAGACACTCTGTTTACTTTTAAGGCCAGGCTTAAAACTTTCATTTTTGATAAAGCTTATAGTTAGAGTGGCTTAGGTCATCCTGAGCTAGCTTTGTAGTTATGCTGCTATAGGCTTAGGCTGCTGGAGGACAGACGTACCAATTTTCTTCACTCTGCTACTTCCTTTTCTCCTACGACTCTCCAGTTGTATTACAGTACATTCTGTTATTTCGACTGTTAACTTTGTGTTCTCTCAGTGTTTTTCTCTCCATAGAAGATATACCTGGTCTGGTATCCTGCTTGGCTGCAATGCCCTGTTGGTTGGGGAGCATCGACTGGGATGATCCTCCCAGTAACTGAACATCCACTGTGTCCTGTTAGCAACTTTTTACTTTCTGTAACGTAGAAAGTTTTCTTATATCAGATCTTCTGTTCCTTCTGTGTCTCTGCTCTGTCTTCTCGAACCCCCCAGACGGTCGTGGCAGATGGCCGCTCCTACTGAGCCTGGTTCTGTTGGAGGTTTCTTCCTGTTAAAGGGGAGTTTTTCCTCTCCACCGTCGTTACATGCTTGCTCAGTATGAGGGATTGCTGAAGGATTGCTGTGGTTGGAAAGTCTGCCCAACCTCACGCCAATGACTGACGCAATCTGCTGGGATTCCTTAAATATGAAACTTTTTAACTGATTGGAATGTTTGTATAATTGTATTGAAATGACTTCTTGTTAAGTGCCTTGAGATGACATCTGTTGTGAATTGGCGCTATATAAATAAAATGAATTGAAAATTGAATTGAAAAGTTATCAAGCAGTGGTCAGAAGGGACCGGGTTATGTGGGTGGACTGTTATTTCCTCACACTCAATACCGTATGTCAGTACAAGGTCCAAAGTGTGTTTGCCCGAGTGGGTCGATCCCTGTACTTTTTGAGTAAAGCCAATTGAGTCTAAAAGAGCATTAAAGGCTGCATTTAGGCTATCACTTTCAGTATCCACATGAATATTGAAGTCCCCCACTATAATGACCCTATCAGTATTTAATACTAAATCAGATAAAAAATGTGAGATCTGATCCAAGAATTGAGAGTAAGGGCCTGGTGGACGATACAAAACCACAACCAAAAATGGTCTTAATGTTTTGCAACTTGGATGAGGGAAATTAAGGGTTAGATGTTCAAAAGAACTGTAGCTATCAATTGGTCTGGGACTAATTTGTAAATCAGAACAAAAAATGGTTGCAACTCCTCCTCCTCGCCCAGTACTTCTAGGAATGTGAAAATTTAAATAACTGGAAGGAGTTGACTCATTTATACTGACATAATCCTCCTGCTGCAACCAGGTTTCTGTGAGACAAAGGAAATCAATGTGATTATCACAAATCAAGTCATTTACTAACAAAGTCTTTGAGGAGAGAGATCTTATGTTTAATAAACCACATTTAATAGATCCATTTTTCTGTTCAGTCAAAGTTGTATTTATTTTTATGAGATTTCCATAATTTGCTTTTGTTGGCTTAACTTTTAATCCATTTAATTTTAGCCGTGGGCAAGACACTGTTTCTATAGGGTAATGGGTGGGTAACAGTACAGAAGCAGCAGAGAGGTGGGTTAAACTATGACTCTGCTTCCTGGTCTGGACCCTGGGTTGTCAGTGTTTTGGAGGACTAATAAATTCGGCCATATTCCTAGAAAGAAGAGCTGCTCCATCCAAAGTGGGATGGATGCCGTCTCTCCGGATCAGACCAGGTTTTCCCCAAAATTTTCTCCAGTTATCAATGTAGCCCACATTGTTTGTAGGACACCACCTAGACAACCATTGGTGGAATGACAGCATGCGGCTAAACATGTAGGCTAGACTTGAAATTCAAAGTTTAAGACTTGACTTGAAACTCTCCTGTCTCGACTTGAGACTTGAGTCAGACTTGCCTGCATTTACTTAAGACTTGACTTGGGACTTGAAGATAACGACTTGAGACTTTCTTGAGACTTGAAAAAACAATTCAATTCAGTTTATTTATATAGCGCCAATTCACAACAGATGTCATCTCAAGGCACTTAACAAGAAGTCATTTCAATACATTTATACAAACATTCCAATCAGTTAAAAAGTTTCCTATTTAAGGAATCCCAGCAGATTGTGTCAGTCATTGGCGTGAGGTTGGGCAGACTTTACAAACACAGCCTAATGACAAGTTCCTACCTCTGCTAGGAACCACCAGTTCACCTGTATTCTGAGAGTGAAGGGTTCTGTTAGGAACATGTGGATCAATCTGTGATGAAAAAAAAGTTCTAGAATATATGTTAAAGCTTGATTAGTATCTGTAAGAAGGATTAGCTATTAGCTTAGCTTAAAAAGAACTTTCTAGAACTTGTCTCGATGTCACTTCTCCTCTATTTGTCAGCACATATAAATATTTTTATGTATTTCCCACAGTTTTCCTCCTTTATGCTGATCTGTCACAAACATATAAGCCACATATCAAACTACTCTCAGCCTTTTGCCACAAAGCCGATAAGCACCGCTGCTTCTTTAGATGTAAATACAAATGTAAACGTAACCCATCTGTACCAGTTCCCTAAATACAATAAAGCCACACATGCATGTTCACATATAAGCAAAATGTAGCCCGAAGGCCTTCCTTGGCTCTTAATCTGTTCCCATTTTGCCCCTGAAATCATCAAAAGAAGACAAAATAACTTAGAATAGATCATTAGAGTTCAGCATTTTCTTATTGAAACACAAAGGCAGGGGTTTGTTTAGGTGAGGTTTTGTTGAAAGATTATCTGCTATAAATAATTATCTTTGCCACTTCCTTTCCAAACTATTTGGTTTCAGAGGGTGAAGCGTAACAGCTGGTCCGACGGTCTATTTACACAGAAGCCAACGATTACTTCTACAGGAAGTGTGAGGTCGGAGGGAGTGCACTAGTGATCTTCCTGTGTGAAGCATGTACGCTGAACATTTAAAGCATATCTGGTCAGAGTAACAATCTAATGAAAAAGTAAAACTGTAAAAACTTAACTCACAATTCCTTTGCTTTTTAAACAGCTTCACTTTCATATCAGACTAAATGAGGGGAGACCTTTGATGTGTAAAAGTAGGGTGAAACTTTGTGGCATCAGACTGCATGTGAGAGCTTTTATAGAAGGATTTTTGATTGAGGCAGCATTTCCTCCAAACATCGTTTCTGTCTGCAAAGCCACTAACAAGCAGAGACAGCATCCTGAATCAAACTTTGTGTTCAAGGTAGGAAATATCAAAATGGAGCAAGGCAGATGAAGAAAGTCAATTCGCTTTGTGCATGCACAAACTTGCAACATGCTTTACCAGGAACTTAGATCCTATCTTGCTTAAGATTTCACCCACTTTTACACTTAAACCGTGATAAAAATCCTTGTTTTTAAAGTTGACTAAGCATTTAAGGGAAATATCTGGGAGGAAAATGATAAAGTTTGAACCATCAAAGGACAAGCTGTTTTACTTAGACTAACCAAACCCTCAGAATTTTGGATTGTATTCAGTCCTCATCAGATATATTCGATGCGTGTCGTTATTACAGTAAAAACATAAAGCTCCAGCAAGAATTCTACATTCCCATCCAGAGGCATCCCTGAAAGATTAAGGTGACTATTTTTATGCAAGGAAATACAAATAAATGAATGAATATTGAACCAGTTAATTATGCGGAGCATTCTGTCAGTGTGATTATGGAGGGGTGCACCTGCACAAGCATAGTAAAGATTCTCTTTACAGTCATTTGACACAACTCCAAAGATGCACAGAATGCATTTAATGACAGCTTGCTTCATTTAACATCTTAAGAAAATATATATTTAATAATATATTCTTAAAATATTAAGAAGTAAAAACTAATCATGCAATCCAAAAAATACTATAACAACCGCTTTAAAGAAAAAAACTGTACTTTTTAGTTTTACCATTTTTCTGATTATCTGGGAGCGTGACCTGAGCACAAACACATGCTTGTGTGTTTTAGGACGATACCAGTCACTCTGGTGCTGAAGGACCCTCAGATCCCCAATGAGGACCTGGGTTCTCTGGAGCTGGCAGTTACCCTGACGCCTAAAAACAGCCCAGTGGAGGAGCATCGGGACACAGCAGTATGTACACTTACTCTTTGTGTCAGATGTGGTTGATGCTGCTGCCAGCAGAGGATTTTCCCCCCTTATTTGTTTGGTTTTTCTCACATGTTGAACAGCAAAGATTTAATGATTAGATACGTCTTAGGGTTTTATGTTTTCCCCAACGTTTCCTCCGAAAACATCTTAAGCTTCATAACAATGATAAGAGGGATTGTAAAAAACATTAAAAAAAAAAATACTGTTTCCTTCATCCAGCCCAGCTTTCTGCTTGTCATTGCTCATTATTGCTAGGGGTCTAAGAAAGTTTCCATCTCAGGGGACGAGGCAGTAAACAATGTCCGGTTTACAAGAATGACATGAGGTTTTAGGAACATTTTGGGGGAAAGTAAGAATCCCTTTTTATTATTTTAACAAAAAGAGGAAAAGGTTCCAGAAATTTGAATTGAGTCCAGGTTTGTACCAGTCCATAAACTGTAGGCTTTTATGATTGTCTAATTCAAAGGTGTTCAAAATCTCCCCCAAAAAAACAATTGAAAATGGCAAAATTTGTATGTTCACAAAAAGAATTAGTTGGTTTTTTTCAAACTGTGTTTTAATGAATTTCTGTGCAGAATTTTCCAGCTGAGGTTTGATCAATGTTAAGTAGAGGTGTAACAGTACATGTTTGTATTCAGATTTCCCTGTCATTTCAGTACGCATATGTACTGAACAAATACAGCTGTTTTCTACCTGAACACATGCAGAATGTTTATTTCTGGAACTCAGAGCGCAGTTGTCATGGAAGAAAATAGCTTCTTCTTAAACAAAGATGAGGCCGCAGACCTTTAGGGGTTTTAGATATTTTATAAGTAGATTGGCCAGATTACATCTGTTTACGTGCCCTGATGATCTATACATGACATATTCCCTAGATGCATTTACTAATATGTTACTAGCATGTAACATGTCAGTGAACGCATCCTTCAATAGCAATAAGGTCCATAACACGCTCTGCACGGAACTGAATGACTCACCTGAAACAATGTCAAGCTGAATGTCAACATCAATGATACTAGAGAAAAACCAGCTGATGTTACCATGGCTACCAGTAGCATCCAATCAGTCAAAACTCCTTATTTTATATAAAACGCAAGTCAGCGGAATCCCTATTGATGAGAAGGGATTTTTCCAACAGCTTGCCCATGCTGCATTCAAGTACAGCTGGGAGACTAGGATGTCGAAATATCAAAACAAACCCAAAGTGATTTAAGCATGTTTAATTCTCAAATATGAGCAAAGTATTCCTTCAACATTTCTAAACATTAACACTAACTGTTTTCAAGTGCTTATATTGTTTTGTACTCTGGCTGTTGTTTGCTTATACAATTTTATTTATTTAAAACTTTAAACTTTTCTAAGTTATTGAACATGATAATGTCATATTAATTTCAGAAATTGAAAGGAAGGAATTCAGGAAAAATTGATTTTTGTTTAATGTTGATCAAAGTTATAAAAAAAAGTAAAAAAGAAGTGATTTGTATTTATTTTTGCGTACCGTTACACCCCCAGTTATAAGTGTTTTACATGGTCAACTTGAGTCTGGTCTAATTTAAGAAACAGTGAAAAAACCATTTTGCTAATAGGAGCCACTGAGAAGGTACCAACTGTAGTATGGTCTGCGATGTTCTCTTTCTCCTTACAAAAATCATTTTTCTTTTCTGTTTTTTTTTGGGGGGGGTTTCCAAATGTTCCAACATCTCCAAAATGTTACCAAAGGTTTTCTCAGTGTTTTTGTAACCAACTGTTGTTGGTAAACCCAAGAAGAACATGACTTTTTTAACACATCTCAAGAACTGCTTCCCTTTTTACTTCAAAATAAGAGTCCCTAAACAACAAACAGCTGGATGCCAAGATTTGAGCACTCGCCATTTTGACGGAATATCTTGATATTTAAACATTAAAACTCTATTTTTACAGAGATCTTTTAAAACACAGTCTGAGATTAATTAATTAATGAATTAATTATTGGCTTTAGGTCAAACCTTAGAGTGGAACAAGACAAAAAAGCTCTAAAGTTTTGTCTTGTCAAACATGGGCTAAAATATTGTGCACTGGTTATAGGTCCTTTCAAACACAGGCTGTGTTTGGTGAAATCTCGTTACTCTCCTAATTAAAGTACAGCAGAACCAGCAAAAAAAGCAGCATAGTATCCAAAAACATAGATCTCTGTTACACCCTCTTTTCTCTTATTACCTATTTTAAAATCTAGTGCTGTAAATGATGAAGTATGTTCTTGTACAGAATAAACTGCTGAATGTCATCTTGATGAATTAATTGTTGATTAAAGGCTGCTGTGACGGGGTAAGCCATATTGCGTCATTTCCTGTTGTCGCTGTTGCACTCCTTGTAAGCTGTTTGGTGTTCAGACTCTCTTGAATTGATCTTATTTTCTCTGTGCTGAGGCCTCTCTAAGTTATTTTAACACACAAGCACACTAAAACACACGTTTTGTGGTGGTGTACTTTACGTTTTGGGAACTCCTTGTGTTGCACACAGTTTTTCTTGGGGTGGTAAGGTCTCGCTAGCTCAGTTAGCTTAGCTTCATTGCGGCTATGGCTACTCTCCTGTCTCTATCTCTTCTCTCTTGCTCTCTCTGTCAGATGTTTAATTACTTCCCTGCCTCCTTTAGTGATAATGGTAACTGTAATAAATGTAATATTTTTGTAGCTTTGGAGGCGAGGGTATCAGAATTAGAAGCACGGCTCCGCGCTGTTGAAAAACCAGCAGATAGCCGAAGCCCATTAGCCAGCGCGGAGCCAACAAGGGTAGAACCCCCTAGCCGTCCTCCAGTAGAGCTGGCGCAGGTGGGACCTCAGGCCGGCTGGGTGACTGTACGTAGGAAGCATAGTTCTAGGACCCAGCCCACGGGCCACCACCAACCGATCCATGTTTCTAACAGATTTTCCCCGCTCAGCGACACACCCGCTGAGAAGCCGACCCTGGTAATTGGCAGCTCCATAGTCAGGAACATGGCATTAGAGACACCATTGACAATAGTCAAATGCTTGCCAGGGGCCAGAACGGGCGACATCAAATCCTACCTGAAACTGCTGGCTAAAGATAAGCGTAAATACAGTAAGATTGTTATTCACGCTGGCGGTAATGACACCCGGTTACGCCAATCAGAGGTCACTAAAATTAGTGTTGCTTCGGTGTGTAAGTTTGCCAAAACAATGTCCGACTCAGTAATCTTTTCTGGTCCCCTGCCTGATCGGACCAGTGACGACATTTTTAGCTGCATGCTGTCATTCCATCAATGGTTGTCTAGGTGGTGTCCTGCAAACAATGTGGGCTACATTGATAACTGGAGAACATTTTGGGAAAAACCTGGTCTGATCCGGAGAGACGGCATCCATCCCACTTTGGATGGAGCAGCTCTTCTTTCTAGGAATATGGCCGAATTTATTAGTCCTCCAAAATACTGACAACCCAGGGTCCAGACCAGGAAGCAGAGTCATAGTTTAACCCACCTCTCTGCTGCTTCTGTACTGTTACCCACCCATTAACCTATAGAAACAGTGTCTTGCCCATGGCCAAAATTAAATGGATTAAAAGTTAAGCAAACAAAAGCAAATTATGGAAATCTCATAAAGATAAATACGACTTTGACTGAACAGAAAAAAAAATCTATTAAATGTGGTTTATTAAACATAAGATCTCTCTCCTCAAAGACTTTGTTAGTAAATGACTTGATTTGTGATAATCACATTGATTTCCTTTGTCTCACAGAAACCTGGTTGCAGCAGGAGGATTATGTCAGTATAAATGAGTCAACTCCTTCCAGTTATTTAAATTTTCACATTCCTAGAAGTACTGGGCGAGGAGGAGGAGTTGCAACCATTTTTTGTTCTGATTTACTAATTAGTCCAAGACCAATTTATAGCTACAGTTCGTTTTAACATCTAACCCTTAATTTTCCTCATCCAAGTTGCAAAACATTAAGACCATTTTTGTTTGTGGTTTTGTATCGTCCACCAGGCCCTTACTCTCAATTCTTGGATCAGATCTCACATTTTTTTATCTGATTTAGTATTAAATACTGATAGGGTCATTATAGTGGGGGACTTCAATATTCATGTGGATACTGAAAGTGTTAGCCTAAATGCAGCCTTTAATGCTATTTTAGACTCAATTGGCTTTACTCAGAAAGTACAGGGATCAACCCACTGGGGTAAACACACTTTGGACCTTGTAATGACATACGGTATTGAGTGTGAGGAAATAAAGTCCACCCACATAACCCGGTCCTGTCTGACCACTTCTTGATAACTTTTCAATTCAATTTTCAATTCAGTTTATTTATATAGCGCCAATTCACAACAGATATCATCTCAAGGCACTTAACAAGAAGTTATTTCAATACAATTATACAAACATTCCAATGAGTTAAAAAGTTTCCTATTTAAGGAATCCCAGCAGATTGCATCAGTCATTGACGTGAGGTTGGGCAGACTTTCCAACCACAGCAATCCTTCAGCAATCCCTCATACTGAGCAAGCATGTAGCGACGGTGGAGAGGAAAAACTCCCCTTTAACAGGAAGAAACCTTCAACAGAACCAGGCTCAGTAGGAGCGGCCATCTGCCACGACTGTCTGGGGGTTTGAGAAGACAGAGCAGAGACACAGAAGGAACAGAAGATCTGATATAAGAGAACTTTCTTTGTTACAGAAAGTAAAAACATTTTTTTAATTTACTTTAACTGACCATCTTAAATCTGAAAGAAAATTTCATTATAGTGGAGCTTTATCAGACAATGCTGGAACAATTTTTAAAGAATCTGTTCCATTCTTACTTTCCTCAGTGTCTCAGGGTAACACAGTGGATGGCAGCAATTCTATCTCTAACTCTTCAGAAATTGATGGTCTGGTTCACAGCGTTACTTCCTCATTGCGTTTGGCATTAGATAATGTAGCCCCCTTAAAAAAGAAAGTGGCTAGCCATAGGAGGCTGACTCCTTGGTTTAACACAGAGTTGCGTATTTAAAGCAGAATACTAGGAAGTTGGAGAGAAAACGACGCTCTACACGCCTAGAGGATTCCTATTTAACCTGGAATAACAGTCTACTGCTGAATTAAAAGACCCTACGACAAGCTAGAACAGCATATTTTTCAACATTAATAGAGGCAAATAAATACAATCCTAGGTTTCTTTTTAGTACAGTTGCCAAACTTACACAGAGTAATAGCTCTGTTGAGCCAACTATTCCCCCAGCTCTTAGCAGTCATAATTTTATGGGATTCTTCATAAATAAAATTAATTCTATTAAAAATAAAATCATTGGCATCCTCCCAAACATGATTACTTCTTCCTCAGTAAATGACGCAGCATCGGAAAGAACTGTAGAACCTCATTTGTACTTAGGCTGTTTTGATTCAGTCGAGCTTTCGGAATTATCAAAAATATTTGCCTCATCTAAACCTTCAACTTGTATGTTGGACCCAATTCCAACCAAAATATTTAAGGAAGTGTTCCATTTGGTTCCTGGCCCCATTTTGGATATGATGAATCTATCCTTAGTAAACGGATACGTACCACAGGAATTTAAAATAGCTGTAATTAAACCTTTACTCAAGAAACCTTCCCTTGATCAAGATGACTTAGTGAATTACAGACCTATATTTAACCTTCCTTTCTTATCCAAAGTCCTTGAGAAAATTGTTGCTAATCAAGTCTGTGAGCATCTAAACAGTAATGAGCTGTTTGAAGAGTTTCAGTCAGGTTTTAGAGCTCATCATAGCACTGAAACAGCACTGCTGAAGGTTACTAATGATATTCTCATGGCCTCAGATAATGGACTTGTGTCTGTTCTGGTTTTGTTAGATCTCAGTGCTGCTTTTGACACAGTCGATCATAATATTCTCTTAGAAAGGCTTGAACATGTTGCAGGGATCAAAGGAACAGCACTAGGCTGGTTTAAATCATATTTGTCTGATAGATTCCAGTTTGTTCATCTAAATGATAAATCTTCTTCACTCTCAAGGGTTACTTGTGGAGTTCCACAGGGTTCTGTGCTTTGACCAATTCTTTTCACCATATATATGCTTCCAATTGGTAGAATCATTAGACAGCATGGGATAAATTTCCACAGCTATGCAGATGATACACAACTAAATGTATCCATAAATCCTGATGAACCCAGTCAATTAGGTAGATTACAGGCATGTCTGGAAGACATAAAAACATGGATGACCCTAAACTTTTTGCTTTTAAATTCTGACAAGACAGAAGTGGCTGTCTTTGGACCACAAGTTCTAAAACAGAAACTGATTAGTCAATCACTTAATCTGGATGCCATTAAATTGGCCCCCAGTAATAACGTAAAGAACCTCGGCGTTATTTTTGACCAAGACTTGACATTTAAATCCCATATTAAACAGGTTTCTAGGATTTCTTTTTTTCACCTCCGGAATATTGCTAAAATTAGAAACATCCTGTCCAGCAGTGATGCTGAGAAACTAGTCCATGCATTTGTTACCTCTAGGCTGGACTACTGTAATTCTTTACTATCAGGTAGTCCACAAAATGCCATTAAAAGCCTTCAGTTGATCCAAAATACGGCAGCAGGAGTTCTGATGAATATTAAATAGAGAGATCACATTTCTCCTGTTTTAGCTTCCCTTCATTGGCTCCCTGTTAAATCCAGAATAGAATTTAAGATCCTTCTTCTTACATACAAAGCCCTTAATAATCAAGCTCCATCATACATCAGAGATCTAATTGTTCCATATGTTCCTAACAGAGCCCTTCGCTCTCAGACTGCAGGTTTACTTGTAGTTCCTAGGATTTCTAAAAGTAGAATGGGAGGCAGATCTTTTAGTTATCAGGCTCCTCTCCTGTGGAACCAGCTCCCAGCTTTAGTCCGTGAGGCAGAAACTCTGTTTACTTTTAAGGCCAGGCTTAAAACTTTCCTTTTTGATAAAGCTTATAGTTAGAGTGGCTAAGGTCATCCTGAGCTATCTCTGTAGTTATGCTGCTATAGGGTTAGACTGCTGGAGGATGGACTTACCAATTTTCTTCACTATGCTACTTCCTTTTCTCCTACTACTCTCCAGTTGTATCACAGTACATTCTGCTATTTCAACTGTTAACTTTGTGTTCTCTCGGTGTTTTTCTCTCCATAAAAGCTACTCCTGGTCTGGTATCCTGCTTGGCTGCAATGCCCTGTTGGACGGGGGGCATCGACTGGGATGATGCTCCCAGTAACTGAACATCCACTGTGTCCTGTTATCAACTTTTTACTTTCTGTAACATAGAAAGTTCTCTTATATCAGATCTTCTGTTCCTTCTGTGTCTCTGCTCTGTCTTCTCAAACCCCCAGACGGTCGTGGCAGATGGCCGCTCCTACTGAGCCTGGTTCTGTTGGAGGTTTCTTCCTGTTAAAGGGGAGTTTTTCCTCTCCACCGTCGCTACATGCTTGCTC
This sequence comes from Valencia hispanica, assembly GCA_963556495.2. Classification (NCBI taxonomy): domain Eukaryota; kingdom Metazoa; phylum Chordata; class Actinopteri; order Cyprinodontiformes; family Valenciidae; genus Valencia; species Valencia hispanica. Next base: position 41,141,711 of record OY747717.1, read on the forward strand.
AGTATGAGGGATTGCTGAAGGATTGCTGTGGTTGGAAAGTCTGCCCAACCTCACGCCAATGACTGATGCAATCTGCTGGGATTCCTTAAATAGGAAACTTTTTAACTGATTGGAATGTTTATATAAACGTATTGAAATGACTTCTTGTTAAGTGTCTTGAGATGAAATCTGTTGTGAATTGGCGCTATATAAATAAACTGAATTGAATTGAAGTGAATTAAAGAACGACACCTGTGTTTAACTCGGTGAAACTGCATGTTTGTGTTTCCTGCAGCAAGGCACGGTTAAGACGTATCGGTGGAAACCTTACGTGAATAAAGTGAGTGAAGCAGTGATTTAGCACGTAGTGGCCTCCTTTAGATAAATGATGCTCCCCAGCTTCACCTCTTTATTCCCTCACCAACCTAAGGAAACTTTCAGAAGACCTCTGTGAAAGGATTTCTGCTCTCTTGTGTTAAACCTTATTTTTGTGGTATTGCAGTTTAAAAGTTTTTGTTTTAGATCGAAGTTAGATCGGCTGCCTCAGCCCCTCTGCTGACTGAGATTCCTCCCATATGACAGAGTCACTTCCCCCATAGCTACTGTTTAGCCCAGCCACTGTATGGAGGAAGCCCATTTTAGCTGGCTGCATGCGTGATCTTATTCTTTCTGTCAAAAATCTAAATTTTATGACCACAGGGAAATGCTGGAACACAGATGCACCAGTAAACTGAGGTTTGGTTGAAACATCACCCTTATTACTGCATGAGCTGTGCTTATTTATTCATGTCAAAATGCAAGCATCAAGGCAAAAGCTTCATTCACACATAACTCTAGGATGGCTTTTTCCTTGGCCAGTGGGATGTGTGAAATTACCCACAGCTTGGGGGGTTGATGCTGATCCATAGCTGTGCTTCTATCTGACAAAGGAAGAATAACAGTTCTGAGATGGGGTGTAATGTGAATATACTCCACTCCAGCTAGCAGCACTCCTTTCATTCTGCTTATTCTATTAGCACACAACATTGATTGGACTATTTAACTTGTTCATCTTAGAGAATAATTATAGAACTATATTGTACAAAGTCAAAACTTATTTTATGTCTACAAAATATTTCACTTGTATTTTAGGTATGTCCCAATAAGGACATAATGGATTGGATTTTTTAAATAGGCATTTGCATTTCCCCAATATCGACAGTGAAAGGTATTTCATTGCAACTGGAGTTTTGACTCTTACGTTCTGAGATTGCATCAGTTGAAACAAACATAGTCATGTTTTGTTGTTTTGAAGTGGTATGCTAGCATTAGCAGGTGTCCTATTCGTTTGGAAATGACTTGTTGACAATTTCACTGACAATTTTAGTGGGGTGGGTGTTCGGGACCCCAGCCACAGCTAAATAGTTAAGATCCGTGAATACTTGAGACCCCCTCTAAAAATGCTTATAGCTGCTTATTTTAATAGTTCACATACCATATATACCTTGGTATGCATTAATACACTCTGTGAAAACCATTTCAGCGCTACCACAGAAGCTAATGTCTACAGTCTTTCTTATTTCTGCTCTTTGGGGCACAGCCAATCAGTGCCAATGAAAACTAATGGTGCTCCTGGATTGGTTGCTTTGCAAACGCCAGCCAATAGCGAGTCAAGAAGCATTTTATTTTGGTATTCTAGCTTCCCAAGCAAAATTTACTTTCCAATATTTTACATATGTGAAAAAAATCTATGACCAAGTGGATTTTCCACAAATAACAAATAACTTCAGCAAATAGTCCCTGAGTAGGTAACTTTACACAAACGGGCAGGAACGTCATTGAAGAGGATGAAAAACAGATGACTATGGAAAACACAGATTTGCTAAGAATAGTTTTACATTTGAGCTCGCAAATATAGGCCAAATTCTTAAAAAAAATGTATGCAGCTGTTATAGTGTGGTATAGTAAGTGACACATCCAGTTCAACTCAATCCAGTTTTCAGCCTCTTTTTTTCAGCTCAGAAGTAGATATTAACCTTGGTTCTGATTGGCTGTCTCCACTCAGGTTAGATGGATTAATATAAGAAGCACAAGGTGGAATCAGAGAAAAAATATTTTGTAACAAATTCATTGATTTAGGTTTTATTATAAGAGCTCTGAGATAGTTTTAGCAACAGTAAAAATATATATTTTTAGTTACGTCTTTAGAGAACCCTTTTATAATCGTAATTCAACACAAACTCTTCACTACTGATGAAGTCGCCCATAAAAAAAATGTTTCATGCTATTTATTGGTATTTATTTGAATGTTTCGACCTGTAAGGGTTTTCTTTTCAGCTAAACGTGTGATCAGCCGACAAGGAGAGTCTGCAAATACATTCTAAGCTCTAAGTCATTAAGCACAGCCTGTCTCATTCATGTATTATTCACTATATGAAATAATAATAAGCTGAGTCTCAGCCTGTACCACAGCTCCAGTGAGAGAAATAGATTCAGAATCAAATGATTGTAAGATGAGACGGAGGAAGGAGAATAAAAGTGTGGGAGGGGAATTGGAAAACAGAAGAATCGCCAGAACCGAAACTCCAGAGGGTTAAATAAAACAGTTCTTAGATCTGGAATCTGTTTATATTGCTTTATTGATGAGGCCTAAATAAAACAACACTTCTCCCTCTTTTACTTTTTTACCCTCAGTTAGTCAAAGTAGAGCTGTCACATAGCCTCCTCTAGTGGTTCTAAGTAATGATGCTTCATTCTAGCATTCAGCTTCAACACATAAAAAGCTGTCATTCTAAAAAGTGTGTTTACTATTTGTTCAGACCATGCTGCTCCGGAGGTCCTGGAAACGATCCACAAAGGTAAACCATCATCATCGCCTGTGTCTGCAGTCACTGCATATTCTGGCACCTTAACCAGCTTTCTATCACTGTTAGTTCACTATGTCTGCATTTCAAAGCACCTTTTCTAATTTCTTTTTAGAATCCTTGTTGCTTCTCTCAGTAGGCCTGTCACAATATACAATAAATCAATTAATCGTCTGATTAATTTAATGATATTTCCCGCTACAGTAATTTATATTTGTATGATTGTTTGTTTTACCGAGTGATTAAATTTTTTTTTTTACAGAGTTCATTCATTTTTAAAAAATGTTTCGGTCCTTTTGTTAGTTTATATTGGATATTGAAAATGTCTTCCAGTTGCAGTGGTAAATGTTCTTTAGAAATTAAAGTTTATCGATTGTTCATAGGGTGTATATGCATCTCAAAACGACAATGTTATCGTTTATCGCAATAATTTCTGGAGCAATTTATCGTCCAGCAAAATGTATTATCATGACAGGCCTAACATTCAGTTCTATTTGCTGAGGCTTTGTTCTTTAAGCTGTTCCCGAAGCTCTAGATACTTCTAGACCTAGGTGATCCAGAGTATGCACATTCTAAATAGCATGTTTACTATGTCTTGACAACTGATTTAACAGAGTTGTTTTTAAGTCTCAGTGCTTTATACAAGAAGCCTGGCACAGATTAAAAATAAACCAATGGCTGCAGTGTTAAATTTTAAGCCTATTAACAATATTATATCATGTTACAACCACATGCTCTTACGTATTTATGTGTTATTGACCAGCATGAAATACTGCAAAATTAAGAAGAGGAAGTAAAATGTACATGGTTCTTAAATGGTTAACATAAAAATCTGGAAAGTGTGACATGCATCTGTAGTTCAGATCATAATCTGTAATGACAGTAAAACTTTATAGCAGGAGAGCAGATATGCATGTGGTTGGCTCTCCTATCATGAACAGGGGCAGGAGCCTGGTGGCTGTCCAGCATCAACAACAGTCCTGCAGACAGTCCCATCAGAAGAATTACTTATTACCATGTAAACTGAATAAGATACACATCCTAACCCTTGCAGTGATTCAGAAAACGAGAAGATTTGATTTCTGTTCTGTCACAATTATCATTCAGATTTGGGCCAAGCTACAGTACTTCGCATATAAACTTTAAGGGAAAGAAATGAGAGATTCCTGCATGTCTTATTCCTCCTCGCTTTGAGATTAATACATTTATCTGTGTGTGTGTGTGTGTGTGTGTCCGCTTGTGTGTGTCTGTGCGTGTGTGTGTGTGTGTGTGTGGATCAGCAGCAGCAGTCAATGCGTCTCACGGACGTGCATCGGAAATCTCAGCTGTGGCGAGGGATTGTCAGCATCACGCTGATCGAAGGTCGTAACCTCACACCCATGGACCCCAACGGCCTTAGCGACCCGTATGTCAAGTTCAGGCTGGGACCGCAGAAATACAAGAGCAAGGTGGGTTAGAAGCAACATATTTCTTTAAACTTTGCAACATAAAATTCACTTTAAATTCTTTTCAGTTTACTTATATTGTGCCCATTTACAGCAAAAGCAGCAGGGGACAATAAGAAAACAATAAAAAATCCAGCTTGATGCAGGGACAGAGGGTTAAGAAATGTGTGTTTGTGCAGACTGTGCCAAAGACCCTGAGTCCTCAGTGGCGGGAACAGTTTGACCTGCATCTCTATGAAGAAACAGGAGGTATTCTGGAGATCACAGTGTGGGACAAAGACACAGGAAGGAGAGACGACTTCATCGGACGGTCAGAATCAGCTTTATTTGTCAAGTTTCTGCACACAAACATTGAACTTCAGTTCCACTTTTTTCCTAATAAAAACATTTTGAATATCAATATTTAATAAGGAAAGGGTTTTTGTAAATATGTACATTATATACACAGTGTTTTTACAAAAGATGAAGATGAGGTTGAACTAGTGCAAATATGCATGATGTTGATCTGGGCACCCTGACTTTAAAGTGTTCATCAGAGAGCTCTCTCTCTGATGATCAGAGAGAAGGCTTCCCTGGGGGAAGAAATTGTGTCTGTAGCGCAGACCTAAAGGTGAATGTCTAAACAGTTTGTGTCCAGTGTGTGGGATCTGCAGAAATGTAATGATGCGTTCCATTCACATCGGAACTCAGAGCTATGTTTGACGTCACACCCGAGTAAACAGCGTTCCAATAACGTAGTCAGATGAGTCAGAATTCCAATATGGCAAGGCCCAGATAGCTATTGTTGGTAGTATCTCTTATAAACATCGTTATCAGCTGTACTTTCCCAATGCAAACATAATTTTTATTTGTGATGTTAAGAGTTGCAGGTGCTACATGTAAACATGATTTTAGACGCACTCTTAAAAGTGTGTCTTGTAAAATAAACAGGTTTCCACCACAACTTACTGTTATTTGACACAATGACGTCATATTGAAGGTCAAAGTGAGACAAGACATTTTCTCTGACTTTTCCGAGTGGAAAGTCTGATTTCGGGGGGCGTTCCAGTTGACCGTAGACCCTTCCAAGTCCTGGATGGGGGGGGTCAGGTCAGCCCGTTGTAGTTTGGACCGGTCCTGTTTTGTGGACGAATGTCAGTGTCTCTGCCAGTGACAATGGTTTGTTGTAGTACAGAGTCTGTGATCAGTCATTTTCAAGTCTTCCTATTGATGCTCAACTGGATTTATGTCTGGGCTTTGACTAGAAATTTCTAATACATGAATATTTTTCGATCTAAACAGAAGCAGTTTGCCTGGCTGTGTTTTTCTTGTCATAGTCCTGCTGGACGGTCTTTTGCAGCCTCTAGCAAGTTTTCCTCTCCGCACCTTCTTCCACATGTTTGCTGTGTCTCCTAAATGGCTTTTGAAGGGACTTAATGTTTTGTTTTCTTTCAACAATGGCTTTCTTCTTTCTACTTTTCCATAAAAAACAGATTTTAGGAGTGCACGATTAATACAAGTTTAGTCAACAGAGTCTCCCTCCTGAACTGTGAATCTCTGCAGCTCCTTCGTATATGCTGTGATTAAATTACACAGAAGTGGAACAGGATGACTAATCCTAATCCTGTGAATGTTGGATACATTTTTTGTTTGAAAATATATTCCTAATCCAGACAGAACGATTAGCCAGGTTGATGGAGAACCTCTGTTTGGTCAGTCCAAAAACACGACTGCCTCTCTAAATTGCCCTTAGGTATGAGTGTGTGTGTGCATAGTTGTTTGTCTCTGTGTTGCGCTGCAATGGACTGGCGACCTGTCCAGGGTGTACCCCATCTCCCGCCCCCGTGACTGCTGATAGGCACCAGCCCCCTTGCATAGGATGGACGGGTACAGATAATGGATGGATGGAACATCTACTGCCCATGTGAATCTGGGGTTGCTAGGGTTGTGCCACTCCTCTAATAAAAACTAAAACCAAAAGACATTCCACTACTAGAATAAATTGATATTTGGTATTGGTATGATTGCCTAGGGTATTGTTTTGGTTTCAGTCACATTTCAGCTTAAGGTTGACTAGTTACCCAGCCAATAAGCTCAAAGACTGTGTTTGCTCATGTTCCAGCTGCCAGTTGGACCTCTCCACTCTGAGTAAAGAGAAGACCCATCACATGGAGCTGCCACTGGAGGAGTCCCGAGGCGTCTTGGTGCTACTGGTCACACTGACTGCTTCAGCGGCCGTCTCCATCGCCGACCTGTCCCTCACACCGCTGGAGGACCCAGAGGAACGCAGAGAGATCCTCAAACGATATGTTAGTGGCAATCGGATATTCATTCAGATTTAATATTCACATTAAAACAATGTTTATGCTACAGTGTACACTTTTTTTTGCCGTAGGGGTTGAAGAAGTCATTTTTTAACCTAAAGGATGTGGGTATTGTCCAGGTGAAGGTGCTGAAAGCAGATGGGCTCATGGCTGCAGACGTAACTGGTATCAGAGCTGTTACTCCTTGTTTTTTCTGCATCTCCTTATTAATCATCTGGGACCATACAGACACTCTAACAATCTGGTTACTCTTTTTTCAGGTAAGAGTGACCCTTTCTGTGTGTTGGAGCTGAATAATGACAGACTGCAAACACATACTATATACAAGAATCTCAATCCTGAGTGGAACAAAGTCTTCACCTTGTGAGTCCAATTAACATCTTCCTCACAGTTCTTCTTTATGGTGCTGTTAACATTTGCTTCAGTAGACAGAGAGGCTGTTAAACTGCCCCTGAGCCATTCTGAGTAATCAGAAAGGGTTTTATTGCCAAATGTTGCTCAAAAAGGCCCACATGGGTTCTTCCAGGCAGGGAAACCATTAAGCACAAATTAAAGTCTGAATTTCACAATATGAAAGCAGAAAATAACGCTATATTATAATATGAGGATGGAGAATTTGTTGGATTTATTATTAAACACGCTCTACTTGTAAATGGAAAAGTACCTAGGTAATACTAACAAGTGAAGATTTAGAGAAACATTGAAACATAAAGAGACAACACACATACACACATTCTTGTCTTGCAAGTAGTAGTGAGGACCTTCATTGACCTCTATTCATTGTAGTTACTGCATTATGCCTAACCCAGACACTATTCCTCATCCTAACCTTAACGAAAACTCAATTCCCACCATACCTCGGAAACCAACCAGTAGAGCTCAGTAGCATTATAGGAAACTGAGGACCAGGCAAAATGTATGGGAGCCCATCTGGGTCATAATGTATGTTTTGCTCTCATTGATACCAATAAATGCATTCAGACACTAAAACTACAAAATTTTCACTCAAACATACCAAGAAGGATGCACACACAAGCTCTTTGGGTTCATAGGTGTATATGTGTGGGGTAATACCACTGCGAATCAGAGACTATTACTTGTTTATGTGAGATTAAACAGTTTGAATGAGAGGCTGGTACAAGTGTGTGTGTGAGATAATTTTGTCCCTGAGGAGGCGGGGCTAAATCTTTGAGATTATAATGCGCATGCGTGTATTCTACATGTCAGTTTAATGGTAAAACGTCAGACATTCAGGGCAGATTAAATCGCTAGAATGTTGCAGAAACTCCTCGGAAATAAAGGGAAAAAATGCTTCGATATCAAACTGAATACCAAATCGTCCCTCAGCACACAGATCTTCTTCTGGGGGTGCAGAGATCACCTCAGAGCTGACCACATTTGACACATATTTGCCTGTTGTTATTGGAGACACTGCTTTGGCTGGCATCAGTAGGCATGGAGACAGCGACAACCTGCTTCACTGATAAGCAGGACCATCTAGTTTCCACAGTACAGTTTGCAAACCTTTTATTTATAAGTGTAACAACATCCTTTTAAACTGAAGAACTTGATGTGACAATTTAAAAAAGCGCATGGAGAGCGCCCCGCAGATTGTGATTCGCAGGATGTTTTGACCATGCAATTCTTTGGCCAATTTCTAACGTTTCCTGAAAATGTAATCCAAGTCCGTTCATAACTTTTTGAGTTATTTGGCTAAACGACAGACAGGCGGCAACATGAGCTCCTTGGTGGAGGTGATAAACGGATGAGATCTGATGCGATAAGATTCTGTCAAAGTAAAACTGTTTCAGTGTTGCAGTTCCCCTGTTCTACCACTAGACGCTGTGTGTAAGCATGGTCCGAGCTGTTCTTATACTGAGGAACATTTCTACACACGAAATACGCACAGATCTGTACATAAGTACGGTTGATAAATGAGGGCCCTGGTCTCCTCATCCAGATGTGATCTCCGAAGTACACAACTGAATTTAAAATGACAGATCTGGTCGTAAACAAAAATGGGAAAATTGAAACCACAGTGAAGAAGACACAACCTCAGCTCCGGTGGACACCTCTCACTTCATGTCTTCTCTCTCCCCAGCAATGTGAAAGATGTTCACTCGGTGCTTGAGGTGTCAGTGTTTGATGAAGACAGAGACAGAAGTGCAGACTTCCTGGGAAAAGTAGCCATCCCTCTTTTAAATGTGAGTATCAAAGATTCTCTCGAAATGGGATTCATACCCCTTGTAATATTCCTCATTTTGTCACGTTACAGCCACTAGAGTTTATGTGGCAGAGAAACATTGTGTAACATATACTTAGAATGAAAAATCATGGATTTCAAATTTTTGCACACACAATCTGAAAAGTGTGAAGCCTTAATGAGTCAATCATTTGCAGACCCTCCTTTCACTTCATTTACAGCTCAAGGTCTTTTGGAATATTTCCACTAGCTTTGCTGATTTAGAGATAGAAATATTTGCACATGTTTGCAAAACTAGCTCAAGCTCAGTCAGACTGGATGGAGAGGATCTATGAACATCAGTTTTCAAAGCTACTAGTTGTTGTCTCAACCCCTAAACGAGGCTTTGTGGCATCGTTGTACTCAGAGGGGCTGAGAAAGATAAAACTATTAAACCCAAAAAAAAACTCATCCAGAGGTTGTCTGCATGCTCCAAAGTGTACGTTACCGCACAAGTGCATTGATCTATTGAACTTAGTTCTCACTGCAAATTAGCGTTAAACCTGTTCACTTCCTGTTGCTACTAAGCTGTATAAAATAACTATTTATGTGATTTATTTGTCAGTTTGTACTTACTTTACAAATATGTAGCTTTTAATGTCCAGCAGGTTTTACCCAGCTCTATATTTCTTTCTAACCCAATTCCTCCCTTCCACCTACTTCGCTTTCAGACTGTCTCATAGAGATTTGATTATGGTTCTCCTCTAATTTTGTCAAACTAAACAGGAATACAACTGAAGTGTTACTGGTTGACACAGCATCCACTTTAACCAAACTCCACAGTTCATCCTTCCCCTTAGTTAAAGAGTTTGGGTGTCATTCTCGATAGTTTCAGTCTCATATTAATTATATCACCTAGTCTGCATACTTCCGCTTACAACCGACCTTACTCCCCATGCAGCTGCCATCCTTGTCCATAACACAGTCACCTCCTGGGTCGACTATTGCAAAGTTGCAAAAATTGCCAAAATTCTAATTCTCACGTTTAAGTGCATCCATAGCCTAGCTCCTTCTTATCTGTGTGACCTGCGTCACATCACCACTCCTTCCCGTTCTCTCAGTCCTTCGTCAGCCACTCATCTTGTTATTCCTTTTGCCGACTTGTCACCATGTCCTCCCCTCTGGAACTAACTTCCTCCCGACATAGGAAATACAGACTCTCTTCCTTTATTTAAATTACAGCTCAAAACACATCTGTTCAAACAGGCTTATTCACTTTAGACACTGATTTTGGTTGTTGCACTGTCTTCTTATTTGCTATTTGATTAATTGCTTGGTTGATTGTTTATCCATGTATGTTTTCTGTTTTTTTCTTATCTGTAAGAAGACCTTTGGTTTTAGAAAGGCGCCCTCAAATTAAATGTATTATTATTATAATATTTTATGTTTAAATATGGAAATATTGTTCTGAAGATTTGTTGGATCACTTTGACAATACACAGTATAATAATGTCGCTGTATGAAAGGATTCCGGCCAATTGAACTCTAGCCTGTAATGTTTGTTGGAATTCTGCAGAGTAGTTTTATGACAGTAAGCGAGCCAGACCAGTCTGTGTTTTAGGTTCGTAACGGTGTCCAAAGAGCCTACCTGCTAAAAAACAAGGAGCTCACCGCCCCCACCAAAGGAGTCATCTACCTGGAGATTGAAGTCATCTACAACACCGTGAGTGTGACGCTCTGCCCTATCATTTCTGTTCACATAAACATCCTGAGGATGAAACCATGATGTTCAGATGAGCTTTCAGCATGACGTTCTTTATCCCAAAGCTTTAAAGTCCTTCATTAATGTGCTTTTCTTCAGATAAAGGCTGCTTTAAAGACTGTGGTCCCTGCAGAACAGAAATACATTGAGGAAGAACCAAAAGTTTCCAAGCAGGTGTGTACAATTATGTAATTATATTATTATTTATAGTTTATAGTTAGCACTATATAAACTGAATTGAATTGGAAAAAAACGTAATCTTACTGTCACTGTACTTTCAAGTTAGAGTTGTTATTGTAATTGTAATGTTTATTGAGTATTTTAAAGAGATCAATATGCACCAGTCTACTGTTGCTGTGTTCAAGTCTAATCCTGATCCTTGAATCATAATATCTCCAGGCACCATTCATTTACATTAAAGAACTTAGTAGTTTGAAAAATATGGTTTGTTTTGTTTTTGTTCAAGTTTTTGTGCAATGTTATATTATTGTAGGAACCTTTACTGTTGATATAACTATACTCCCTGCTAACATCCGTATCAAATACAGATCGATTATGTGTTCTCTGGCTTTCAAAAATCCATATCCTTTTCTGCACAAAAGTGTTTCCTGGGCAGTTGTTTTGTTTTTGTTTCCAAAACCTTTCTTAAACCTAAAAACAGCATCATTTGTAAAAAAAAAAAAAAAAAAAAAAGGTCCTCATTCACATAAAAACAATAGAAAACATGTGCATGTACAAGGGATATTAGATTTCATTTATCAGAATTGGCTCCTAATCAAAGCATTCAGTATCAGAGTCGTTGGTTTTTGATTCATATTAGTCACTTCCCCTTCAAATCGTATGCCCACAAGTTCTACAGCATTTGTTAAACCCCAGCTGGTTTTTGGGTCAGCTTGCAAAATTGTATTTTAGACCATGCAAATTATGCTGTTTATTTTGCATTTAGTTTTACCACAACAATCTGCTTTTAACAGCGGAGGGACATTGTTTTAAAAGTTGAATTAAACCACCATAAAATATGTTAGTAACTGAACAATCAAAAAGTCATTTCAACAGAGAATAAACAGACTAGGATTAAGTTACCACTTCAGCTAACTGCTCGGTAGAAAGACATTGTTAGCAGAAGCAAGACCAGATTTTGTTGAAGAATAGCTGTTTGTGTCAAATCCAATATATTTGAAGAAATGGGAAAATTGAAGTTAATTCCCAGTGAGAATGGACTTTGTATTAAATACAGACATTTATCTCCTTAGTGCTTCTTGCTATTCTGTTCCTCATGGTGAACACAGAAAGCTAACATTAGCTAGCTAATAAGTCTGCCTTTGTTAGCTAGCTTTTACTCTGCTCAACAGATGTACTGCTATTTACTTTTAGCATAACAACTTTACTTTCATAAAAGTGCTATCTTAACAACATTAATTGGACAACGTCCTTCAGTTTCCATTCTATAACTTTTGAGTGAGCGGTACGGTAGTACGCCAAAACATGGGCCCCTCCGCTTCAAACTCCAGTCAATTCAGAATGTTTTCTCACATTTTATTAAAGGGAATTTGAACATTATGATTGGTATGATTGACATTTTTTATTAATTTTGAAATGGTAGCATTTTAAAACCGTTGTACATATTGAGGCTGGTAACTGACCCATGACTAATCAGTCCAGGTAGTAATTTTGTCTGCATTGGTTTATGTGAAAAAGGTCACTATGAGAGACCCCAGAAAAGAGAAGTCTGGAACTAACTAGGATTTCTGAGATTTCTTTTTCCTAATATTTCTCTCTGCTTTTGAAAAACGTGTACAAGATCTGTACCAATCCAGTGTAAGACACTACAGTACCTCTCCTCCACCAGTAGGAGGTGATTTGGTTTAAACTGAGGCATTTAATTTCAAAAGAAGGCCCTGAGTAAGATAAAAGCCTGCTCTCTTTTTTTCTGTCAGGCCTTAAGTTTTTGAGATTCTGTTTGAACTTTAAGGGAGCCAGAGTGAAGACAAAGTGAGATGCATGGGGAGAAAAAACAAAATGACTCCAACATTGTTATGGTTTCCAGCACAGAACACAGTGCTCAACGTCTGTCATCAATTTTGAAAATCTCTAACAAATTCCAAGATGTTAAGAAATAAAAATGTCTTGACTTTGTTAAGATTGTACTAACATAGAGGTTTAAGCAAATCTAAAAAGAACCGTCTTGTATTTAATGCTCAACAGCCAATCAGAGGCAAACGTCTTCATTCTACTCTGGTCAAACTGTAGTATCAAGTCGGCATATTCTAGCATG